>CM061527.1:63891544-64491544 GCA_030068015.2 Neoceratitis asiatica | reverse complement strand
AGTGTGTGTTGTTTGCTGGTCACTCTATAATATCCAAATAGAATTCAGTAGAATTTTTTGGAGCAACAAAGTCAATACGGTTTTATTAGTGTTTTGAGTAAAAAAAAATTAATACATAAATACCGTAAAAATGGTAGGTGATGCCTTTCAAATCAAACGAATGTTGTTTTTATTGTTTTTTTTTTTTTTTTTTTTTTGGTGTTTTCATGTTGAGGTCATTTGGTGCATAATGTATGATGAAACGGAAGTGTTTCGTGTGTTGTTGTACATAATTAATCAATAAATATGCTTTCAAAATAGTCGCAGAAGTGATAAAAGTCTTTTGTTACAACAAAAAGTGAAGTAAATGAAAACAAAAAAATAAATCACGAAAGGATATGCAAATGAAAATAAAATTCATCAAAAGTATATAAATATGAAAAAAAAAAATTTAAAAAAAATAAAATGAAAGGAAATTAAAAAAAAAAAATCTACATAAAAAAATCTTTTTCGAAAGTAAACAAAAAAACAAAATTTATCACATTTCAGCGCAGCTGTGCAACCGATTAGAGAATGCCACTGACAGAACTATCTGCCCGTTTTCTGGAGCGATTCCTTTACATAATATTAAATTGAGCGTGTCGAAAATTGATTTTGCACTAAACGAGTTTGATTACTTTTACTTATTTCAATCCATAAAAATACGAGTCTTCAACTGCCTTGA
Organism: Neoceratitis asiatica; assembly: GCA_030068015.2. Classification (NCBI taxonomy): domain Eukaryota; kingdom Metazoa; phylum Arthropoda; class Insecta; order Diptera; family Tephritidae; genus Neoceratitis; species Neoceratitis asiatica. The sequence goes on along the minus strand of CM061527.1, from coordinate 64,490,841 downwards.
CATATGCAATATTTTTAATTAGTTTCGACTACGTGCTTTGTAGATTCCTCTCACTTGTTTTTTCTTCGAAAAATATTCGCACATGCAAGCATTAATCCAGGCATGTCACGGCGAGATTAACTTAATTAATTAAATTTTTATTTTAGAACATTGCTCATGACAGTTTGTTTCATAATACTTTGACTTTCTAAAAATTTGGGAAATTATAGAAAAATAAAATTTGACATTGTGAAGGAACAGGAATTTAATTTTCAATTATGGAAATACTTTTAGTGAAAGTTTTCGTGCAAGGTTTCAAGTGACGGTGGCCGAGGCCACTTGGAAGAATAAAGCGGGAATTTAACTGATGGACGAAAAATGCTACTGGAACACTTTATTGTGTAGTGCTCTCAGATTTTAAGAATCTAATCTAAGAATCTAAGAAACTACAACAAGTAACCTGGCCTAAACTTAAGCACCAGTTGAAATTACTTCAAAATTCAGCATAAATATCGATCTGCAGGATATTACATTTGTGGAGTGTCTGTCAGTCGGTAGGCGAAGGTGGTTTCCTGGTCCTGCAGTTCTCTGCTCACGCTAGCAAGCCGAATTGGTGATTGTTTACACCAATATTGCCGTCTCCAACATAAACAGACATAACATAACATAAGAGAATCGGTAGGGGTAAACCTTAAAACGCACCCGAAAGCGGACAAACAAAAAATTGGAAATGAGATGAAGATTTCTCAGCGAAAGGCCTGTGTTGTTGTTGTTGTAACCGCAGAAAAATTCCTCAAATTGTGCTTCGGGGAACATTGTGGGAGTGACAGTCTTTGGCCGGATAAAAATCCGGTTCTTTGATATATAAAACCCGAATGGCGTAGCAGCCATTAGAATTGAGTCACCTCTTACGACAGGCATGCCTTACCGCGGGTAAATTCTTGAATCCCTAATCCGCAGCAGTTAGAAAAGGCCTGTCCTGTCAGTTGGAGTCCTGCCAACCTCTTCGCTTATTATGTTATTTTGATAATTTTTGAAAATAAACGCGACATCCTTTTTTGAGCGTCGAATAGTAGACTTAAGAGCACAAATTACTCTTTGCATAAATATTACAAATTTTGTCATCAAATGATCACATTTTCTTCGGCGGATGAATTTGTGGATTTGTGGATAAGGATACTGTCCTAATGTAACATAGTCTCCTATGAAAGGGACTGCAATAATCAAGTGGTTGGCACGGCGTTCTACCACGACATTCCCCAGGGTTCCATTCCTGGTCCAACCAATATCCAGAATTATAGAAAACTATTTTAAATAAAATGTTAAGTTAAATTTTCTAAATGCTGTCGCTCTTCGGCATGGTACACAAACCCTTCCGGGTATATTTCCGACTACTCTTAAAAATTAGTCAGCCTTTTGGAGGCAGCTTAGTATTGACGTCCCATTTGTTGGAAAACCCAATGGCTGCACTCCGCAATTGGAGGAGTTCGCCCGAAAAATCGCTATGGCGGCTACAAATATAATATATAGGTTCGGTTACACCCACTGGCTGCTACGCCTTACATAGATTTGTTGTTACTTTATAGAGCCAGTTGAAGAAGAAATCTAATTCGAGGTGTGTTAATTGTCATATGGAACTTCAATACTTTTTAGCAGTATCCTAATATTCAGCCTTTCGACTTCTTCAAGTTAACTGAACTGCGACGCCATAGAGTTATTTTGTTTTAGTCGCTCAATAAGGGCGGGCAGATAGAGTGGTGGTGAACTTAAGTCTCACTCATGCTTGCCTTTCTGTATATACATATTACTCTTAGTGGTGCCCAATTTACAAGCATATGACGCCAGTAGTGTAGACCTGCAGTCGTTTGCAGTTTTGTCGAGTTGGCGCACGCAAAAATTGGTCGTATCGATCTTCGCTGTCTTAGCACAAGATCTCGAATGCCATTAAGTCGATCCATCTAAGCCTTAACTGTCTGCCAGCGTAAAACGTCAAATTTCTTGCATAGTGTCTGTAGCCTTTTTCGTATATTCTGGACCGGTTCCAGTTCCGTCGTCAGGCGAATAGCATTATGCTATTCTCATATATTATTATGCCAATAACTCATTGGTGCAAAATATCAAGCATAACCAGTTCATATACTACCTGATCCCATCAACAAAGTGTAGATCTTCTAAGAAGTCGTATATTCGAAAGAAATTCCCATTCTTTAGCCCAATGAAGAACCATTCGGCTTAGATGAAGGTGCGAGGTATGTTTTCCTTGATAACGATGGTGTGGTGCATCATGAGTTCCTGCCAAAAGGTCGTAGAGTTAATAAGGTATACTACAAGGAAGTTGTGCAACGTTTGCATGAAGCAATACGGCTGAAACGATCGGAATTGTGGAAAAACAAATCGTGGATTTTGCATCACGATAATGCACCAGCTCACATATCAATACTTATTCCTGATTTTTTTGGCCAAAAACAGAACCTTAATCATGCCTCAATCACAATATTCACCAGATTTGGCTACCTGCGACATTTTCCTATTCCCAAAACTAAAGGAACCAATGAAAGAAGAGCGTTTTGCCACAATTGATTATATCAAGCCAGTATCGAAGAAAGAGCCATACCGAAAAGAGCATTTCATAAGTGCTTCGAGGATTAGGAAAAGTTTTGGCACATGTGTATTATATTCAAGGGGAATCACTTTGAAGGGGACAAAATATATATGGATGAATAAATGAGTACTTTAAAAAAAATCTAAATTCCTTTTCCTTTGAACACACCTCGTAAGTTCATAGCACAGTAAGAATATCATTGGACATTCTTAACAAGCTTCATTTAACGATTATACGAATTATCATTTGCATAAATTTAGAACTACTCTTCATCATCAGAGCTTTTATGCTTAATATAAATCCATACATCAACCCTAGATATCCTTGTCTGACGAACTGACCAATCTTATAGAAATTATTCATTTGGATTACTCTACATTCTTTATGGAATTCATGCAGAAAAACCAGAGACATTAAGTTTCAATTTCTATTCTAATTTTATTATCAGACGATCTCCTCTCGCTATGTGGCCTTACGGCGGGCAGGATATTTATGGATTGGTTTTTGCCTCCTCTTCAGTTTTTCAATACAAGTTGATTTTGCCTCTTTCTCGACATAATGCCAACCCAATCTAGAAAAAATTTGTGTTATATTTCTTGCTTTATTGATTTTCTACCCTTTTTCGGATCGTAAAATACAACTGCGCCGTAAAAAAACAAATTTTTAAAAATAGTTTACTTATATTTTTAAAACATTAATATTATTTATGATCTATGAAATTCTTTAAATTCCTCAAATTTTCCTTCTTCCCTATTTTGTAGAAACTCGTCATCCTCGCTTTTGCCTTGTTCGCCTGCGCCACCGCACAATCAGTTCCCGATTCGGCCACACAGGGGCCCAATCCACAGGATATTGCTACACCCGAACCTGAATATATCGACATCGATGAGCCATTACCAGCTGCAGCACCCGCACCACGTCCTGCCCAGTCACGTGCCAGTTTTGTTGCCACACGACCAATATCACTACCCATCCAATTTGCACCTGCACCACGTCCGGTAGCTCAGCCCATACCCATTGCCGCACCATCCTTTGTACGCGCTCCCACTCAAACATATCTGCCACCTGGCAGGGGTCAATTTTCCGGACACACCTTCAATCCACAAACTGGTTACCAATACAGACAAGTGCGCAGACGTTTCGTTCATCGTCGTCGTTATTAAGCGTCTGATTATTTCGTTGAAAGTTGAATCTATGTTAACTACTTTAATATATATTGTTGGCCTTAAGGAAGTTGTAGGAGTAAGGAAAAGGGAAAAAGTATATAATACTTCAAAGTTTTAAACATAAAAAATAAAAATAATTTTACTACTATTTAAATTTTAAATTCTGCGTCCTGCATAAGAAACGTGAGAAATATATACATATATATATAAGCCAAAACACATCAACATGAATCGAGTTACATAAATTTTATTACAGTTGTGTTCACAAATACATATATACATAAATTTCTTTAATGGAAAATCCCATTGCTCAGGTATTTTTTGTACATTTGGCGGCACCACACATGCTCATACACCGAAAGGAAGATCCTGTGAGTTTTTAAAAAATTATAGAAAAAAGAAAGAATTTGAAATTTTTGTATATTGAATTTGGTGTCTTAGAAAATTGTTCCGGCCTAAATAAAGTATTTATAGTACCTCCATGTACATATCTATGTTTAATGTTAAAAACTATATGAATTTTGTTTTATTTTTTGGAATTTTTTTTTTTTTTGAAACAAAAACAGGTAATAATTGCACGGAAATACAGGAAAATATATATTAAATAGTTAATATATATGAAGTAAAATGCAATAAAATAATTTAATAAAAAAATTAAAATAAAATAAAATATTAAATTAATAATTAAAATGAAAATAATAAATAATATAAAGTGAAAATAATTATAAAGAAATTAACAAAAATAGAGTTAATTAAAATTTAAAAATGCAAAATTAATAAAATAACATGAAAAAAAAAATAAAATAAAATAGGCTAAAAAAATAAAACAGCTTAAGGACAAGACAAACAAAAACTAAAAAATTAAGATCACTAAATATAAAATAAAATGAAGGGAAATAAAATAAATTAGAACAAAGATAATAAAACAAATTGCATAAAATAAAAAAATTAAAAATTATACAAATAAATAAAAATAAAATAAAATAAAGAACTAAAATAATGTCAAGCAAAATATAATAAAATAAATTTAATTAAAAATGAAATACGTTATAAATTAATGAAAAATTAATTAAAAAAAGGAAAACAAAATATATAAATGAAAAAAAAAAATTATTTTTAATTATATAAATTAAAGCAGTAACAACTTAAAAAATAAAAATAAATTAAAAACAAAAAAGAGTAACTAAATAAAATTGAACAAAATTAAATAACAATAGAAATATAAAATTAAAATAAATAAAATTTAAATAAAATAAGGAAATAAAATAATGTCAAAATTCCAACAAAAAAAAAATAGATAATGAATAATTGAAAGAATAATAATAATAATATAAAAAATATAAATAAAATTAAAAACAAACAAAAAAATAATGGATAAAAATTTAAATAATTTAAATAAATATACAAGAAATGAAAAATGACACAATTTAAAAAATAAATAAAATAAAATTAAAAAAAATAGAATAAAGTGGAATAAAATAAATTTAGAAAGTTATATAAAATTAAAAAAAAATAAAATAAAAAGAAAAAGTAAAAAATAAAATAAAATAAAATTAGGAAAAGAAAATTGAATTAAGTTAAATTATAAAAAAATTAAATGAAATAAATAAAATAAATAAAATAAAATAATCAAATTAAAATAACAAATAAAAACTTAAATAAAGTGGAATAAAATAAAATACTATATATAAAAAATTAAAATAAAATGACTTGAATTACAGAAAAAAATAAACCAAATAAAGGAAAATTCATCTAAATTAAATAAAGAAATAAAAATGAATAAAAATGCAATAAAATAAACTCAAATGATATGAAATAAATGAATTGAATAAAACAAAAATAAAATAAATTAAAGTAAATAAAATAAATTAGTTAAATAAAAGGAATTTAAACAAAATAAAATAAAATAAATTAAATTAAATAAATTAAAATGATATAACACAATTTAAAGTAAAATTAATTAACAAATAAAGGAATTTGTGAAGTAAAATATATTTTTATAAATGAAAAAAAGTTAAAATAAAGTAAAAAAAAAAAAAAATAAAATAAAATAAATAAATAAAATGAATTAAAAAAATTTAAATACAATAAAATTAAAAAAAAAATTTAAATTTAAAATATAAAATATAAAATTAAAAAAATTTAAATACAATAGTATAATTTGAAATAAAATATATATTATAAAATACAAAAAAAATAAAGCAGAGTAAAATAAATTCAAACGAAACAAAAAATATTAAATGACATAAAATAAAAAAATTAAATACAAAGTTTAATGTTTTAATTTTTCAATTAAATTATAACTAATTTTTTTTTTTATGTAGCCACCCTATTCCCACGTGCATTTGTTATGATTATCATAACCTTTAAGAATAATTAATACACAGACGCTTGCTCTATTAAACATAATTTACCATTATGCTAATTAAATGCACTTCCTACAATAAACAGTCAATGACAAAATGCAAAGCAGAGCTATTTAAGATGCGTAAGAAAAAACATTAAATAAAAAATCAAAAAAAAAAAAATAAATAAATAAATAAAAAAATAAAAAATTATCATATTGAAATTATTAAAAAATTAATAAATTAAAATTGTTAATAACCAATAATGTTATATGAAAACACAAAAACACATACGTATAACGCATATTCAAAATTTTAAATATTTATTCATGATTACCCATCGCTTTGTGGGTAAGTTGACATACCAACAGCTGGCACAAAGAGTGATCGTCAGTCACTCGTTCAATTAGTCCAACTTAAGCAACCGGAATTTGTAGACCTTCAGTGGATATTATTGAAATTATAAACTAGTTAATAGTTGTCTTTAAAAATTAGTAATTTTTTTTTAAATCTAAGAAATAAAAAATGAGTTGCTGCCAAATTGTGCATATTTTAGCGGCCTGCCTTATCTCAGCGCTGCATATAAAAACACGTTCACTTCTTTTTGTAGCAAACTGTATTCCGGTTTATATTTTAATGATGGGTGGTAGAAAATTCAGATTAGCATAATATAGACGATAATACAGTAGAGACGCGATTAAGTTAACAACACAGACCATAACGTATAACATAACGACTGGTTTCCACCCGATAAATATAATAAAGTAAGTTAATCCCTTGATTAGAACAAGAAAAAAGCTGAAAGCCTTTGTACCTACCAATGGCTACCTGATCATTGCAGTGTATTTCAGGCAGGGGCTATTATGAATCCAGCTCTAAAGACAAGAACGTATTCATTTTTAGTGACAGTCAGTCCAGCAACAAAAGCACTGGACTCGCTTACGTTCAATTCTAAAATTGTGCTGTACTCTCGCCGATCTGCGCAAAAGGTGACCAAACAGAACAGATTGTCTCCACGTGGGTTCGTGGTCATAGAGACATTGAGAGAAACTGTAAAGCGGATAAGCTTGCTAGGAAAGTTATGACCAAGCGGATTATTCTCGTTAAACAACGCATTGGTATGCACTATACAACTTGCAAGCTCCTTCTCAACGAATCTACATATTAACGGGCAGCCGTATGGTGAAATAAAGCTACAACTTGCCAGAAATACCTTGTTGAAAGAGAACACGAGAAATGTAATTCCTAAAACGAAGGAATATGTTCAAGGTAAAAGGAATTTTTATAGGCTACTGTCTGATAGAACGACATGCAGAGAGACTGGGACTCTTTATAAGAGATCCTGCATAAGCTGCAAGGACGATGAGGAGGCGGAAACGACCACCCAACTTATAAGCGAATGTCCGGCTTTAGGCAGTGATGGGTTTCGGAATTTGGAAACAACACTGCTGAATGGTTTGTTCAATATCGCCGAAGCTAAAGTCATGGATTCAATGAAAGTGAAGCAGCGAAGCCTAATGGTCAAGTAGTAATACCACAAAGGTCTCATTCAGACCTAGGTGTAATCGATCTATCGGTGGTCACCACTACATAACCTAACCTAACCTATACGATTAACTTCTCCCCTTAATACATTGCTATTTCAAAAGATTTTCATTTAAGCAAATCGAATCAAAAATATAATTTTTAAGATCTTTATAATCGACCCATAAATACCATTTGATTTCGAAAAATCATTTTCAGGTCCACTTACCCGAAGAGAAAATGTTCCTCATGTTATTCTGAGTAAAACATTATGTTTGTTTGTAGATTTCAGGCGAATTGGAACAAAAATACAATTTTTTTGTATAAATCGTCCCCTACACCTCATTGCGGATGATACTTCCCCGAACAATTGAAAATAAATTTGAACCAAATCAGTCCAGCTGTTCTCTATTGCTGAGGAACTAACTATACATATATTCATCATTCAGTATTTTGACATCTGTCAAACTAAGCTGTCAAACAAAAGTCAGCCCTTTATGAAAATGTATCGCTTAATATAAGCGTCCAACTACTTAAGTAATTGGTGAAATTTTAAATAAATTTGAAGAGACTGGATCTGTTACAGTTATTTGAGGTAGAACGAGCAAAACGGTGATTAACAGACCGTTTTGCTCGTTCTACCTCAAATATCGCTGCCGTAAGTGAAAGTCGGTAGCGGAAGACCCGAATTTGTCTATTTCTCGACGTCCTCAAGAGCTGGGACTTTCTTACGGCACATTATGGCGTATTTTGTACTTGGAATTACACATGGATGTTGGTGTCCAGCTCACGCAACAACTGAAGCCAGCTGACCATTAGCAACGCCGTAGTTACATTGATTGGGTGCTTGAACAACAGACAGTGAACGACGATTTTTCCAACAAAATTTTCTTCAGCGACGAGACATATTTCTCACTCAGTGAATACGTAAATAAGCAAAATTGTCGCGTTTGGAGCTCCGAGAATTCTCAAATAATTGAAGAGAGGACATTACACCCAAAAAAAACTTACTATCTGGTGTGCTCTTTGGAACGAAGGTGTGATTGGACCTTACTTCTTTGAAAACGATAACGGCGAGACTAATCGATTTTTTGGTCGGTAATTGAAGAAAGCGACTTGGACAATATGTGGTTCCGAAAAGATGGTCTCAGCACGAGCGGATATGGTTTTATTGCGAGTGAAATTTCCCGGCCGCGTAATATCTCGCCTTAGTGATGTGAAATAACCACCGAGGTCGTACGATTTGACAGCGTTGGATATTTTTTTGCGGGGTTACGCGAAAGATCGTGTTTATGCAGATAAACCTTGAACTCGTCAGCACTTGTAAAAGAAGATTGGTCAAGTTATGTCTTAGATACCACATGTGCCAAAAAATGATCGAAAATTACCTCAAACGGATCGAAGTTTGCAAAAATGCACCAGGTGGTCATTTGAATGATGCAGTGTTTCATACATAATGTCAAGGTTCCAACTTTATAATAAAAAGGAATTTCATGAAAAAAAAAAAATTATTTTAAATGCATTTTATTTACATACCGCAATATCATTAACCGTGTACCTCTGTTGCTCAGCGTGACTGCCGAATTCAGTGTGATTTTGAAATATTCTATAGCATTGTTTCTTAGCATTACTCTCAATTCAGTGTGATTTTGAAATATTCTATAGCATTGTTTCTTAGCATCACTCTTCTCCGTTATGAAGTAACAATTATTCCGATATTTAGAATTCTTGCAAACTTGACGAAATAAAAAAGCAAATCTGTGATCTTTTAATTTGTGCGAAACTTATGTCTCATATTGCTCAAGTGCTCTTCCAAAAAACTTTCACTTTCACTTTTTCTTTGTGCCATTGGGCATTTTTAAATTTCGCTGCAACTAAACAAAAGTTCGCAAAACAATTTCTGTCCTTTTTTTCATTTTTCGTTTTTTTTTTGTTTTTCTACAAAATCTGTTTTTATTTGTGTTTTGTACTATATGGTTATTTTGGCACTTTGGCGGCGACAAAGTTTTTCTCACACCTGACATATTTACATTTACTTGCTATTTTATGTGGCGCAGTCAAGTGAGGTTTGAGGTAGGTAAAACTTTCGATTGCTACCCACTAGCACATATGGCCTGCCATTTTTTTTTTTTTTTTTTTTTTTTTGGCAAGAACAAGCGTCCACAGATTTTATTGCATTCATAAAAGCGTCCAAAACTTTTACAACATAAAGTATACAGCTCGTAAACATACCCTTATGTACATACATATACTCGTACATGCAAGTATATGTGCGTGGAAATATATATGTAGATTTATATATATATACATGGGGAAAAAAATATCGCTCGTAAAACAATGTTGCCCACTTTTGCCATAGGTTTTTTTTGCAGCAACGAAAACTTTTTCCACTTTTTTGTTTTGACATTCGTTTGGTGGTTTATTATCATCAGCGGCGACTCAATATGCCAAAAACTATAACTGTAACCACAACGGTGTACGAAATCACCGTTAGATATACACATACGAGTACGGGTGAGTTGCAAAAACAGATTTTCTGACAGCGACAGCATTGCATTTCATTCATTTCCATGCACTGAAATACCAAAATCCTGTCATGACATATTTTAATTTTTTATTTTCGCTCTCATATTTTTTTGGACATTTTCAATATATATTTGGTCCACCATAGAAAAACATAAACGTGTCAGTCGCTGATTTCGGGGTTTGTTTTTCGTCTCCTATGGTTGGTTTGGCTGTCGAAACTTTTTTCGTAGGCGGTTTGCTGTGTTGGCTTGTTGGTGTCCGCTCAACGGTGGCGCCAAGTTTTATTTGTTCATTCACTTTGATTTGTTCACATTGCATTTTTATTATCAACACCTGAAATATTTTTTCAAATACCACCAACACTTTCATACTCGTATGTGTGTGTAAATAGTTTTTCCTTGGTTATAACGTATATCAAGTTTCGAAAGTTCATACATAAATATATATATACTAATATATGCATGCGCTTATGGCAGGTGTGACCTATAAAATAAACTGTCACTCAACGCTTTCGATGCTTTCGATGCATTGGCGCATTTACTTTCAACAAAAACATAAAATTGAAAATATTCACTGTGCAGAAAATATATACGCACATAATACACTTTTCATAGACTTAATATCAGAGGCACGGTGTATCTCTGTGAGCTATGAGATAGAGGGTTGTTCATTCAGATTTTGAAAAAAAAATGAAAAAAAAAGAAATTTAAGAAAAATTTGGGTTCCTTTTTGTAATACAAATGACTTTAGACTCATCTCTGTTATGAATATAAAAGAGTCGAATAAAAACCCAAACAGTCAAGTGGTTTAGTTTCCTTCAAACCTTAGCAATACTAAAAACCCAGAGACAAACTTTAACAGCAAGTCGCTGGAGTTGATAAATTAATTCTGGCTTTAGGTCGTGCTTTTAAACATGACATGTTAGCTACTGTTAGGACACGACTGGTCATTACTCCCCCCTACTGAATCTTAAAGCTGTGGTAAGTGGCAGGTAGAACCACATCTTCTTCGTGGAAAGAATTTAAAAGACAAAATTTATTCGGTCTGTTTTATTTTTTGTTTTCAAAATATATATTTTTTTTTAAATAAAAAATAGAATTTAAAGCATTATCCGTCAGAAACGACCACTTTTTCCCTTTTTCTATGGTAGTTTTCGAATGCAATCTCTAGAAAATGAGTCATCTCTCTTCTCGATCCAATCATTGAGCCATTTTTCGACTTCTTCAAAAGATTCAAGCCGGTGACCCTCCAAATCGCTTTGCAGCCGTCGAAAAAACCAATAAATGGCAGAAGCAAGGTCTTGATAACATGGTAGGTGGGGTAAGACTTCCCATTTCAGCGTTTCCAGTTAGTTTTTAACCGTTACAGCCACTTGGACCCGAGCGTCAACATGTTGCAAAATCAACTTGTTATGCTCTTCGCTCGCTTCTGGCCATTTTTCATGCAATGCATGGCTCAAACGCATTAGTTGTTATCGACAACGTTTTGCATTAATGGCTTCGCTAGGTTTTAGTAGCTTGTAGTACACCATACTCATGTGGTTACACCATACACCAAAAATCCATTCTTTCGATGTCTTTCAGGAAGCATTTTTGAGGTGAAAATTCGCCATACGGCACCAATTTCCTTGCCTTTGAACAAACCCAAATCACTTTAAACGAATTGCTTCTGAGTCACTTTCAACGATTCTGCGACTTTAGATTACGTACGGTATGGATCTCGATCCAGTCAAGCCTCCAGTTTCTCACCTTCAAACTTTTGGCCAGTACGCTCCTTCTTTTCGATGCTAAAACTACCACTTTTGAAACGTCGAAATAATGCTCTGCATGACTTATTGGTCGGCACAAATTCCCTATAAACTTCCACAAGCATCTGATGGGCTTCAGCTGCACTTTTCTTCCAAATAAAAAAGAACATAAAACGCAAATTTTGTTTCACACAATATTTTCTAAGAGGTCAAAAACGATGAAAAACACGAAACAAATAAAGAGATGTCGATGAACATGTATTATTGTAGGAAGATGGGAAGTCAATGAAATAGGCAATCGCCCCCAAGATCGGTCAAAACTTGAACTTAAAGTCAAGGAGATATATACACCATCTCTCAGAGACTGCTTCGGGGAGATAAATAGTCTGGAATAGGCAGCCAGGGTTAAGCCAGAATAATCAGGCTAGCTCGTGGAGAAACGTCCCAGATAGCTATACTCTCACCATTTCCATTGTCACCCGTAGGAAATCATCTTCTGAAAATTTTTAATGCAAAGCACCTAAGCAATTTGGCTATGTGGACAACGTATCTATACTAGTGATGGGTAAGTCTCTAGGCACAATTTGTAGAGTGATGAAAAACGCTCGATGAGTCATACGAAAATAAGTGATATCGGTCAACTTGAATATAAAAGCTGATAAAACGGATACGTTGCTTTTTACAAGAAGGCAAAAGATCCCTACGTGAAAACCCTCGAGGCTCAACGGGTTGAGTTAACATTAAAGAAGCATTACCTAGCAGTAATTTTGAATTTAAGCATGCAAGACCGCAAAGTCATTTGCATTGGCAGCGAAGAAAACCATACGCACTTTTTTGAGATCGCGTTCCCTAAAGGACTGCAGGAGGGTCCTAATAACAAATCACTACTTACTGGCATTACACGGGAACAGAATGGGCATTAGTATTACTGACATTTGAAGAAAATGCAGGGAGGAAGGCATGAGCGAAATACTGGAACACCTCACCTACTTCTGCTCAACCTTATCTCGAACTCACTCGTCTTAGTTGTCCAGGAGCTTCGAAGTTGAAAGGACTAGTTGAGGTGTCAAAATTAGATATGAAGACTCTTTTAAACTACGAAAAGAACATTGACGTCGTATATGATGACTACCGCAGCTCAAATTATACTAAACCTTCATCTGAAAAACTAAAGGACCAGCAGATCTATGTAAGGTGTAACAAAAAGCCAGTCCTAACCTTATCTATAAATTTTTTCTATGTTTCGTATGCGTCTGGATTAGGTTTTTCTTCTTGTTCTTTATTGGCATAAGTACCATTTACGCGATTATAGACGAGTCAGCAATGGTGTGCCAGTAGTAGCGGGTAAGGGAAGAACCCGTTCTGCGCCAATTCGAAACACCAAATGCAGCCAGGCTCTTCTATACCTGAACTTTCCTATGTAGTGAGGGTTTTCCATTTCCTCTGCTTACACTGACGGGTATATTGCGTGGGTAAATTTCAAAGTTGGAGTGTTGTCTCGCATACAAACTACATGATCTAGCCAGCGTAGCCGCTGTCTCTTATTTTAAGTAGAATAGGAATGATGGGTTACCTGTAGAGTTTGGTCTTTATTCGTCGAGAGAAGACCTTTCAATTGCATACTTAGTCAAAAGTAGCAGGCTAATGTTGTTGTTGGTTTAATACTGGTTTCAAGATAGACAAAATTATCTACGACTTCAAAGCTATGACTGTCAAGAGCGATGTGAGAGTCGAGCCGCAAATGCGATGACTTTTTGCTTGATGACAGGAGTTATTTTGTTTTTTCCTAGCTCACTACCAGACTCGTACGCTTCATTTCCTTATCCAGCTGGTGAAAGCAGAAATAATGGCTCTTATTCTTTTTTCTGTCTGTAAATGCATTTATTATAGTTGATCACAGTGTGGCGAAGTAAGCAGTCTGCTTTCCCTCCACTGCAGTTCGATAATCCTCATCATACCAGCTTTTCTTCCAACATTGTCGAAAACCAATTGTACCGTTGATACGTAAGGAGCTTTAAATGCCGTTTCACAGTTCCCTTACACCGAATTGCTGATGATGAGTGCTGTCAAAAAGGATGAGTGCAAGTCGAGTGGGAAATCGACTGCTTTTCTGCTTTGATTTCACGACGTAAACAGCGGGGAATATTTGGTCAAAATGTTCGTTCTAACAATCAAACTCTAGAGGAAAGTGCAGAAGAAAATCAAAACGACGTTTCTATGTTGGACAGGCTTGCGTTACTCGATCATACCTCAAATTTTCTCTACGGATTTCGATACTACTCAAATAATTATTATTACAATTTTAAGTTTAGCTTGCACTCCGTTTAAATGACTTCTATATGGAAGGTTTTAAAATTAAAGTTAATGTTAGATTTTCGAAAAGCAATAAGGTTTTCAGACTTCTACATACATACAGTGAGGATTCAATTTAGGTTAGGGAAGTCGCAAACTGGACTGGGCTTATATTTAGAACCACTGGTTTTAAGGATTAAGCGTTTGTCTCTCGACCAGAATTTAATAAAATTTTCTTAATAAAAAAAGCTCAGAAATACAGAAACCTCCAACGGAGCACGTCTGGTAACAAATCATCGGATATTCATTTATTCATTTAACTGACCTCTCTCTCCATTGCTTGCCCACATCAATTCCTAAACTGAATAAGGGAAACTATATTTGGAAATTCCGGTTAGCATTGCCTACTGGTGTGGGTTAGATTTCAGGTTCGATCAACATCCATAATTGTAGAAATTTAATTTTTCTAATTGCGGTCGCCCCTTGGCAGGGAGCGCTAAGTCTTCAGAGTGTCTTTCTGACATGAAACTAAAAGCTTCTCATAAAAATTCATCGGCCGTTCGGAGGTGGCTTATGTTAAGTTTATTCTAGGACCCTCCATTTGTTGGTAAAAACATCAAGTCACGAAGACCCGAAAATGTTTCACATGTTACCAAGCGACAATTATATTTATATATATTTGGAAATTGCATTATAGGAAAGACATCAATATTCTCTTGAAATTGGCTGAGTAATCATTTGGAAAAAACTTTTATGTTCATCCGGGATTTTAGCATGCACTGCTTACCACTCTGCTCATGAGATCGCCATTTGGCCATATGTTTCCTTACTTTTAACCGAGATGTAGCCGTGAAAAAATTTTTTTGGCGTGTGCCGATGATATCGATATAATTGGTCATAACAACCGCAATGTAAGTTCTGCGTTCTCCAGATTAGACAAAGAAGCGAAGCGAATGGGTCTGGTAGTGAACGAGGGCAAGACGAAATATCTCCTGTCATCAAATAAACAGTCATCTTACTCGCGACTTGGCTCCCACGTCACTGTTGACAGTCAGAACTTCGAAGTCGTAGATAATTTCGTGTATCTGGGAACCAGCATTAACAACACCAACAATGTCAGCCTTGAAATCCAACGCAGAATCAGTCTTGCCAACAGGTGCTACTTTGGACTGAGTAGGCAATTGAAAAGTAAAGTCTTCTCTCGACGAATCAAAACCAAACTCTACAAGTCGCTCATCATTCCCGTCCTGACATATGGTGCAGAAGCCTGGACGATGTCTACATCCGATGAGTCGGCTTTAGGAGTTTTCGAGAGAAAAGTTTTAGTGGAAGATTTATGGTCCTTTGCGCGTTGGCAACGGCGAATACCGCAGACGATGGAACGATAAGCTGTACGAGCTATACGACGACATTGACATAGCTCAGCGAATAAAGAGACAGCGGCTACGCTGGCTAGGTCATGTCGTCCGAATGGATGAAAGCGCTCCAGATTTGAAAGTATTCGATGGAGTACCCGCTGGTGGAAGCAGAGGAAGAGGGAGACCTCCACTCCGTTGGAAAGATCAGGTGGAGAGCGACCTGGTATCACTTGGTACTTCTAACTGGCGCTAAACAGCAAGAAGAAGAAACGAGTGGCGCGCTATTGTTGACAAGGCCGTAATTGCGTAAGCGGTGCCTACGCCAAAGAAGAAGAAGAAGAAGCCGTGAAAAATATCGAAAAAGTGCTCAAAATGGACTTAGAGCCAAATAATGTATGAGGTCATAAAATCCGAACGACAGCTAAACTGACATAAGTAAATTCAAGCCATTTCAATATATCAAGTGCAAGCAAATAATTCTTAAATTAAAAACAGAAGAAATCAAAAAAAAAAATCTTAAAATTGCATATGTACATCTGGGCGTAATATATTCTGGAGACAACTGAAACTTACGAACTATTGACATTTTAACTTTAATTTAGCAACTTAACCAAGCACAATTCGTTTTAACTTCCCACTCTCTCTCTCTCACTCTCTTTCCTTCTCTCTTTTACTCTCTACCCTAAAACAGTGCGCTGTAGGCGCTTCTGGCATCAATGAATTCTTTAGTGAAATTCTTTTTAATGAGCAAAAGAATTGCGCCTGTCAAATGCACGCGGCACAGGAGACAAAAGTCTTTGCACTAAACCTAATAAGTAACTGAAGTGAAATGCCACACTGCAGCACATATACCCGCACCTACACATAGACAAACACATGAAAATGCAGGAAATATTTGTAAAACGCAAATTCTTAAATTGCATTTGATTTTTTCCTGAGTCGGCAGCCTTTCTGTGCTATTTGCTTTAGATATTTCTTAAAAATAATAGAGGTCGCGCGTTGGCGGCAAATAAAAAAAATTCCTTTCGCAAGCAAAAAGCAAAAGACTTGTGATTGTGTGGAAACTAAAAGAAAGGAAATGATACTTGGATATCTAGTTGAGAGTAGATTTCGTAGATAACAAAAATAGAGGTGAGAGGAGAGATAGTACACGCAATATGCATGCAATTCTTCGTATTATAGAGGAATATATGTATGGCATGTGTGGAGATATGCTTCGTCGGTTTTTTCAGATATTTTTTCCTTTCTTAGTTTCAGTTACTTAGCTCATTTGCATACATACAAGACATGTAGGAATGCTTGGAATCTTACCTCACACACGGGAGGAAGTGCGCCTGCTAACGAAAAGGTAAGAGGTCTGCTCAAAAGGTATCGCAATTTTCTATTTAATTAAAATTTATTTATTTATTTATTTATTAATATCTATATTGTCTCTTTCAAATAATGCCGCCAAACCTAAATTAATTATTATTTTTTACATTCTTCAGCATTTGAGGTATTTGAGTTGGAAGAGTATTGCTCAGACTTTTGTCAGATCACGCGTGAGTTGTGTCCAGCTGTCATGTTATTTTTTTTTCAGAATTGTTTGCCATATCATCAAGGAAAGACTTGCGCCTGAAAAAAGCTTACAAATCATTCAACTTTATTATGAAAATTCACGTTCTGTAAAGAATGTGTGTCGCGCGCTTCGCTCAACTTATGGTCAACATAATCGACCTATTGAGCGTTCTATTCGCAACACCATCACCCGCCTTGAGACCCAGCATTCATTATTGGTTAATATTCGACCGAATAGACCATGTCCAGCACGCAGTGAAGAATATATAGCGGCCGTAGCTGAGAGTGTAGACGAAGACTGTGCGGAGTCGATTAGGCGCTATTCGCGGCAACTCGGACTGACGTATGGAACGACTTGGCGCATTTTACGTCGAGATCGTACAAAATACAAGTTGTGCAAGAACTGAAGCCACTCGATCTTCCCAACTGACACTGCTTCGCTCTATGGGCTCTTGAAAAGTTCCAAGAGGATCAAAGAGTAACCTGAGGAGACTCAAGAGCTGCTATTTCATCCAGAAAAAACAACGGTTTGGTGTGGTTTGTGGGACGGTGGAATCATCAAACCATATATCTTCAAAAATAATGCCGCTGAGAATGTAACCGTCAATGGCGACCGTTATCGCGTCATGATAACCGACTATTTGATGCCTGAAGCTCGTGATCTCCGCGACATTTGGTTTCTAGAAGACGGCGCCACTTCCCACACATCGCATCAATCAATGAATTTATGTCAATCAAAAATGCTACGAAATCTCAAAGGTGCACCTTAAACCTTAAAATAAAAATGGTCCTTTGCAAAGCAGCGTTTATTATTATTACTGAACGTCAGGTAAAGCTTTTGATAGAGTGCCTAGCAGGGTCCTAGTTTCCAAATTATCTAGTTTGGGTTTACACTCTTCTTTACTTCACTGGATAACATCTTACCTACCAAATAGACTCGGTACAATTGCTTTTGATAATGTCTCATCTCGACATTTCATAGAGAAATCGAGCGAAACTCAAGATTTACTCAGTAATTAAAAGCCTTAGTGATTCCGCTGCGCTTCAAGTGACAAACTGCAATCTTTGTGCACCCGAAATCATCTATTGTTGGATGCCAAAAAGTGTTCTCACCCCACCCCGCCAACAGGTGCTACTTTGGACTGAGTAAGTATTCGGAAAATAAAGTCTTCACGCAACGAACAAATACCAACTCTACAAGTCGTTCATTACTCCCGTCCGGCTGATGAATCGGCTTTAGGAGTATTCGATGGGAAAGTTTCGCAGAAGATTTAAGGTCTCTTGCGCGTTAGCAACGGCGAATACTGCAAGCGATGGAACGATGAGCTGTAAGAGTTATACGACGACGTTGACATAGTTCAGCGAATCAAGAGACATTGATTACGCAGGCTAGGTCATGGCGTCCGAAAGGATGAAAGCACACCAGCACTTCTAGTATTCGAAACAATCCACGCTTTTGGAAGCAAAGGGAGAAGAAGATTTCTATTCCGTTGGAAAGATCGGATGGAGAGCGACGTTGTTTTCATTTCTCAATTCTCGTCAAACTGCGAGAGGTAGAGACAAATGGTGCGCTCTTATTGATTCGGCTATAATCGCGTAAGCGGTACCTACACTAATGTAGTAGCAGCTAGAATTGTGAGTATCGACACACATAGACCAAAATATGCCCATTTTGGAGGTCTTATTACTCATTTTCCATTCTCTTACACTCGCTTATGAATTCCACGAGGTTACCTACTTTGGTTCCTGCCGCATGGTGAGGCCATTCATGAAATGAACTCCAATGTGACGAATTCTATTGCTCCTTAGGGTAGGAAAATCGCCTAGCAGGTGGGAAACCATCAAAATCATCTCTTTATCATCATTATTCCTGCAGCTATTGCAGTATTCTCTAAAAGTTGCCGTCAGATACTCTGCGCGTCGTCCTATAAGGCAATGTCCAGTTAGCATCCCAACTACATTTAAAATGGCGTCCTTCTACAAGAAGTGTAAGCTATTTGAACCGTTGGAGGTGGTTATATTTTCTCCAAGTTTGACTCTAGAAGATAGAGACTACATTATCAGCCTTTCAGTAACTCACGGCCGCGATAGCTGAGAGGTTAGCATTGTGTACTACAATTCGGAAGGCCTGGGTTCGAGTCCAGGTTCGAGCAACATCCTAAATTGCGGTCGCCCCTCGGCAACTAATGTCAAGCCGTTCGAGTGTTATTCTTACATGAAATAAAAGCTCCTCATAAAAATACATCAGCCGTTCGGAGGCGGCTTAGAATCAACTGCAGGTCCCTACATTTGTTGGTAAAAACATCAAGACGCAAAACAACGAATTGGAGGAGGAGTTCGCACAAAAATCGCTTCAGTGGTTACAAAGCGCCATATATATATATATATATATATATATATATATATATATAACCAGAAACCCAAAAGAAGAACAATAATCCAAGCCATATCCCTGTAGAGATGAGCGATTGTGCAGCAAAATTTTAGAGTTTGCCCTGATTGAAAAATTATATAAACACTCCAAAAGCTTTACACCTTTACACATACATACATATACAGGTACCACAGGTTATCACCAACCTATATATCGTTTGTTGTTGTTGCTTGTGTATGCCTAGAAGAGGGCTTACCATATTTACTTTTCAATTCCTCAAGTTGGTAGAGTTGTGGTGCTAACCTTGTGAAAATTGAAAACTATGTTTAGACACACCACACACGAGTACAATATAGATGATTTATGTGTTGGTGAACAAATAGTGTGTACGTTAGAGCACACATGTCTCTTTCATTTTTTAATCCTTTTTAGACAATTTTTTTATGTCTTTACTCTGCCGTAAGATTTTTGCTCACAACGTGTACACATAAAACTGGTAAATTTGAATTTTTTTTTCCCTGAAAAACTATACTACATAGTATGGTTTAAGTGTGTGTGGAAATGTATGCAGCATTAGTATGTGTGTTGGCTTCTTTAACATATTTTATTTGCCTAAGGAATGTATGACACTGTGTTGACATGCGATATGCTTCACGCATAAATTTGCATTTTTCTCCTCCTTCGCAAGGAACTAACAAACACATTCACACAACACTAGTACGAGAACGTGAATTCAGAAGTAGTGAATGATTACTAGATGCAATGTACTAAACTCTCACAAAAAAAAAACACACTATTGACCAAATATTCCTTCAGAAAAAAAGGTAGTCGTCATCTACTAATTTTACTCTCATGAACTTTTAATAATATTTTTTTGGTATATTATGTAGTTGAAATTTCCTTACGAATTTGTGTAGCATAAAGATTTCAAAAAACTTAGATGTACATAAGAGAAAAAGAATTAAAATGAATTAAAGTTAAGCAAAAAAAAATTAAATTAGATACAAATAAATAAATTAATACAAACTTAAAAAATATAAATAAAATAGAAAAATTTAAAACTTAAAAAAAAATTAATAAAGTTATACAAAATCAAAAATATTAAAAAAAATTAGATTAAAAAATTAATAAAAAATAAATGAACAAAATATACAAATAATATAAATATAAAATATATTTAAATAAATAAGCTTAAAAAAATAAATAATATAAAAAACAAATTATTTAATTAAAAATAAATAAAAATAAAAATTTTTAATCCTAAATTAAATGAAACATAATAAAATAAAATAAAATATATTAAAACAAAAAATAATAATAAAATTTTGTAAAATAAAGTAAACTAAGATTAAACAAAATAAAATAAAATATATAAGTAATATAAAATGGAATGTAAAATGTTTATATTGAATTAAAATAAATAAAATATAAAAACGTTTATCTATTTCAAGGTTCCCTATTTCCTTAAAGAAAAAAATACAAAAAATTCAAATTTAATCGGAATATGTTTATTATCATTCGAAAGAACATTCTTTGGCATTTATTTTTTGAAGATTATCTCTTTCAAATGTTGGCCGCGGCTTTGTCTCAGATAGTCCGTCCGTTGAATCCAATTTTCGTTGAGTCGTTCGAGCATTTCGTCTGGTAACTGGCGAATGACACGCGTGGTGTTTTACTCCACGTCCTGAATCGAAGCGGGATTGTCTGCATAGACCTTAGATTTTACATATTCCCACAGGAAAAAGTGTAACGGCGCGATATCAGACGATCTTGGTGGCCAATTGACCTGGCCAAAACGTGAAATTATCTGCTCAACGAAGTGTTCTCTCAATAAACATATTGATTGATGCGATGTGTGGGAAGTTGCGTCATCTTGTTGAAACCAAATGTCGGGGAAATCACAAGCTTCGATTTCAGGCATCAAATAGTCGGTTATCATGGCGCGATAATGGTTACATTCTCAACGGCAATATTTTTGAAGATATATGGTTTGATGATTTCACCGGCCCTCAAACCACACTAAATCGTTGTTTTTTCTGGATGAAGTAGCAGTTCTTGAATCTCCTCAGGTTACTCTTTGATCTTCTTGGAACTTTTCAATAGCCCATAGAGCGAAGCAATGTCAGTTGGGAAGATCGAGCGACTTCAGTTCTTGAACAAGCTGTATTTTGTACGCTTTCAAGCTCAAGATCTCGACGTAAAATGCGCTAAGTCGTTCCATACATCATTCCTCGTTGCTGCGAACGACGCCGAATCGACTCTCCACGGTCTTCGTGTACACTCTCAACTACGGCCGCTATATTTTCTTCACTGTGTGCTGGACGTGGTCTATTCGGTCAAATATGATCCAATAATGAATGCTGGATCTGAAGGTGGGTGATGCTGTTGCGAATAGTACGCTCAGTAGGCCGATTATATTGACTTTCTATATTAACCGAGTTTGAGTAAGTAATTTCAATATTTGCTTACCTATTTATGTCATAATTTAGAGACTTGTACCGAAATATATGACTAGAGCGAGTCATAGTAGTAAAATCAGTATTTTTTCGTGCTAGTGTGATATTCCACCACTGGGTTCATATCTGTAACCTATAACGTCAAAAATCTCCCTTGCTCACACTATCACTCATATGAATTCCTTGTCACCATTCACTTGCTGGACGTTTTCCACTTAAAATTCCGATTTTCCATTGTTTGCTTTACAGTTTTTATTTTTGAAATTTTCTGCTTTTTTTATTTCACACAATTTTTTCTTATGGTTTTCAATTGTGATATTGCATCTTTTTGCTTCATAAATTCTTCTACGTATACGTATACATGTATGTATGTATGTATGCCTAAACTCACTTGCTCATTCAGCGTGTGGAAATATGCAAAATGACTTATATTTAATAAAATATGTTTGTCAAGGAATTTTCTTAGAAATATTTTGCTAGTTTGTATTTGGTCACACACACGCTTGTATACACATAGTTGCAGGTGTGTTTGTGTGTGCATTTACTTTTATATTTTCACATATTGCATATAATTCACTCTTCATTATATAGAGCTTTAACCGCTGTGAAAGGCTTTCATATATTTGTGGTTAATTAATTCTTCCTTCGTTATAAGGCATACATTCACATGCACATATATTGTTTATTAAATATACATAAGTTCATGTGTAAATTTAAATTTTATAGAATTTAAAACTACTTTTTCGAGCAGAGTTTCAAGTGAGTTTAAAACACAACAAATTTGTGGTTTCTTAATCAAAAATTATCAACTGTATCAGGCTTAAAGGCTCAAAGATCCATATAGCGAAGAGAAAGAGTGTATTCGATACTATCCGAGCTGTGTGAACTAGAAATAGGAGACAAAATGACATTTAATAAAGCAGTAAAAATTTAATACTTGATCTTTCCTAGTGAAATATGGTACACAAGTATATACAAGTAGGACAGAAAGAAGATTTTTGTCTAACCGCTCAGTACAAAAACTATAGTAGCCAGTCAGTAGTTCACTTCCACGTGTTATTTTAACATTTCACTAGTCCGAGCTTAAGATGGTGTGGACGAGGAGAAGGATAACTGTTAAAGTAGGTAGATTTTATTTACACAAAAATTAAGAAGTATCATGGGTGAGATAGAGCTAACTGGTTGTTCAAATTCACAAAACTCACTCACCGGAAGGCTTAAAAAAAAGGCGCTCAGAGCATGTTTATTGGTGGTGATGCATTAAGTTGAAATCTAAGGGCTGATGAACAGACGACATGGCGTAATCCGTTGCCCGGCTTTAGTGGAGTGTAAGTTCTGTAGCTCCTCTACTGTGTTCCCCGAGTTTTCTACGCGTTTGTCGATAGGTTCTGCTAGTTTAAGACTTCTAGTGTAAGAATTAGTCTGAATAAATTTTCGGGAGCAATCTCGATCCAGTGAGTAAAGAAGAGACGTATGCTAATGGTAATGTCAAGCGCTATAACTCCAGCTTATTGCCGAATGAATTTGTAACAATATACTAATTGAGTTGCAAGAAATTTGTTAAAATTTAAAAAAGTTACTAAGGTTCAACTTAGATGGTATCGCCTTGTAGACATTCTCCTGTGGAGGTTTCATGTATAATTCCGAGTTGATGGCTGCGGAGTCTTCGGCGGCATAGATGGCCAGAACTAACATTCCTCATTCAAAATGTGTTTTCTCTATTTTAAAACTAAAATCTTGCTGACTATGGCATTAAGATAAGGTTCTCAAGACCGACAGTGAACTTCGCCTGCTAAAATAAAATACTTCCTCTATGTCTCCAAGAATATGTAATACAAGTAGAACTGCATTTTTTAGCACTCAAAACATCGATTTGATGAGTCATCCGCCGTATAGCCCTGATCTGGCACCGAAAGACTAATTTTGAATCTCGTTCCTAAAACAAAACGGAGAGGTAAACGTTTTTCCACACCTGAAGAGGTGGTTAATGCGTCCAGAATGCATGTTTTGGAAATACTTCAATAAGAGGGGCGAAAGTGCTTCGACTATTGGTTCAAACTCATGCAAAAGTGTATAGATGCTAATGGAGAATATTTTTAAATTTAAAAAATAAAACGATTTTCGTTTAATATTTGTTTTTGTTCTCTAATACCGAAATGTAAAATCCCCGTGTTCAAGCTTCAAACTTCACCGGCTCTATGGGTTTCAAAGAAGCTACACTAAAAATTTGAAAGAAATGGCTGAGTGATGTAGGAGTCTCTAATCTACTTCTGAAAATACCGAAAACTACTTCAATCAAAGCAATTTCATTTGAAATCTACTTTTTTTTTTTAATATTTAAAGCTAATAAATTCATTTCCACACATTCTCTGATACTACAGCAGCAGCAGCTACGAGCTTCCTTTGCACAGAGATATGACAGGAGGGAGGAGGAAAAGGGTCCGCCCATTTCGTTTTAGTAATAATGAAAAATTCAAAATCAATTTCCAATTGAATTGCATTTTCAATCATTGCCGCATTTTCCAAGTTTCCATTTTTCATTTGCCATTTATTATACGCTCACACACACACACACATACACACACACACACTCATCCAAACACATTTATACATAGCTGTAAGCAGGTCAGCACTGCTACAGCGACGAGTGGTCGGCGATAACTGTGAATTGCCAATTGTATTTGCATTAGCCTCGCAGTGATGATGAGGGGTCCACAGCGTTTCGCTGTTTAACGCTGGCTCTACTGAGGGTATAAAGCTTTGCATGCGGCTAGTTTGTCGCGACGCGTTGATTTCTTTAACAAAGTGGCAACACTGTGGCGTTAACCATGTAAATGCTGCTGCTGCCGCTGCTACTGCGACAGTGTGGCGGATATTGGCCAACATCAATTTAAATATTTTAGTTTTCATATCAGTTAAGTGAGTTACGAGGCAAACCAAATATCAGACGACAATCGAACGCAGTTGGCATGAGAGAGAAATGAGTTTGGGGGAGGGGGATGCGGTGCATGAAAGCGAAAACCGTGTAGAGGTGTAAAAGAAGTGGGCTGAGAGAATTTCACTAAAATTTAGAAATGCTTTGATTGGCTATTAGGGGCTGCAAGCAGATGAAAAATGAGGGTGAGAATCAAATGGAATGAGAAAGAGGGGGGAAGCTATTTATTATAAGCAAAAACTCTAAAATTTTTAATAAAAAAATACAAAAAAAATCATATGAATAATTAAAAATCAATATATAGGCCATAGAACGACAAGTATAGTGAATCGGCTCCAGAAATGTATCGGATTCATCATTTCAGGAAATGTTGGTTCATTATAGTTATCGCCCCATGGCCGTTCTATTTATAATAATATTTTTAATTTCTCTATACTGCAATAATCAAATATAACGCACACTTTAGCAAGATTAAGAATTCAAATTCAAAATTTTTGTAATATTTTATTGACAACGAATATAAAGGGTGATCCATTTCGAGGTACCCTGCTTTTTTAAAGAAAAAAAAACACAGAAAATTCAAATTTAATGGGGAATGTTTATTATATTTCGAAAGAACATCCTTTGGCATTTATTTATTGAAAATTATCTCTTTCAAATGTTGGCCGCGGCTACGTCTCAGATGGCCCATCCGTTGAGTCCAATTTCCGATGACCCGTTCGAGCATTTCGACTGGTAACTGGCGAATAAGACGCGTGATGTTTTGCTCCAAGGCCTGAATCGAAGCGGGATTGTCCGCATAGACTTTAGACTTTACATATCCCCACAGGAAAAAGTCCAACGGTGTAATATCACACGATCTTGGTGTCCAATCGATCGGCGCAAATCGTGACAAATCCGTTTTGTGTGGGAAGTGGCACCATCTTTTTGAAACCAAATGTCTCAGAGATCACGAGCTTCAATATCAGACATCAAATAGTCGGCATCATTTTTAAAAAAAATATGGACCGATGAATCCACCGGCCCACAAACCGCATCAAACCGTTGTTTTTTCTGGATGAAATGGCAGCTCTTGAATCACTTCAGGTTGCTCTTTGTCCCAAATGCGGTAATTTCGCTTGATTACATACCCATTGAGCCAGAAATGGTCCTAATCGCTGAACAAAGTTTGGCTCGAAAAGGTCGGATCTTCTTTGAACCTTTCAAGAGCACATAGAGGGAACGATGTCGCTTGGGAAGGTCGAGCGGCTTCAGTTCTTGCACAAGCTGTATTTTGCACGCTCTTAATTTAAGAACTAGTCGTGAAATGCGCCAAGTCGTTCCATACGTCAGTCCGAGTTGCTGCGAACGGTGCCGAATCGACTCTCCACGGTCTTTGTGTATACTCTCAGCTATGGCCGCTATATTTTCTTCACTGCGTGCTGGACGTGGGCTATTCGGTCGAATAGTATATCCAATAATGAATGCTGGGTCTCAAAATGGGTTACTGTGTTGCGATTAGTACGCTCAGTAGGCCGATTATGTTGACCATAAGTTGAGCGAAGCGCGCGAAACATTATCTTTACAGAACGTGAATTTGTAGTAAAGTTGAATGATTTTGTAAGCGTTGTTCAGGCGTAAGTCTTTCCATGATGAAATGCCAAACAATACTGAACAAAAATATCATGACAGCTTGACACGACTCACGCGTGATCTGTCAAAAGAGGAAGAAGGGACCTCTCCGTGGATCAACCTTTAAATGTGTTTGTGTGTTTGTGCCTATGCAATGGTAGAGTAGGGATGGCAAATTCTATGCGCAATCAAGTGGAATTTTGATAGAGAATCAGACCGAAACGGCGTCGTCGCAAAAAAAAAATTATTCCAACGAAAGTCGATTCTCGTTTATTAAATTGAATTTGTGACACTTCATATTTGCATTGGTAGCAGTGAATTTATATGTTGCAAAATTGTATATTTTTCTTTTATGAAATTATAGTTAGCTAGTTTGAAAATGGAGACTTTTGTAGAAGTTTACGTAAATGAGGAAAGTTTTTGACTGCAATTTACCTGTGAATGGCCCAAAACAATTTTTTTACGAATGGTTCAAGCAGCTCACGACTTCCGGTCTTAGGCCAAATACCGCCGGAGTAGCTAACAAACATCTGTTTGGAAGGGATAAGGTCGAAAAAAGGTGCATTCTTATGAAATATGCTACAGCGCTATTTAAAGGAGCGTAAGTGTGGTGTTGAGTTTGTGTAGAGAGACAGACTCCGTCGCCGAGTCCTGGCAATCACCACGGTGGATGAACGTCTAACCATAATCCGCATCTGAGCGAAGTTCTTCAACATATCGCTGATTTACGCCCACGCCCCACTCCCACGATCGAAGAGAAAATTGTGCTTGGTGACTTACACGCCAGGGTTGGCAAAGAAGGTATCTCCGGCAGTCGAAAAACTCAGCTTCCATAACAAAACATTACCAACTGGTTTGAGATGACCGACTTCGCTGGGATCTGAAACATGGTTGTCTTTAGTACTTCCAAAACAAGAAAATTCATTAAGCTATCATCAGAAAATTCACATGTTGTGATATCGATCATGCTATGATAGACAAACGAAATATCTCCAGCGTTTTAGTTGTGCGTATGCTCCGATGACCTAACATCGACTCGGCCCACTATCTTATAGCAGTAAGACAAACGCATCGGCCTCTGTGCTACTAACAACGACTGTCTTCAAACACAAGAAAGGTTCGACGTCGAAAAGCAGCGTTTACAATAGACAGCCGAGCAGGTATCTACTCTACTTGAACTCATGCTCCCTGAGAGCACTCACCAGTATTTCGATATAGAGGAACTGCGAAACGGCATCTCAAGCTCCATACATACTGCTGCAGTAGAAACAATTGGATTTCGGCAAGGTCACAGAAAGAGCTGGTAGAATGAACATGCCGCGCTGCAGCGGAGAGAAAGCAGATGACCTACCTCGCAACTTTGCG
The DNA here is from genome assembly GCA_030068015.2 of Neoceratitis asiatica. NCBI lineage: Eukaryota > Metazoa > Arthropoda > Insecta > Diptera > Tephritidae > Neoceratitis > Neoceratitis asiatica. Next base: position 64,463,004 of record CM061527.1, on the reverse strand, counting down.
ACCAGCCACAACACGTGCGAGGTGGGATAGATAGCAAGAGCTGAAGAGGGAAGCGAGACGGATTTGCAAATAAAAACAGAAAGAAGTCGAAGTACATGAGTGCGAAGAGCTTGAGTAGCTGGCCGGCATGAATAATGCTCGAAAATTCCAAGAAAAGATGCGGCGGCTTACATACGGTTTCAAGACCGAAGTAAGCTTGCGTAGAGACCAAGGAAGTAATCTGGTCACCGACGTCCTGGGCATACTTCGTTTATGTAGGGAACACTTCTCCAACCTACTGAATGGCAATTAAAGTGCGGCACGGAGTTAGGGAGCTCGAATCATCAATTGAATATGATGGAATAAACATTCCAAAACCCGACTTTGACGAAGCGCGAATGGCGATTGAACGTTACAAAATAAAGTGGGGAAGCGAATGACTTGCCACCGAGCTCTCCAACTACGGGCGTGAAGAGCTGACGAAGTGCATGCATCAGCTTCTTTGCACAATATGGTCGGACGAAAGCACTCGCTGACGATTGAAACCTATGTGTGCTCTGCCCAATGCAAAATTCATCGATTTTAAAGCTACTTTCCACAGTAAGAAATGGAGCGTAGTTCTTCAACATATCGCCTCTACGCAACTATGTATGTATGTCTGAATTTGGTATGCCTACAAACTCATATGGCTATGAGAATTGACGCTGCACAATACCAGACGTACAGTCATTCTTTTCACTTTCGCACAGCCATGTGCGTGGATTTTGTCCGTTTTCTAGCTATAAAAATATACAATTCAGTATTATTCTTAAAAATATTATTTTTGTTTACCAAATTTCAGTTAATTTTTAGAATAACAATCAACTTTTCGTATTGTGGCATGACGATTCAAGATGAAATCACAGCTTTGACATTTTGAACTCAATATTACACAAGCAAAATACACCAGGAAAATTGAGCAAATTAATCTTTTGACACGTCGAACGTAGGTTTAGACAAACAAAATATGTTTTGTGATGTCGCTACTACCGAGTGTAAATTTTACTTGGATGGAAGATACAAAAAAAAAAAAAAAATTATTCATAAAATTGAGCAAACTATTAGCAAAGTATAGTTGGGATACGCCTGGGAGCATGATAAGCCTACCCATTTAATCGCCTTTCAACCAACTAACCAACCGAGGGCAAAAAATCCTCTTATTTCCCTACATATGTATGTATACGGTATGTATGTATATTATAACATTTTTTTTTATGTTTTAAATATTTTAATATTATATATACATATACATATATGTATATATACATGGCAGACAAAGCCTGCGTTCCCTCACTTTATTAAAGTATTCAACTAAAAAAAAGTTTTGCATTTCAAAACAATCACTATTTTATTTTCGCTTATTTCGAAGACAATTATTTGAAGAATGTTTGAGCAAAATTTTGTAGAATTCGAGCTGCGGCGTTCGGAGTTAACGGGATTTTAGTACCGCTACATAAGTTGGTTGAGCAGAAAAAGTGTTCACTTTAAAAAGCGATGCTTTGTTGCATTGTAAATACAAATTATTTATGTTGAATTTAATTTTAAATGATATACGATAGTAACTGTGATTAGGTGTATATAAATATAGGAGAAACTAATTTTTTTTTTGACTATGGACCAAAAGCGTAAGGGAATTGAAATTGGCGAAAGGAAAATCATTGTTGGTTTGTGGCAGATTGGTATAAGTTATCGGGAATTGGCAAAAACTATTCGGAGGCAGTACTCCACCCTCCAGAGATTAATAAACAACTTCAAACAAACAAAATCTTATGAGTTTAAGCCACATTATGGTCGTCCAAGGAAACTGAGGAAAGAGAAGAGCGCAACCTAAGTCTAACCCACGTCTAACAGCAAGCCAACTTTCAAAAATATTGAATTAAAGTACCAAAGGAAATTATGTCCAGATACGATACGAAAAATTCTGAAAAAAAAACGGATTTCATGGCAGAGTCGCACGAAGAAAGCCCTTCATATCGAGAGTAAATCGTCTCAAGCGGATGGCTTTTGCGAAAGAGCACTTAAACAAGCCTCCAGAATTTTGGAATAAAGTAATTTTTTTAGATGAGAGTAGGTTTTGCATTTTTGGTATAAAATTCCCTAAGATTATTTATAGAAAAAGCGGAACAGCACTGGAAAAGCAAAATCTTGTACCTACGATAAAGCATGCTGCTGGAGGTGCTATGATGGGGGGGTGCATGGCCAGTTCGGTTGTAGGAAAATTTCAGTTTATTGAGTCGGTGATGAACAAACATGATTATCTTAATATTGTGAAAACAAATTGAAAGGAAAGTGCAGTAACGCTGCGACGCGGTGAACAATTTATTTTCCAAGTGGACAACTACCCGAAGCACACAACAGAAAAAATGTTAAGCTTATCTGATCTTAACCCTATTGAGCACTTATGAGATGTATTAGAAAGAAAAATTAGACAGCGTACTATAACTAGCAAGGAAATACTAAGGAGCGCGCTTGAAGAGTAACGGGAAGTTATAAGCCCAGAAGTAAAAACCAAACTTGTTGGGTCAATGAAAAAACACCTTCAAAATTCATTACAAGACGTGGATATCCAACAAAGTATTGACTTAATATATATTTTTTAATTTTTAGAATTTTGTTTCATTATTCTTGACGTGAACGCAGACTTTTTCTGTTTGGTTTGAATGACCTTTTTGTTTATACGTGATCTCATTTGAAATTTATATTATTTTTTGGTACCAAAGTTTGTGTAGCAGTGACTTTTAATTGAACTAAATAAAATAATGTAAAAAGAGTTTATGAATGATTTATTGTTTCCGACTTTTCATGGTGCAAACAAAATATACTTAGATGAACACAGATTTTTTCTGCCATGTGTATACATACAGTATATATATATATACATATATATATAACAAAAAAAAAAAGATAGTTAAATAAATATTCCAAAAAAATACCAACGGCTATAAAAGTAGTAGGAATAATTAATTTCCTTTCACAATATCACTTATAGGCTTCGTTAAAAAAAAAGCACATTGCGTATGAGAAACTATTAATTTTTAGACAAAACGAGCGACGGTGCGTATGAGTAACCTTTCCTCAGTCAAATACTTGTACAAAAATATTTACTTGAATGGAATTAAAATTAATTAAAAAACTAACAGATCCCAGCGTGCTTTGCCACACCTTTAAAAAAAATTTGTATGAAGAAATGTCAAAATATTTGTTTAATCGCAAAGATTTTATTCTTAAAATTGTTTTTATTTTGATTTTTTTTTTTCATTTTTTCATTTCCTTCTCTTTTCTTTTTCACTCTTTCTCTCTATTTCAACGTGTGTACGTGTATTTTGGAATTTTACATGTACTTTTTGTTGTTGCATATATTTTGTAGCGACCAATGCTCACGTGTGAGTCGTGTCAAGCTGCCATGTTATTCTTGTTCAGTTTTGTTTCACATTTCATCATGGAAGGACTTACGCCTGAACAACGTTTACAAAATCATTCAACTTTATTACGAAAATTCACGTTCTATAAAGAATGTGTTTCGTTCGCTTCCCTGAACTTATCGGCCTACTTAGCGTACTATTCGCAACACCATCACGCATCTTGAGACCCAGCTTTCATTATTGGATAATATTCGACAGAATAGACCACGTCCAGTACGCAGTGAAAAAAATATAGCGGCCGTAGTTGAGATTGTACACGAAGACCGTGGAGAGTCGATTCGGCGCCGTTCGCAGCAACTTAGACTGACGTATGGAAAGACTTGGCGCATTTTATGTCGAGATCTTAAATTGAATGCGTACAAAATACAACTTGTGCAAGAACTGAATCCGCTCGACCTTCCAGTGACAACGCTTCGCTCTAAGGGCTCTTGAAAAGTTCCAAGAAGATCCGACGTTTGCGAGCCAAATTTTTTTCAGCGATGAGACGCATTTCTGGCTCCATGGGTACGTAAATATGCGAAATTGCCGCACTTGGGACGAAGAGCAATCTAAAGAGATTCAAGAGCTGCCATTTCATTCAGAACAAACAACGGTTTTTTATGGTTTGTGGGCCGGTGGTATCATCGGTTCATATTTCTTCAAAAATGATGCCGGTGAGAACGTAAGCGTCAATGGCGACCTTTAGCGCGCCATAATAACCGACTATTTGAGGGCTGAAATTGAAGCTCGTGGTCTCTGCTACATTTGGTTTCAACGACGCGGCCACTTCCAACAAATCACATCAGTCAATGGATTTAGTGAGATAACACTTCGGTGAGCAGAGAATTTGGGCTGGTCGATTGGCCACCAAGGTCGTGTGATATCACACCGTTAGGTTTTGTCTTGTGAAGATATGTGAAGTGTAAAGTCTATGCAGAAAATCCTGCTTCGATTCAGGCCTTGGAGCAAAACATGACGCGTCATTCGCCAGTTACCAGTCGAAATGTTCGAACGAGTCATCGAAGATTGGACTCAGCGGATGGGTCATCTGAGATGTAGCAGCGGCCAACATTTGAAAGAGATAATCTTTAAAAAATAAAAGATAATCTTCAATAACTAAATACCAAAGAATGTTCTTTCGAATGATAATAAACATTCCCCATTAAATAATAATACATTCTGCACGCCATTTGTGTACCAGCAGTGCTCACCAGCAAAACAAAACTGACTCAATCTCATCTAGTCGTGCCGCACTAAGCTGGTATAGAAACATGAGTTGGTCCAATAGTTCACACAGAGGAGTATATTTGTAAGTACTCCAATGGGATCAGATGGTCCGCAAATATTTACCTGGTTATTGTTTGCTTAAACATGCTCATATAATACCTATAACTACATATGTACATACATATATGCATACGTTTATATTTACATAACATACTGTGAGTGAGTGCCCCCCACATCAATTGTTGACAATCATAAACCAACTGAAAATAATAACGAGTGATGATATGTCAAAGTAATTGAAAACATGAGAAGTAGAGCGTGAGCGAAAATAATGGAAAGGACGAAAAAAAATATATGTATATAAAAATAACTAAGATAAAGACAAACAAGCAAACAAAGTATTGAAAGTAATAGAAGAGAGAAAAAAAAACAACAACAACTGGAGAGCTACTCCATGTGGACTTCATTCTATTTTTGGGGCAAAACGATATGAGCAACATGTGACAGGGTCAACAGCATAAAAAAGTGAATGGAAAATAAGACAAAGAAGGATGAAACAAGAGAAAATATGTAAAAAAAAAAAATAGATGAACAATAACAGCAACAACAATAACTTGTGAAATTGTTGCAGCAACAACAACAACTAGAAAAGGATTGAAAACAATCAACAAACAAACAAAATACTCTGCTAAACTGCTCAATCAAAAATTGCAAACAAGAAAATATAACAACAACAACAACAACAGCATGCCCTTATCAAATTGAAGACGATCCAACGAACGAAAATGAAGGGACTAAAAGAGTAAATGAAAGGGGGGGAAAGAAGAAAAAAACAAAAAATAAAGAAAAGAAATTTTTTTTGCTTTCACTACCCATTGAGTTGTCATGAGTTGTGCTCCCTGCGCGGGTAACTGTATCAGGGTGTCAAAAGAGCTAGGAAAAAACACTACGAAAAATCGCTGCTGGCAGCAAACAAGCAAACAACATAGGGCAGCAAAGCTTACAGTTGCTAAGTAAGGGAAAAATTGATTTGATTTTTCAATTTGGCAAACAGCTAAAGTGAGATTGTGACGGCGTAAAGGGTGGTTAAAGCAGGGAAGCGCTAATAGAAAGCAAAAAATTGCAATAAATGCTGCATATATATATACATACATAGATAGCATTTTCATATATATATATATTCATGAGAATTTCGTAAAACAATCTTCCGCACTGACGGACACTTTTGGTTGGCGGCATGCAGCATGAAGCATTATGCTTGTGCAAACGAGCAGAAAAACTGTCAACAAAAGGGAACTTTGTACTGCAGAATTTTTTTTTCGCTTTTCTGCTCCCAAATGAACAGAATACCCTTCTATGGTTATATACATACAAGCACTCATATATGCTCATGTATATGTACATATATGTGGCTGTGTTATTTTTACTATTTATTTCATATAAAAGGTTACATAATTTTTTTTCGTATGTATGTTTGTCAACTGAAAGGCACAAACAAGCCAGGAAACCAGCCATCAATAGTGATGGTTAATAAAAATATATTTTTTTCAACACCAATTTGCAGTGGGTAACCGCAATGGATGACAACAACAACAACAACAACAAAACAACAACAACTACAACAACAACAACAACAACAACAACAACAACAACAACAACAACAACAACAACAACAACAACAACAACAACAACAACAACAACAACAACAACATAAAAGCAGCGTGACAGTTGTGGCATGTAAAAAAGAGGCAAGAAAAATATTTAAAAAAATTAATAAATGCAAAAAAAAATAAAAATTAATACTAGCATATAAGGAAGACCAAGTACGGTTAGAGCCGAACATTTATATTAAAGGCCAAATGGCTTATATGACTTACACAGTAGTTAGAAGTAAGCATTGCACCAAAGTCAAATAAGGTCTAAAGTTCAGTTATATGCGAGGTAAGCTTGATGGGGCGAATCCATGTTAGAATTTTTCACCATTTGTTTACAACCAACTATCCGCTATCCCATTATCTAACACAAAAAACTCATAGTAAGAGGTGCGAAAAGCTCTCTATAACTGTAAATGAACCACTTCTCTAGGGAGTTGTGGCCTGTTTGGAGCACTGCGAACCACACCTACTGAGGCTATGAATGTTCTCTTGGATCTACTAACTATTAACATAGTAGGGATGCAAAATGTAGCTTCTTCTGCGTTAAGACTACAGAAAGTGTCTGAATGGAAGTTGATAAATAGCGGTCATAACAATATATCAAGAAGATTTCGTCTACCAGACAGGACGGACTACAGCAGACGACTTTAGGAGCGACGACCTGCATGCAACGAATCCCCGCACGACACTAACCACCTCTTTGCATGCCCACTTAACCCGACTCATCTAACACCCCTCTCCCTCTGGTCCGAACCCGTCGAAACAGCACGTTTCCTGGGCCTCTCGTTAGATGACCTAGATGACTTAGACTAGACCCACCTGACCCCTACGGGGTTGGCAAAGCCGCTACAACAACAACAACAACAAGCGACTTAAAGTGCTTATCCCGGCTAGAAAACAATGGAACAGTGTTATTCCGGCAAATACATACTCGAACCACTGTTAGATGCATGGGTCAAAACTAAAAAACAGAGCCGGTAGTGGAATCTTGCTCAAGGCTCCTTTCTGGATCATCAAGGACCTTCCGACTTCCGCATCACTGTAGTGTTTGTCAAGTGAAGCTGGTAACCATAAAGGAGGCTGTCAACTGTCTAAGTACTCTCGGTGAAGTGTATCTTTATTTCCACGGATAGCCAGGCAGCACTTAAAGCCCTGAAATCATTTACAATTAAATCAGAGACGGTAAAGAACTGCCGCAAATCAATAAACTTGATGCCCAAACAGTTATCTTTCTCCATCTTGGATGAACCTTGGCATGCCGTACTCTACTTGTAAGCTCACTATAGGGGAGTCATTCATCGCTGATACTAACTCAAGTTGCAAAAATCTCAAATATTGCAATGTGACTAGGGTAGTGAAGACGACTTGGAACAAGAGAAGCTCGAGAGAGCTTATCTTGCTTAAACGAAAAGAGTTATAAATGATGATGGGTGATGCATCTTCTTTAAGAGACGCACGCGGAGATAGAGCGTATCAGCGAATGACTTCTTCAGAAGTTGTTGGGAGAAGGAAGGACTGTAGAAACTCAGACAGTACCTTTGCGAATGCTCCGCTCTTTGGAGGAGTAGGACGAAGTCTCTAAGAGCGGCAACCTTTACACACTTGGGACAGGGGTGCAAAGATATGTCGATTGTTCAAATTTGCTAACTCTACACATTGGTTTAACAAGCGGGAGAGGTATAACAATGGACTCGCTTGTTGGCCATCGAGATCGAGCGATGTCCTTCAGTCACGTCAAACTAACTTAACTTAAGGGGTTAGGCCGCTCTAGAACTTTCAGAAAATGGATTTTTTTCTTTCAAATTATACATTATGGTCTCAAAAATGTTATCCCGAATGATTATGACAAATAAAAATGTCTAAATGACCCATTTCCGTTCTCTCGTTGAAGGCCGTCCGGTCGGCAAGTAGCCTATTCAAAACGTTAAGCGCGTTTATCTCAAAACTGCTTTTTTGAGTGGTAGTTCCTTAAAAATTCGTTCATAAGTCACTGGAACGGTTCAAAATTTAGGATAAGTTTTATGGGAGATATGTCTATATCAGGACCTATGTCAGCCGTTCTTCGTAGGTCCTCAGTCTTCATTACAAGTAGTATAACTACTAAGATCCGTTGGGTTCTGTTGATTAATATTATAATTATAGTGATTTTCGTACTTTTCTAAACTACTGTTATATGAGAGGTCGCACTTAACTCAACAAACCTAATTTACTCTATTCTACATAGTAGAACCGAGTATAAAAAGCAACATAAATACAAAAAATATATTAAACAAAGCTTGTAAATATGTCTATAAGAAAGCCATACATATGCAAAAATGCCAAGCATACAATCGTCGAATGCATGTAAAATGCCCAGAGCGGAAATGTTTGGAAAATCAAGTGAAATTCCATATTTAATAAAAATAAATAAGCCACGGGAGACTTGCAAAAGCACAAATTATTTATATAAATATTTATTGATTTATATATATAAAATTTTTTTTGTTTGCAAACCATTTGGGACCAACCATAGGCAAATTGCATTGATCAAATCAACTTAACCCAATACATAATTCGTCAATTTATTTAGTAGTGAAATTTATTGATTACCCTCGGGTCGGTTTACTGTGGCATTATTGTTTCTTTCGTGCGAGAGGAAGCATATGACAAACTTATTTGTATTTTTTTTTTAACCCGTTGTCAAACTACTGATTGTTCTTAATGAGGTCAATACATTTGAGAGGGTGATTTAGTTTATAGAAAACAAAGGAGAAAATGTTTCAACCAAATGTTTGTAGTTAGGTGAGCAGCAGTGTGAAGCTTCCGGTTTCCGAACTCCAGCCGAGGTTGATCATGCGATCAATGCATTTAAGCTCATAAGCCAATAGTGATGCCGCTGTAGTCGTAGCTCGTATCAAAATTTCAATTGCGCGAATCATTCGTTTGCCTTACAAATAATGCGACAAGGCTTATGACAGCCGAGGGAGACTAGATTTAGTGAGGACAGTAGTAGTGCTCCGTAAATTCTTTCTCTTTTGTGTCTCTTCAGTTTCAATAAAAATCATTGGACTAACACGCCATTCTGTGAAGTGGGGTTTGTCAAAAGCTGATCAACTGATTGACATTCTGAGTGGTACTGTTGGAAAATGTTGATTTTTGAACGCTCTCATGAGATAAAGAGGTTAGTCGAGTCATCTTTGCTATTGCGAGTATACAAGCGCGAAGCAACTGATCAGCAAAAAGATACTAGCAGCACCGCGGTTGGCTCGCAGTAGTCCTAACGGCTCGGTCAACTAGTCACGCCGACAGCGAAGCAACCTAATAATACTGGTGCCGTCGCTCTTTAAGTTAAGAAAAAAAATAGAAAGCTCTAAGCAAAGTGGGTGCCGCGCGAGCTCACTTTTGACCAAAAACAATGACGAGTTGATGATTCGGAGCAGTTTTTGGAGATGTTAAAGCGTAATAAACCCAGAGTTTTTGCGTCGATATGTGACAATGGATGAAACATAACTCAATCATTTCACTCCAAAGTCTAATCGACGATCATCCGAGTGGACTGTACACTACAAATCCGCTCCAGAGCGTAGAAAACGCAACAGTTGGCTGGCAAGGTTATGGCGTTTATATTTTGGAATGAGCATGGAATAATTTTTATTGACTACCTTGAAAAAAGAAGTAACATCAACAGTGTCTATTACATTGCATTATTGGACTGTTTGAAGGACGAAATCGCCGAAAATCGGCCGCATTTGAAGAAATAGAAAGTGCTGTTTCACAAAGACAACGCACCGTGTTACAAGTCAGTGAATTCGAAGGCAAAAATCCATAAATTGTGCTTCGAATTCCTTCCGTCTCCAACATATTCTCCAGATCTGACCCCCAGCGACTGTTTCCTATTCTCAGATCTCAAAAGAATGCTCGATGGGAAGAAACTCTCGTCGAATGACGAGTTGATCGCCGCGATTGAGGTCTATTTTGAAGCAAAGGACAAATCTTACTACAAAAATAGCATCGAAAAGTTGGAGGATCGCTATAAACAGTGTATCATCCTTGAAAAAAAAAAATGAATTTTCTTTAAAAAAAATATGTTTTTCTATGGTAGACCGGGGACTTTTCTATTGACCTATTAATTATTCCTAAGGCAGATGAGACTTTACTTCGTGGCGGGACAATTCCAACTTTGCTAACAAAGCGAAAACATTAATGGTAAGGCACAATGAACATTTTTCCATCAAAAACCTAAAAAAAAATTTCATCTTAATTCTTGAGAATTCACATAAAATTAAGCAAATAAATTGAAATTAAAATCAGGGAATGGTCAATGCACGCAAAAAGATAAGAGACGGCCATCTTCTGGAGTTGTGTTATTTCCAGCGTTTCTTATAAGGGTTATTTCGTAGAGTCGCTTGTATTCATATTGGATGTCAAAGTTAATCTGTAACACAACGTGTCGCAAAAATTATATCTATCACCGCTTTCATCTAGCAAAACTGACCGGTCTGCGCATTGATCGAATGTTTAATACGCACTCAGCTATGTACTAGTTGAGAATTACTTGTACCGCAGTTTGTGACGAACGATGACGAACGAAATGGTTTCTTGGCGATCAAGCCAGGCTGGTCGTTCATGCACTTATTGCTGCTGAGGCTAAGCATCTGTATGTATGTATCGATATACGTGTTCGCCGAAGATGTGTATAAGTAAATATTTATGCACTGTCATACACTGTTTCCCATCCATATCGGTGCTTCGGCGCTATAATGTTTCGTTGCAATTCTCTCACCGTTAAGCCCCATTTAGCAATGGCCTGTCATTATACCCGTCGTTATACTGGTGGAGAACCAGTCCAGAAATGTTGACTTTTTTATTGAAGGCCCTTTTATAGCATGTATTTTGTCGTGGGCAGATGTACATTCGCATCGTGGGTAGAGTTTATTGCAATTAAAGTGGTTTGTGATCTCGCTACATCGTTCACAATTGTCGGAGACATCTCTATGACCGAATACTGAGATCAGGATTGCGTTGCATTTAAATTTCATCTCCTTTTATGACCAGGTATGATTGCATTGAAGACATACTCGTATGATAACAGGTTCGTTGTCACAGTATAAAGTGTATCCTAAAATTTAAATTGATTGAGATCGTCTCTGACGGAATTCGTCATTCGTAAAGATCACTATGCTTCTCAGATCCAGAACCCTTGCATTTTCTCATTCTTTACTATTCGATTTTCTTGCGGAGAAGAGATTGTCAAAGCAATAGTTAGAGGTGGTGTAGCCAGCTCCTTCGTAAATCTTGCGAATGATAACATTTAGGCATGCGAACTATCCAAGGTTGAATTAGTCTAATTGTGTTGCACCTCGCTCGAAACTGGTAGAGATCCCGTAATGAGAACATTTGCCGGCCACTGTACTCTGTCTATTTTAATCCTAATTGTAGTTTTAGCAAGTGCTGACCACCACCAGATGGAAACACCATAGAATAGGATGGGTCTAGCTACCTGTATATATCTAGTGAACAATAAACAAAAAAAAACTCCTCATTGAGGGGTACTTCTTGTGGTATATCTAGCGATGCCGATATTGCATATCTCAGCGGAGATGATCATCTGATTAACAAGATCCACTTCTTGAGGAGTTTATACCATAACTTCGAGAAGGTGTTGTTAAGCCCACCTAATATGTCGAAGAAATTGCAAATCGTGTATTCCTCTACAGCAAACCGTTTCTTGATTACCCGGCTATATCGTGAAGCGCTGTATTGATAGATTTGCCAATAGAGTAGGTGCGTTGCTTACTCGAGACTCTCTTTTGAGGTAGCTTTTGACGCATATAGCTATCGAGCAGACTTTCAGAGATTTTTTTAGAAAAAACCAGTTAAGACTGTCGAATCGAAAGTCTTTAGAACTCATGTGACTGGCACTGCCTCCTTTCGGAATGAAGACTACTTTAGCCTTGGTCCATGAATAGGGCTTTTATTCTGCGCATAAGATGTCTTCGGTTTAAGATGTCTTCAACAATCTGTAATTTAGTGAAAGAGATGCCGTCTGAGTTCCAAAATTTTGTAAGATTGGAAAGATTTCACTGCCCCTTCCAACCTTCTAGTTATTGTCGTCTTCAGAACAGCATAGAAGGTGGATTTTCAAAAGAATATCAAGCAATTTGCCAGAAGAAGTTTAATCAACATAACTCTACAAAGCTTGGTAGGTATGGAACTTAAGTCATACTAAAAACGGCTAACATACATATGTCCAGAAATAGACCTACCTCCCATGTAGCAGACCATCTACTTGTAACCCAGCTGTTGAAATATATGCCGAGTATCACATTTTCGGCTACACTTAATCTTCCTAAAATTTCAGTTTTACATTTCATTCATCGGTTGAGCATATAGCTGATATGTGATTTTCAAAATTTGAATATCTCTCAAATAAGTTAAGCATGTACCTTGAGCGATGAAGGGAAATGTGGAAAATATATGAAAATTTAAAAGCATTAAAATTCTGATTAGTCAAGTACATACATAGGTATTAACTGACACACAACTTTTGCTACCTTGAAAAAGAACAGCACTGCACACATTTAAATATTTCTACTATCGCATGAAGGCCAGGAGCATACGTGAGAATTTTTCTAGTTACACATTGCGTCCATTAGATTTGGTATTTCGAAATTTTTGTCATCCTTTCCATCCATAACAACTACTGCTTATTGCATATTGTTTTTTATTTTAGTACGGAATCATTGTTGCAACCTGCTTTTCCTATAATTTATGTGCCGCACAGTTATTGTGCTTTTGTTTTCCGGAACTTTCCGCTCACTTTTCAAACTTTCTGCCAACACGTAATACACGTAATAAAGGCGGACTAATGGTGTTCAAGGTATTTGCACTTAGTTACTTACATAAACGTTTGTATGTATATATGCACATTTAGGGAAATATGTTTGAGGAAATATGTATGTATGTTCGTGTTAAAATTTTCATAACCGGTTTTCAATACACTACTATATGTACACGTACATGGAGAATGCCTGTAGAATTTAAATAGAATGAAATAAAATTTTTTAATTGTAATGTTATGCCAGATTTAGATTTTATTTTAATTTTCTTTCATATACTTACAACACCTGGCTACGAGTAAAAAATAAAAAATAAAAATTATTTAATTTTACTTAAATTCTGCAAACTCTTTTACTGTTACAACTTTTTATTTTTAAATAGCTCACTTCATTTAAAAATAATTTCTAAAGAGTTATCCTTTAATTGATTTCGAAAGCTGACGGCTGTAACTGTCAAACCAAACATGTTTTGTTTCAGTTAAAAGTTAGGCATTTATGAAAACAAACTTAACAACCGCACAACGTGCTAAAATTTTTGAAACCTACTGCAAAAATGTTGCTTCAAGGGTGGCCGCGTTTCGTGCTTTCAGAGGAGATTATGATGCACATAGGCACCAACTACTCAAGTAGTTGGTAAATTTTTAAAGAAATTTGAAGAGACTGGATCTGTTACAGCTATTGTAAGGTCTGTTCATCATCATTCAGCTCGTTTCACCTCAAATATCGCTGCTGCAAGTGAAACTGTAGCTGAAGACCCGAATGTGTCTCTTTCTCGACGTCCTCAAGAGCTGGGACTTACTTACGGCACATTATGGTAAAGTTTGTGCTTGGACTTACACCTAGTACTACTTCCATATAACGTCCAACTCACACAACAATTGAAGCCAGCTGACCATTCGCAAAGCCGTAGTTACGTCGATTGGATGATTCAACAACAAGCAATGGACCGCAATGTTCTAACAAAATTTTCTTCAGAGATTAGACACATTTCTCACTCGAAAGATACGTAAATAAGCAATATTTTTGCATTGGACTCTCCGAGAATCCTCAATTGATTGAAGATAGGCCATAACACCCAATAAAACTTACTGTCTGGTGCGTTCTTTGTTCCGGAGATGTGATTGGATCTTACTTTTTTGAAAATGATAACGGCGAGACTGTCATTATCAATTTGGAGCGTTGTGGTCGTATGATAACCGACTTTTTTTGCCCTCCAATTGAAGAATGCGACTTGGATATTTGGTTCCAGCAAGATGTGCCACATGCACACAACATGGGCGAATATGGCTTTATTTTGAGAGAAATTTCCCTGCCGCATAATCTCTCGTCTTGGTGATGTCAATTGTCCACCGATATTGTGCGTTTTGACACCGTTGGATTTTTTTTTTGGGACTACGCAAAATCCCCTCTTCATGTGGATTAAACTTTAACACTTGAGCACTTGATAACCAACATTCGTCAAGATATGGCTGAGATACCGCCTAATATGTGCCAAAAAGTAGCCGAAAATTATATCAAACGGAACGAAATTTGCAAAAATTCGCGAGGCGGTCATTTGAACGATATTGTGTTTCACATTTAATGCCAAGTTTCAGATTTATAATAAAATTTCGTTAAAAAAAATATTTGAAATGCATCTATTTATGTTTATTAATTAAATGGTTTCGTATTATACAGCTGTTACCAGTGGTTTTCCACATGATCTCTTAATACTTTAAATTATTATAAAATAATTTTCCTATATTAAAATTTATACAATCGTAGACTCATGGTAAGAGGCATGGTGATTAAACACTTCAAATTTGATAGTTGTAATTATTGTAAATTTCATACGCCATAAATAAATTTCAGGGAAAATTTTACATTTTCGTCAAGCTACAACAAAATGAACGACTTTGAGAGGCTCTATTAAATTTCTACTCCAGTGTAGTTTGCACTTTTGTTAATACATAATTTTTGTTAATTTAAGTTTAAATCACCCATTAAATATTTTAAAGTTATAAATTTAACAGTGTTTTGAATGTTCACTCAAAATATAACTAAAATTTAGTCAGATGTGTTTTCTTTTTAGAAGGTCACATCACTATGGGAGTAATATAAGACTTTGAGATGTGTGTTGCATATGGCTGGTCCTTTAAGGAAAGTTTAAGTGATTTTCGACCGAGATTTTTCTCCAACTCTTGGTGTATTTTGTGAATTGATATTTTTTTCCAACAAAACTTTATAGATCCCAGCTTATTCTAAGCCGCCATAGAACGGCTGATTGATCTTCGTGAGGAGCTTTTATTTCATGTTAGTATACTCGGAGGGGTTGCCATCCCCTTAAAATTATTTCTATGATATTGGCTGTTGGTAAAGATACGAACCCATGACCCTCTGCTGCTACCGATAAAACAATTTTTCTTTATTTAATAATATCTTTTTGCAATTTTTCTTGCTACGCCAATTAAATTTCCCTACTGAGAATAATATTAAATATTTTATTTAAGACGATACATACTCTACATTAGAATTCAGCTCTCAGCAGCTCTTTTATGTTCTCCAGCTCTGGATTGAAGTAGTCACCGATAGAGGATATCCTGTACGACAGCTCGTTTAATACCGAACTGCTAGGCGAGGTCCCTTCCAATTTTGACTGCACTTCTGGTAGTGCCCAGTGTCAGTTGAATCAGCCGTACAAGTTTTGAGGAAATATTATATTCAAAAATATGGGATTTACTTTTCGTGAAGTTATAAAATCAATGAAAAGTTGGTGTACAGATTACACTGGATAAAAAATTGAAACTTTCTTTGTTAGAAGTTAATGAGCGAAAGGAATTTATTTTTGTATGAATTGAATATTTGTTACTACAACAAAGAGAAGTTGGTAAAAATGATAGCTCTTTCGGAGATCACCACATCTCCTCATCAGACTTCTTTTGGCAACGATCAAACAAACGGATCCTGACTTCTCAGGCGAGTTCTCTACCACTGAGCCAATATCAGCCATGTAATCAAAATATCTATTTTTAGAATATATAAAAAATCTACGCTCCTAAAAGTTTTATTGTTTATCTTACAATTAATACTAAGGATTTTCATGAACATTTGGCTTTTGTTAAGATCTTTCCAACAATAATCTGTTAGCGTCCCTGTACTGATATCATTTAAAGGGTGTTTTTTATAGAGGTATAGAACTTTAAGTTGCAATAAAACAACGATGGATTATTCGATTGACATGAATTTTATTTATCCGAAAGATAATCTTGTGGCATTACATTTTAAATATGATTTCTGGCATATGACCGCCACGGCTGGCGCGGATGTAGTCCAATCTGGACGTCCAATTTTCGATGACTTTTTCCGACATTTGTGGCCGTATCATGGCTCTATACCGATCACCATTGACTGTAACGTTCTGGCCACCATCGTTTTTGAAAAAGTACGGACCAATGATTCCACTAGCTCATAAAGCGCACCAAACACTCAGTTTTTCTGAATGTAACGGTGTTTCAACATACACTTGAGGATTACCTTCACTCCAAATGCGGCAGTTTTGTTTGTTGACGTAGCCATTCAACCAGAAATGCGCTTCATTGCTAAACACGATTAAATGGACGTAGTGCGCGATACGTCTTCCGCACAGAACCATTATTTTCGAAATAAAATTGCACTATTTGCAAGCATAGTTCAGGCGTAAGTCTATTCATGATGAATTGCCAAACCAAACTGAGAATAAATCACTTGACAGCTGTTAAATCGGTCGCCATCTTGAAAAGTAATGCCAACTTAAAGTTCTATACCTCTATAAAAAAACACCCTTTACTTTGGCCATTAAAGAAATGGCTTGATGGTAGCTCTCACGTTGCTCGTTACTCACAGGAACCCAAACCTGTCGGAAAAAAATAAAAAAAATAAAAAAAGCATATGTATTTTTAATGATTTATTAGACCCCAAAGCTTTATATTTATTATATGTTCATTTATTACTCGTTTATGATTTTCTAATTGATGTTTTCAAAGACAGTTCTGGCCAACATTCACAAAACATTGCCAGGCAAGTTTTTCCTGGGAGACCATCGTGTTGGGTTTTCAAGAACTCCTCACTATAATACATCTTTTTTGATCGATTTGGTGGTGTCAGCGCTATGTAGGATGTGTTTTTTTGGGTTGAAGGCAAGTGTGGATAGTGGACAGAGTGTTTGTACCTGAGCCAAACAATAATAACAATTTCATTAATTAGTTTTTCGATTTTCGAGCTGTACCAGACCATATTTTGTTTTTGGGAAAAGTGAAAAAATTACAACAACAGTCTGAGCGGTAGAAGCTATTTCGGAAACCACCACGTTTCCCCATGAGACACTCTTTCTCGAATTGGATCCGAACTTGGGATGTCCACAGTTATGTGGGACCCACGATTTTTCTCGACTCTTCACAGAAAATAAAAAATAATATAAACAGCTATGTTCAGTTAATGATGAGAAATTTCGACGCTGAGATTTAAACACATAAAAGAAACTGTCGGGGTTGTTTGACAATTACGTGGCATATTTACGAAGTAATTAACGCAAATATAATATAAATTAATTGAATTCCATAGTTATACGAGTACAGTCGCATAGATGAAGTTATTCAAACAAAAGAGCGTATATAAGGTCAGAAATTCATATGTATAGCTCTCTATATAAAATGCTCCTGTTCAAATTTTTGTCCTTAAACTCCTTCAAAATGGTTTTTAAGGATATTTTGTATATATATTCGTTAGGTCTGCGAATAGATTTTTATCTCTTAATGAAATACCTTTTAAATGGAATACTTTTGCTTCCCGCAAATGGACTATTGATCAGGAAATAAGTTCAATTTGCTTGAAATATTTCTTTACGGGAAAGGGATCACCGACAGATAGAGAAACATTTGGATAATTTGAATGTAACCATACATCCGTGCGAATTTTTTTCGCTGCGTCATGTAATTTTTCTGCTTCGGTTTACTCACCGAACTGTTCTCTCAATAAATCCATTGATTGATGCGATTTGTGGGAAGTGGCGACGGCTTGTTGAAACCAAATGTCGCGAAGATCACGAGCTTCAATTTCAGACATCAAATAGTCGGTTATCATGCCGCGATTACGATCGCTATTGACGGTTACGTTCTCACCGGCATCATTTTTAAAGAAATATGGACCGATGATTCCACCGGCGCACAAACCACAAATGGCAGCTCTTGAATCTAATCAGGTTGCTCTTCGTCCCAAATGCGGCAATTTTGCTTATTTACATATCCATTGAGCCAGAAATGGGCCTCATCTCTGAACAAAATTTGGCTCGAAAACGTCGGATCTTCTTGGAACTTTTCAAGAGCCCTTTTTAAGATCTCGACGCAAAATGCGCCAAGTCGTTCCATTCGTCAGTCCGAGTTGCTGCGAGCGGCGTCGAATCGACTCTCCATATTCTTCGTGTACACTCTCACCTACGGCTTCTATATTTTCTTCACTGCGTGCTGGAAGTGGTTTATTCGGTCGAATATTATCCAATAATGAATGTTGAGCCTAAAGATGGGTGATGTTGTTGTGAATAGTACGCTCAGTAGGCCGATTATGTTGACCATAAGTTGAGCGAAGCGCGCGAAACACATTTTTTACGGAACGTAAATTTGATGATTTTTTGATGATTGATTGAATGATTTATAAACGTTGTTCAGGCATAAGTCTTTGCACTATAAAATGTCAAACAAGACTGAACAAAAATAACATGAAAGCTAGACACGACTCACGCGTGATCTGTCAAAAAAAGGCTATCGAAAATGTATCTCTACTTGGACCACCCTTTATATACATAGTTGGCGCTATGTAACCGCTGAATTGATTTTCGGCCGAGCTCCTCCTCCAATTTTAGGTTTTCATCTTGATGTTTTTACCAAGAATTGGAGGGACCTATCGTTCATTCTGAGCCGCCTCCGAATGGCCGATGGATGCTGATTATTATTTTTTTAATTAATTATTAAAAAGTTGAGTCCCAATAGTAGCTCTACTAATGCAATTCAATGTTCAATAATATATATTACATTGCTGTTGCTGACACAGTGGTAAGCGAGCTGATTTTTCGTCATAATAAGTCTGGTGACGAGATTTGATAGGTTTTTTTCACCTTATGCTCACCTACTTAGGTTATACCAGTAAATTAAAAGTTTTTAAATATTTTTAAAGTAAATTTTGGCAGCTATTCATATTATACATTTAAATACATATTTTTGTGTATAAATTTATGTATTTATATTTCTTTTTATTTTTATTTATAAAAACATTTCATGCCATTAATACTTTAATTTAAAGTGCAAAACTTGTCACAACACTAGTGTATTTACAAGTATATATATAGATACATACGTCAAAATCTATATCACATAAATAAATTAATTTCGAATTTAATTGATTGCTCAATCATAAAAGTTTATAGCCACTGCACGTGTCAATGGGTACACTGAGCTGCAAAAACATTGTAGTGACGTCATCAGCGAATTGCCACAATGTGGCATGCGATAAAAAGTGTTCGTTTTTTTTCCTTTTTTATATTCTCCTTGTAATAAAATAATTTCGAAGCGCACAAACTTTTTAATTGAGGCCACCAAAAGTCACTGAAAAAGTCCACTTGTCGCCTTTTACACATAGAAGACACCTTCACCCGATCATCCCAGCCCGCATTTTTTGAGCTTTTTGATGAATGTCAACAACGATGACAGGCGTGTGATGCAACAGTCATACTGCGCACAGAGTTTCAAACACATATATTTTAAAAATATATATATGCAAGGCATTGCAAGAAGACGTAGCCTAACAGACTGCGTTTCAATTTTCAATGAACTTCCATTTTTCAAATATTTTTTATTTATTTTTACTTCAGCAGAAAACTTTGGCATGATGAGTGTCGGGCAAGTGCCCAATGAACTGTTTGTGAACTTTTTACGCCATCCAACTCACGCGTTTGGTCGCACATCGATTTCGATTTACGAATTTAATCGCATGAAAAGCGTAAAAAGTTTTCCCTTTAAATTGTTGGCCGAGTTCAGTGTACGCTTCACTGGGGATCAAGGAGGAATGGAGAAATGTTTTGGTAAATAATTTGGTTGGAACGTAAAGGGAAAATAGGAACGCTGCAGGTAAGAGAAGGATATTATCGAGCCATTCTGAGTGAATTATATTAACTTGGCCAGACAGTACTCATTTTTGAACTTTCTTGATGACGTAAACGCAAGTCTTTTGCTTTACTCCTGTCCGTTTAGATAAAAATGAGCTCTTGAAATCTCAGGCTAGGCTACGACCGCGGAAAAATATCTTAATAAAAAGGTCCTTAATATACCGTCGATTGGAGATCCTCCATTGCATGTAATTCAAGTATGATCCACTGCGAAATTAAAACTCTCAGAACGACACTCTGCCTCTCGTTGTCCTAGTCTGTTATACGTGCTATAAAATTTAGAAACTAAATTTAAGTCCTACTCAATTCCGACTATTGCGTTCAAATTTGCAAAAGATAAACTTCAATAAAGATGCACCGAAATTTTCGGTTCGAGAGTTGAATATTCGTTTACCATAGGTGCTGCTGCGACTCACTATATTCTTATACCCCTCTCCTCTACGAATCTTAGAACCACTGAAGCAATTTTCTTCAAAGATCTTCCTAAATTTTTGTATTTTTGTGAGCGTCTTGATGTTTTGCCAACAAATGGTACGACTTGCAGTTTTTTTAATCGGCTCCTAACGACAGATGCGTCGGATCACGAACGTATAAACTGCTTAGGTGGTGGGTGGAGGGAATTTGAAAGCATCCGCGTTTGAAGAGTCTTCTACCATCCATTTATCCATTAATTTTTTTCTACGTCCGAGTAACTCGAATAAACTAGGCATTAGCAATACCCTAAGTTCATGTTGTAAAAGTAAAAAGGTCGGACGGGCACCCTTATTGGCTACCAGAAAAGGAAGTAAGGGTATTATGTGGTGAATATTGCATCTGCGGTCCACCTTCATGACAAGTTTAAACAGCAAACGTAGAATATATTCCAGGAGGTACCAAGGAAAGTAGAAATCCATCCGTTACTTCGCGACTGCTGTGTCACAGATTTTGGAGGATCAAACGCCGCTCACAGAACAATCACAGAACACTCGCATAACAGGATAGGATGGTGAAACCTTGGGTGTCAGAATCAATAAAACTGCCAGTGTGGCTAGCGCCAAAACAGACGTAAAGTTCTCAGGAACTAGAAAACGTCTCCGCACCCATTCCGAATGGGGCGAATTGTTAGGGCCAGTGATAGACCAGCAGCCTTAAAAGCCAATTAGGTAAGGAGGCTTCTTGCAGCACATCAAGGAACAACAGATGAGACGTTTCTTTATTAACGCCATTAGTGACACTGGGACAACCGGAGAAAGCATACGCGGTCTGAACATGGACTTCGTTAGATAAGGCATTTTTTTGACAGCCTTATAAACCTTCTCTTTACATAAGTCGTCGATGCCGTTCGTTGGGAACGAGTTGTTTTTAGACTGCCCACTAACTCCGCCGAAGACGT
Organism: Neoceratitis asiatica; assembly: GCA_030068015.2. Classification (NCBI taxonomy): domain Eukaryota; kingdom Metazoa; phylum Arthropoda; class Insecta; order Diptera; family Tephritidae; genus Neoceratitis; species Neoceratitis asiatica. The sequence goes on along the minus strand of CM061527.1, from coordinate 64,441,342 downwards.
CGGAGGCATCTGCTCAATGGTAGAGAAGCTTCCGGCGAAGTTTTTGAAGTATAATATTGTTGTCAGGGCAAGGGTATTATCCGCCATGTGAGGTAAAAAAAACTCAAAGAATGCCCTGCCTCCCTCGAGGTCATATCAGGCACAACAATTTCTAAAATTACATCATGAAAAGCCGCAATTTGGCACAAAAATGGAGTCTTGTAAAATACTTCTATTCAGTATGTAAGACGTGAAATTTGTTCTAGAGTAGACTAGTTGTGACACCCGAAGGACGAGGAGACTCTCTTATCGATTGTGAATGTCGTACTCACTGCGTGAGTTATCTCTGGCGTTAATTCGACTAGAGAGTTTCACTCCCACTACATATCAAAGTTTACAGTTAGAAGTTTAAAAATATATGATGAGCGAAAATTAATCTCAAAACACATTTAGATTCTTCTATTGCACGAAAATTTTCCGCACAAGTCTTTAATTTTGCCGAAACTTCCTAAAATTCTACTTACAGCGTATGCAAGCCATTCTTGAGACTACATCTATACCCATTCTCTGCACCTCCCAAGCAAAAAAGAAATGTTCGGCAGCTACATTGTAATTTGAAAAGGCGGCGGAAGATGCTCCGCTAAATGGGCAAACCGGATGCGGCAATCTGCAGAAATCAGCATACAAAAATCTCAGCCGGCAGTGAGCAATCAATATCACTGCCGTAACAGGAAACTTTACCAAACAAAAAAAACCGAGGATATTTACAATTTTCTGCGCCTCACTGTTGTTGTTGTTATTGCTTTTACGCTTTGATTTGGTTTGTTAAATTGCTTTTCAATGCATTTTTTATGCAGAGAGTAAGTTTGTTTACTTTTACTCAGCGCGCGGGCGCGTAATGCAGCAACGCGATAACATATCGATTGCCTGTCTGCCAACGGGTGGGAAGGGCGATAGTGGTCGCTATGGAATATCTATTTTTAAATATATAGGGTGATCCAAGTAGAGGTACTTCTTTCAATAGCCTTCTTTTGACAGACCACGCATCAGCCGTGTCAAGCTGTCATGATATTTTTGTTCAGTATTGTTTGGCATTTCATCATGGAAAGACTTACGCCTGAACAACGTCTACAAGCCATTCTACTTTATTACGAAATTTCACGTTCTGTAAAGAATGTGTTTCACGCGCTTCGTTCAACTTATGGTCAACACAATCGGCCTACTGAGCGCACTATTCGAAACACCATCACCCAGCTTGAGACTCAGCATTCATTATTGGATAATATTCAACCGAATAGACCACGTCCAGCACGCAGTGAAGAAAATATAGCGGCCGTAGCCGAGAGTGTACACGAAAATTGTGGAGAGTTAGTTCGGCGCCGTTCGCAGCAACTCGGACTGACGTATGGATGACTTGGCACATTTTACGTGGAGATATTAAATTGAAAGCGTACAAAATTCAGCTTGTGAAAGAACTGAAGCTGATTGGCCTTCCAAGAGTCATCGCTTCACTTTATGGGCTCTTGAAAAGTTCAAGAAGATCCGACGTTCCCATTTCTGGCTCAATGGGCATGTAAACAAGCAAAATTGCTGCACTTGGGACGAAGAGCAACCTGAAGAGATTCAAGAACTGCCATTTCATCCAGAAAAAACAACGGTTTGGTGTGGTTTGTGGGCCGGTGGAATCATCGGTCCATGTTTCTTTAAAAATGATGCCGGTGAGAACGTAGCCATCAATGGCGACCGTTATCGCGCCATGATAACCGACTATTTGATGCCTGAAATTGAATCTCGTGATCTCCGCGACATTTAGTTTCAACAAGACGGCGCCACATCCCACGCATCGCATCAATGAATTTATTGAGAGAAATCTTCGGTGAGCAGATAATTTCACGTTTTGGGTCGGTCGATTGGCCACCAAGATTGTGTGACATCACACCGTTAGACTTTTTCCTGTGGGGATATGTAAAATCTAAAGTCTATGCGGACAATTCCGCTTCGATTCAGGCCTTGGAGCAAAACATCACGCGTGGCATTCGCCAGTTACCAGTCGAAATGCTCGAACGAGTCATCGAAAATTGGTCCCAACGGATGGAATATCTGAGACGTAGCCGCGGCCAACATTTAGAAGAGATAATCTTCAAAAAATAAACTCCAAAGAATGTTCTTTCGAATGATTAAATTTGAATATTCTGTGTTTTTTTCCTTTAAAAAAGTAGGGAATCTCGAAAAGGATCATCCGTTTTATTTATGGAGTATATGCTGTGTTCTAAAGAGAGTAAATTCAGAAAAGAAACTAGAACTATTGCAGTTGGTATATATATTAGTAGTTACATAAGCCGTAATCAGTACTTTGCAGTACTTCAATCAAAGTTTCACAACGCGGCTGCCTGCATGATGTCTAGACTGATCGATGCCATTGCTGCTACTCTTTTGGCATAAATGAATTGTTTGCCCACGTTTCGACGGACAGTCTTACTGTTTTACACAAACAGACATCTATAAAGAGTATATATATAAGTGTATATTTTTATATATGTGGAACTCTCGCTCATTCACAGCACATCTAATCGCTTGATTGCTTCTTGTTTGAACTGTATATTAAAACTCTGAAGAAAAAAAAAAGAAAAGAAAGAACGAAGGAATGCCAAAGACAGAGCTGCAGCCATTGGAGACTCCATTGGTGAGTAACCTCATAATCTCATCAAAGGATAAATGAATCCCCATTGAATATTAAGCGAATTTGAGAAAACTCTCAAGTACTCCGCTACTAAGTGGTTGAGCAAACGCTTGAGCAAATACGAGTGCTGTGAGATAGTTGAATAGTTAGTGTGCGATAGTTTAATCAATGAATATTCAATGGTTGCAACCAATGCCGTTGCCGCTACTGCCAATGATCTATGGCTAATGTAATTACTAGTTTGAATAAAAAAAATTCTCAAGAAAAATGTGTGCTTAAGTACAAAAACAAATAGAGAAGAAAATTTAGGCTCACATTTGTTTAGGAATTAATTTAATTATGTAACCGACCGAGCTCCTACTGCGTCTTGTTATTTTTCCAACAAATTTATTCTACTTGTAATTCTCCTCTGAAAGGCCGATGAATTTTTATGAGAAACTTTTTTTTTCAGAAATACATTCGGAGGGCATGGAATTTCCTGCCGTCGAACGACCGCAATTAGAAAAGCAATTTTATATGATTTTTGATTTTCATCGGACCTGGAATCGAACTCTGCTCTTCCGAGTGGCAGTACGCACTGCTAACCGCTTAACTATTGCAGCAGTTTAAGGGTTCGCTGTAGTCTAATTGCAGCATCTATTCAGCAGAAGTGCTACGGCGCGTGGCCGTCGGTATTGCGACAAGTGGCTCCATAAATAAAGGGCGATCCAAGTAGAGGTTCTTTTTCAATAATTTTTTTTTGACAGATCATGGAAAGACTTACGCCTAAACAACGTTTACAAATCATTCAACTTTATTAAGAAAATTCACGTTCTATAAAGAATGTGTTTCGTTCGCTTCCCTCAACTTATCGGCCTACTTAGCGTACTATTCGCAACACCCTCACCCATCTTGAGGCCCAACATTCAATATTGGATAATATTTTGACCGAATAGACAACGTCCAGCACGCAGTGAAGAAAATTTAGCGGCCGTAGCTGAGAGTGTACACGAAAATTGTGGAGAGTCAGTTCGGCGCCGTTCGCAGCAACTCGGACTCAATGGATTTATTGAGAGAACACTTCGATGAGCAGATAGTTTCACATTTTGGGCCTGTCGATTGGCCACCAAGATCATGTGATATCTCACTGTTAGACTTTTTCCTTTGAAATTTATAAAGTCTAAAGTTTATGCGGACAATCCCGCTTTGATTCAGCCCTGGAGTAAAACATCACGCGTCTCATTCGTCAGTTGCCAGTCGAAATGCTCGAACGAGTCATCGAAAATTGGACTCAACGGATGGATAATCTGAGACGTAGCCGTGGCATCTATTGAGAAGAGAAGTTACAGCGAGGTGGACGTCGATATTGAGACAAGCGGCCCGATAAATAAAAGTGCTCCAACTAATACTAGAAACTACTAGCTTCGGATGAGAGCTTCCAACTTCGATGTCGGCAACTACAAACGTCTTTAGGACTAAGATTTGAGAGCATGTTCCTAGAATATCCGGTCTCTGGTTGATGTCTTCACAAAAAATTAATGCTGACATCATTGCATCAGTCTGATTTTAGATTTGTGTTGGGAGAAAGACTCAGATATCGAGTAATATCGTTCTAGCCTGAGGGTGAAAGCCTCGCCACAGTTCTCATAAACGCACCTATGAGCGCTATCTTCTCTCGGCATCAAATATATGCTTGGCGATTTTAACGCCAAGGCGATCCTGGAAAACATACTCATAGTTTGTGCAGCAGTCGGAATATTCAGCCTCCACGATGAGACTTAATGGACTGAGGCCGATTAACTTCACCGGGCCAAAAATATGGTTATCTTTAATACCAAATTCCAAAGCAACAAAATCCATCAATCTACACGCCTGTCACCGAATCGAAAGACTCGCAACCAGATCGAACTTGTTGTAATAGACAGAAGACAAAAATTTCATTCGGAAACAGCTCTTTTTTAATGTTATCGAGGGTTGCTTCAGAATCGCAATGTGGATATCTGGTCAATGGTAGATTTTATAGTTCTAAAGCCACGCTGATAAGGTCCAGTCAGTTAGATAATGGAGGGATTCAGTCTTACATAACGCGCTAGATAAGCCCTTGTATGGTTTATTGAGAAGCCATTTTCGAACAAATTGTCTGGAAATTGGACAGAGCAGGGCATTAGGCTTGTACTCATATAGAGAAACTTATGCATGAAAGCTTATGTCACTTTTTCATCGTCATACTTGAACAGGGAAGTCGTTAAGCAATTGGCTCAAGTCGCTTCAAGCTAACAGTTGCTGTTAGAATTCTGTGATCAGTATGATCTGAACATCCAGTATTTTTCTACCGCTCTCAGTATCCTTCCCACACAAATTATTAGCGATTGGCCTCACAGAACAAGATATAAATCAGAGACCAGTGTATATGTTGACTGCTTACGACAATATAGTATTTCGAGGCAACCTTAGTACTTCAGTACTTCAGTTTTAACGTTATATGGAATCACGTCTTCTAGATTTTCGATACTTAGACCGCGATCTGGTTTGAGGAATTTCTTTATGTTGGATGAGCTCGTGACTTAGAATCTTTTACCGTCTCGGACGTGTCTTCGGTGAGTTAAAACCCTCCAGTGCCTAGATTCTAGGCGCTTAATGACAGACAGCGGATTGGTTAATTGCTTTGCTGAAAGCGGATGGAATCCGTTGATATTATAGACGACAGGTTCCCCTGGGTGTTCCAGTATCAATAATGGTGTAAATGAACGGGTCGCCTCTGTTTTACGTGTGTTTTGGGGCGAATCCTACTGAATGTTTAGCGGGTTCCCATAGTCAGTGCTGCTTTTGTACTAGGTTGCTAGCCAGGGTTCACCTCGTCTGTCAGTTCAATCGGTTTGACGATCGTGATTATTTTGGAAGTGAGGTTAGGGCCTCGAGTATCTCTGCAGCAGCTGAAACTACGTATGACTTCCCACTTTCGTGAGTACTACCTGGGGTAAACCTTTGTCCACCATGTTGCTGCTAAGGTGGATCGGTTTTCCAAGAAAAAAGTTTCTCACATCTTTTTACTTTACAAGGCGTTTACTGGAACCTAATCGGGGGGTCCTCTTTTTAAAAACACGGAAGTGGTACCGTTTATATCGGAATCCACTTAGAGTATTACATAGTTTTTCTCCCCTGTCAGCACGCAGGATTTCGGTCAATTCTTATGCTGTGAATTTTGTTAAATCAATCTGCTTGAAGAACGTCCTATTAATTCTGGTTTCTGTATAGTAAGTTCGCCTGTAAGATATCAATTTTGAAGGAGCCAAGAGGCTCTCTTGGAATATCTTGCGGTTCGGAAATTCTGGAATTTTCTTCATTATGACCTACGTTTAGGCGGTCGCAATAGCCGAGAGGATAGCGCTGCGCACTATCATTCGGAAGGCCTGGGTTCGAGCCCAGGTTCGACCAACATCCAAAATTATAGAAAATTACTTTTTTAATTGCGATTACCCCTCAACAGGGAATCTCAAACCCTCCGAGTGTATTTCTGACATGAAATGAAAGTTTCTCATGATAATCTATTGGCCATTCGGAGACGATTTAGAATAAACTGTAGGTCCCTTTATTTTTTTGGTAAAAAACATCAAAATGCAAAATCAAAAATTTGAGGAGGAACTCCGGCCGAAAATCGCTTTGAAAAATATTTGGCTTCAACAGTCAGACTTTGTTCAGAGCTTGATTCCTTTATGATAATTGTTCGCAAGGGCAACTGTTTTTCAAATTTTAATTTCCAGAAACTCAATTCACCTACACATAACTGCTTCTCGTAAAAAACACTAAAAGGACATTCAATAAAATGACAAATTCAAAATCAAATAAATCGTTTAAAATCATTTTTATTCATTGGCATTTTATTTCGCGCAATAAAAATGTCAACGAACGTGAACGTGCCGCGGAATAACAGTACATCATGCGAGCATACACGCGTACGTGCATACCAATGTAAACTACAATTCAAATAACTATGAATTTTTCCAGGGAAATGCAAAACGAAAATAAAATGACACAAAAGAGTTTCGAAGAATCGAGACAAATCAATGTCGATTTTTGAAAAGAAGAAAACAAAAAATGTACGAGTTTATGAAGCGAAGTGAGCGTGCAAAAAATCTTTGTACAAAAATTCTAACGCAAAATACCGTTCGATTCTGGCTGATGGTGCACTACAAAAACAATTACAATTTAGTGAAAAAATTCTGTAAAAAATATTTTGCTGCACGTTTCGACTTCAGTCACATTCATTTTTTGTTGTATATATTTTTTTAACCAAAGTAGGCCTAGTGATGCGTGCACCTGGCCTGCACTAGTTCCAATGAGTTGTGCAAATTTGCTTTCCTTTGAAATGTTAAAAAAGAAACATTTTGACATTACGAAATTTATATATATTTACCGTTATATTTGCTTAAATAAAATTACAGTGCTGATGAATAATTGGCTATCGGTTCCAAAAAGGTAGTGCCAATGCCATTTTGAAAAGCAAAAATTGTTGTTAGGCACTACAGAAAAGCTCCAATGATTCGGAAAAGGAAAGTCGTACATTTCGGCAGTTAAATGCAGTTTATCAATATTTCACAGTCGTCAAAGTTCGAAAAATGGCTACGGACTTTCAAAATAACAAAATTTTCCCATGAATTAACGGTAAAAATCCCGGACGAATTTCTGTTTAAATAACTAGACCACTGACTTCACTTGGAATGAACAGCGATAAAGACTACCAGTGGTTGAAAACTGTGAAATCTCTGTCCGAACCGACTAGACGCGATGATTATATCGACATCTCATTCGGTTATTGATTGTGCCTGGTCGTTTCTGAAGTAGTGCGAGCGCTTCTTCAGTGGGTAATTTAAACTGCTTCCTGCTGAAGCATCATCTCAACTTTTGTTTTTACCAAAAAAAAATTCCAAAGTTTCTTCAGGTAGATAAATGTGGATATGAGAGACAAGAAAGAGTTATCCCACTGATAAGATTTTGGAAATTGGCTTACAAAGAGCAATCATGAGGGCCTTTCAATAGTAGCAAAGACACTATAGACTCTCTGCCCACGATTCTCGCACTCTATGAGTATCCAGCAGAGCTTAAGCATGGTTCCCCCCAACTACATAAAACTAACTCCAGCACACTTTACGTCATAAATCCTCAAATAATTCAAATCTTCACGTAATGATACTGTGTTTGAATTGTCCTGTTAGCCTTCGATGTGGTTTTTCGTATGATGCTACTAGCCAACAATGCTAAGCTTTTTTAAAGTCCTGGGTTGAGAAGGTGTAATGCTTCGGTTTTTAGGTCAAACAGCCAGACTCAGGAAAATTAAACAGAGGATTACGCAGCGCAGTGCTCCCTCCACAACTATGGCTTCGGTCTTTCTCTCTCCTTAACTTTTGAAAGACAAACTCTCATCCCATTCATGATCTACGGCAAACCTTTTTACCAATTAATCAAAGAAGGAGCTGCCAAAATCTAAGTCAAAGATGAAGACGTAAAAATTATATCGTCAAAAATAGCGATCGTTGGCCAGTAGAATTTGGAAAAATAACAACATCCTCACAGGGTCTGGCTGGTCAAAGTGAATCACAACTGGAGAAACTACTGACCTACGTATTCTCCACACTAAAAACTCCGACAGAAAATCGACTTATGTTACCTGAACATTATGTCACAGAGAGGTATTTATGAGTGTATATATTCAAGTGGACTCGATTGCTGAGATGTTTCTCAATTTTTAAGGAACAATATTTTACAAAAGGGTACAATTGCTAGCGTATACCGATGATATTGATATCATTGGCCATGCCGGTAGTTCTGCTTTCTTTAGTTAGGCAAAGAAGCGAAACGAATGGGTTTCATGGTGAACGAAGGGCAAGGCGAAATATCTCCTGTAGTCAAAAAAACACGTCAATCTCACTGTTGATAGTCATAATTTTGAAGTTGTATATAATTTTGCCTATCTTGAAACAAGCATTAACAACACCAACAATGTCGGCCTTGAAATCCAACGCAGAATCACTCTTAACATACCAACATGAAAGCAGAAGAAGAGGAAAATCTACGCTTCGCTTGAAATATGAGGTGGGGAGCGACCTAGTCTCGCTTGGCATTTGCAAACTGGCGTCAAACTGCGAGAACAAGAAATGAATGGCACACAATTATTGATTCGACTATAATCGTGCAAGCGGTGCCTACGCCAATAATGCACCCTTACACTCTGCATTGCTTTTTGCTTTTTGTCTAAATTAAGATGAGGACGAATTTTTATCCGGGAAGTGGAAATGGGACCGATCTATCTAAAAATTCTTATTTATAGTTTAATTTACTTGAAATATGGTACATAGGTAGCTTCTTGCCTAAATTAACACTATTTCCTCAGGGTATCGATTTATTAAAAAAAATCAAGCTTATGCTTCAATTTACTTTAAATTATTCCCTGAAAGTGCACCAGATACCGATCTTTTTGATACAAATATTCTTGATCAAGTTCGGTGCTAGAACTGCTGGTGTATTATATTCTACGAGTCTCAGCTCGACCCTAACGACAATTTTGAAGGGTCTTCAAATCAAAGTATCAATCTTATGTCTCTATTACAAAATATATGGAAAAGCTTTGTGAAACTACGACGTGAAATATTTTATTTTGTGCTATAGTCATTCTGAGCAAGAATATAACGAATGAATAGAAAGAAACAGAGCGATTCCTCGCTCAAGAATCCACAAACAAATCCGTCAGCCATTCGGCGACGGTTTAAACGACTGTAGTTTCTGGCCTACCGTAGTAAAACACATTTTTTGACAATTTTTTTTTTGCCAACATAGTTCCCTTCAAGGGTGATACAATGATTACAGCGACTCTCCAATTTTTATAGTACGATTTGTCCTTCGCTTCAAAATAGGCCTCAGTTTCGGCGACACGGTGCATTGTCTTGGTGAAACAGCAATTCCTTTTTCTTCAAATACGCCCAGTTTTCGGCGATTTCGTCTTTTGAGCGGTCCAAAAACGCTATGTAATAGTCGCTGTTGATGCTCCTTTCTTTTTCAAGGTAGTCAATGAAAATTATTCCATGCACATTCCAAAATACAGGCGGCATAACCTTGGCCGCCGACTGTTGCGCTTTTCCACGCTTTGCAGTGGGATCATCATGTGTAGTTCACTCGGATGACTGCCGATTTTACTTCTAAGTGAGATGATGGATAAATGTTTCATTCATTTCCATATATTGACGTTAAATCTGGGGCTTATTACGCTTGAACATCTCCAAAACCTGCTCCGAATCAGCAACTTGCCGTTGTTTATAATCAAAAGTGAGCATGCACAGAGCTTTCTCATACCCAAATACTCGTGAGTGGTATTATGTACACATTCATTTAATATCTCTAGAGTGCCTGCTATTTCATTCAAAATCAAATTACGTTCATTCAAATTCATTTCGTGGATTTCTTTTGATGTTGGGCGTTCACTGCGTTCACCGTCTTCGGTGCGCATATCACCACGTCTAAACTTAGCATACCGATTCTGGATGGTTGATTTTCCTGAGGAAGTGCTCGAAAACTCGTCATCAAGTCAAGTTTTTGCTATAATTGTATTTTTTCCCTTTAAAAAGCAATATTTTATCAACACGCGAAATTCCTTTTTATCGACTTTTTCACAATAACAAATGTTGCTTCACTCAAAATGCTTTCAATCACAAAGTAATGATCCGACAGCTGACAAATTTATACACGCGTCTTTTAGAGGCTATGGCTAACTAAAAATCGTATGGATTTAGTTCTAGTAGCGCCATCTATGTTTCAGGCCGGAGACTTTCCAATTGACCTGTAATATTGAATGAATCATATATACAAACCTGTCTTGGGATTTACCGGATAGAATCACTTTCATAGATAGCAAAATCTTGCTTTAATTTCTTATATGAATTTGTATCAAAACTTCCTTCTATTTTTTCAATACTGTAGTTGCAGTTGTTTACAAATATGTATATGCATATGTATATTATTATTTTTTAGCTAGTTTGCTTTCAGAATATACTCAATTTAATTGAGTAGAGAATGTCAAAGGATATGTCAATTGCAACGCAAATCAAACTCCACTCTCTACATTTCTATAAAATTTTTGTTTATTTTAAATTTATTATTAAATTTATTGGAAAATTGATTACTTCAATTTCATACAAACCGATACATACACATACAGACATACATATGAATATATATTAAAGGGAAACATTACATTGTGTAAATTTGACTTTCCGTGTGAGGCCACTTTAAAATTGTTTTAATATTTAAAATATAAAAAATGTTAAACAATAAGAAAATTATTGATTGCCAACAACAACAACGCTTTAGCGTCAATTATCACCAGCTGAACTGAATAAATATTGGCTTGAAATAAATCATTGACACAATAAACGCACGCAAAAGGGTACGATTAATTTTTAATTTACAATAATCAATGTATTCTCATAAAGCGCATATGTATGTGCACATACATACACATGTATATCTGTATGTAAAGAGTGATCCAAGTAGAGGTACTGTTTTCAGGAGCCTTTTTTTTACAGATCGCGCGTGTCAAGCTGTCAAGCTGTGTTTCGCGGACTTTGCTTAACTTATGGTCAACATGACTTATGGCCTACTGAGCGTACTATTCGCAGCACCATCACCCTTCTTGAGACCCAGCATTTATTATTGAATAATATGCGACCGAATGGACTACGTCCAGCACGCAGTGAAGAAAATATAGCGGCCGTAGCTGAGAGTGTACACGAAGACCGTGGAGAGTCGATTCGGCGCCGTTCGCAGCAACTCGGACTAACGTATGGAACGACTTGGCGCATTTTACGTCGAGATCTTAAATTGAAAGCGTACAAAATACAGGTTGTTCAAGAACTGAAGTCGCTCGACGACCTTCCCAAGTGACATCGCTTCGTTCTATGGTCTCTTGAAAAATTCCAGGATGATCCCACGTTTTCAAGTCAAATTTTATTCAACAATGAGGCCCATTTCTGGCTCAATGTGTATGTAAACATGCAAAATTTCCGCATTTGGGACGAAGGGCAACCTGAAGAGATTCAAGAGCTGTCACTTCATCCAGAAAAAAAGAAAAAAAATAACGCCGTTAAGAACGTAACCGTCAATGGCGACCGTTATCGCGCCATGATAATCGACTATTTGATGCATGAAATTGAAGCTCTCGTGATCTCCGCGACATTTGGTTTCAACAAGATGGTACCACTTCACACACATCGCATCAATCAATGGATTTATTGAGAGAACACTTCGGTGAGCAGATAATTTCACGTTTTGGGCCGGTCGATTGGACGCCAAGACCGTGGGATATCACACCGTTAGACTTTTTCCTGTGGGAATATGTAAAGCTTAAAGTCTATGCGAACAATGCCGCTTCGATTCGTGCTTTGGAGCAAAACATCACGCATGTCATTCGCCAGTTACCAGTCGAAATGCTCGAACGCTCCATCGAAAATTGAACTCAACGGATGGACCATCTGAGGCGTAGCCGCGGCCAACATTTGGAAGAGATAAATAAATGCCAAAGAATGTTCTTTCGAATGATAATAAATTTGTATTTTCCGTATTTTTTTTTTGAAAAAAGTAAGTAAAGTAGGAAACCTCGAAATGGAACACCCTATATGTTTATTGTTGAAATGCATCTACGTAGTATGTGCATATATATACTAATATTTACATATGTTAACTTCTATATAAGCGAGGAATTAAGTACTAATATATATGTATATCAGTAAATTTGCATTATTATTAAACGAATGAAAGCATAATATGCTACATACATATATGCAAATAAATAAATAAATAGATACATAAATACATAAGTACGAATGATTTGTGTGTGTGAATGTGTTAAATTAAATTATATTTAATTAGCATGAATCAAAGCTTGTAACATGACATACAAATGTACATAACATATGCACACACATATACTCGTACTCGTAGAATGTCGAAGTAGAATGTGGTAAACGGCAAATACCTACATTACACACACATATATTTGTAGTTATAAATACATTTACCGTGCCTTTGCATCACCTTTAGCACACATTTGCAAATATGCCTACATGTGTAGGTATATATACTATATTGCTTATGTGTATTGTAAATATATGTATATGGATGTATGTTCATTATGAATTTACGTAATAATACGAAACGACTGCATTTACAGATGTTAATGCTACAATACATGGTAAATATGTACATGTATATGTATATATATTAAACTAGCAAATGTCAGTATACATACATATATATATGTATGTATGTTAAGCATTTGAGACTCAATAACAATTGCCAGAACATACCCAGAAAAATCCGCATTAAGACTTGGAACTAATGAAGCATGCAAAGTTTCCTTTAAAGGCTTGGATATAACTCGCGAGGTGCTTTTAGGATACTGGGTAAATTCTTCCGAAAACCCCCTGCCCTAAAATGCCGCAGTCATCGCACGGCACTACGTTAGTCTTGGTTAGCGTTATTCCGGCACGAGTAACTACGAGTAAATACTCGATGCTTTATCCAAGTACGGAGGTATCCAGCATCCGGATAAAGTACTTACTTGCTTTTTTTACGTTTTTAAGAATTTTAGTTTTGGTGCACATGAATAATGCTGTAGGGTTTTTAATAATACTCTTTCATCCGAGTTATCAACACTGGCAGTGAAAGTGTAAGTTCTAAAAGTTCCTGGTTGTTTCTCCTTTTAAAATAATTAGTAACGAGGACGACTGTTGCCTTCAATCAGTGTGAAGGTGGTGCTTGATAATTTTTATTTTTCATATATATTCAAAACTACAGGGTTATCCATTTTACGGTTACCAATATAAACGTAAATAAAATGCATTTCAAATATTTATTGTTTTATGAATTTCTATTTCTATTATAAAGTTTGAGCCTTGGTATTATATGTGGAACCGTACATCACTCACATGACCGCCTCGTGAATTTTTGCGAACTTCGATTCGTTTGAGGTTATTTTCGACCATTTTTGGTACATATCTCAGCCATTACTTGACAAATGTTGGTTTTCAAGTGCTCAAGAGTTAAAGGTTTATCGGCATAAATGCGGTCTCTCGCGTAACCCAACAAAACAAGTTCAACGGTATCAAATCGCACGATATCGGTGGCCAATCGACATCGCTAAGACGAGATATTACGCGGCCGAGAAACTTTTTTCACAAAAAAGCCATATTTGTTCATGTTGTGCGGCATGTGGCACATGTTGTTAGAATCACATATCATTCAAGTCGTGTTCTTCAATTGCAGCCCAAAAACAGTCGGTTATCACACGACCATAACGCTCCGAATTGACAGTGACAGTTTCGCCATTATCGCTTTCAAAGAAATAAGGTCCAATCACACCTTCAGACCAAAGAGAGCACCAGACAGTAAGTTTTTTGTTGTTGCTGTAATGACCTCTCTTAAATTATTTGAGGATTCTCGGAGCCCCAAATGCTAGAATTTTGCTTATTTACGTATAATCCGAGTGAGAAATGTGTCTCGTCGCTGAAGAAAATGTTGTTGCAAAAATCGCGGTTCACTGCTTGTTGTTCAAGCATTCAATCGACACAACTACGGCGTGGTGAATGGTCTTGTTGTTGTGAGATGGCTTCAGTTGTTGTGTGAGCAGGACCTTATATGGAAGTGAGGGTAATGTTCCGTAAGAAAGTCCCAGCTCTTCAGAATGTGGGTCACTTACTGCAGAAATATTTGAGGTACAATGAGCAGAATGGAGATGCACAGGTCTTGCAATATCTGTAACCGATCAAGCCTCTTCAACGGACAGACGGACAGACGGAGGGACGTACAGACGTACAGACGTACAGACGTACAAACGTACAGACGGACATGACTAAGTCAACTCAGCTCGTGACTCTGATACGATCGGTAAAAATTTCGGTGGTACTTACGTTCTTCGGACCAAAGTTAAAATACCATTTCACGTACTTTAAAAATATAATTAAGTAAAGAATATATAAATATAAAATATAATAATATAATAAAAATTAAAACAAAATAGAATAAAATAAAATAAATTGAAAAAAAAAAATAAATAAATAAAAATAAAAAACAGTATAATAATATTGAAGAAGGTACTTAAAAATTTAAGATAAATTAAAAAAAAAATTAAAATAAAATAAAGAAAGAAAAAATAAAAAAATAAAATTTCGAAATAGTAAAACTAAGAAAAGAAATTTAAAACGATAAGTTAAATTCAAATAATTAAATACAAAATAAAAATATAGAAAAAAAATGAAATAAAATAAAATAAAATATAGTAAACATCAAAAAAAAAAAAAAAGTACAAGCCGCAAAATTTTTTTAGTCGAAAATATACATATGTATGTACATTGTGTAAATTTGTTCAAGGTTAAATTATTGGGCTTTAACAACGACATATTTTATGTATGAGGCCAACCTAATGACTTACAAATTCCCCCACGGACTTGCTCATATTAACACAACACTCGACAGAAATAATAAATTTGAAAACCGAAATAAAGTTTTTCAACAAAATCAAGGTCAATGGTGGACATGGGGGCAGATTTTTTTAGATACATACATATACTATATGTAAAAAATTACGAAAATATGACCAAAAGAGGCATGAAAGCAACGCTGTTAAGTGTCACATACTAATTGGTGGAGTATATTACTTAAGTAGAGGTGGCTGGTGATCCATTTCCAGGTTCCCTAATTTTTAAAGAAAAAAACAAAGAAAATTCAAATTTATTGGGGAAATGTTTATTAACATTCGAAAGAACATGATTTGGCATTTATTTTTGGAAGATTACATGGTAACTGACAAATGACACGCGTCATGTTTGATTTTTTGCTCCAAGGCCTGAGTCGAAGCGTAATTGTCCGTATAGACTTTAGACTTTATATATCCACACAGGAAAAAGTGTAACGGTGTGATATCACACGACCTTGGTGGTCAATGGACCGGCCCAAAACGTGAAATTATCTGCTCATCGAAATGTTCTCTCAATAAATCCATTGATTGGTGCGATGTGTGGGAAGTGGCGCCGTGGTGTTGTGTGAGCCAAATGACGCGGAGATCACGAGCTTCAATTTCAGGCATCGAATAGTCGATTATCATTTCGCGATAACTGTCGCCATTGACGTTTACGTTCCCACCGGCATCATTTTCGAGGAAATATGGACCGATGATTCCAAAGACTAACAAACCACGCCAAACCGTTGTTTTTTCTGGATGAAATGGCAGCTCTTGAATCTCTTCAGGTTGCTCTTCGTCCCAAATGCGGCAATTTTGCTTGTTTACATGCCCATCGAGCCAGAAATGGGTCTCATCGCTGAACAAAAGTTGGCTCGAAAACGTCGAGTCTTCTTGGAACTTTTCACGAGCCCTTAGAGCGAAGCAATGTCACTTGGGAAGATCGAGTGACTTCAGTTCTTACACATGCTGTATTTTGTATGTTTTCAACTTGTGATGTCGACGTAAAATGCGCCACGACGTTCCATACGCCAGTCCGAGCTGCTCCGAACGGTGCCGAATCGACTCTCCACGGCCTTCGTGTACACTCTCAGCTACGGCCGTTATATTTTCTTCACTGCGTTCTGGACGCGGTCTGTTCGGTCGAATATTATGCAATAATGAATTAAACCGAATTTTTTTACAAAATCCGACACATCGTGCAAAATTCAAAAAAAAAAAAATAATAATATTGTAGTGCTGAGTGCTTTTCTGATAATTTGGGCATAATTATTTTTTTTTGTTGGAATTATGTTGAGATGACATTAGACAGATTTCAGGCTGTTTTCCAATGTAAAATAAATACTTCAAACCTGCGTCGAAACAGGAATTGTTCCAATAATATATGTAAGCTCTCCTTTCACTGTTTCCAAATTGTACTTAAAGTATATCCAAATTGACATTTCGAAACGGAAATCTAAAATCCGCTTTGTCTAATACAGTGAAAATTTCAAACTGTTAACTATTTATGTACTTCCGCTTGCAAATAGCACAAAATATGTTTAAATATGTATGTATGTTTTCATTTAGAATGCCTGAAACTAACATACATATATGCACATGTATGTAGTTGTGTAAGTACACATGTATGCATGTGCTATTTCGGCACAAAGCTAAATTTAATAAATATTTATGAATACGAGACGAGTGCAAAGGCTAAAAATCGCGCAGCTTGCCATTAGCACTACAACAACACAATGGCAAATAATAACATATTTACAAATGCACACACACACACATACTCGTATCGTATGTAACATATGCACTTATTACGCTAGTGTAACTAAATAAATATTTGCTAGTATATATTTACCTACATACATATACATATGTACATACATACATAAACATTTGTGCTGATTGCAGCATATGCAGAAACAGCACAGATAACATGCGGCCTTGTAGGGATGTAAACTTCTTAGTAAATTCTAGCAAATATAAGGCTGTTACGAGCTACCTATTAATAATGTCTAGCATCATACTCAGAGCACAAGTTGATGAGCTCCACTGCTTTATGAACTCTTCCATGTCCACCGTTTTAAATGGACTTAAAAGTCCGTTTTCTCTTCACAAGACTGGTTGGACGCGAAATAAACTTCCGAGGGAGAGCGAAAGAAAGTTCTTACCCAAATTTTTTTCTTTCGCCTCTCGAAAGTTAGGTTATAATTAGAATGTGGTGGATTGTGGTGGCTACATTTATATATATTTTGTTACGTTTTTCGTAGCTACGCTCGATGATTTCCCAAATCCTTCGAGGCCGATCACTAGATTCCTAAATAAAACTCCCAAGATTTGTTCATTTGGCCTCCTAATCGTCAGGAATTTATTCAACGTTTATTTAGTCCTCTTTAATTACAATTCTCTACAAAACCCAATGGCTAATTTCACAATTCTTTATAACACACAATTATTTTCCGCTTCACACCGTTTATCCGTTTCTAAAACACACACAGCTCACAGCAGTGTTAACACCACTGCGTTTTCTACTCGTCTCCCTGGTGTGATAGCGGATGCTATTTTATACCTGAGGATGACTCAAAGATTCTGTCCACGCGCTAAATAATAGGCTGATTATTCGTTCTCCTGTGATAGCTGCAGTCGCTTCGTTTATCCTTAACGACAGTCCAAACATTCCGTTCAGCGCTAACTCGTCTACCTGCAGTAGTTGCTTCCACTCTATTTGTCTGTCCTTAGTACGGGGAATTTTCATCATACTGCCACTCCTTTTGTCTGTGCTTTTTATTTGGAAATCTCGTCACACAGCTACTCCCTTTGCTTGTCCTTAGTATTTGGCATTTCCGTCACGATATGAAGAAAGCCGGCTGTGATGCTACAAAATCCTTAGCATTAGGTTTTGCTATCCAACCACTTTGATTCTCTGTTATACCTCATTAGATTCATAGATATATAGCTTTGACGAACGCTACCTGTGATAGACCATCCAGCAATATTGTCGAAAATTCCATAACCTAGTCTTGCCCAAGGCACAAAAGATTTTGCTTTCCTGCTCTTCATCACAGCTACTGCGGCATAGTCTTTCTGCTCCAACCAACAGTGGTCTGTCAGAATTCCGATCCACCTTGGGCATATTCCAACTTTTTGAGGTGTACATTTCTCGTGATCTCTCTGTCAAATTTAGGACAGGTATACTTGGATCTGCGGGAAGTTGTAGTTTCATTCCACCTTAATGTGGGCTGTTAATATGTAAATTCCTTGAGTAGAAGCTTGTAAGCTGTAAAAGACATACCAACTTTATCCGCCTTATTATTTCTCCTCAATGTCTGTTCTGTTTGGCCACCTCCTTCAAAGAGCAGCAAAAATTAGGAAATTCAGCGTAAGCGAGGTCAGTGCTTTTATTTCTGCCTGGCTGTTGTATTGAAAGCTGGATTCTATGTGCTTTACTGCCTTCAATCTAGCAGAGTTGAAATAGGGTTCCATAGAAGGGGTTTCTTGAGAGTACACCACCGCCTACTCTCCCCTCAAGTTTTGATACATCCGAGTATATTTCCAGGCTGCCAACTGAGGTATGGTAATAATCATTTCAATCTTCTCTTCTGAGCATTCTTATTCTGAAGTAAGTTTCTTCAATGAATAAAATTGGAATACGTCGGCCTACGTAGCTTGATATGAAAGTGTATCTATATAATATGGGCATTTCCGAATGTCAGAAAAGCTGAGTGAACCAAAGGCAATAATGCGTTCTCGCAAACGTAGTGGGACTATTGTTACCAACTGATATACCATCAAATCCTGGGTGGAGATATTGAGTATTGCATTTGTCGTACTCCTAAAAGCACTCATAAAAATAGTGATTGAGAGTTTATTTATAGCTGGTCACCATACAACCGGTCCATAAGGGAACATTGGCCACACGACTTGCCTACATTCAGCGTCCAATCCTGTTGCTTATGCTCCATCTCTAGTAACTTTGAGATTTGTTATCGCACCATTTTAATCTCTTGTCTAAAATAGTTCCTAAAAATTTGTCCTTCGCCCCCGGGCTAAGCTGAGCATCGTGCAGTGTCGCTAGGGATCTTGTATCGCCTTGTCCACCATATTTGACTTAACACAAGGTAGAACAGGATGATAAACTTCGAAGTGTTCTTGCATCAAGTCACTTGGGGTTTGTGTGAAGTAGCCTCTGGTGCGATCGCAATATCATCGAAAATAGCATTCCCTCCAGCCTCCATACATTCGTGTTAAGAGCGAGTTTACTGTGAGGTTCCAGAGTAAAGGATCTAAGTTCTCCAATCCAGCTATAACTTCACTTGGTAGGATGTTGTAAGATGCTCTTTCTATCTATATCTAGGAAGACAACAAGAGATAATTCTTCATTGTAGAGAGGCCTTTCAATGAGAGCGACCAATGTTTGTTTATATTTTCCCTTCTCATATCTGCACTAATCATTTGGGAGCAGCATTTTATCAATGGTCTGGGAAAGATAGTTTATTATTCTCCTCCCTTCCGCTCTTTTAGCTTGTAGAATGAAAGACTTGTGAGCCTGAAGCCTTTAGGGTAGCTATAAGTGCATTTATCCCCCTCCGCCTTGGAAGTGAGGAATACCACTGATGAAGGAAGTTCTCGTACAATGCTTTGAGCTAGCTTGTGGATAGCTCTAAGTTGTTCAGTAGCTATACAGGGATAATAACGTCTAGCCCAGTTGTTTTGTATGGACTGAAAGTTTTTCTTCCAGCGAATTCGCTTTCCGAAAGTAGTCCAGAATTTTTATTCTTTTGAGGAAACCCTACTGGAATTGTAGAATATTTGTCCTTAGCCTCGGAGTTTCTGATACTTTCACAATAACGTTACCTAAATATCTTCAGGAATATCCTTTTGCCGTCCTTATGCCTGAGTTTTTCTTTATATGCTCTGCAGTGGAAATCTTCGGCGATTTCTTAGCCCCAATGAAGCTGCTGTCACTCGTAAGGCAAGAAGATCCTTTTTTCTGGTTAACTTATAGATGGGAGAAGCTTTTACCTTTTTTTTTTTTTGAAGTAATTCGGAAAAACCTTCTTAACACTTTTTTTCGGATCAGAACCGTGTAATCTGTTCAAACAACTCACCAACAAATTAATATTTTATAAAAACTTTTTCCTGCAGTCCCATCTCAAAATTCTCCTTATTTATTTGTATGTATGAGTACATATGCACGCGCACCATAATACAAATTTATTCCTTGCATGTGCTGCATGCGGTTACCCCAGCTGTGTACGTTGCATTTTGTGGTCAATGTTACGTGTGTATGTATGTGTGTATGTGTGTGAAACACTGTGAACATACCTATGTATATAGAAATAGTATATATTATTTAAATATACATTTATAACCCCATTTTATAAACCAAATATGTATGTATTTATATTTATTTTTCAATTCACTTTGTAATGCATTTTCTTTCGTCTTTTTTTTCCAACCATTCCCTTTTTACCACAGATTGCCAATTGTTCGCTCTTTAACTGCAAAAAAGAGATGAAAAAAATAATAATAAAATAAAATTGTTTGTTTACACCATATTTTTTTAGTTTTTCTTTTTTCCCTCCTTTATGTTCTTTACCCTTCGTTTCTCTGCGCTGATTCGTGTGTGTTGGTTTCTTCTTTTTTTATATTTTTGTTTGTTCCCTTCTTTTAATGGCTTTGATGTTCTCTCACAGCACACGAGAGATTATAACCGCAATTAACCGTTATCTCTAGCTACATTATGTCTTAATTTGTTTCGATTTAAATACATAACTAATCTGAATTTCAGAAATAAGCATTTAACCAAATTTGTTGATCAACGTTTCGCTGTTTACCATTTCCCGTTATATGGAAAATAGGAAATAATCCCCGATATATGTCATAGCTTCTTGCCTGACCTTAAAGTAAAGGGCGATCCAAGTAGAGGTACTTTTTACATTAGCCCTCTTTTGACAGATCACGCGTGAGTCGTGTCCAGCTGACATGTTATTTATGTTCAGTATTGTTCGGCATTTCATTATGAAAATATTACGCCTGAACAACGTTTACAAATCATTTTTATTACGAAAATTCACGTTCTGTAAAGAATGTGTTTCGCACGCTTCGCTCAACTTTTGGTCAACATAATCGGCCTAATGAGCGTACTATTCGCAACACCATTACCCATCTGGAGATCCAGCATTCATTATTGGATAATATTCGACCGAATAGACTACGTCCAGCACACAGTAAAGAAAATATAGCGGCCATAGCTGAGATTGTACATGAAGATCGTGGAGAGTGAGTTCGCCGCCGTTCCCAGCATCTCGGACTGACGTATGGACGACTTGATGAAATTTACGTCAAGATCTTAAATTGAAAGCGTGCAAAATATAGCTTGTGCAAGAACTGAAGCCGCTCCACGTTCCCAAGCAACATTGCTTCGTTCTATGGGCTCTTAAAAAGTTCCAAGAAGATCGGACGATTTCGAGTCAAATTTTGTTCAGCGATGAGACCCATTTCTGGATCAATGGATATGTAAATAAGCAAAATTGCCGTATTTGGGACGAAGAGCAACCTGAATAGATTCAAGAGCTGCCATTTTATCCAGAAAAAAACAACGGTTTGGTGTGGTTTGTGGGCCGGTGAGATCATCGGTCCATATTTCTTTAAAAATGATGTCAGTGAGAACGTAACCGTCAATGGCGACCGTTATCTCGCCATAATAACCGACTATTTGATGCCTGAAATTGCAGCTCGTTATCTCCGCGACATTTGGTTTTAACAAGACGGCGCCATTTTCCACACATCCATCCATTGATTGATGATTTATTGAGAGAACACTTTGGTGACCAGTTAATTTCACGTTTTGGGTGGGTCGATTGGCTACAAAGGTAGTGTGATATCACACCCTTAGACTTTTTCCTGTGGGGATATGTAAAGTCTTAAGTCTATGCGGACAATCCCGCTTCGATCCAGGCCTTGGAGTAAAACATTGTGCGTGTCACTCGCCAGTTACCAGTCGAAATGCTCGAACGAGTCATCGAAAATTGGACTCAACGGTTGGACCATCTGAGACGTGGCCGCGGCCTACATTTGAAAGAGATAATCTTCGAAAAATAATTGCCAAAGGATGTTCTTTCGAATGATAATAAACATTTCTCATTAAATTTGAATTTTCTGTGCTTTTCTTTTAAATTAATGAAACTCGAAATTTATCACCCCTTATTTGCTTCCACGTGGGCATATTCTCTAGATGTGAAGTAGAGTAGGAAGCTGATATTTCAATCCATATTGACGAATCCAAAATGAACTGCGGAGTGGTGAAGAGGGTATACTTCAAGCATCTTGACATTTCAATCTCTCCGTCTCTTTCTAGTCTTATATCAAACTCAGCTGCTAGCTTCCAAGTGAAAGGTCTAGGCATAGTAAGAAAAGGAAGCACGTATATTGAAAACTAAGGTAAAGCACAGAAAACACCCTTATGTACGAAAGTAGCCAGGTGATTTTGCTAGGCTTATTGTAATTCCAGCGTCGTCAATCATTGTTGGATGGGTTCGAGCTCATTCATTGTCACAGGTCAGCTCTATATATCACTAATCTTGGTATCCGGTTATAGAAATATATTAGCCAACGAAAAAGGTCAACAGCATCTCATGACACGTACGATACAGAAAAGAGCTTAGCTTAG
Source organism: Neoceratitis asiatica (assembly GCA_030068015.2). Lineage (NCBI taxonomy): Eukaryota > Metazoa > Arthropoda > Insecta > Diptera > Tephritidae > Neoceratitis > Neoceratitis asiatica. The sequence goes on along the minus strand of CM061527.1, from coordinate 64,418,536 downwards.
CTTGAAAATGCCGCCCTATAGTTCCCTTTTATCGAATTGTTGATGAGTGCTCTCAGAGAATAGCAGTGCTGCGATTGCAGTTTTACGACGTCGAACCTTCCTTGTGTTTGCTAATGGGCACGTGGATAGGTACCTATCTTGACTGTAACAAGATAGTGATCGTAGTCGATGTTAGCACCTTACAACGTACATACGTCAAGGGCACCATAAACATGTATTCCGTAAATCATAAAATGTTCTATTTGGATAAGAGTTCTTCGATTGTATTTCGATAAATTCTCTTATGCCGGAATTTGTTTCGACAAACAACCATATTTCGGTCCCTCGAGTGATAGCAAAATAGACAAGCACGACTTAGACATTGTGTGGGAAGAAGTTTGTCATAGGTGTATTCAAGGCTCTCATAGATGATACGTTTAGCAACATGCTCCTTCTCTTCCACCGTAAACGTGGGCTCAAATCAGCAATATGAATAAAAGATCCTTTAATGCAGGCAGTGAGAAGACGCTTGCTAACTACGGTGCACGGTAGTACCCTGGGAAGGAGTCTCTCTTCCATCGGGAATTCGGGAATGGTTATATGGTCGCTGTAATATATGTCACAAGGACCTACTCTTTTTCTATCTTGTTTCTTCCATCACAATTATTAGACGGCGGTAAGGTCAGCTTTTCGTTTTGAATCTGATAAAGGGACCGTACCCGTTCATGTTCTTAAATCGTGATCCGTAAAACATTGGCAGTGGTCGTCATCAAAAGTTGGGTTCATATCCGAGGTTTCTAGTATTTTTTGCATAAGAACATATTTTTTATGTTGTGCGTGGTAAACCGTACGTCTTCATACTGGCTATCAAACCGCTGTATATACAGGCGCTTCACCTGCTGCACAACCATACTAACATATCGACAAACCGCCATACATACAAGCACTACTCGATCTTCTTCAAACATACATACACTATTCGCATGTAGTAGTAGCTGAGTAGGAGTGGAGTTTGCAGAAGTTAGCAGTAGTCAGTAGTGTGACCTGTTACGCTCCTACTAGTAACAGGTCACACTACTGACTACTGCTAACTTCTGCATTGCTTACAACGAGCGCATTTCCCGATGGCAGAGAAGCGGTCAATAGCCAACGCAGAGGAAGTGGTACTATCAATAGCAAAAGCAGTAGTGACGTAGACAGTAGGCATTTATATTTTATTAAGTTCTGTTTTTCTTCATCTTGTTCAATGGCCGTCTCTGTCTACCATGAGCCTAACAGCACCGAGATGGAATCGATAATTCCCTCCTTCCTTATCCCTATTGCCTTCTCTGTTCTATGTGAGCTTTGTAGTTCTGAGGCAGGGTCGGCAATAACCTCCTTCCTTATTCCTATCGCACTCTCGATATTAGCCTAGTAGCTACGAGAAAGAGTCGACCTTCACCTTATCTTCTGTTTCTATTCTTTTCGTTTACCAGATATTCTTCCATTGACACCACGTATAGGGGTACCATACGCGTTTCTTAACTCCCGCATCATCCCTATGACGAAATGGGACTACCGTTTAATGGCTTGACCATAGAACCGTTAGGACGTTTTGGACGTTTTGGCTCGACTTACTAAAGCATGGACAGAAAAAAGATGTTACTTTCTGACCGCCGAATTGAATCCACAAGTTTTCGATGAGCAAACACTCCGCTTAAATTAATATTTTCCGACCACTGGCGCCGGCGTACGGCGTTCGTGTGGACCGAAATTGTTGTTTCGCGTAAGCTTCTTGACTATTTCCGTGTCATCCTCGCTTCAATCAAGAACTCCAAGTGGTTTCTGAGATAACGAAAATGCACATTTTTAATTAATCAAGGGTGTGAGGGCTCACTTAGTAGATTCTGGGGCCGCTGAGATGCCTAAGCCAGCCCTAAAAGCCTAAATTACAAGGTTCTTGATCTAAAATCGGCAGGTATGCACTGATTGAACAATATCGCAAAGAATCGTTTCTGGATACCTCCAAAAGAATGACAGCCAACAATTTTCCTTATTCGCGTGGACTTCTGCACATGGTCAAATCCTCAGTATTAGCTCAGTGTTAGTATGAAAAATTAAATTAAATTAAAACAAAAAAATTTAATTTGAAAAAATTAAATTCGCAAATTACTTGCGGAAATCCGTAAATAAAATAAGGAAATGACAACAACAATAACTCAAACAGCAAAAGTAAATTTCTAATGAAAATAATAAAAACAGCAGCATATATATATATATAAATTAAGTGGAATTCAGAAGAAAGAGAAAAGATAAATAAAAAGAAAAATATAAATCAAAAAGAAAAATAAAGAAAAATTAAATAATGAAAAAACTTTACACCAAAAAAAAATGGATAACATCGTAAGTAGTAAGAACTAAAATACATAATGACTGCTAATAGTTAAGCTTAAAGGAATATGAAAACTAAAAAAATACGAATCAAAAATAACAAGAAAATGGAAAGAGCAACCAATGTGAAAATCAACAGCAAAAAAAAAACAGAAAACAAAACAAACAGAATAAATAAAGCAAACGAAAAATAAATAAAAGTAAATGAATGCAAAAAAAAAAAACTTAAAGCAAAATTGTTTTCCTTCCGCATATCCTTCCGTTTGCTATGCACCGCACCACCGGCGACGCCGGCGTCTTTCGCTTGCTGGAACAACACTGCGTATAAGCGATTTTTTGCGAGTGTTTCATTTTCTTTAAGTTGTTTTTTCTGTTTGTTTGCTTCGACCATTTCTTACTTAATATTATGTACATACATTATGTGTATATATATATATACAAACATACATACGCATAATATTTGCGCGCAAAGAAACTGCTTTTTCGCTCATTACTTTCATTTTACTTTTACATTGTTTTTCGTCTGAAATTATTTGCTTTTTTCTATATGTACGAATGTATGTGAGTATGTAAGTAATTAAGTATATTTTTTTGGTGCACAACGTTCATTGCTCTATAACAAGCCATCATTACAGGATCATTATCTTCATTATGGCTATGCATTTACTTATTGCTTTTTATCGGCGCATATGTGTGTGTATGTGTGTAAAGTAAAGGAGTAACTACAGATGAGCTGTTTGTTGTAAAACCAATGGTAAAATAAACGCTAGTAATGAATGTGTTGTGTATACAGCAAAAAGTCTACATTAAATGGAGACTTTTTTTATATGACGAAAAAAGCGAAATTATTTTTACACTTCGACTTGCTGACGACCCACTCATTAAGGTCATTGTTGTTTATTTTCTTGTGGTTGGTATTTTTATTGTTGTTAAATATTTTCGGACTTTGGTTTTTGGTTGGAAGATTTATGTAGATTTTTTATTTAATATTTTTTTCTTTGTGTTCTTTGCTTTCAAGCTAATCAGAATCCCTTGAAATGGTTAAAACAAATATTTGTATTAGAACTTACTACACATACAACAACAACATATTTGATTTATAGATTATTTTTTTGTGCTTAAAAAAACTTTTTTATCGAAAAGAAGTAAAAAAAATGCATCATTCAACGAAGCGACTACTTTTTCATACATCTCTGGTAATTTTCGAATACCATCTCTAAAAAATTAGACCTCTCCTCAATCCAATCATTAAGCCATTTTTCAATTTATTCAATAGACCTGAACCGCTGAAACCCCAAATCGTCTAGCACCCGTTTGAAAAAGCAAGTAGTGTGAAGGAGCAATTTCTGAAGAATACGACGGTTGAGTTAAAAGTTCTCATTTCAGTATTTCCAGATGGTTTTCTTTACCGTTACAGTTACGTGGAGCCGAGATTGTAATGTCTTCTGTTCGTTTCTGGCCATTTTTGGCGCAATACTTGTTCATTTCAAGTCAAAATTTTCAGTTTACGTTTGGCACGGATCAGTAAAGCCTTCAATTCCTAACCTTCAAACTTTTTGGACTGTCTTCGCTGCCAAAATTACCACTCTTGAAGCGTCGAAACAACTCTCTGCATGACTTATCCGTCGGGTCAAATTCACAATAAACTTCTCGATGGGTTTCAGCTGTACTTTTCTATAAATTCAAATAAAAAACTAAAACTTTCAAGCAAATTCTATTTATATATATACTAGCGGACCCCGGGTGCCTTGCTACACCTATAAAAAAATTAAAAAAAAAAATCTAACTGAAATTTTGAATTTTCTTTTTTTTTTTTTTGAAAAGGAAACGAAAAAAAAATTCTTGAAATTTTTTATTCACTTTTTTTCTATTAACTTTTTTTAAATTTATTTTCATTTTAATTTTTTTCAGTCTTTCTCCTGGATGTTGCTCGACTTGGACTCGAACCCAGGCCTTCCGAATTGTAGTGCCTAATGCTATTGCGACCGCTGTTTATTTAGCACAAATGCGGACATTTTCGAAGAGACAAAAACCTCTGATGCGTCTCGTCCTCTTTCTTTATTTGTATGCATAAGCTTCTCGCTTTACTCTTCAAATCTCGATATACATACCACCCCTCACGCGTCGTGGTCGATCGGAACGTCGCGTCTGGTTTCTCTCCACTTCGAACTGACAATCCTTATTGTAGCAGCTCTTCTTCTGACAACGCCGAAAAGCAACTGTTTCCACAGCAATGATACCTGTGGAGCTTAAAATGTCGTCCCACATTTCCTTTATCCCGATTCGCTGATAAGTACTCTCAGAGAGCAGGAGTGCAAGTCGAATGTATAACCTTTTAGGGCAGTCTTCAGTGACTGCAGCTTTTCGACGTCTATCCTTGGTTTTTGTTGTAACTTGATGAATTTCTTGTTGATGAATTTTCTTGTGCCGGAATCTGATCCTACAGACAACCAGCCGGATAGTTATCGGCTACCCAGAGGATAATTTATTCGGAGATGTGCTTGAACTAATATCTGCGGTGACCAGTACAAAGATTGCGGAGCACCTGCCGTTTTTGGATACTCTTGTGTTTTATAATCATTTACTTTTATAGTGAATCGCCTGCTGGATTAGTAGGATTCAAGGATATTGTGGAATGTGTTACATAATGATTGTTTAATTTTATTAATAAGCCCATTCATGCCAAGCCTTGTTAATTGCTTGAGTCACATCAAGAAAAACGGCCAAGCAGTACTCTCTGAGTTCGAAAGTCTTTCCTTTTCATTAGTTATAGGAGTTACTTGTTCAATTGTGCCATATTTTTGCCGAAAACCGAATTGATGTGTAGGATTCATGTCATTTTTATGGAGAAAAAGTTAAATTTTTGATAACAGCAAATTTTCGAAAAGTTTAGAAAGACAAGGCAACAGGCTGTTTGGTTTATATGATGACGGCAGGGTTGCGTCTTTACCTGGTATACTCGTCTATCATAATAATAAGCGACTTATTCCGTGTTTGTGGATGGCACTGAAAAGCTTTACCAGATAAACGAAAGCAATGCGTGACAATACTTCTAGCATCTTATAATCATATAGGAAATAAATAAACTTTATCAGCTCTGAAACAGATGTTTCGCAAAAAGTATTGTATCTTTTAGTACTAAAGGGTAACCCATTTCCCTACTTTTTTAAAGAAAAAAATACAGAAAATTCAAATTTAGTGGAGAATGTTTATTATAATTCGAAATAACATTCTTTGGCTTTTTGTTTTTGAAAATTATCTCTTTCAAATATTGGCCGCGGCTACGTCTCAGATAGTCCGTCCAACGAGTCCAATTTTCGATGACTCGTTCGAGCATTTCGACTGGTAACTGGCGAATGACTCACGTGATATTTTGCTCCATGGCCTGAATCGAAGCGAGATTGTCCGCATAGCCATAAAACTTTTCATATCCCCACAGGAAAAACGGTGTGATATCACACGATCTTGGTGGCCAATCGACCGGCCCAAAACGTGAAATTATCTGCTCACGGAAATGTCGGTCGTATATTATCCAATAATGAATGGTCTTGCGAATAGTATGCTCAGTAGGCCGATTATGTTGACCATGACGAAGCAAGCGAAACACATTCTTTACGTAGCGTGAATTCTCGTAATAAAGTTGAATTATTTGTAAACCTTGTTCAGCCGTAAGTCTTTCCATGATGAAATGCCAAACAATACTGAACAAAAATATCATGATAGCTTGACACGACTCACGCGTGAGCTGTCAAAAAAAAGCTATTGAAAAAAGTACCTCTACTTGGATCGCCCTTTAAAAGGAAATAAAATATCATGCCCTGCTAACCTAACTTGCTTAACCTTCAAATGTGGCTGCATGAAAAATATACTATATACAAAGGCATAGCCCAAAGTCAATTAAAAAGTAATTATAAAATAACTTAAAAGACTTTCAGCTGCGTCCCAAAGGATGTAATGCCCAATGCACAATAAATCTAAATTAAAGCCACACAAAAAAGCAATAACAACATAAACAATTTTTGGTTATTATTATAGGTTAATATATAAGTAATTACAGTGTGATTTAATCCCAAAATAATAATGATACAACATTCACATACCGATATACAAAATAAGAGTTTAAAAGCGTACAAAAAGGATGATAATGAAAAATATTTATATATATTTCTCTTCATAAGAATGTGTTGCACTTTAGTGTCACATTTTATATACTTTTTCATTATGATGAATAATGAAAGTTTAAAAAAAAACTAAAATTTCCAAAACCAAAAATTCAAACCCAAAAGAGCACACATAGACAAATATAAATATTAAATAAATATACTGACTTTGCGGAATTTCACATTTCACTCATTATTTTTAATTTAGACATATGCATTTTGCACTGTTGCTACATAGCAGGAACCTTAATGTATATATATATGTATGAAAATATATATTTTTGACTATGTGAAATTTCAACTGCTTAAACTTTTGCAGTACACAAACATCCATTGCCAGCCAGCAAAGCACAGGTGGCTCAAGTGAAGAATTGAATGTATTTTGCATTCCCTGAAGTAAATAAACTCAACGTCAATTGTAATCTGAAGCAATGTAACTATTTTTGTGTATGTATATGTGTGTGTAACTTAACTAACTAAATAATGCTTTGACCCATTTTACTGCGCTGCAGGTGTTCGCCAAGTTGCACATTGCCAGCATTTTTCACTCGAAAACTATGCAGAGAGCATACTTACATATATATGTACTGTATGTATGTCTGTTTGTCTGTAACTTTCATTCATTGTACTAAGACATCAAATCAAATTAAAACTTAATTAGTATAATTTAGTAAACGAAAATTTGCAAACAAACTAATACTATTACAGCGAAGAAGAGATGGTGTGTATGTATGTATGTATGTAAACAAAACACAAAGAACGAAAGTTTCAGTGGAATTAAGAATAAAAATATTTTCAGTGTGCATTATATACACAAACAGAGATATATACAAATAACAATTAAAGATAAATATGTATATAAAAGTGCATTCAAAACTATATAGTAACTGTGGGAAACTGGGAAAAAATATTTAATGCTCACTTACTTAAGCAAGAATCAAGTAAAACAATAAATATTACATTACTGGATAACGAAAAAGATTACTTTTCATTGCGAATTTTTTTTAAAGTAATTAAAGTATTTTTTTTTATATGAGAAGCATAATGCTTTGTTAATAGAGTCTGTCATAGGCCATAATTAACCATTATTTATTAAAAATTATATATAATAAAGAAAGTTATTTATTTGGATTTTTTGAATTTTTCTGACAAGCTGCATATTTATAAAGGGTGTTTTTTATAGAGGTATAGAACTTTAAGTTGGCATTACTTTTCAAGATGGTGACCGATTTAACAGCCGTCAAGTGATTTATTCTCAGTTTAGTTTGGCAATTCATCATGAATAGACTCACGATCATCAAATAAGGCGTAGATTCGACGAATGGGCCCAAAACGAGATTACCGTTGTTCCCGATTTTCATAAGCGAATTTTGTTTAGCGATGAAGCGCACTTCTGGTTGAATGGCTACGTCAACAAACAAAACTGCCGCCTTTGGAGTGAAGGTAATCCTCAAGTGTATGTTGAAACACCGTTACATCCAGAAAACCTGACTGTTTAGTGAGGTTTATGGTCTGGTGGAATCATTGGTCTGTACTATTTCAAAAACGATGGTGGCCAGAACGTTACAGTCAATGGTGATCGGTATAGAGCCATGATTACTAACTTTTTCATTCCTGAATTGAATAACCATGATGTCCAGGAGATGTGGTTTCAACAAGACGGCGCAACATGTCACACAGCTCGTGCCACAATAGATTTACTGAAAGACACGTTTGGTGACCGCCTAATTTCATGTTTTGAACCTGTGAATTGGCCTCCAAGATCTTGCGATTTAACACCGCTAGACTACTTTCTGTGGGGCTATGTAAAGTCATTGGTCTATGCGGATAAGCCACAAACGCTTGACCATTTGGAAGACAACATTCGCCATGTTATTGCCGATATACGGCCACAAATGTTGGGAAAAAGCCAGAGATTATCTTTCGGATAAATAAAATTCATGTCAATCGAATAATCCATCGTTGTTTTATTGCAACAACAGTTCTATACCTCTATAAAAAACACCCTTTATATTTTCCTAAAACTAAAAGAATATTTTAAACAAAAGTCAGTATTAGGTAGTGTTTTTTATAGAGGTATAGAACTTTAAATTGGCATTACTTTTCAAGTGCGCGATACGTTTTCCGCGCAGAACCCTTATTTTCGAAATAAAATTGCACTATTTGCAAGCGTTGTTCAAGCGTGAGTCTATTCATGATGAATTGCCAAACTAAACTGAGAATAAATCACTTGGCAGCTGTTAAATCGGTCGCCATCTTGAAAAGTAATGCCAACTTAAAGTTCTATACCTCTATAAAAAACACAAAATATGAAACAAAATAATTTTAAAAAATTTAATTTTCTTTTTGTATATTTTTTTTAAATTTCTCATAAAAATTAATAATTTTCTACATTCAAAACGGTTTAAACAAACTAAAATATATTTTATATTTTCATGCTATACGTGAGCAAGTGAGATTTTTCAGTTAGCAATATTAAAAGAAAAATATTTGTAATTATTTATTTTATTTTTCCAAAATAATAATATTTTTTAAATTAAACTAAGCTACTTAGGAGCACTCCTGTAGGCGCTTAAATATTTAGCGTGAGGTAGGACAATAGGCGGCATGAACGAACTATATTTGCACTATTATAAATGCCATTTTTTTGAATTAACAAAAAATAAATTCTTTCAATTTTTTTTTTTCGTTTTCATGCAAAATAATCATATATAATTTTTTACATTTAAATATTTTATGAAACAACGAATTTACTCTCAAATGTACTTATTTTTTATTTTTACTTTTTCGTAAAAATTTATAATTTCTTATTAAAAGGAATTAACAAAACTAAACAATAATTAATTTTGAGTAAAGAATTGCCATTATTTATAAAAAAATTTTTTGAAAGAACTCCAAATTTTTCTTAATAATTAAAACTTTTTTTACAAAAAAAAATTGAAATTTTAAAGTTATATAATTATTTTTAGATATTCATAGTCATTTGTGAAAGTTGCCATTATTACCAAAACCAAATTTAAAAAAAATCAGTTTTTGAGACGTTTCAACCAAACTTGGTAGGAAGATTCTTCTATACGTTCAAACGATCATCTATCAGAAGCGGCCGGTCGGACCATATAGCATATATATGACCCATTTTTCAGATTTGAAATTTTGACTCATAAATTCGTCAAAAAAGTACCTAATAACGAGAAATTTGGTATAATACACATACATTAAATGTATATTGGTGCCGAAAATCATCGAAATCGGCCAAATATAACATATAGCTTCGATATTTTCAGATTTGGTTCAAAAAATCATCGTTTTGCTGGTTCCACCTCAAATATCGCTCCTGCAAGTGTAAGTGTAGCCGAAGACCCGAATGTGTTTATTTCTCAAAGTTCTCAAGAGCTGGGACTTTCTTACGGCACATTATGGCGTATTTTGCACTTGGAATTACACCTACTTCCATATAAAGTCTAGGTTACAAAACAACTGAAGCCAGCTAACCATTCACTACGCCATAGTTTCGTCGATTGGGTGAAACAACAAGCAGTGGACCGCGAATTTAAAAAAAAAAAAATTTCAGCGACAAGGCACATTTTTTACTCGGTGAATACGTAACAAAGCAAAATTTTCTTATTTGGGGCTTCAAAAATCCTTAAATAATTGAAGATAGGCCATTACACCCTCCCTCTCGTGGACTCTTTGGTCCGGAGGTGTGATTGGTCCTTACTTCTTTGAAAACGATAACGTCGAGACTGTTAATTCAGAGCATTGTGGTCGTATGATAACCGACATTTTTGATATGTGGTTCCAAAAAGACGGTGCCACATGGCACACAACACGAGCGAATATGGTTTTTTCTTCACGGCTGCGTAATCTCTCGTCTTGGCGATGTCAATTGGCCTGCGAGATCATGCGATTTGACATCGTTGGACTTTTTTATAGAGCTACACGAAAGACCATGTTTATGCAGATAAACCGTTAACTTTTGAGCACTTAAAAATCAACATTCGTCAAGTTATGGCTGAGATACCACCCGATATGTGTCAAAAAGTAGTCGAAAATGATATCAAACGGAACGAAGTTTGCATAAATTCACGAGGCGGTCATTTAAGTGATGTAATGTTTCACATGTAACGTCAAGGTACAAACTGTATAATAAAAAATGAATTTCATAAAAAAATAAATATTTTAAATGAATTTTATTAAAGTAATTTTTTTTTTTTGGAAACCGCTCTGGGAAGGTACACAAAATATTTTTCATTTTTCTTTTTTTCTTTTTTCTATGCATTATTGTAATTAGAATACTTGAAAGCGGACTTCCACGCGAGCATCCACACTTAAGCCATTGAGCACATACAAGAATATAGATATTTCCCTTTTGTGTAAATTCAAAATATTTTCGCTTTTCATTTCGTCAGATCTTTACTAAAAAACTTTTCCGTTTTTTTTCTTTTACAATTTTCGTAAAGAAGCAAAACTAGTTCACACGCCTATTTATCTTACTCAATTATAAGACATTCAAAGAAGTCTCTACAGTAATTATTATGCAGCATCGTTCTGTCTTTCGTTTGGTCAAACTGTACGTTGCTTTGTGCACGGAGTAAATAGATAACGCCATTGCCACTTTGGTAGTGTGAGCGCAAAGTTGCCGAACAGTGGCATAAATTATGGATGATTTTTGAAAAAAAAAAGTTTATGAAATACTTTTCTACAGATTTTTTTTTTCATATTAAATCTCCGGTATTCACTGAGTATTCAAACCGTTACACAATCATCTAAAATGTTCAAGCATTTCAAAATTTGTTTTTGCATGAACACAATGAAAGAAGGAAGCAAAGCTTAAATTAAAGTTGCCATACCATGAAACCTCGACTGTAACCATAGTTCCAGCTGTAATTATGTTTAGTATAATCGATGGTTGATACCATCATCTAAGTAGTGTGGGGAGATTAATAAGACGTAAAAGAATTTTGTAAAGTGGAAACTTCTTATCCGCATTTCAGTATATTGCTAGCATAAGCTAGCTCAGTGAGAGGGATTTTCAAGACACTGGTGTCGGACGGCATCCAGTTCTCATCAGTAATAGCGGTAATATTCTACAAATTCTTCCGCCTCCATACCGCTGCAGTTGGGGCAAATATCACTACTGTAGTATTACCTTCGGTTGAGAGCGTCGTTGAGTAGATCTCACACAATATGGTTATGGCTCTCTGATATAGAGCATTTATATTTACTCATTCTTAAACCAGATCTTCTAGAGGTTGTATGAAAAATAAAATCTTGGACATACCCTATACGGTAAATCCTCCTAAAATTGGTCGCGATCAGTCTAATTATGCTGCAGCTCGTTTGAAGCTCAGCGAGCTTTGCGAGAAGTCATTGGTAGTACTCCCATTATGAGAGAAACTGCTAAGTATGCCATCTAAAATTACCCTGAGATACAGGACTGCGGTATAAAAGGTGAGCAATATACCTTTCAAGAGAAGCAACATAAAAGAAAGTGGTTTATAGCTCCTGGTAAAAATTACCTTTTCGATTTTAGCTGACTTGACACATAACACACTATTCATGAACCAGTTTTCAACTACATACGAGGTATTTTCAAAGGAAAAGGTGAATTTTGATTTTTCGCGGTCTGTGTACATTCGATTATCGAGGTTAGTCACGTTTTTGTGTGCTCTTCGATTTTTGACTTTTGGAGGAAATGGTTCAGAGAATATGTAGTAAATTTTGCGTTAAAAATGGAATTCGGCTATGTCCAAAAAAAAGTGTTTCTAAGTGGTAAAATCGCTTTACAGAAGGTCGAGAAGATGTTGATGACGATGAGCGTCCTGGAGGCGTGAGCACGTCAACAAGCGAAGAAAATATCGAAACAGTGAAAAAAATTGTTATTGAAAATCGTCGAATCACTATTAGGAAAGTGGCAGAGTATATTGGCATATCAATCGGCTCATGCCATTAAATTTTCACAGATGTTTTGGGCCTGAAACGTGTGGCAGCAAAGCTTCTTCTGAAATTGCTACATTTTGAACAAAAGCAATGTCGCATTAGTATCGCTCAAAGGTTTTTTAATGACGTCAACAACGATCCGGCTTTGCTCAAACGGGTCATAACTGGTGACAAAACGTGGGTATTTGGTAATGACGTCGAAACTAAGGCCCAATCATCCCAATGGAAGCAGCCAGACGAGCCAAGATCGAAAAAGGCACGCCAAATTCGATCAAATTTGAAGGTTGTGCTCACTGTTTTCTTTGTTTACAATGGTATGGTGCATCATGCGTTCCTGCCAAAAGATCGCACTGTTAAAAAGAAATACTACAAGAAAGTCCGCATTTTGGAAAAACAAATCGTGGATTTTGCAACACGATAATGCACCAGCTCCTACATCAATGTTTATTCGTGATTTTTTTGGTCAAAAACAAAACCGTAATCATGCCTCAACCACGGTATTCACCAGAGTTGACTGCCTGCGACTTTTTGCTATTCCCATAACTAAAGAAACCAATGAAAGGAAACCGTTTTGCCATAATTGATGAGACCAAATCAGAATCGAAGAAAGAACTGATGGTCATACCAAAAAGCGCATTTCATAAATGCTTCGAGGTTTGGAAAAAGCGTTGGCACAAGTGTATTATATCCGAGGGGGATTATTTTGAAGGGGACAAAATAGATATGAGGAAAAAAACAAACTCCTGAGCGTCCAAATTAGCGTGCTTACTATCGAACAACAAAATAATGCATATGAAACTCTCTTTCTCGAGAATGCCTATTTTACATGCATGACCATGATCAAGGCCCTCTAAACGAAGATAATGCTGTTCCTCACAAGATACTACACGAAATTAACTATCTTAACTTTATTTTTTTTTTCTAAGCTGAATTAACCACAGTGGCTGTTTAATGCGTTGCATTGGAATTTTTTCGAAATCTCCTTTTCTCTTATTTCGGAATGACTTTGCGACTAAAATCTAATGGAATAATGGAACTACTAGCAAATTTGACACCAAACTTTGTCGAAGAGCTTTCTGATGAAGCAAGGGTGCTTTTTCGGTTCTTGGAGGGATTATGCTCCCAAATTTTACGACTTTCTGTCAACGTTTGTGGGGTATTTCCTACAGAAACTCACAGACTTTCGTGTTACAGTCTCTCCAAAGTTTTATATAATCCCATCTCTCAGTCGCATTGGGAGAGTGGTTAGCTGTATATAGGTCATGGAGTACGGAGAGTCTTTGTTTTGAACCTCTTTGGACAGACCAATGTTCAAAATTTCTAATTGCGGTCACCCCGCTCTAGGGGGAATATCAAGCTCTACGATTGTATTTCTGACATTAAACAAAAGCTTCTAAGCTTAATATAAGCTGTTGGTCCCTTAATTTGTTGGAAAAACATCAAAACACAGTAGAAGCTCGGCCGAAAATCGCTACAGCGATATATATGGTGCTCTAAATTCATTATTTATAAGTTAGAAATTCGCTCGTCAATTATAATTATTCGAACTAGTGATAAATTATTTTCCTTTTAAAATCCTTTAAGAACTTTATGTTTGCTGTTTTGTACACCGCACATACCACAGAAACAACCACAGAAAAATCTTTTCATTCAACTTATTCTTTTTTTTGCTTTTTCTTCTTCTTCACAAAATATATGTTAGTATTTTGTTTGTTTGTATACACGCTTTGGCAGTTGTGTCTACATATTATGAAAAACAGCAAAATATGAATTGCACACCAATACACCAGCACCAAGCCATTGCTGCATATCACCGAAACAGCCAAGCAGCCGAAGCAGCGCCGACAAAGCCAACTGCCAAGCAAGAGTAGGTAAACTAATGCTTACATAAGCAGTTACATAGTTAACTTCTTGCAAGCAGCTGTCATAATATCTCTTTACATCTGTTGTTGTATGTATGTTTTATACAAAAATTGTTGTTGTTGTTGTTGTTGTTGTTATTACCACCATACACTTGGCAACATCTTGTTCCAGTGAATGAAATCTTCCTTACTTATTTACTTCCCTTTACTTTGCTTACGACAAGACTACTTCAGCTGTTGCTTGTCGACAAGTTGGTGGAAAAGTAGGACAAAAATTTTATGCCCAAAGGCATCGCTGGAGAAAATTCGGTATTTATGACCATTGTACATGCATTCACATAATAGCGCACACACTAATACTAATACATATATATACGAGAATTTGCATACTCGTATACTTCATGCCACCACAACGTTGTGCGTGTTGCAACCTTCGACACACCGACCATACTTTAGGGAGTCAACTTTGTGGCGCTGTGTCATCTCTTCTGTTTTTAATTTTTTTTTTTTTTTTTTTTTTGTAAGCTTCTCATCCTTTATCATCTTCGGCTTGCTTAGCTTTTTTTCTGCGAAACAATACAGTGTTTTTAACACAAATTGAAAAGCTAAATCCAGCGCACTTGTCCATTAGCCTCAAGGCGCTGAGCTGCCGGGCGCTTGTGGAGTGCCGTGCTGTGGAGCAGCCAAGTTGGAGTTGCACTCTGCTAATTAGCTATAATATATATAAGCTAACGCTTTTTGTTTGGCTCACTCATTAAATTTATGACAAATTAATAGTTATAGTTGAAATCAAAGTGTAAATTAAAAGTGTTAAAAATAATATTTCGAAAATTTATTACTTATACGCCATGTAGGTCAAATGAAGTAAGAAAGTGCCTTTACTCGGTCGCACACAGCAGCCACTTCTTTCTTTGTATTTGTATACCTATAAATAAATTGAAATACAATAAATCTTAATTAGCTCGAAAATACTTAATAGGCTCACAGTGAAAAACCCATTAAAATGCCAAAAATTACTTAACCTGAATTTCATACACAAAATCTTCTGTCGGTCGGTCACTGCTGCCCTGCTTCTATCCGCAAATTTGTCTTATCTCTATGGTGAAATTCATGAATATTTCAATACCAAGAAATATGTAAATATGAATTTGCCTTAAATCAAAGTGTTAACGGCTTAAATTTGTACTTACTTACATACGTCTGTATGTATATGTATATATACTTTGAACTGAAAGGCTACTCTGATGATGATGATAAATGATTATAGAAATTAGTTATTACCAAAAATACATTATCTACTTGTTTATGATTTTGTTTTATTACTGCCCGAAAATTTACTTTGGTAATTTGTTATTTTACTTATTTTACTGTAATTCAAGTGTTGTTAATTAGTTATGCCGTTACTTGGCTCTGGGAAGTGGCATTGCAAATTAGTAGGCTAAAGGCGGCAGCATTAATATCTATGCATGAAAGGTTTATCTTCTTCGTAATTAAGACTTTAAGCATGAATATATAACAAGATTTAAAATATTTACGTATACATTCAAAGGGTTATACATTTTGTAGTTTCCAAAGTAAGCGTAAATAAAATGCATTTAAAATAATATTTTTCATGAAATTCCTTTTTTGTTATAAAGTTTGAACCTTTGCACTGTATGTGATACACCATATCATTCAAATGACCGCCCTGAAAATTTTTGTAAACTTCGACCATTTTTTGACACATATTCAGCGGTATCTCAGCCATAAACTGACCCATATTGATTTTGAAGTGCAAAAAGTTCAATTATTTGAAGTCTCAAAGCCCGAAATGCGTCAATTTTGCTTATTTACATATCCTTCCACCGAGTGAGAAATGGGCCTCGTCGCTGAAGAAAAGTTTTTTGGAAAAATCACGGTCCACCTGTTTGTTGTTTAAGCACTCAATCGACGTAACTACGGCGTTGTGAATGGACAGCTGGCTTCAATGGTGGTGTGAGCTGGACTTTAGATCGATGTTGGTGTATGTTCAAGTGCAAAATACGCCACAATATGCCGTAAAAAAGTCCCCACTATTTGGGGACGTCGAGAAATAAACACATTCGGGTCATCGGCTACACTTTCACTTATATATATTTGTAATCGCTGAAGCGATTTTCGGCCGAGCTCTTGCTTCGATTTTTGGTTTTGCATTTTAATGTTTTTACCAACAAATGGAGGGTCCTGCAGCTTATTCTATTACTCCGTCGAACGGCCAATAGATTTTTATGAGAAGCATTCATTTCATGTCAGAAATACATTCGGAAGGCTTGACATCCCTGCCGTGGGGCGACGGCAATTAGAAAAATTAATTTTCTATAATTCTGGATGTTGCTCGAATTTGGACTCGAATCCAGAGCTTTCGAATTATAGTACGCAATGTTAACCACTCGACCACTGCGGCCGCCATACTTTCACTTACAGCAGCAATATTCGAATGGGAATGACGAAAACGATGATGCACAGGCTTCAGTAGCCGGGTAATTATTGCACCATAATCTGCTCTTAAAGCACGAAACGCAGCCACGTTCGAAACACCGTTTTTGGTTTGAAACACCAGGTGGCATTGGTTACAAGCAAGAAGTTCGTTCAATTGAACATCTATTTTAAAGTTAATAACTTGAGTAAAAGCGCTGAAGTAAGCATAAAGTGAGTCTTGTAAAATTACTTTAAATAAATTTAAAACTAAATGTCTTGGCTTTTTAGGCAAAGTATACTTTCAAACAAAAATGTTTGTCAATATAGTCAAAGTGTCTGAAACCAACCATTAAACTTTTGACAAAGTATGTTACCCGTTGTTAATCGAGAAACTTCACTTAAGGGGTTCCCCAACAAAATGTATTTTAATGGGCTCTTCATACCTTTGTGATGCGTAGATACCTTATCCACGATTATAGCCGAATCAATAATTGCGCTCCATTCGTTTCTTCTCCGCGCAGTCTTGGTAAATACCAAGCGAAAATAGTTCCTTCTGAACGTGTTTTTCCAACCGAATGGAGATTTTCCTCTTCCTCTGCGTGGGTACTGCATTGTAACTTTCTGGGAATGCTTTCATCTATTCGAACGACATGACCTAGCCAGCGTACTATGTCAATGTCGTCATATAACTAGTCTGTGGTATTCGCCATTGCTAATACACAAGGTTCCGCAAAAGTTTTCTCTCGAAAACTACTAAAGCCGACTCATCGGATGTTGACATCGTCCAGGCTTCTGCATCATATGTGAGGACGGGAATGATAAGCGACTTGTAGAGTTTGGTTTTGATTCGTCGAGAGAGGGCTTTACTTTCCAATTATCTACTCAGTCCAAAACAGCAACTGTTGGCAAGAGCGCTTCTGCATTGGCTTTCAAGGCTGACATTGTTGGTGGTTTTGATGCTGGTTCCAAGATAGACGAAATTATCTACAACATATGCGAATGCGCTGACTGTTTGTTTAATGAAATGATATATTTTGTTTTGTCCTCGTTCGCCACGAAACCCATTTGCCTTGCTTCTTTGTCTAGCTGGGAGAAAGCAGAAGTAACGGTGGCGTTGTTATGGCCAATAATATCAATATTATCAGCAAATGTACTTTTTTGTAAAAGAGTGTGTCCTGTCTAATTAGCTCTGCAGCTCATTTTTTTCCAGCATTAGGTTTGGTACCGAACACCCTGAGAGGTTCTTCCTAATTCAGACTGCGCTTGTGGCATTGTCCACCGTCAGTTTACGTAGACGTCTAAGTTTCGCAGGATTACCAAATTCAGACATAGCGGCATGGAGAGAGCTTCTTTTTGTGCTGTCGAAAGCAGCTTTGAAATCGTTGAAAAGATGGTGTGTATCGATTCTTTACTCCTTATCTTCTCCAAAATTTGGCGCATGGTGAATATCTGGCCAATGGTGGATTTGCCAGGTCTAAAGCCACATTGATAAGGTAAGATCAGTTTCTTGACGGTGGGCTTTAGTCTTTCACACAATACTCTAGATAGGACCTATGCGATATTAATTATCCCACGATAATTGACTCCCGCCGATTTCTTATTTTTTTGAACGGGCAATCGCCTTTCGTACTTTGTCATAGTGGGATATTGTAATGTCTATTCCATCATCTTCAATTGAGGGTGCTGCACTTTCACTACCATGGAACTATGGGTGGAAGTTCACGCAGATGAGGAACATTTTTAACGGCTATTCACCTGGGAGTGGCCGGTAACGATTCGTTTACATAAGGTTCAAGCAGTTCACGACTTCCGGCTTTAGACGAAGTATACTCTGGGTAACCAACAAGCATCCATTTTGGGGAGCGCTATAGTGAGAAGACGAGCCCCAGCGGTTGCGCGTAGAGCTTGGGACTCAACATAAGAAAATCCCCATTGAAAAATCAATGCCAGAATGAATAGAATGGATGAATAATGTAAAATAAATCAGTTAGCAAAAAGGAAGCGCTGTCTTCGACCATGCCGAAGAAGTCTTTATACCTCAAACTAACATTTCAAATTTATTGCAATTTGCGAAATTTTCAGTGTCAATAATAACTTGAACTTACATCTGTAGAATACAAAATTTCATGCGGGTTTTTGGCCCAAAACCTCATATCTGAACAAATCGGTTGCTTGGGGACTGTATGATATAATAGTACGTTTTTGATGATTTTTAGTATCAATACCAATACCAAATTTCCTATATGCTTTTTTGAGGTATTTTTCATCCGAACCCTCATATCTGAACAAAGCATTTATGTGGGGGTATATAATATAGTTTACGGACTTGGTTGGTTCTGACAAATGATCGGTACATTAAAAAAATATATCAGCATATTAAGTTTTGTTCAAATATCTCAAAAACCGAGAATCTAATTTGCTTTCAACAGCGAGGCGGACAGACGGCATGGCTAAATCAACTTAGCTCGTCGTTCTGATCCGATCGGTAGTAACTTTGGTGGGTATATCTATTCTTCTTCTTCTTCTTGTGAATGATATAATCATTGGGAGCTTTTTTGAGCTTTCAAAGCCTTCCATATTTATGAGTAACTGTTTATTTAAGAATTGCTGTTGATGTGCTCATGATTGAAGGTGAATTGCATCCACACTTCTAGAACGTATGTTATTTTCCTTCAAGCTGAAATCACAAACTTGCACCAACAACAACAACAACAAAAACAAATGCATAATCTTGTTATGCTAACTTTGAAAATTATCTGTTAAGAAGTCATAAAAACTTTACCATAAATATTTATTTACAACTGCCGCTCACACACTCTCCCATACATATATTGCTACATATGCATGTATGCGATGTCCTTGAGCAAACCAGAGGATGTAACTGGTGGGTAAATAAAATTTTAAGTGCCTGCACTTGTTATACCTTTTTGCCGGAAAAAAAGTTAGTAACAATTCATTTTCATAATTCATCATTGTTTTTTTTTTTTTGGAGGGGATTTTTTTTGGGGGATTGGTTTATAACTGAAGTATAAGCGGAAAGACATATAAGAAGCTTGTTAAAGGCAAACACGGACTCACTTACAAAATGCAAAGAAGAAAAAAATGCAGCAAAGCAAAAAGACGAACCAACGTTACCTCAAGTAGTGCAATGGCATTTCGCCAACCAAACCAAACCAAAGCGCCCACGCGCCATCTCCAAGCTCCAACGGCAACTTCAACTTTGCAATGAAATCGCAACATGGAAATTCAGTTTTGTCTACAACACTGCGAAGCGCCCGAAAGCATGCCGCTAAATAAATGCAGCGAGCGAGTGCGGGAGACGAGAGTGCATTGGAAATGCAGCGCGGCAAGTGAGCTGCTCTGTATGACTTTCTCGTATGTCGTACATGTTGTAGTGTATACATACATTTATGCTTCCATTTCGAATGCCGGAAACGGAAGCTCTTTATTTTAGTTTTATGTGCGCGCACACAAGTACACGACAGTGCGAATCGCAGGAGGCAAATACGTAAGAAGCTGTTGACGCAGTGGTGTACTACAGCCAACACACTGAAGGCGATCTTGTGCGCCTCCGTTATACGTACACACCGAACTCATACTCCTCGCACTCCTAGCACTGCTCGCATTCGTACATAATAAGCGTTTTCAGTGCTTCTGCCAATATTTACATTTTCCATCAGCCGGGAATGAATTGTGAGCTCCAAAGCTGCTGAGCAGTTGAGCCGCTGACGGCGTAGTGGAGAGTGCACATAGAGAAACGCAATAAATACATACATTTATGCATTTATTAAAGTACATGTGTATGTACTCATATGTCTGTGTGTGTGATTTACAGATTTTTACTTAACTTTGCGCTTGGATATTTCTGTTGCTGTGCTTGGCTGTGTGGTTGTGTGGCTGCCTACTTGCCGTGGCTGTCTGTCTGTATGTTTTTCTTACATCTTAAATTTACGAGCGCGCACAAATGAAGAGTTAAACAAAGATTTTGAAGTGGCAATATGCGATATGACGAAATGCAAATAATGTCAGATAATTTAGAAGAAAGGAAGTGAGAAGAAAATTCTCTAGTATAAAGTGAAATAAATTTATCTCCTTCTATGCGTTGGAAATATTTTTGTGTACTTAAATACAGTGGCGGACAAAAGTCTACATACACCACCTGTATTCATTGTGTAGAAAGTACTATCGCTTTGTTGAAAAATGTAGGTATACAATTTTAATTTAAACCCTTTTCTAATCACATGTATTAAAATAAATCCATTTTCTAACATAAAATAAAACAATTATGGTGAAAAAACGCAAAAATATCATTGACAAAAGTCTACAAACACCACAGGTTCACTAGCAGTTGTGTCGATATACTGTGTTGGTATGGCTGTTAAGTACCCTTTTTTTACTATTTTTTTTTTTTTGATTATGTTTTCTAATTTGCTAGTATTGAATTTAATTGTGCATAATGCGTTTAATTGGCATCAACAATGGCTCCGTGAAAAGAAATATCCATTGATGTAAGAATCATGGTTATTTAGCACAGAAAAGAGAAGAAATCGTATGGTGAAATTTCAAAAATTTTAAACTTAAGTCTACCAGAGGTACAGACCATTGTAAAAAAACTTTGAAAAAAATGAATCCGCCGAAAAAAGCCGCGTGTTGGCAACTCAAAGAAACTAATTCGAAGAAACATCAGCTTTATTGTGAAGGAAGTGAATGATGATCCTAAAGTTACTGCTCCAAAATTAGCCGAAAACATCGAAAGCCCATCAAGAAAGTGTGTACATTTAAGAACAATTCGAAGATTTTTGAACGACATCGGCTTACACAGCAGAACGCCACGTAAAAAGCCTCTTATTTCTGAAAAATATCGTAAAATTCGCTTGGAGTTCGCTAAAGGGCATTTAGACAAGGAAATGGATTTTTGGCAAAAAGCCTTGTTTACAGACGAATCGAAGTTCAATATATTCGGCAGTGATGGAAGAGCAAAAGTTTGAAGAAAAGAAAACACTGCACTTAACTTCAAAAATATAGTACCAACAGTGAAGCATGGTGGCGGCAATGCAATGGTTTAGGGAGCGGTTGCGGCATCTGGAGTAGGAAAGTTGGCTTTTATTGAGAGTAATATGAATCGGTTGGAATATAAGTCATTGGTGGCAGTTAATCTGAAGCCTTCGGTGGACAGTTTAGAGCTTGGCGCAGGCTGGATCTTTCAACAGGATAACGATCCAAAGCACACGCTCCACATTGTTACAACTGGTTGCTTTATCATGCTCCAAGGCATACACACACCACCTCAAAGCCTAGGTTTGAATGTTATTGAACATGTCTGGGAGATTTTTGAACGAAAAATTAGAAAAAATCTGACTTCCAGCTCAGTATTACTCAAAGAACGTATGATTGAAGCGTAGGACAGTACTACTCGCTCAGAATTGACAAATTTAGTAGCTTCGATGCCAAGACGGCTTCAAGCTGTTATTGATGCGAACGGTGGACCAACTAAATACTAAAAAGATCATGTTAACTGATATAAACTAAAGTTTTTGCGGTAAAATAAGTTATGTATGTACTGTATGTAGACTTTTATCAATGTTGGATTTACGCTTTTTTGTCATATCTTTTCTATTTTATGTTAAAAAACTTTCAATTCAACGAAAGTAGGGGGTGTATGTAGACTTTTGTCCGCCACTGTATATACATACATACAGATGTATATGTACGGGTATGTGTTGGGATGTATATGTACGGGTATGTGTTGTTTTAATTTGTAACAAAATTTTGCGCCACAAATTATCAGATTATGTTGTGTCTGCCATTTTGTGTTTTCATGAAATTATATGTATGAACGCAAACGTTGAGCTGTGCAGCTCTGTTTTTAATGTGATTCAGAAAATTTTAAATTTTAGTATAATTTTTGAAAAACCAAAATACCTATAAAAAGTGCTAATTGCGATTTTTGGGAGCAATCACAGCGAAGTGTTTCAAAAATTCTGTGATTTTGTAAAATTTTAATTAATTTTGTTTAAATTGAATTTTCAGTTGCTTTTGCTTAAGCTTACCGAGTCATTAGTTGTTTGTGTACTTAAAATTTTTTTTTGTAAATTTGCTTTGTTAGCTATTTTGCCTTTCCTTACATTTCTTTGGTTACAGCTGTTTGCGTTGTGTCTATTAAGTGTCATAATACAGTGATACTAAAACTGTTCACTTTAAATTTCTTGAAAGTTTATCAGCTGTAATTGTTATAAAGGGTTGGCCATTTAGTGGTTTTGAATATGCAGAGCTGTATTTTGACATCTGTCAAACTTAACTGTCAAACCAAACATGTTTTGTTTTAGTTAAAAGTCTGACATTTATGAAAATGAATCGCTTAACAACCGCACAGCACGTTAACATCGTTAAAACCCCCTCAAACGAGGTCACGTTTCGTGCTTGAGGAGATTATGGTGCACATGATCGTCTAACTACTTAAGGCTTGGTAAAAGTAAAAAAAAATTTGAAGAGACTGGATCGGTCACGGATATTGTAAGGCCTGTACATCATCGTTTTGCTCGTTCCATCTCAAATATTGCTGCAGTAAGAGAAAGTGTAGCCGAAAGCCCAAAAGTGTCTATTTCTCTACATTCCCAAGAGTTGAGACTTTCTTATTTATGACGTATTTTTCACTTAGACTTACACCTACATCCATAGTAAATTCCAGCTCACACAACAACTGAAGCCATTCCAGCCAGCTGATCATTCACAACACCGTAGTTACGTCGATTGGGTGCTTAAACAAGAAGCAGTTGATCGCGATTTTTCCATCAAAAATTTCTTCAGCGACGAAGCACATTTCCTATTCAAAGGGAATATGTAAATAAGTAAAATTATCCGATGTTGGGCCCCGAGAATCCTCAAATAATTAAAGAGAGGACATTACACTAAAAAAAAAAAACTTACCGTGTGGTGCGCCCTTTGGTCCGGAGGTGTAAGTGGACCTTACTTCTTTGCAGACGATAACGGCGAGACTATCACTATCAATTCGGAGCATTATGCTCGTATGATAACCGATTTCTTTTTGGTCTGCAATTGAAGAACACGACTTGGACAATAAGTGGTTCCAACAACACACAATATGAGCGATATGGCTTTATTGCGACATAAAACTCTTCCAGATGTATTTAATTCAAATTGTTATTTATTTTATAATTTTATAATCAAAATTCTAAGCTATTTTATGGATAAAAGTATGCCGACTTTGCAAAAATTCAAGTACTGGCTTTTCATTCTCCATAAGTTGCAGTGGTCACCAGGTCAAAAAATTAGTTTTTGGAGAACTCATTGCGGATTTCACATGAGAGTTAGGGAGCACCCGAGAGCCGTTTGTTAATTTTCGTATAACTCAGAAAAGTATTTGATGCAATTACTTCAGAGAATATTTTTAAGATATTACGCTGTCAGGAAATGAGTAAAGGAGAAAAATATATTATTTGAAAACTCTGACTACCCATAATCCCTTAAGAACATCAAAAGTTCCACTAGTTTGAAACGAAAATTCAATAAACCATCATAGGCGCTGCATCTCTATTCCATCCTTTCTGTACACACCTCACAATTCGTTGGCATCGTTATTCTAATCATATTTGATTAATTGTTATTTCAGACAACCTCAAATAGCGGTTACAGTACTGCACAATGGGTAGATCTAGAAGAAAATTTATCAGATATGATCCTTAGAGAAGAAAATTTTTGCATGAATTTATTCGATACAAAAATTTTTTTAAACGTCAATAACTTGTTAAAATAAGCTTAGCTAAGCTGAGCTGGCCTGAGCGCGCTGGATCAAAGTACGAAGTAACTTCAATAAAATTGTTATATTATTGGACGATTCGATAATAGTTATTTTGTCATTCGTCATTAATGTTGAAGAAAAAAAATGTTTCTTTCAAATATGTACGATTTGGGAAATTGGTTCCGATTCTGGCTTTGCTTCTTAAGGTTACTAACTATTTAAGAGATTTCATTTATGAAGTTTCTGCCAAAGAAAATTATTTTTCATAACGGCATGAAATACTGAAACGTCTCTGAAACACGGAAGAATCTGGCTGTTATTGTAGGGCTACATCATTTATGCAGGCTGAATCACGTGAAAGTCATTCTGACTTACGCAGGCTATTTTTATGCAGTGAAAAGTAATTACCAAAATCAACTACAACAATTCCCTCTCATGAAAGATGGTTTCGTTGTGTTTTAACCTCTCGTTTATAGAAAAACTATCGCTTTTTTTCTGTAAATTGCAGCTTGTGTGAGGAAAAGAGCTATTTATTTGGCGTTCTTGGCCATCAACTAGTTAATCTGTATCATTTTAGTAACCGAAATGATTAGGCTGTGGTAAAGTTTTTATTTTTATTATAAGCCAGAGCTCGGAGCTCCTAAGTTAAAAATACATACGTGCCTTGTGTATTGCAAGCATTAAGTGAAAACATTTACTATATTTTATCAACATTTCACACACAATACAAAAACATCAAAGTCAAATCCTAAATTCAAACCACTCAACATGCCTTTGACATTCGCAAGTCGCATTTGGCTGCGCATGCATTCGCTAAAAGTATTCACAATTTTTGACAACTTTATGTGACACATTTGTGAAATGCGCAGCGCGGCATGCACGTACGAGTGGCGATACAAAAAGTCGTGGGCTGGAAAGGATGTGAGTGAAATAAAAGTAACTATATATATGTATATATATATATATTTTAGAAGCTCTCTTTCAAACTGAATATATTTATTTGATGGGTTAAATCATTTTCCTATATAGTCGAAATTTTTATCACTTTGGCCCAAAATATGTTAAACTAACCTCGTTTTTGGCCTTATTATACTCAAAAAATTGCTTTCTCTTTATTTTATTTTGAAATTTCAAAACCAATTAGCCACTGAAGACTAGCTAGTTATGACCGTTGCTTAGGCTTAAGTTTCGGCTGAGGTTCAGAGTTTCCGCTACACCTTCGTTACTCCATTCCACCATTTTTCGCAAAACCCCTTGTACTTCTACGGGTTTGTATGTTTGCAGGTGTGTATGTATGTATGTATGCATATGCTGATCTGAAGTACCGCGTTACATTCGAATTGCATTTTGACTTTTCAATTTACTGTCATTGCGTACGCACATGGATAAGCGTTTATGTTCATTTTTGTGACATATTTGAATGCTCATGGACATATATATTTACATATATACATACGCATATTAACATTAATTCATTTCTGCATAGTTACGTAAGCATGTGTGATTTAAAATAACATTTTTGGAATGAACATCCCACTCCCAAAAGTATTAATTTGCAAGAGGCTTTTGGCAACACTCACCACATACTTGCTTGAGCTGGAGCCTCTTCATTTCTACCTTGACTCATGACTACAAAAGCAAAGGTCACAAAGTACAAAAAAAAGGGTGATCCAAGTAGTACTTTATTCAATATCTTTTTTTTGATAGATCACGTGTGAGTCGTGTCAAGCAGTCATGTTATTTTTGTTCAGTATTGCTTGGAAATTCATCATGGAAAGACTTACGCCTGAACAACGTTTACAAATCATTCAATTTTATTACGAAAATTCACGATCTGTAAAGAATGTGTTTCGCAAGCTTCATTCAACCTATGGCCAGCATGATCGGCCTACTGAACGTACTATTCGCAACACCATCACCCATATTGAGACTCAGCATTCATTATTGAACAATGGATAATATTCGACCGAATAGACCACGTCCAGCACGCAGTGAAGAAAATATAGCGGCCGTAGCTGAGAGTGTACACGAAAACTGTGGGGAGTCGATTCGGCGCCGTTCGCAGCAACTCAGCCTGATGTATGGAACGACTTGGCGCATTTTACGTCGAGATCCTAAATTGAAAGCGTACAAAATACAACTTGTGTAAGAACTGAAGCCGCTCGGCCTTCCCAAGCGACATCGCTTCGCTTTATGGGCTCTTGAAAAGTTCCAAGAAGATCCGACGTTTTCGAGCCAAATTTTGTTCAGCGATGAGGCCCATGTGTGGCTCAAGCGAAACTACCGCATTTGGGACGAAGAGTAACTTGACAAGATTCAAGAGCTGCCATTTTATCCAAAAAAAAAAAAAAAACGGTTTGGTGTGGTTTGTGGGGTGGTGAAATCATCGGTCCATATTCCTTCAAAAATGAAGCCGGTGGGAACGTAGCCAACAACCGTAGCGACCTTTATTGAGACATGATAACCGAATATTTGATGCCTCAAAATTGAAGCTCGTGATCTCCGCGGCATGTGGTTTCAACAAGATGGTGCCACTTTTCACACATCGCATTAACCAATGTATTTATTAAGAGAGCACTTTTGTGAGCAGATAATTTCACATTTTGGGCCCGTCGATTGGCCACCACGATCGTGTGATATCACACCGTTAGACTTTTTGCTGTGGGGATATGTAAAGTCTAAAGTCTATGCGAACAATTTCGTTTCGATTCAGGCCTTGGAGTAAAACATCACGCGTGTCATTCGCCAGTTACCAGTCGAAATTTTCCAACGAGTCATCGAAAATTGGACTCAACGGATGGACGATCTGAGACGTAGCCGCGGTCAACATTTGAAAGAGATAATCTTCAAAAACTAAATGCCAAAGAATGTTCTTTCGAATGGTAATAAACATTTGCCATTAAATTTGAATTTTCAGATATTATTTTAATCTCAGAGATAAAGACGATGGTCTTGGCATTATCTGCCAAAGGCGTGAAAAGCAGAACAGAGTCTACGGTGAGAATTCTTGTACATCAGTTCCTTTATGAAACTCGCGTAAAAACCAAAATTTATGAACTTAGTGCTTCGGTAATTGATAAGCCGGGCTTCAGTTTATGTTCCAACAAAATCATTAATCGGGCTCTGCAAGAATTATTGTTTTAATACAAAATCTTATAAAAAGGACTATTTGTAATGTGATTCATATGCCTTCACCTTCTTCTTCTGAATTGGTGAAAGCGCCACATATGAACAATAGCACACCAGTTGGTTCTTCTCTTCGCTTTTGGCGCCAATTAAAAACACAAAGTGATGCTAGGTCGCTCTCTACCTAGTTTTTCCAATGGAGAGAGGTCTTTCTCTTCCTTCGCTACTACCAGCTGGTACTGCAATACTTTGGTTTCATCCGTTCGGATGGCAAGAACTAGACAGTGTGGTGCAACGGGCTCTTTATTCGCTGAACTATACCAATGTCATTGTATTGCAGCTCATCGCTCCATCGTCTGCGGTATTCGCCATTGCCAATACGCAAAGGACCATGTAAGTTATGATAATCAACAGATAGTTAGCTCAGATCTGAGCTATTATGAAATATTGAAACTTGAAGTATCACCTCTTGTCTAAAACTCTGATTTAGTATCAAAAGGTTCGAAGTGGTCTTTATGGAACTTTTTATGGGATTACTTTCGTCTAACCCCATTCTGCATAGAAATCTAGGGGTACACCTCTTTGTTATCTAGCGTGAATAGCTCAGCCGGTAAACTACACAGTTTAAATCTTGGTCTATGTGCTCCCTAATTTCTCCTGCATCTAATCCTTGCGTGCCTTTATACTAACAATGATCTAGATTATAAGACGTTTATTCAAGCCTCTCTCGGACATGAGTAACAGACTCAACTTTGAAAAGATAACTCAATATATCATGTTAGTCGAAGCAGAACTCGAACTCTGGTCGTCCGAATGGTAGTACGCACTACTAACCACTCGGCTAATTCTGCGCACGAAGGGGCATACCTCCTTTCTCGGCAAAGTGCCTCCTAAAATCAAAATATTTCACAGTAGAGCCAACAGCAGATGGAGGGTCGAAAGCACATTTAATGTAACCAGAGAGATCTGGCCATTGACCGAAGAAGATGGAACTAAGTCTCTGCTCCTTCTAAGCAGGACCTCTATGATCATAACAACCGGCGTAATAATCGAACGCTTCTTGGTAGAGACTCATCATAAGAGAATTAGTTACTTCTCTCAGGACTTCAGACGCGGTTGTAGGAACATAGACGACATGAAGTCTATAGAGTATTACCTCTACCCAGCCCTCAACGCGGCCCGACATTGTTTCCTCTGTAATTTTACTCCAACATTCTTGTAGAACTTACTTCCGTAAGCGTCAAAAATCTCGTGAGTTTCATAAAACGCACCAACTAATGTAAATATCTAGGAAGGTGTGAGAAACCACTTTGCACAGGCTCACCATATGTGCCTTGTACTTCCGTAGAGCTTGTTAGTAAAACTACTGTAGGAATGTACCATTTCGGACCTTTTGGGACATAGAAGCCTATTCATCGTGCTCACAATATTCTAAATACTCTTTTTACTGTTATCAATATTTGAAGTTACCAAGCTTAAGCCACAACTCCGCTCTAAATGGTTTTACGCCATAAAACGAAGGCCCCTCATCAATGTTGTGGTCTTCCGGCACCAACTGCTATTTTAAAACACAGTTTCTCACTTAGTCTTCTCCATCTGCGTTACTTAGTAGGAGCAAGGAAAGTTGCGATTGCAAGCTTATTCTGCTTGACCACTAACTTTCACTCCGTCTCTATCAATGTTCCTCTTTCTTCCTTTAAGGGTTTTGTAATGTCTTTTGAAAGTACTTCAATCCCTGCGGCAAGGTGGTTGTCAATGCAACTCAGCCAAAAAAATTTCAGATGTCTAAAATTTTTTAAATTATCCTTTTTTACTTTCCTGCTCTTCACGCTATAACTGCATATTGTCAAGCAGAGCAAGGGTGAAAATATTGCATTTATCTCTATCTTACCTAAGTAGGTCCGCTTGTCAACTTTCATTTTCAAAGCATTTACTCTCTCTACTCACTCCCTTCCACCGCCACAACTTCTCCCATATTTTACAGTTATATTTAGTCACTGTGTGTGTGTTGTGCAGCTTGGCGCTGTCATAAGTGTGCAGTATTCACTCTCTCTCTCTCTCTCTCACTTTCAGTTACTAACTGAATGTGCCCTTACTGTGCGGCCTCCATCACTGCCAACCGCACCAACGACACCCATTTTGGACCATTTCATATTTCATGCAATTTTTGTTGTTGTTGTTCTTTTTTTTTTTTGTTCTTTCAGCTCTCAGCTTGCATACTGGTGTACATCCCTAATGTACGCATGCACTTCAAAAGAATTACGACTTTAATACTTTTGGAAAAGTGTCGTGGACAGTGTTGGGTAAGTAGTAAAAATAAAAAAAATAAAAAAGACTAAAAAAAAGCAATATTTTTAAATGAAAAATAAGCGAAATTGTAAAGTAAACTACTTTTTCTCTCATAAACTCTGTCGCTGGGCAGACACTGTAAGTCCTGAATTATTTGTATATCCGTATGCATATAGATATATTAAAATATATAATTCTGCTGCTATACATACATACACATACATGCAGATATATATATATAAAGAACTTTCATTTAAGCTCATACTTTTGCGTTGGGCGTGTCAGCAGACCCATTAAAATTGCGCCAACCTATTTAAGCTTATAAATTTACAGCGCCATGACACTACTTACATATATACATATATATACATATACTTATGAACACAGTAAATACGTTTCGGCGAAATGGGTTAAACTCACAAATGGACAAAGTGAAATTCAGTGGCATATTGTGAGAAAAGCTGGATAAGCACATACCTAAAGGGTGTTTTTTATAGAGCTATAGAACTTTAAGTTGCAATAAAACAACGATGGATTATTCGATTGACATGAATTTTATTTATCCGAAAGATAATTTTGTGGCATTACATTTTAAATATGATTTCTGGCATATGACCGCCACGGCTGGCGCGGATGTAGTCCAATCTGGCTTTTTCCAACATTTGTGGCCGTATATCGGCAATAACATGGCGAATGTTGTCTTCCAAATGGTCAAGCGTTTGTGGCTTATCCGCATAGACCAATGACTTTACATAGCCCCACAGAAAGTAGTCTAACGGTGTTAAATCACAAGATCTTGGAGGCCAATTCACAGGTCCAAAACGTGAAACTAGGCGGTCACCAAACGTGTCTTTCAATAAATCTATTGTGGCACGAGCTGTGTGACATGTTGCGCCGTCTTGTTGAAACCACATCTCCGGGACATCATGGTTATTCAAATTAGGAATGAAAAATTTAGTAATCATGGCTCTATACCGATCAACATTGACTGGCCACCATCGTGTTTGAAAAAGTACGGACCAATGATTCCACCAGCCCATAAAGCGCACCAAACAGTCAGTTTTTCTGGATGTAACGGTGTTTCACCATACACTTGAGGATTCCCTTCACTCCAAATGCGGCATGCCATTCAACCAGAAGTGCGCTTCATCGCTAAACAAAATTCGCTTATGAAAATCGGGAACAACGGTAATCTCGTTTTGGGCCCATTCGACGAATCTACGCCTTACTTGATGATGGTTTGGCTTCAATTCTTGCACGAGTTGGATTTTGTAAGCACACAAACCAAGATCCTTCCGCAAAATCTTCCATAAAGTGGATGGACACAGATCCAATTCCTGTGCTCGATGGCGGATGGACTCATTCGGGTCTTCCTCAATGCTATGCTCTACAGCAGCAATAGCTTCTTCTGTACGCACCGTACGGCGTCTCTGGGGATGCGAGTTATCAATAAGAGTAAACGTGGTGCGAAAACGTTCTATGGTTAATCGAATTAACTGCTCTGATGGACGATTTTGTCGACGATAAAATGGACGTAGTGCGCGATACGTTTTCAGCACATAACCATTATTTTCGAAATAAAATTGCACTATTTGCAAGCGTTCTTCAGGCGTGAGTCTATTCACAATGAATTGCCAAATCAAACTGAGAATAAATCACTTGACAGCTGTTAAATCGGTCGCCATCTTGAAAAGTAATGCCAACTTAAAGTTCTATACCTCTATAAAAAAACACCCTTTACATACTCGTATACATAATACCTATTTACTAGCAGACTTTTCGCTTTAAGCCTCTCACTATCCTGTTTCATAATAAATACTTTTTTCTTAGCGCAACAGCAACAGGAAAACTTGAAAGCAAAACAACAACTGAGGGGAAAAAAGTTTCGAAAAAATGCATTAATAAATCACATAATATTTATCCAAGTATAGAAAGCCGCTACAACAACAACAACAACAACAACATCTAAGTATAGAGTTTGCAGTAGCGGAACGGGTAGCACCACAACTTGGATTGAAGCTCAGATCGGAGTAAAATCTGTAAACTATTTCATTTAAACTACCAATCGCTGCTTGGTAGGGCATGTTAAGACTTCCGCGTCTATACTAGACATAAAATAAATAAAAAATCTCTTAAAATTCCCACAGTCGTTGGGCTCAACTTAGAACTGCAGGTTCTTTCATTCATAGAAAGGCAATGAAATGATCCCCGCGAACTGAATGAGTAGCTTAAACAGTTAAGAAGTAACAGTTATACCTATATATCTAAAGATTTGATTAAGCTAAGTTGAGTTGGTCGATTCTATGTAGAACCCATAAACACATATAGGCATGCCCGTTGTGATGCCACATAGGAGCACTTACCTGCATGCTAGACCAAATTGGTAAACACCACAGCCTCGGAAACGAAGTATAGTTCAGAAGAAGTTGCCTTGTGATTCCAGCTTGACCTACAGACAATTGTGATACTAAATATCCGGCAAACTCTCAAACCTCACTGCGTTAATGCCAACTGGGCAATATTTTTCGAACTTTTCTGGATCAACTTGGGCCATAAGAACCTACCTGGAAGGGTACAAAGCTTCTGCACTGGCAGAGTACATACCTCACAGGGAATGTGGTGCACAAGCGCCATCATCTTCCTGACTACTGACGGTTAGCGGCTTGAAAACTTTGTTGAAGCTATGTACCTTTGTGGAAATCGGCTACCAAACGTCACGCCCAGTAAATTTGGTTTAATTGAACATCGAAATTTTTAGGTCATTGATTTTAAGATTAAAATTTTCTGGTATTTCTTCGCCCAGCTGATGAAAATATTCGCCTTGGCTTTCGCGAATCAGATTCTTAAATGTCCAGCAGTCAAGAGGTTATTAAGGGTATACGATATCAAGAAGACCTTTGCTTGTGGTAGAAGAGGTAGACAAAACAATAATGAAAGCACGGACACCACTTTGCTACTACACACAGAGCCTTGATTTATCTGGAAGTATAAGATGTTAAGTGCTCCGGTGGAACTGCAAGGCGCAGAGGGTGAGTGAATGCTGGAAGCAGCGAGATTCTTCGCTATTGGTGAAAGAGGAATATCGCAGGGAAATCTTAAAACAAAACTTTCGACTGTATGTTCGAAATGTTCCTAGTTTGGATCGCCAAACAAAGAGACATACAGGGAATAGCGAAGCTGAGGAGCTAGCTAAACAAGAAACAGTCCTAACCACGGTAAACCCTACAAGACTATGTGAACATATGTATCATTTTCCTAGGCAAAGTATCTGCTAGGATCGACCTTCACCAATAGAGCAAATAGTAGTTGGAAAGGTGAAACCACGTAAGCCCCTACGGGTTAGGGGCTCCAGAATTTACCCGCGGTAAGGCATGCCTGTTGTAAGAGGCAAGTGAAATCCAATAGTTTCCGCGACACTCGGGTGTTTATATCGGAACAACACGCATTTTCATCCGGCCAAGTACTGTCACTTCCGCAATATTCACCGAAGCCCAAATTAGGGAATTTTTATGCGGTTACAACAACAACAACAACATAAAACCACATGCAATGTAAGGAGACACATTTGGCAATTGATCGAAGAAAATAGAACTAAGTCTTTACTCCTTTTAAACTTTTCACGAGCATAACAACCCGCGTAATGACCGGACACTGTCTGAGGTGGACTCCTGGTAAAGGGATGGGTTACTTATATAATGACTTCTCTCGCTGTTGAAGAGACATAGACGAGGAGGAATCGGTGGAACACTACCTCTGCCATCTCCCCGCCCTAAGTGCGCCCGATGTCGCTTCCTCTGTAGTTTCTATTTTGTTTTCCTTGCGGAAAGTGCTTCAGCAAGTATCAACAATCACGTCGGTAAAACTTCGTCAATAATTTTTTTCTCTGATTGAGGTATACTTTACGGGGCCTTTCATAATTTTAAACTAGAGAATTGACTACATTTTCAAGTGAATACTTAGGTTAATATCTTTTTTTGCCAAAATCTAAAAACCAAAATATTTCTTAAAGCAAAATCTTTAAGGAGTCCAACAGCATAAAATTAAATTGTGTATAAATGCAGTATAAACCATAACCTACAACACCACCAAAATGCTTAATAACGGTAATGGCACTGTCAGCATTGAGTTCATATGAAATATTTAACTGTTATCCACATTTGCTTGTGGAATCCAATTACACATTCGGTAAAGGTACGACCAACCCCGAGAGACGTTGCTCGTGAAACTGTAAAAAAACAAGGTTGCGACAACAGCTTTCGAATTAAACTAAAAATGAGCGCATCTATAGTTTTGTGAGAGTCCACAAAATGTTATCTCTCTCAATTTCTCGCCATTAAATTTACGATATTGTTAAAGTTGGAAGATATTTATTTTCGAAATCAATTGGAAGCCAAGGATATTTCACGCGCACTTGCTATAATTGTTCCTATAAATTATTATGGCCAATGAAAATATCGTAAATATTTGCTATTTTCGTAATCGTTGTCGAATTGTAAGTAAAATGTCTTTTAACCCTTGTCCTATAATTCTTGTACAGCTACTGGATAGGAGCACTTCGTATGTATGAAAACAAGTTACAGCTATTTACAGTTACAGTATTTTAAATTCCGCTATTGCCTCTCATTAAAATTCCTTTCCATAGTTTTAGGCATCAGAGCATTTTTTACTTCCGAAAATTGGTGTCTGACCTATAGTTGAATACAGTAAGAAGTATATATATATTTGGCGCTTTATACCCGCTGAAGCGATATCCGGCCAGGCTCCCTCCTCCGATTTGTGGTTTTGCGTCATGACACTTTTACCAACAAATGGAAGGACCTAAGTTTATTCTAATCCGCCTCCGAACGGCCGATGGATTTTTTATGAGGAGCTTTTTATTTCATGTCAGAAATACACTCCGAAGGGTTGACACTCTCTGTTGAGGGGTGATCGCAATTAGAAAATTTAATTTTCTATAGTTTTGTAT
Organism: Neoceratitis asiatica; assembly: GCA_030068015.2. Taxonomy (NCBI): domain Eukaryota; kingdom Metazoa; phylum Arthropoda; class Insecta; order Diptera; family Tephritidae; genus Neoceratitis; species Neoceratitis asiatica. The sequence continues at coordinate 64,383,649 of CM061527.1, read as the reverse complement.
GTTGGTCGAACCTGAGCTCGAATCCTGGCCTTCCGCATTGTATTACGCAATGCTAACCACTCGGCTATTCGCAGCCGCCAACCACTCGGCTATACCTGACTTTCTTAAGCTACAATTAATAGCTGATTTTGAACTATCAAACGATAATAACTTTTGGATCACTATATCACCGAGCTGTTACCATTATTTCTTCACAGGAGAAGACAGAGCGACCGAAGGAAAGCAGCACTTTACTTCCTATCAGATGGTTCGAAACTTTAAGGAAGGGTTGGAACGGAGAATTATAAATCCGTATAGGCTTCACACTTCCAGACAATTGTAGTATTTTTCAGACGGAGGTTGCTACTATGTATTACAGAAGCGGTGAGCTCACTACTTCGGTGTGTCTTTTCTGAGAGACAGATCCATATTTACCCAAATAGCCAAGCGCATATTACTTTTCTCACTAAGTGTTTACTCATAAAATTTTGAAAGCATGTCTATCCTGAATGCCGTATGGCATGGACTTATTTCAAAATAAAATGTCATATAGGTCATAGATACCGCGATGATCACACGATGAGGCTTGGGTTTCACAAAATTCCTACAATAAAAGTTGATGAAGTGGGAGACGGAATCATCAATGCACTTTCTTCTTCTAAACTGGCTTGCTTAACTTAAGACTGGAAATTCTCAAATCGTATACGCTAAGCAGCTAGGAAAAGTTAACAGACGTTGACAGTAGTAGCATTCGCAGATTTGTAGCATGCACTTGCATGCGGTTTGTCCAGAATCGTCTACAAAACGTCTACAAAGTACTTTTATATGGTATCACAGTGAACATGCCTTATATAGCTAAGTGGAATCTTCTTAAGATCAACCACTAATAATCTTAACCTAACCAAACAATCTTGGAATAATTAAAATTTTTGGCAACCGCATTTGTAGATCAAGGGGTGCTCTAATAATGTTGTAGTAACCGCAAAAATATTCCACAAATGGCTTTTCGAGGAAAATTGCGGGAATGACAGTCCTTGGCCCGATAAAGAACCGCGCATTCCGGTATAAAGACCCGAATGTAGCAGGAACTATTGGATTTTTATCGCCTCTTACGACAGGCATACCTTACCAAGGGTAAATTCTTGAACCCCTAGCCCACATAGGGTTAGCTCTAATTGTCGTCACCTACAGTCTCGGAAAGGCAGCTAAAACATTAAATACAATAGAGTCCGAGGCTGTGTAGCTTTGTTCGTAACAGGTCAATTGAAAATTCCCCGGCCTGACACATATGTGGGATTAGAAAGAATTAAATCCATAAGATTTTCGAAAGAGCGTGTATAAATTTGACAGCTGTCGGCTCATTAGTTTGTGAGTGAAACAACTTTTGTTATTGTGAAAAAAAATGATACAATTGAAGCAAAAACTTGGCTTGATGACGAGTTTCCGGACACTGCCCCAGGACACCCAACCATCAAGCATTGATATACCAAGTTTAGACGTGGTGAAAAGAGCACCGAAGAAGATGAACGCTGTGGATGCTCAAAAGGGGTTGTTACCGACGAAATAATCAAAAAAAATCCACAAATTGATTTTCAATGACCGTAAATTGAAATTGAATGAAATAACGGACACTCTAAAGACATCAACTGAACGTGTCCATCATATTATTCACGAATTTTGGGGCTCTGTGCAAAGTGGGTGTCACGCGAGCTCACTTTTAACCAAAAACAAGCACGAATTGATTATTCGGATCAGTCTTTGGAAATGTTCAAGCGTAATAAGCCCGAGATTTTGCATTGATATGTGACAAAGGATTAAACATGGCTCCGTGATTTCACTCCGAAGCCCAATCGGCAGTCATCCGAGTGGACTGCACACGATGAACCCGCTGCAAAGCGTGAAAAAACGCAGCAGTCGGCTGGTAAGGTTATAGCGTGTATTTTGCGATGCGCATGGAGTAAGTTTCATTAATGACCGTATGAAGGACGAAATGGACGAAAAACAGCCGCATTTGGAAAATAAAAAGAAAGTACTGTTTCAGCAAGACAATGCACGATGGAATGAAAAGTCTATGAATTGGTATTCAAATTGCTTTCGCATCCACCGTATTCTCCAGATCTGTCTCCCAGCGACTATTTCCCGTTCTCAGATCTCAAAAGAATGCTCGCTGGAAAAAAATTTCGTCGAATGAAGAGGTGATCGCCATAACTGAGGCCTATTTTGAAGCAAAGGGCAAATCATACTACAAAAATGGTATCGAAAAGTTGGAGCGTCGCTATAATCAGTGAAGGGAACTATGTCAAAAAAAAAAAAAGAATTTTGCCATCAAAAATGTGTTTTACTATGGTAGGCCGGAGACTTATAAATTGTCCTGTTAAAATGTTTTCCTTTCTTCTTTATAATTTAGTCTCAAAGGAATAGAAATTTATATTTTTAAAAGTTTTATTCTTATTTGTTAACAAAATAATTATATACAATTGTAAGTTTTGGGTAGGTAATAAAATTCCACATTTTAATCAAACATTTTCGAGCAGCGCGAGCATTTGAGCAACGAGAACGCTCACACTTGCTCATTACCCGAAAATTTTCGAGCCGAGCACGACAACATTTTTACTTTTTTCTCAGATCTTTTTTTTTAATAATTTTAAGTTGATTTATGCAAAATGTAAATATAATTGAAACGCCAAAGAAATTTCGACAAATAAAATTTAAATATATTTGTTTTGCTGAGCAGTGAGCGAGTATCGAGCTGCTTGAACTGCTCGAACTGCTCGATACTCGAGTATCTAGAGCTCTACTAGGTAATCACGAGCACCCTTTTATAATTACATTCAAAAATTTATGTGTTTACCAACATATGCGCTATTTTGAACTGTCCTTCTTACTAACTAACATTGTTATCCTTTACATTTGTTTTGTTATCCCCTACCTACATACATACATAAGTTACTTTAGTCAAATTTACATTTCACTTTCTTCTATTTTGTTTATATCCCACTGTTATTCTTATAATAATTTGTAATTTGCTGTAATGGATTAATCCACTATCCACACTGTTATGCTCCACATGCACTTCATGTCCTTGCACTAAATATATTATAGCAAATATGGTGGATGGTAAATATTTCTCCTATTTTCAAGCATTTGGCAGTTGGCAACGCGACCATGAAATTTCCCCTTTGCAATTTTTTACATTCTCTGCATTTCAACAGACTGTGGAAACTGTAAACGACTTTCTATAAAACGTTTGCTTTGGATCATTTCATCGCCTTTTCCTTATGAGTAAGTACCTTTCAAATTATTTTTTTCAAGCGCAATTTTCCAACATTTCACTTTTCTTTGTAAATGCGACTTTACCTGAAAGTCAATTTACTTTAATAGTCAGAAAGTGTTAAACGAGTGATTATGCAAGAATTAACGTTGGTCGTGTAAACCCTCTCCAACGATTTACCCACAAGGACCACGTGAATCCGTGGTGAGTATGACATTAAAACTCCAAAATTCACCACTGATATTTTTTTGAGAAAAATACCAGGAATTAATATTACGTGTGTACTTTCAGAGGGTGGGGCCATGTGCAGAAGTAAACTCAAGTGAGGAAAGTTTTTGGCTGCCATTCACGTGGGAGTGGCCAGAAATGATTTTTTTTTACGTATGTATGGCTCAAGCAGCTCACGGCTTCCGGCTTTAGACCAACTACCGACGGAAGATGGACGGAAGAAGGTGGGTCCTTATGGAATACAGCGGCCATAAAAAGGTACGGAAATTTGGTATAGGCTTTGTGGTGGGAAATAGGATCTGTCGCCGAGTTCTGACTGGCATTCAAAGCGAAGTTCTGCAACATATCGCTGATTTGCACCCTCACTCCGCCGGAAAATATATGAGCGCTGCCCCCGCGACTATGTCAAACTCGTGCTTGCAGATTTAAGGACCAGGGTGGGTAAAAAAATATGATTGTACTACTGTCCGGCACAAGAAAATACATCAAGTTACACGTTTGTCTCCGTTGCGTAAAACTCGCAAATTTACGATGTGGTGATAGACGGAAAACATGTATCCAGTGTTCTAGATGTGCGTACGTTCCGAAGGCCACATATCCACTCGGATCACCATCATTTGGAAGGTTTGAAAAGCTGCAATCATAGCAGGCAGCCGTACAATTTTCTACCCGACTTGCATTCCTTCTCTCTGAGAACACTCATCAGTATCTCGATATAGGGGAACTGTGGAACGACATCTCAATCTCTCTACGCCCCGCTACTGTAGAAACAGTAGGATATCGTCAAGACCAAAGTTACGTTTCATAAATTTCAATGAGGGCTACAACCGCCAAACAAAAAGCTGCTGTAGATTGGCTTCCCGAATATCTCGTACATTATATCCATAAATGGAGCAAACCAAGGACTGGCATTACTTCTGCGGTTGTAGCCATTTGACGCTTTATACGCCTGAAGTAAGGTGCTCATCTTCGATTCAAAGCAAAAAGGTGTCCTCTCTAAAACCTTCCGATCGATAACATATCTTCGAAAACGTTTGCCTATGTCAACCTCTTATTTTTGGGGTGTCGGAACTCTTCCTTCTGCGCAAGGTATTGCCTCAAAAAAACTTGTGGCTTTTTCGCGGCCCCATCTTCTTTGTTTCGCAATTTTACTTATTGTTCCATTTGGAAGAGTCACTGAATTTTGAGATTTGACTGAAATTTCCTACCAGTCTGACGTTTAACGAGAATTTTCTTGGGGTTTTAGTGGTCTATTCACAAGAGTACCGGGGAATGTTAATGTTATATTAACGCAGAAACAAGTCGAGTATTGTTTAAGCCTGCTATTGTTACTTGTCTCCTTAATGCTGTAAAATGTGATTAAACGTGGGGCCTAAGCACGATGCTCAATATATCGCTGATTTCCTTAATCCTTCGAGTTCGAATCTTGAATTGTTAAATAAAGGAATCAATAAATAACAATTTGCTCACTATTTACAATCACTTATTTTACAACTCCCACAGTCTACTATTTTCACTTTACAGTAATGGTGTCAGCAACGAGTTCGCTATAAAACTAACCTTCCATCAGTATGTATCTCGCTCTTATATACTACACAAACTGCTCGCAGTAATTTCTGGAAGGATCGAGAAGTCCTCGATAATCAACATTCTCGATTATCGCCTTCTATTCATGCCAATTATCGGTCTCTCTTTTTCATCTGACATTTGTTTTGCATTTTCGGCACAATAGCTGCCACCTACCTATCATATGGGAGCGCTAAGTAAGGGAAAAGTTATCACTTCTTGACGACGCCGTAGATGACGTTTGTACCGTAGCAACCAGCGGCGATTTAATTTTTCCAACCAATATAAGAATATAAAAAATACCATTAAAATAAACGCCATTGTGCAGTGGAAATTAATATCTATTTTTCTATTTTACAATTTTCTGAATGAGACCTATATAAAGTCAACCGTCCAGGAATTTTATCTGTACTAAAAAAATTTACAAATTGCTGATTAATTTTTTATCAGTGGATAGGAATCGTTGCCCCACCTCGCCAGAGGCGAATCTTGACTACATCTCAACTGTCATTTTGACAGATATCTTACGATTTTCCTAAATTAACCTCTATGATTTCCCAAATCCTTCGAGTCCGATCACTGGATTGTTAAATAAAAGTCACCAACCATGATGGCAGTTTCATAATTATAAATAATTTACTCAATGTTCTCTTATAATATATGTTCTCAATAACTAACAACTCACCTCACAATTTACAATTACTTATAATGCAACTTGTGTTTTATTTTTATTTCACTGTAGTGTAATCACCAAAGCGTTCACTTTACGACTGAATGATTCTGCAGTTGTGTTTAGTCCTTATATACTGAATCAATTTTTTGTTACTACAGCCTGGAATGATCAAATTCTTCTCGATAACGAATGTTCTCGGTTTACGCTGTAGAACATGCCAGCTATCGGTTTCTCTCTTTCATCTGGCATTCGGTTCGCATTTTCTTCACAGATAGTTGCCTGCTATTCGATTGCAGATATTTGTATGTGGGCACTTTGATTGCTTAGCATAATCATTAAAGCTCTCAAATATTTGAAAATGTTAATAAAATTATGCTAAAGAGGAAGAAAAAAGCAGCAATCAACACATTTCATTCATTTGATCACATCATTTTAATTTAATCTTTCGTAGAAATAAAATTTTAGCTGTCAAATAGAAAAGGTAACAGTTGATGGCAGGCAATAGTTTACAAGCAATAAGCTTTGACATACGTCTATTACAGGTATCCACGGGGTACTTATTGTGTGATGTGTAACACTGATTGCTTGTGTAGACAAGGTTTTTACAGCAAATTCAGTTGTCTACCTGCTCAACTGCTCCAGTTGTATCTTTATCAAATTTGTGCAAATTAATTCAATGAAACATCATAAAATGACGTAAGAAGTTTAAAATGTAAATTCACATGAATTCTCTGAAACTTAAGTGTTTATTAAGTGAATTCATTGGATACAGCAATAAAATTGATGAAATTAATGTTACGAAATATTTCGACATATAAATTCGCATCATTTTATCAGGCTTACCATTGATTCATTACTTAATATATAAACCAAAAATTTGGGTCACCCTGTTGGGTGAAAATCGATATTTTTCGATGGCACATACTGTGCCGTCTATAGAAATAATTTTCTCTTCCAAAATGGACGTCGAGCATCGCTAATTATTTTGTGTGCTGTGTATGCTGCTGAAAAATTGTTTTTGGTGACCTTAAATAGCGCTGTAGCGTATATAAATATTGTGAAAAAGTGAGTGATGAATGTGCGTAAAGAAGTTGCACAAAAATTCTCTATAAAAACAGTTAAAATGGTTATGAATTGTGCGTTAGCTAGTGAACTGAAAAATGTGTCTCGGATGCATTCGTCGGTTTAATACGACGCGGTCGTTGACGTTCCTTTTGCTTTTGTTGTTTTTAAATATATGCAGCGTACGCGTGTGTAATTAAAAATCGAAAAAAATATTTCCTAAACGGCGGTATGTGATGAATATTATTTAGAAGTTTTATCGTAAAAAAATTTAGCTGTACACGGCAGAACAAACTTTTCGTCAAGTCATTGATGGCGCGAACAGCGCAGCCTTAGTGATGTGACGGTTTGCTTGCTGATTTGTGTTGTCAGTTACTTTATTGTACCGAATTGAATCGGTTTTTGAAAATTAACTGAAGAAAATTGAACGATTCTATATCTTCAGAAGAAATGCATGCGATGCGGTGAAATACAATAGATTACAGACATTACTTAAGCGTCGATTTCGGTACGGAGCGTAGTTTTATATTCGTGTTCGATTTGCGTTTCATATTTCGTTACGTACTCGGTACTAAATAGTTGGCATGTCGGCAAGCTCGCGTGATGATCGTAATTGTGTTCTGTCAGCAATAACTACATTTCTAACACTTTCTGACTTGACACAAATATATTTTACACAGTTGTTTGTATCCAAAAAAAAATATGTTACTAAAAAGTGCTAGAAAATTTAATAAAATAAATTATTTTCCACCCATTTTGTTAATATCCTTTAAATTATGTTTGAGTATCCTGCTTTCACCCAACTAATCTGTTATACAGAAAATTTAAAATATATATGTAACAAATCCTTGCATTGCTTGTTTAGAGTGCTGTTTACTCATGTTTTTTTTATTCAAATGTTTCCTTGCAGCTTTTTTTTGTAAGTGCTTAAGTGCGTGTTGTTAAGAAAGATTTCAGGGCTTAATTTATTTGGTATATATACGACGTCGGTTTTACGCGCGTTTTAAACTTTGCCAACTCGAAGATTACATAAGATAAATTTGGCGTTGTCTCGTAGCCATTGTAGCTCCTCAGTTGATCGCTTCTGTTGTACCGCTTGTATCTAACATCTTTCACCATGTCGACATCGCGGAGACGTGGCGAACTAAATCCTAAACTCCATATGGATAGGCAGCCTACAGTAGCGCGTATAACAGGTACATTTGTTTACTTCGTTATTAAAAATAGCGAGGTATTTCCTACCACATCGGTATTCTGCTCCAAGTATCTAATGTAGTATTTTTAAGATGAATGTGCCTTCTCTTCTGAATCCACTAATACTCCTTCTTTCAAACTTTTTTTTAATGAAGAACAATTAACCATTGTCAAGCATGTCTTTTGACAAATGTGAAATTCATTCCATTCCGGAAAACAAATGATCCAAATTAGTGGAGCAAAATACTAAGTCGTAATCACAGTAGTATGGGATTTAGTTTTATAGTTAATATATTGATTTTTATCTAATGTTTTTTATTATATTTATTTTATAGATCCTTCACTACCAGCCGGAAAACGTCGTGAGATTGATAACGTTATGAAAAAAGCACGTGCCAACACCAACGACTATTGGGATAAAAAGTTGTTGGAAGTAGAGGAAAAAGACCCCAACCGCTGGCGTCATACTGGTTACAAAAAAATGTATATCCAAGGTGATAGCAGCTCTGGCGAAAGTGATCGTGAAGGTGGTTTTCGTTACAACTCGTTGTCAGGTGGTCCGGTCGGTGGTCCACCACCAACTTCCGCTCGTTATGCTCGGTCGCGTTCGCCCCGTTCGCGTAGTCATTCGCACATGAGAAAATCGCCACCATTGTCGCCGCACATACGTCGCCGTTCGCCTCCAATGGATATAGGTGTCGGTCGACGCATGTCTCCACCATCTATGGACGGTATGCGCGGTCGTCCTCGCTCGCCACCACCACGTGGTGGTATACCGCCGCGTTCACCTTCCGATATGGTTCGCGGTCGTATGCCCGTAGGCGGTAATCGTCCGCGTTCACCACCTGAACCGGTAATGCGTCGTAAGCCGTCGCGTTCACCAATAACTAGGCGTCGTTCACCACTTGGCATGACTCGTCGGCGTTCGCCACCACCGGCCGGTCCAAGTAAACGTGGACAAATATTGCCACGCTCAAAACGGCCACCATCGCCTCCACCGAGGGTAAGTACTTGCTTATTACAACTTCATTGTGAAATTTTATAATTTTCTTTCCCTTTGATTACAGAATTCGTGTCGTTCGCGTTCGAATAGTTCCGTAAGCAGTTGTTCTGATGATTCTTGTTCGGTTTGTTCACCAAAACATCACAATAGATCGCGGTAAGTATACAACGTAGTACTTGATTCTTAATAACACTAAAACATGCATTTCTATTGCAGTTCGCAATCTTTACCGCGTGCGCGCGTACCAGGTGGTCCGCGTTCTCCGCCTCCAAAACAATCGTCGCGTACTCTGCAATACCGTGGTGGCCAACCGCCGCCAAATGGTCACACTTCGTCGCGTATGCATGCTCGTCCGACCACACCACCGCCGCCCACTGTACGCCCCGTTGACAAATATCGTGATGAAAAGGCTCGTCGTTATAGTCATGACCGCAGTATCGATCGTGTACCGTCGGATGGTCGTCTAAAACTGGTGCGTTCGGGACGACACTCACCAAATGAAGATTTACGCGTAAAGAATAGACCCCCAGAGCCACCAGAGCCTGCAGCGTCTTCTTCGTCGGCTGCTGCAGCTGTTTCGAAGAAAAAGAAAAAGGATAGAGAAGTAATGATAAGGAATTTATTTCAATCTCTTACCTTGCATATACATATATACTAATAATGTAAAAAAAATTTTAATCTTTTTTGGCAGTTACGCACACGCATCAAAATCGAGGGTGAAAAGCGTAAAAAGCATTCATCATCTGATTCAGATGATTCTGGTGGCTCAGATAGTGATAGTTCATTGCCAACGTTTATTGCTTCTACCGGTTTAACACTCTCCGAACGATTTGGCAAAATGGCTCAATGGAGTATTGATCGCAGCAACATGGAAAATATGCGCATTACAAAAGACTCAACCGGTGGAGCATTGAAAGTTATGATTGAAGAGGGACTCGAATCGCCACCGCGTCGCTATTCGTATTCGCCTGCACCGGCTGGTCATTTCCCCGAAGAACTTGCAACTACAGCACCGTCGGGTATGCTGTCGTGGGACGATGTACGCGTTCGTTATGAGTATTATAAAAGTCGTGGTTACTTGCGTGACTTAGATTTAAAGGTATATTTGTACAAAATTATTACAAAAATATTCTAAAATTATTTAGCATTATCATAGCACAGTGTGTGTGTGTGTGTGCGTGTTTTTTTTTACGGTTATTAAAATTTTTATTTTTTAGGACTACATAAAATGGGAGGAATGGTGGTATAAATATCAAGAATGGTTGAAACAAGAACGCTATTATGAGTATTGGGAACGCCAACAAATGGCACGTCGCCGACGTAAGAAGTTGCCTATTACGCAGCGTTTAAATTAGGTACTCATTTTTTGTATTCATTCGTTTATCACAGATTAAGAGGTTGTTTTAGAACTTGTTACGTGCTCACGTTAACGCATAAGATCATCATAAAAAGAGAAGGTAACTTGATTGATGAAGTTGTCCTTCATTGTGTGTGTGGCGTTTATTATGAATATCGACATGTGTTTACATTTACATTTAAAATGTAAAAAAAAAAATGAAAATAATAAAGTTAATACGTAAGTAACTTTATAAAATATACTAGACATTGCCAGCTTCAGGATTTATTAGTCCAAAATTAGATTGAAGTTGTGAGATTGGTATTAGTATTTATATTATAAACAGTGTAATATTAAAATTAAATAATATTTAAATAAATAAATAAATAAAAAATTAAATAAATGTCTAAAAATATGTTTTATTCGCTTAGTGAATCACCTTGAAGGGGAAGGTTGAAGACTATCTGAGAACCAATATGGATTCCGAAGAAATCGGTCAACCATTGATGCCATCAAGAAGGTCACAGATATAGCACAAAAAGCTATCCAAGGAGATAGGTGGATGTACATTAAAAAAAAAAAATACTGCGTGGCCATTACCTTTGACGTTAAAAATACCTTTAATTCGGCTTTTTGGCCCCATATATTGCGAGCACTAGAGTTAAAAAAACACCAGCATATCTATATAACATAATAAAGAGCTATTTATCTGAAAGGCTGCTTATTTATGATACGGATGAAGGGCCAAAAAAACATAATGTGACTGGTGATGTGCCACAAGGCTCTGTGTTGAGCCCACTCCTATGGAATGTACTCTATGATGGAATACTGCGCCTCCCTTCGCCAATAGAGGTACAGACAATCGGTTATTCCGATGATATTGCGGTGACAATAGTAGCTAAAGAACTGCATCAAATCCAACAAATATGAACTGAGGCGGTGCAAAAGATACATACCTTGGTGTAATATTAGATTCGAGACTCAGTTATAAAGTCCACATCGAGAAAGTGTGTGGAAGAGCCGCGCGTGTAAATGCAGCCCTATCCAGGATAACGGCAAATATAGGAGGACCGAAGCATAGCAGTACAGCACTTCTGGCTAAGGTTAGCCGGACAATACTAATGTAGGCAGTACCTGTATGGGGTCCAGCATTAATGCAAAAAACATATGCCAGAATGGCAACAGCGGTGTTCCGGCTGAGTGCCATCAGAACTGCCAGCCAGGCGGCAAGTCAGTATACAGGAATGGCAAACTCGCTGGCACATCAGTCAAGGGAAGATGGATGCACAGACTAATTGACAATGTACAAGCATGGATGGAGCGAAAACACGGCGAAACAGATTTTTACATGTCGCAGTTCTTTACGGGGCACGGATGTTTCAGAGAGTACTTACAAAAGTACGGTCATGACAATGGAATAGCTTGTCCCTTCTGTAGTAGCAGTAGCTGCAATCGCAAAAAATATGGTATATTATGGAAAAGATGACAGCTTTGATACTACAGGAGCTAAAAAGAGCCGAACGATAAAGAAATTGTGAAATTAGAGCCGCGAATAGCGGGTAAATGATGTGAGCCAACAGGCTTAGCTGGTTCTGCGAAGATATACTTACCGGCGGTCCCACAGGGCCTTCACCCAAACCTACAGGTGAAATGGTTCAGGGTTTAGTACGTAGGCGTATTGCTCCGCAAGTGCAATGTGGTATGAGAGTACTTATTGGTAACCCGAATGAGGTGTACCCTTAGCGGGCAGTACGAATCGTGCATGCTGCATATTGGGAAGTAGCATTATCCTTGGAAGATTCCCCCTTCGGCAACAAAAAAAAAGCTTAGGCAAGTGTTCAAATCCACATAGAACGTAATAACAACTTCTGCTTGCGATAATAAACGAGATCATTCAATAAAAACAACGAGAGACCGACTGTCAAATACCAGCGCGACGCCTAGATTTTTCCTTGGGGTTATCGGGAAAGCGAAAGCTTCAAAATCTATCGACCCTGACGGAATAAGCATGTTGATGCTAAAACACTTGGGTTCAGCGGGACCAGACTATCTCACCAAGGTCCTCAATTTGTCTTTAACCACTCTACTTATATTCAACATGTGGAAACTGCATAGAAAGGAGAGTTTTATCGACCGATATTTGTCCTTGCCCCTGTAGCGAAGACTATTGACGCGTTACTTGGCGCGTCCTTTTCACACCATCTGTGCCCAGCTACGTAGCAGCATGGCTTTCATAATGTACACAGTCCCACAATAACACTTAACACCATAAACACCCCGATAGTCCATGCCCTCAACCAAAATCGGTCTTGCGATCGAAGGCTTTCAACATGATAAATCACGCAGTGCTGCTATCGGACATTGAGGAATCCTCACTATCATTGAGGTTGAAGAGGTGGACTATGAAAAAACATAGTGGTCGACAAGCATTGGTAGATTTTCGAGGTCAAACTTGAGAGCCGCGTAAAATTAAACAGGGGGCTCCGCAGGGTGGTGTTCTCTCCCTACTGCTGTTTAAATCATAAAAAGCAACTCCTTCACTCTGCATACGACTGCAATTGCCACTAAATTACAGAGTCGCACAAAAATCCTCAAAACGCTAGGCGGCAGCACTTGGGCTAAAGAGAAAGAAACGTTGTTGGTACAACATACAAGGTCAAGGTCATAAATTAGGTTGCACCGATTTGGACGCCGGGCACTAGCGACGCGAAGTTGAAGAAATTACAAGCCTGTCAGAACACCGCCCTTTGCAATATCTATTGGGCTGCTAACATAGGGATTACCCCAAAAAACCCTTATTAAGAGTCGAACCGCACCTAGACACATCAGGAAGGGAGTACTGACTATCGCGACTCCATGCAGCAATACAGGCAAAAACAGCTGGATATGTCAGCATACTGCCAAGATTTAAACACCGTTCACCGAGAACTCCTAGCTCCTACCTAACCAGAATCTGACATACCTAATGTATGTCCCGCATGGAATGAGTTCACGGACGGCACTAACCACCTCTTTGCATGCCCACTCAACCCAACTCATCTACGGATCCGAACGCGTCGAAACAGCACGTTAGATGATCTCGATGACTAGGGCTAGACCCACCTGATCCTAGGTGGGCTAAATGAAACGCTACAACAACAATAACATTATTATTCTTTGTGGCCACCAATATCGAGCAGTTGTCTGCATAAGAGATAAAGAATGTTCAACTTAATTTTGAAAGGAGTTTCGAGATGTAAAAATTAAGGAATAGTGAGGGAGAAAGTCCTTGGTCGGATGAAAATATATGTCGTTCCGGTATAACGACCCGACTGTCGTGGCAGCTATTGGATTTTAGTCGCCTCTTTGGCCGTGAACAGAATCGTTGATGTTTAATTTGAAAGCACTTGAAACGTTTAAAGCGGCAGTTGTCGTTTGTCATTGTTGTGTGAAAAATCGCGAGCAATAAGGCTTCTAAAGCCTTCCCTACTTGTGATGTCCATATGACGTTTATTTCCTTAACCCGTTCCTCTGCATTCATTATGGTCAGTCTCCGAGATGATAGATTTAGAAACCTTGGCCTTCTCAAGCATCACTTGAGTTCCCCTACAATTTTGCTGATTACTAGTGGATTCGACTTGTCCACCGAAGGATGTAGAGTGAATTACTAGCTGAAGTAGCACGAGCTGTTTTTGGGTCCGATTTGACTGGTAATCATTCAGCTCCGTGAGGCTGAATAAACTTTTCGAAACTGTTTTCACTCATTAAACACTCAAAGCTCGTATGGAAAGTGAGTGCCCTTTGGATTTTCAATAAAATACGAGCAAAACAAATTATTTTCACGAACTTCAGATTACTTTTATATTTCAACGAGAGCAGAAATCCCTTGAAATGACGGATAAGTGAGTTTTCGAAAAAATTATTATTTTTTTGTGTGTGGAAAATTGCTAAATTTTTTCGCAAATCTTTTAGAACACCAAATGATTACGATCCCTACGAACATCGTGAGGTGGCACATCCCATTAGGTAAGGCTGAACTACAAAAATTATTTTCCTCAGCATGAACTCCATCCCCACTGCATGTCTATTTTTCGCAGTGATTTCGGCGCTTTTCTGAACATAATCAAAGCTGTGCTGGGTACTGGCATACTCGCTGCACCCATGGCCTTTAGGAATGCCGGTTACTTACCTGCAATAGTATGCACCATCGTAATTGGTATCGTCATCATACATTCCAAGTTGATTTTGGTAATTTGAAGGATTAAAAGCGCTGCTTCAATTTAATTGCTTTCCGTATCCCTTCCTTCTAGCTAAGTGGCATGTACGAGTTGGCCAAGCGAAAACAAGTGCCGTTGCTGACGTATGCCGACGCTATGATAATTGGCGCAATCGAAGGTCCACCAGCGTTACGTTGCATGCAATATTTCATGAAGTGAGTTGGCTTTTTTTTTAGTGGTAGAGGGTTAGAGGTTGTGGTAGAGTACATGGAGATCGTCACTTTAAAAGCAGTGGAAAATGACAGCTGAAACTTTGGTATTAATATTTGTTAGGTTCTGTTATCAAGGCTGTGCATAATTGCTTTAAGCGAGCAGCTTCGACGAGTTGAGTTCCGTGCTGGATGCGTCTGCAAAGGTCTCAGAGGACTTTAACGGGTTATTCATATCGAGGTACGAGGTACGAGGTACTTTTTTAAAGAAAAAAAACGAAACTCAAATTTAATGGGGAGTGTTTACTATCATTCGGAAATAACACTCTTTGGCATTTATTTTTTGAAGATTATTTCTTTCAAATGTTGGCCGCGGCTAAATCTCAGATATTCCATCCGTTGAGTCCAATTTTCGATGACTCGTTCGAGCATTTCGACTGGTAACTGGCGACTTACACGCGTGATGTTTTGCACCAAAGCCTGAATCGAAGCGGGATTCTCCGCATAGACTTTAGACTTCAAATATCCTCACAGGAAAAAGTCGAACGGCGTGATATCAACACGATCTTGGTGGCCAATTGACCGGATCAAAACGTTAAATTATCTGCTCACGGAAGTATTCTCTCAATAAATCCATTGATTGATGCGATGTGTGGGAAGTGGTGCCGTCTTGTTGAAACCAAATGTCGCGGAGATCACGAGCTTCAATTTCAGGCATTCAATAGCCAGTTATCATCTCGCGATAACGGTTGCCATTGATGGTTACGCTCTCACCGGTATAATTTTTGAAGAAATATGGACCGATGATTCCACTGGCCCACAAACCACACCAAACCGTTGTTTTTTCTGTATGAAATGACAGCTCTTGAACCCCTTCAGGTTGCTCTTCGTCCCAAATGCGGCAATTTCGCTTGTTTACATACCCGTTGAGCAAGAAATGGGCCTCATAGCTGAACAAAATTTGGCCGGAAAACGTTGAATCTTTTTCGAACTTTTCAAGAGCCCGTAAAGCGAAGCGATGTCGCTTGGAAAAGTCGAGCATCTTCAGTTCTTGCACAAGCTGTATTTTGTATATTTTCAATTTAAGATCTCGACGCTCGACGTAAAATGCGCCAAGTCGTTCCATACGTCAGTCCGAGTTGCTGCGAACGGCGTCGAATCGACTCTCCACGGATTTCGTGTACACTCCCAGCTACGGCCGCTATATTTTCTTAACTGCATGATGGTCTATTCGGTCGAATATTATCCATTGTCCAATAATGAATGCTGGGTCTCAAGACTGGTGATGGTGCGAATAGTACGCTCAGTAGGCCGATTATGTTGACCATAGGATGAATGAGGTGCCCGCGAAACACATTCTTTACAGAACGTTAATTTTCGTAATAAAGTTGAATGATTTGTAAACGTTGTTCAGGCGTAAGTCTTTCCATGATGAAATGCCAAACAATACTGAACAAAAAATTTTGAATATTGAAAAAAGTACCTTCACTTGGATCACCCTTTATAATGAAAGAAGGTAACATCCGAAGCGGCTTGTAGCTGTTTGAGTATCATTCCGACTGAGCTGCTTCTCCGATTTGAAAGACAACGGCATTCAGTAAATGCTTTTCAGATTTTTGTTTCGCCTAGACTCGAACGTACGACCTCCCGGTAACTGCGGAGCTGGGTAAGCGAAGGGTACTAAGCAGAGAAACTCGCTAAGAAAATAATTTCCTTCATATTGGATCAGTATATTGCTGACACCGGAGCTCACTTGAAGTTTGCCCTATAGAGAATCCAAAAAAAAAAAGACTTAGAACGGTTTCAAGGGTCGTTATTTGCATTGAAGAGAGATGCTTAAATGAAGTTGAATTCTACCAGATCTTCTCCCTTCTTCCTCGTTTTACAAATTGTTTCAATATATAATTTCTTCGCTTAATTTTCAGGGGTCTTGTCAATGTAATGCTTGTAGTAAATCACTTTGGTTGTTGTTGTGTTTATGTTATCTTCATTGCGAATTGTATGAAAGATTTTGGCGACTACTATTGGGAAGAGCACGACAATCGCATTTATATGGCAATGGAAATTGTGCCGTTATGCCTGATTTTCCTCTTACCCAATTTGAAAGCGCTGGTACCACTGGTGCTTGTGGCTAATGTGACGTTAATATTTGGTGAGTCTTAAAGAAGAAGAAACATTGTAAAGGGCGGTTCACATAAGCAATTAATCATTTGTGTTGACTTGCAGGTTTTGGCATACTTTTCTATTATATATTTTCGGATATGGCACCATTCGCCGGCATGACAGTCTTTCAGGATGCCTATCTATTTCCGTTTTTCTTTGGCGCTACAATGTTCGCATTCGACGCACCAGGATTGGTCGGTTTGCACGCATACAAAACTGTGTGGGACACAGGTGTCGCTAAAACTACTTCCTCTTGTACTTTCAGATTGTTTCCGTGGAGGCGAATATGAAGTCGCCACTACATTTCCGCAGTGTTTGCGGAGTTTTCGTACAAGCCATGCTCATTGTTATTCTATTACAAATCAGCTTCGCTTTCTTTGGCTATTGGAGCTATGGTGAAAATATCGCTTCGACAATACTACAAAATTTACCCCACAATGCAGTGTAAGCTAATGAACGGTTATACTATATTACAAGCACTCCTCGTTTTGATAAAACATCTCTGAGGCATTATCGTCCACTCTTCCGATGAAGAGTCTACTACAATTCAATAGTTCTCATTACAGCCGGCTGGAAAGACTCGTATTTTTATCGGGCTAAAGGCTGTCCCTCCTGCAATTCCCCAATACCAAGATGGGGAATATTTTGCAGTTACGATAACTAACTACAAAACCTGTTGCACTAAAAGGGTTTATATCACCGAAAATTATCCTTGAGCGAATAAAATGTTGCGGCAAAAATCGCTTGTGTACCACTTAGGCCGTGTTGCTTTGTAAGCGGTAATTCTTGTGACTCTAAGGACGAAACTGTCTCTCAAGCTCATCAAGAGGGGTGTACACTATTCCTCTAGGACTCACTTCAGTAAAGCAGCACCGAACCCCCTGCGGCCGCAAGAATTTAGCTGCGCTAAGGCATGACTGTCATAAGAGGCGACTAAAGTCTAATAGTTCCCGTGATAATCGGGTCTATTAGAGCGAAACGACCCTGATTTTTATCCGACCAAGGACTGTCACTCTCGCAATATTCCCCGCAAAAGAAATTGGGGAATATTTATGCGGTTACAACAACAACAACATCGCCGAACCACTAGACGCTTTAACGCACAGACTGATCAATTCTCGCTCCGTAAATGACGACATTGGGGTCAAAACTCCACCAGATTCAGGCGAACAGCTCGAGCTGCATTGCAAAACTCATTTAATCTTGGTAGAACTAAGGTCATGCTAAAAATTACTACCTATCCAGAGTGGACTACTTCGTACCCAACATATGTCAGCACACAATGAGCCCCGCATGCCATGAAACACCCTTTCGCATGTCGTTCGAAACCGATTTACCTAACACCCGAGCACGTTCACACATCTCAGTTTCTCCTGCTCCTTAAAGATGTTAACTAACATTTACAACAATAATAACTCAGAAAAATAAAGTCCACGGCACAGTTCTGTAATTAGTCGAGGACCTCAGACCTCCGCGAGAAGAGAGTCCTCGCACAACGCTTACCACCTCTATGAATACACGCGTTTTGATCCTCCAGACCGCGATAACATTAACAAGTTATACTTGCTCCTAAACCGGGTTTACCTTACTCCTTCAACAGTAAATAATTACAAAATGTTCGACAACTGTTGGCAGTAAAGGCAGTAGGTCTAAAACGAGACAACTTCGACTGTGAGTCAATAATACATTCACAACGTACCTCCTTATAAGACACCAGAAATTACCAGCCGCAATAGCCGAGCATTTAGTACTACCATTAGGAGACCAGGATTCGACCAATATTCAAAATTATAGAAAATAAATTTTTGTAATTTCGGTCGCCCGTTGGAAGGGAATGCCAAGCCCTCAAGTTGTATTAAAAGCTCCCTATAAAAGTCCATCGGTCGTTCGCAGGCGGTCCCTCCATTTATTGGAAAACCATCAAATTGAGCGAGATGCTCGGCCGATTACATACAACTTAGCCATCGACTAACAAACTCCTAATCTCACCTGACTTGACCCGAAGAGTTCTTGCTTAGGAAGGAAGATTTATTTTCTAGTTAAAAATTAATATGGGCTCACCCATCCAACATTAGTTGATTACAGCTACTCAGTTTTAGCCCCCTCTAAGAGGTGCTCTATTCAAGTAACGAGGAGTATGCATAAAGTCCGCAGTTATCCAGTTGCTTGATCTTCTTACAGCCTCTCTACAATTGCGCGCATAATTTTTGCCTTCTCCATTGTCATCTCACATCCGCTGCAGGGTTATGTGCCCGTCGATGTTATATGGAATAATTGGTTAAAAGCGAAAGTAGCAGAAAACAAACAATTTGGCATAGAAATGGTCTTTCGTACAGTGGTTGCCATATTGTCAGGTAAATTGAAATTCTAACATAACCTTCAAATATCGTAATTAAAAAATTTATTCATCTCTTCTCTTGTTAGTCCTCGTCGCCATCTCCTGTCCAAATTTGACCATCATACTCTCGCTGATCGGTGCTTTTTGTCTGTCATTTTTGGGTATAATACTGCCGGGCGTTTTGGATATTTGCGTCAAATACGAAACTGGTTATGGACCAATTAAAATTTATTTGCTGTTGAGTATGCTTGTGGTGTTTGTCGGCTTACTTGGCGCTGCGGTGGGCACTTATGTATCCATACAAGAGTGGGTCTTCTCATATACTCAATCAAATCAAACCGTGAGGGGATTTTTTGAAGGCGTTTTCAACGAGAAATCATTTCATGATTTATATCATTTGTGAGATTTGTAGAGTATGCAAGAAGAGAGGAATTGAATGGAATGATTAAATACTGCTTTTTATTGGGGTTATCTGGGGACTTCATAATTTCCGTCAAGTTAAGTGCCGGCCGCAGTAGCCCTCCTGATACAACATAGATACATGATACAACAAGGCTCAGAGGGAGGGCGTGATTGTCTCTGGGCTACTTGAATGCGTACCAGTATGAGTGAAGCGACAGGCAAACTGGCTTTATTTCCGCGAATCACCGGACATATGTCAACTGATTGGCCCAGCTTCACAGAATTTACTGAGGAGTGTCTTCAATGACATCCTCATACCATCTGGCGTAATAATTAGTGAGCGTCAATCCTCCAATGCAGTCACAACCGCATAACAAACTGTATCTAACATCAAGACGTGACTGTCTACGCCATGCTGATCACGGAAATGCCCAAATTATTAACTCAAATAAACTGCAAGTGAGCCTTTACCTGCCTAAACTGCTAAACACCAGAGGGTCGCCTGATTTTTACACGGGAGAGGTTCAAGGTTTACAGAGGGCAGGCAAAAATCTCCAAATTTATCTCAGTCTCTGACCATACCAACAATACTCGGCATGTGAGAAGTAGATAGTGTGATTTCTCTAATTAAAGCAACGAAATCACCCCATAAAGGAGAGTCCTAACGCCCGTTATTCTTCCTTGATCTCATATGCCGATGACTGCTCGATATTGCCGTCTGGCCAGTGTATTGATACCTTTTGCATAAAGTTAAACTTTGATCACTCCGACCTTTCCCACTTCTTCACTGGACGAAATTTACTATTACAACCACCGACCCCTGTACCCTTCTTCACCAGCACGACGGATGAATAGTTAAGTTAGTTTGTAAGTAAAGAAGCACAATGTTATGCTTTGTAAGTAGTATCTGCCAGCAGCAATACGCAGTAATAATCCTTGCGGACACCTGTTTGAAGTCGAAACAGCACCCAGACATGTCAGAAAGGAAACAATTGACTTTACGAACCCAATTCAGCCGCAAAGCTGTTGAACAGAACGAGCAACCGGTAGGCCGTATATCCCATTCGCTGATAGTCTGTGAACTCCTTCATTAACTCTTTTCTGGTGAATGCTGCTATCGGAATACAACCACCACGACGAAGTCTTCGAGCTGTCTCACGAGACCTGTGTAATACTGGCACTATTAAGGCCTAGATACCGTAGCAGACTCAACTTCTGCTTATCCATGCTGTATCACAACATACTTAAATGCTTGCAATGAATCCCCGCACGATACTAATCACCACCTCTTGTGGTATGCTACCTTGTCCCTCTGGCTCAAACCTGTCGAAACTGCTCTTTTTTGGGCTTCCTGTTATATGATCTCGACAACATCGACTAACTTTTCCTGCTCCTAGGTGACGTCAGCTAAGTGGTACAACAACAACAAACACAACAACAGTGTTTAGCTGTAAATAATACCACGCGGAGAGTTACTTAAGAAAAATAAATTTATTATCGACACGAAACTTTTAACCAAACTTCTGTTTTTTCGCCCCATAATGTCAATCACAAAACTGAAAATTTTTCTTTTTCAATAATGGCCGAGACGTAAGTTCTTGCAAACAACTTATCTTTTCGTTCTGTACACTTTTTATTTATTTCTTTAGAAGGGATGACTATAACCCATATGAACATCGGGAGGTGACCCATCCCATATCGTGAGTACTAACTAACATAATGTCGATATGCGAGGCGCTAAGCACTTATTCTCTCTACAGAAATATTGGCGCACTTACGAATGTGATCAAGGCAATAATTGGCACTGGTATTTTGGTGGCACCAATGGCTTTCCGCAATGCCGGCTGGTTAAATGCGTTGATCAGTACCATCTTAATTGGTATAATTGTTTTGTACTCAAAGCAAATGTTGGTAAGCAATCGTTTAACATAAAGATCATCCAGCGAGTCAGGGTTGCATGTGTCTTTTCAATTTCAGATGTATGGCATGTACGAAATAGCAAAACGCCGACATGTACCACTCCTCACCTATGCTGAGGGCGTCGTGGAGGCCATAGTTGAAGGTCCGCCTTGCATGCGGGGGCTACAAGGCGCGCTGCGGTAAGCTTTGCTTTGTAAGTGAGCTGAAGTTAATAAAAATTAAATGCAAACTTTCTACCGGCAGCTGCATGGTGAATTCGCTGCTCTTCATTTACCATTTCGGCTCGTGTTGTGTTTATGTTGTTTTCATAGCGAATTGCATTAAAGATTTGGGTGATCACTATTGGACTGTTTGGGATAGTCGTATTTACATGTGTTGCGAAATATTGCCGTTATGTTTGATTTACTGTGTGCCGAATTTAAAGTCCTTGGTTCCATTTGCGATGGCCGCGAATTTTTCTTTAATAATTGGTGAGTGCATTTATAATTTAATATATCAGAAAGGACACCAACCTAGAATTATACTAGATAAAATAATAATTACAACAATTTTTATGGCTAGGGTTGCCACAGTAACTTTTTAAACCAACGAGTAGTATTCATAGTTTCACGAAACGACCTTGCCTACCTTTAAATCTTTTGAAATTGTTGGAATGCCCCGACTACGCTAAATATGAATACGCACGCGCTATCAATTTCGAGATCGAAAGCCAAGAAGAAAAAATCCAAAAACTTTAACTCTGAAATTGTCTTTTGTAATGAGAATAAATATCATCCCTCTCTTATAAAACAGTCCCTCAATAAATTGATTGCAAAAATTCCATCGTCTGCGGTATTCGTCATCCTGTATACGCAGATGACCATAAACCTTCCGCAAAACCTTTTTCCAAGGTCACCCAAAGCCGATTGGATGTTGTCATCAGTGACGTTTCTTCTTTATAAGGTAAGACGGTCCAAAGTAGCACTCGTGGGAGGGTTATTACGTGCGATATCAAGGTTGGTTGGTGTTGTTGCTGATGCTGGTTCATAGAGAGACGAAATTATCAATCACTATATTTTGTGGATTCACCAGAGTACACTCGGCTTCAAATCGTCGGGCATACTTCTGAAAATTTTGTGATGCATGCAACTTGTTAGTTCTAAGCTACTATATTTGAATAGCACAGCAAATAAGCCACTGGTTTCCGCCGCATTGTTATTCTTTAAGCGTGAAATTGCTATTCGAACTTTACTATCGATTATCGATATCACATTGATTACGTTTTCGGGTTCGCCATCTGCCGGTGCCTCATTTTCATTAGAGCAAGCTGAAAAAGAGTTAACTCCATAAATTCAACAATCCCATTTCTGGTTCCCACAGAAAAATGTTATGGTCTTAAAACCGTCTGAATGTCGTCTCATTTTTTCGTAAAATTTTTGAGCATATTAAGATGTGACTCGTTTTCCTCTTCAACTTTCGGCATCTTTCTCATACCCTTCGAGCTGCGCAGCTATCGCAACCTTGTGCGATAGACTATGTTTACTACTTTGATCTAAGCGACATCGCTTCGCTCTATGGGCTCTTGAAAAGTTCCAAGAAGATTCGACGTTTTCGGTCCAAATTTTGTTCAGTGATGAGGCCAATTTCAGGCTCAAAGGTTATGTAAACGAGCAAAATTGCCACATTCGGGACGAAGAACAACCTGAAGAGATTCAAGAGCTGCCATTTCATCCAGAAAAAACAACGGTTTGGTTTGGTTTGTGGGCCGGTGGAATCATCGGCCAATATTTCTTCAAAAATTATGCCGGTGAGATCGTAACCGTCAAAGGCGACCTTTATCGCGCCATGGTAACCGAAATTGAAGCTCGTCATCTACGTGACATTTGGTTTCAACAAGACGGTACCACTTCCCACACATCGCATCAATCAATGGATTTATTGAGAGAACACATCGGTGAGCACATAATTTCACAAAGGTCGTGTTATATCACACCGCTAGACTTTTCCCTGTGGGGATATGTAAAATCTAAAGTCTATGCGTACAATCCCGTTTCGCTACAGGAAATGCTCGAACGAGTCATCGAAAATTGGACTCAACGTAGCCGCGGCAAACATTTGGAAGAGACAATCTTCAAAAAATAAATGGCAAAGAATGTTCTTTCGAATGATATAAACATTACCTATGAAATTTGAGTTTTCTGTGTTTTACCCATTGAAGAAGTAGGGAATCTCGAAATGGATCACCCTCTAAAAGGCATTTCAATTAATTTTTTTCTTTAAATTCCTTTTTTATTATAAAGTTTGAACCTTTTCATTATATGTGAAATACCACATCATTTAAAGGACCACCTCATAAAATGCAAACTTGGCGAATGTTGTTTTACAAGTACTCAGAAGTTAAAGGTTTATAGGCAAAACCCCGGTATTTCGCAAAGCCACACAAAAAATGTTCAACGGTGTAAAACTGACATAGTCAAGACCAGAGATTACGCGGCCGGAAATTTCACTCGCATTAAAGCCATATTCGCTTGTGTTGTGTGAAATGTGGCACCATCTTGTTAGAACAACATGGTCCAAGTCGTATTCCTCAATTGTAGGCCAAAGAAGTCGATTGACATGCGATCATAACGCTCAAAATTGACAGTGTGAGTCGCCTATCAAGTCCAGTCACAACTCCGGACCAAAGAGCCCATCAGACAGTACGTTTTTTTTGAGTGTAATGGCCTATCTTCAATTATTTGTGGAGCTCAAAAATGCGGCAATTTTGTCTATTTACGCAGCCACCGAGTGAGAAATGTTCATCGTCGCTGAATAACACTTTCTGTGTTTTCTATTTTTTTTCTAAGCGATCCTTTATTTAAATGCCTGACGTTTAGCTAAAACAGAACATGTTTGGTTTGACAGTTTAGTTTGACAGATGTCAAAATACAGCCCTGCACTTTTGAAACCATTAAATGGATAACCTTTTACATATATTAAATAAAGCTTTTATTATAAAGAAGAAGAACGATTTTAAGATTTGAAAGAAGTTTCTTTTGAGTCTGAAATTTTTATAAACCACGGTGTGCGCTTGCAGTCTACAACAACGTTAATGGCTTTCTTTCGACATTACGTACAGAAAGTACACTGCCCTTGAGCCTACAGAAAACAATATAAAAAAAATTCTCGTTTTCTGATACTAGGCTGGGAGAAATGAGTCTTGCGGGCCCTTACAAATGACAAACAAACTTAATTACCGACTGCAGAAATCCGATTTGAAGGAGTTAGGCATTTCTCGGAATTTTCGCAACGACATAAAGGGTAGTTTTTGAGTTAACTTAACTAAAGAAAATTAGAATTCAACATTTTTACGGACCAAACTGCAATGGATTTTAATTCATTCTTACTTGTATTTGTCTTTTTTCCCGAGACCGTCTTAAGGTAAGTATCAGTAAGTACTTGACCCCATAAAACATGATTCCCTAAAAATATAAATTTTTCCTAAACAAATATTTCATTTTAATGCAAAACCAACACAAAAAATATTTTTTTATGCAAAAAAAAAAAAAAATTATAATTGCGATGTAGAGGATTAAAAACTTAATTTTTTCCTAATGAATTGTAAATTAATACGAAACATCAATTCGATTGATAATTTTACTTCCAGGATTTGGCATCATCTTCTACTACATGTTCACTAATTTGCAACCTTTTGAGGAGTTGAAAGCATTTCAAGATTTCAGGCTGTATCCATTGTTTATCGGTGCCACATTATTTGCATTCGAAGCGCCTGGATTAGTCAGTTAAAATATACATAAATATAACAACTGCTATAATCCTGCATGAAATAACCTATAAAATAACCATCTCAGGTGGTCTCCATTGAGGCGAATATGAAGCAACCGCAATCGTATGTTGGTTTAACCGGTGTCTTGAGTGTTGGCATCTTTTTTGTTGTGCTGCTGCAGCTTGTATTCGGCTTATTCGGCTATTGGCGTTATGGCGAGGATATTAAATCGGCTATACTGCAGAGTCTGCCACATGATGAGATGTAATATGTGATGGAATATGCAATTTCAAAGAAATTTGGACACTGAAATAATTATCTCTATTCTTCCTTGCCCAGCCTCAGCAACACCGCACGCGTTATTTTCGCTTTTTCCATGTACATTTCCCATCCATTGCAAGGTTATGTGCCCATTGATGTCATGTGGAATAATTGGCTGAAAGCAAAGGTGCCGGAGAGCAAAGCATATGCGCTGGAGTTCATCTTTCGCGTGTGCTTGGCGATATTATCTGGTAAGCACTTATGTATAATAATAATGAAATTGAAATCTTAACTTCCTCTTTCCTTCCAGTTCTCCTTGCCGTTGCTTGGCCAAACCTTACGTTAATTCTATCATTTGTCGGCGCTTTCTGTCTGTCCTTCTTGGGTCTCATATTTCCTGCTATCATTGACATTTCGATAAGATATGACAAGGGTTATGGGCCATTGAAAATCTATCTTTTACTAAGTATTATTGTGATATTGTTTGGTATTATTGGCGGCATAACGGGCTCTTATGTGCCCATAGAACAAATGATCAAACTTTATCTGAATGGCACAAATTTAACGGGTTAATTTGTGAAGCTGAATCTGAATGAGACGGAGCGGATGATAAAGCAACCGTTTTTAGCTATTGAAATGAGAAGTGAATTATTATTTTTATTTTAAATTATTTCAAAAAGTTGTTCTAAAAGCACTTAAAAGCTTTTTCTGTGTCATTTGAAATTTTAAAGCATTTTTGTCCATCGGGCAATTTGGTTGCAACTGTATTTATATAAAAAGTTAGATATTTCTCTATCGAAAGCTTAAGTTGCTGAAAGCTCTTAGAAGCTTTGAGCTTTGTAGAAGATAAAGTAAAGTTTGCGGCCATGTTGTTAATGTCCCAGCATCTGCTGTAATAGCTAAAAAAAAAAATCCTTTCAAAGGTTTGTAGATGTGTGTAAATAAGTGCTTTTAAATAAAACTGAAAGCTTACGGAAGCTTCAATAGATGTCACCGAGCACGGCTATTCCCTTACCATACCATTTTTTGTACGAAAGGATTTGTAGGGAAATGCCTGACAAAAAAAGGCAACTAAAATTCAACAGCCATCAATACAGTGAGGGCTGTATACCGACACTATCCAGTATTTTTTATCCTGGAGGTCGGTTGATCTTTGATGGAATTGAGGCCCGGAAGAGGTTGTTGTTGTTGCTCTAGCGACTTGCTCAACTCCTTTTAGAAACGAACAAAGTTAGTCGATTTCATCTAACTGGAAGTCCAGGAAGTGAGCTCTTGCGACGGGTTCGGATCAGAAGAGGGGTGTTAGATGATCGGGTTTCAGTGAACATGCAAAGAGGAGAGTTATAGTCATGCGCGGTCTCATTGTAAGCGGAACATACGTACGTTAAGTATGTAGGGATCTAGTATGAATGGGTAGGAGTTGAGTCTGTTACAGTATCCAGTCCTTAATTATGCAGGTAGTACTTGGGTCTCGCGAGGAAGCTCGAGCTTTTTATTTGCTATGGAGGGTGGTTGGTTGGAATCCTGATTACGTCATTCACTCAAAAAAAAAAATTAATAAAGGCGTCGACAAACTCTCTGTAAAAGGCGTGAAGAGCCTGTCGGTAGCTTCTCTTAACCAGTAGATGTCTGCACGGATGATCTCTACTTGCAGGTTAGCGTCTTAGCAGATATTGCTTGCATGGCATGCCAATAGCCGAGGGGTTAGTTTTGCGTACTACTACTCGGTAGGCCAGGGTTCAAGTCCAGCTTCGAGCTACATCCAAGATTATGGAAAACTAATTTTTCTAATTGTGATCGCCGCTCGGCAGGGAATGTCAAGCCCTCCGAGTGTATTTCTGACATGGGAAAAAAGCTCTTCATAAAAATTCATCGACCGTTCGGAAGTAGTTTAGAATAAGCTGTAGGTTCCTCCGTTTGTTGGTAAAAGCATCAAGACGCAAAAACCACCAATTGGAGGAGGAGCTCGGCCAAAGCGACGGTTATAAAGCGCCAAATATATAACTTTAGGTTATTAACAGTCGGAATTTTGACTTTCCCCGTTTGAGTCCCGGGCCACAAGAACATAGAGGGGAACTGCTTGGCAGCTGAACTCGCTATGGTTGGTATGACCAAACGGATTATTTCGGGTAAAAGACGCATTACTACAGCTTTTCCACATATAAACTGCTACATAAATAATTCAAGTAGTAGTCAAGCAGAGAACAAAACTTGTTCTGCCTCAAGTTGAGAAAAATTTGACGGAAATGAAAATTTATATCTTTTATTCTCGGATAAGGGAGGGTATACTAAACTAAATGGGATACTGTAGCAGTGTCTTCTTTAGAGAATTGAAATTACGAAGAGGAGGCCACGATTTTCCAACTACTATGCTTCAAACGGAGGTAGCAGCTACTTTGGTGCCTAACATCGACCAAAGCTCCTCCAGCAAAGCGGATTTGAGATTATAAAACCTAACTTCTATGGTGCAACGTTCAGGTTAGCCACATAATAAATAAGAAGTGCTTTTTTACGCAACATGCCTACAGCTACTCGCTTGTGAAAGGAAGACCAAATCTTTTCGCATGTTACTCTGTCAAGCTTTGGACTGCTAAGATTTCTATATATCTAAAAATTCGCTTCCTTTTCGGAGCGTATCAGAAATATAATTTCTTCTACTCTCATTCCGTTTGAGTTTGCCGGATCAGAAGTCAAATTGTGTTCACATTTCTGAGCAACCTGTCCATACAGAGCCTTTAAATAGTAGTTTCCATGTGACGAGAGGCATGTGTTCTTTATACGGAGTAATCTGCTACCATGACATTGAGACTTTTTCAGCAGCGCTTTAAAAAAAAGTCTCACCTCTTCAGTCCGTAATAGAAATTAGGTAGTAAGTGGACGTCGTATTTAATCCACTTTACTGTACTACTCCGCCTGCAAACGCATCGATTGATTGGTGGAGTGTGTACGAATTAAAGCTTTGGCTTTGTATTTTCCAAGCGCCATGA
The DNA here is from genome assembly GCA_030068015.2 of Neoceratitis asiatica. Taxonomy (NCBI): domain Eukaryota; kingdom Metazoa; phylum Arthropoda; class Insecta; order Diptera; family Tephritidae; genus Neoceratitis; species Neoceratitis asiatica. The sequence continues at coordinate 64,355,116 of CM061527.1, read as the reverse complement.
TCCAATCAAATCAAAGCGGAAGCGCCTTTTAATTTGCAACACGCCAGCCATACAAAAGAATCATGAGAAGGCAATACCGAGCCTTTATTAGCTTTCTCCCAGCCCACTGCTGTCAAACTTTCTACTTTTAGTTATATTTTTTTTTTTTTTCGCAATGCGACTTTAGTTTTCGCCTTATTTTTGATACTTCTATTTTTCCAAACGTTTTCTTTTTCGATTCTTTTATATTAATTTGTGTTCGTTAAATTGTTGCGACGTGTGGGAATGTGTAAACGGAAAATCATTGATGTTTGACTGATTGATTGCGTGCAAACTCTTCAAAGTTCCCCATGAGGAATGTGGAAAATTTTAAAAGTGTTTGAATTCCAAAGACACAAACATATATACATATGTATGTATGTAATTATTTTCAATTCTCAAATTACTCGGAGTCTTGTATACTGTTTCAAGGAAACAATAGTGAAAACAGTTTGGTTAATGTTCAATATTAACAGACAAACGAAATCAGAATCTCCATCAGAGTAGCGGAGAGAAGATCCTATTTCTTCAGAAAGACCATAACTCTTAAAAAGCGCTATTTCAGACATTCCGGTCTCCTAGTAATCTGACTAAACACTAACCTCAAATTATGGTTCACACAAAATTATAATTTCGCACTGGGTCCATCTTTTTCCAATTTTGTTTGTTTGTTTTCAAAAAAAGTTTCAATGCTAATTGAAAGAAATTTACGGCAATCAACAAAAACTGACCAGCGAACTTCCGGGGTGTGAGTAATTAATTGATGAAGCGAAGTTTTGAAGTTTTCGCTTAGTTACAATAGCTAAATATATACATAGAAATACAAAGTGGCGTTTGGGGAGCCAAACAAATGTTGTTGTTTTCCAAAATAGAAAATAAGCATCAAAACTTTAGCGCTTTAAGTGGTTAGAGGTGTACTTGATTACTTCCATACACTTCGCGCTCTCTTTTTGCAGTGCTATAAATTTTTGACCACTTTTTTTGGCACATATTGGACAGTATATCAGTAATAACTCGACGGATGCTAGTTTTCAAGTGATCAAGAGTAACAGATTCATCCACAAAACCACGAAAGCCTCACAAAAATGTCCAACAGTGTCAAATCGCACCATCTTGTTGGAGCCACATACCCGTATCTGACAGTTTCGCTGTTATCTTTTTAAAGAAAAAAAGCTAAACCAACACCTCCCAATCAAAGAGCCCACCAGACAGTAAGTGTTTTTTTTTGGGTGCAATGGCCTCTCTTCAATTATTTAAGGTCTCGAAGCCCAAAATGCGTCAATTTTGCATTTACGTATCCACCGGGTGAGAAATGTGCCTCGTCGCTGAAGAAAATTTTGTTGGAAAAATCACGGTCCACTGTTTGTTGTTAAAGCACCCACTTGACGTAACTACGGCATTGTGTATGATCAGCTGGCTTCAGATGTTGTGTGAGCTTCATGTGGATGTAGGTGTAAGTCCAAGTGCAAAGTACGCAATAAAGTGTCATAAGAAAGTTGCAGGTCTTGATAGCGTCGAGAAATAGACACATTCGGATATTCAAATACAGCCTTGCACTTTCGAAACCACTAAATGGATAACTTTATTTCGTTGATGGAGGATGAATGTAGATATATCCCCGTTCTGGACCTCTTTTGGAATTGAAAAAAAAGGATAGTTCATTTGTGGGACTCTGGCGAAAGGAGCACATTACCGTTTTTTGCTAATCTGTTTTAAATTTGGAAGTTGTGAGTTGTCTACTGGGGCAGCAATAAACATTGAATGTAAAAGAATACCTTTCATACTGGCACCGAAGCTGCTCTCTACTCAAACATCCTGGATAACAAACAGATTTATCCGCTCTGGATCAGTTAAATTTTCTAACAAGTAGATATATTTATACTAGAGTCCCTCCAGTGGTTGGTTTCATGAACGTAGCAATATCAGAAAATGAGATTAGTGTTTCGTGATTTTTAAAGCTATCGGATTTTGAAGGACTATACAGTTTAGTGCCTTTTCCGACAGATATGGGCGAATGGTAATAAAAAGTAAAGAGATCAAAATGGAGGAGAGTCTTCCTCATTCCGACGAACGAAACTATTATATTCAGGGGGTCATGTTGCGCTTCGAGGAAGTGTTTCGACCCACTTCTCTTCTTCGTTCTGCCTGTCGCTACATTAGAGAACTCAAATCACATCTCTCTCTCTAGTTCCTAGAGCAACATCTCTCGGCTGTAAGGCCTGTAACATCTTGCCTCAACTATTGAATATTTTTCTGTGCATTTTGATATGAAATGAACGTCTACATCATATCATTCGCGGGTGTGTGAGAGCTCTATGCAAAGCACGAGCTCACTTTTGACCAAAAACAACGGTGAGTTGATGATTCGGAGTAGTGTTTGGAGATTTTCGAGTGTAATAAACTCGAGTTTTGCATCGATATGTGACATTGGATGAAACATGGCTCCACCATTTCACTCCGAAGTACAGTCGACAGTCATCCGAGTGGACGCGGTGAACCCGCTCGAAAGCGTGGAAAAATGCAACAGTCAGCTGGCAAGGTAATGTCGCGTGTATTTTGGGATGCGCATGGAATGGTTTTCATTGACTACTTAGACAAAACCTTCAACAGCAAAAATTACATAGCGTTATTGGACCGTTTGAAGGACGAAATCGTCGAAAAACGACAGAAGTTGAAGAGAAAGAATGTACTGTTTCACTAAGACAATGCACCGTGTCACAAGTCAGTGAAATCGATGGCAAAAATACATGAATTTGGCTTCGAATTGCTTCCGCATTCACCGTATTCTCGGATCTGGAACCCAGCGACTATTTCCTGTTCTTTCGCGAAATGAAGAGATGATCGCCGAAACAGATTCCTATTTTGAAACAAAAGACACATCGTACTACAAAAATGGAATCGAAGAGTTGTAAGGTCGCTATAATCAGTGTATCACCCTTGAATGGAACTAAGTTGCATAAAGAAAGAATTTTGCAAAAAAAGTGTTTTACTATGTTATTGCGGGAGTAACAGTCCCTGACCGGATAAAAATCCGGTTCGTTTCGCTATAAACACTCGACTGTCACGGGAACTATTGGATTTTCGCCGACTCTTACTAAAGGCATGCCTTACTGCGGGTATATTCTTTAGCCTCTAACCTGCAGATCTGTCGATCTTCTCCACCTCTTTTGGCGGTCTATACAAGTGAGACATGCTTTTGACTGCCACTCAGCTGGTTGTGGTAAGAAAAAATTCTTTTACATATGACTTAAAAAGCTCCTGACTTCTGATTTTAGATGAAGTATCCTCTGTGTAGACAAAAAAAAACATCCGAGTTAAACTGAGAAGGCATAACATCTGTGGTTTTCGTAGGATATGGAGCCGACCACACAAGAAAATTGCTTAAATAAAAAAACGCAAAATCACAATCTGATGAGAAACACCCCTTCTGATGACGATCACTGCAAACGTTTCGCGTTTCGGGGAAAGGTGCTGTGCCCAGGTTGATAACGCCGCTGTGCCAGAAATGCAATGGTTGCTATATGAAAGAGCGCAAACTCGATGTTGTATTTGTTATGAGAGGCAGACTCCGTAATGCAGTACTGGTATTCACCCTGATGGATGGACGTCTTGCCACAATGCGTTTCAAAGCGAAGTTCTAAAACGCATCGCTCATTTGAACTCAATCCCAGACGGAAGTGAAGGACGATGTGACCAAAGCTGCTTTCTGTACCTAGTACCTAGAATGCACGTGTGCTGCCCCTTGCTTGGCGTTTTCAACGCTATGATGAGCAAAGAAAGTGTACATAAGAGTCCCCACCGAGCCGTCGCTGATCGAATTCGCAGGGACACGAAATAGAATTATCTCCAGTACTAGATCCCGGCAAAAACTTTATCTCCGACTTTGTGACGTGAATTTTATGAGCAGCAGTGATACCATTCCAATTTTGCAATTATTAAAAGGAAAAAAGGCCTTTATAAGGAAAAAAGTAAAAAAGCGAGGAAATATCATTAAAGTAAACAGACCTCGGCTCGAGAGCGTCTTAAAAGCCACCATCAGTTCAACTAATTCAAAGTAATAACAATAATTTGACTGACAACTAACTGAAAGGTGAAATGTTCGTAGACAAGCAGACAGATAAACATAAGACATAGAACTGATAGTTACATAGGTAGGTAGACAAATAAAGGAGCTCTTGCCGCATAATTTATGAGCTTTTTATGCACCCACGAATATCAGACATACTTATACATATGTATAATAAAGGTAATGTCAAGTTATTCAACGCATTGTAGTGGAAGAAACATAAAAGGACTAGGTAAATGTAGATCGCGACAGCCATCTCCAGTCAACGCTATCATATTTGCGGTTATATGTGTGTGTGTGTGAAATGGAAAGGTGCTGCAAGTTGACAGTGGCTTCGTGGCAATTATTATAAGGAAATGACTTTGTACTCATGCAAATGCGCTAACCTATACCTTTAGTTACACAAATAAGTGTTGACATATGCATAACATGCACATACATACATACGTACTCATGCTCAAACAAAAGGTTCTGCTGTTCGACATCGCGCGTCAGCAATGTAATATCGCTCATAGGTGCTGGTATACCAGAGTCAGTAGCTCGCTAATTTCATAAGAAATATAATTAAATATACATACATACATTCATATATTTATAAAGCAAATGTAGGTATGCAAGAATTTTACTACTTTCTTATTTGTGTCTCAATGCAAGATATTAAGTACTGCTTAAGGCATGACGAAGTTCTCGACTTCAGGTCTTTTTAAAGCAAAAAAAAAAAATTTGATAAGTCTGTGTGAGAGAAAATATTAAATATCCGACAACTGTGTAAGAGGGAAGTCGGTGGATTATACAGTGTGGTTGAGGTCCATTTTATTCAATTTAAATATATCGAATGACCTCTTTGGTCTTTGGCGCCAGTTAGAAATACCAAATGAAACCAGGGCGTTTCTCTCTTCCTCCGCTTCCGCCAGCGAGTACTCCATCGAATACTTTCAAATCTGAAGCCCATTCATCCATTCGGATGACATAACCTAGCCAGCGTAGCTGCTGTCTCTCGATTCGCTGAACTATGTCAATGTCGTCGTATAGCTCGTACAGCTCATTGTTCCACCGTTTACGGTATTCACCGCTGTCAACGCGCAAAGCACCATAAATCTTCCGCAAAACTTTCCTCTCGAAAACTCCTAAAGCCGATTCGTCGGCTCTCGACATCGTCCAGACTTCTGCACCATATGTGAGGACGGGAATGATGAGCGACTTGTAGAGTTTGGTTAAAGGTCCACGAGAAAGGGCTTCACTTTTCAATTGCCTACTCAGTCCATCGTAGCGCTTGTTTTTTAAAATCGGTGACAAGGTGGCGTGTGTAATTATTTTTTCAGATGTCTTCTCCAAGGCGCATGGTGAATATCTGGCCAATGGTGGATTTACCAAGGGTAACGTCACACTGATAAGGTCCAATCAGTTTCTTTGACGGTGGGCTTTAATCTCTCATACAATACGCCCGATAGGACCTTGTATGCGATATTGAGGAATTATATCTCACGATAATTGACGCACACCGTGGGATCCTCCCTTTTGTGGATTAGGTAGAGCATAATGAGATCCCAATGGTAGGGCATGCGTTCGCCTGACCATTTTCTGCAATGAATCTGATGTATGCTCCTTGTCACTTCTTCGCCACCGTATTTTAATAGTTTTGCCGGTAAGCCATCGGCCTCCACCGCTTTATTTTTTAAACAGGCAATCACCATTCGGGTATTAGAATATCTACTCCATCATCACGATCTCCGGGTATCGCACATTCACTGCCATTTAGCAGACTGGAGAGGTGTTCCCGCGTCGGAGAAAAACACCATTCTTGCCAAACCAAAAAATTCGAAGGTGAGGAATTGAAGGCTTTGCTGATCCATGTCAAACGTAAGTTGAACTAGCTATCGACGGCCAGAAACGAACGAAAAACATGAGAGGGTGATTTTGTAACATGACAACGATCAGCCCCACGTGTGTGTATTCTTCAGACTATGCTTTTTCGACTCATGGTTTAGATATGGTATTCAGAAATTATCAGAGAGTTGATTCCGATGAACAATACTTTGAGTGATGCATTTTTTTTACGATTCTTCAATTTTTTGAACCGAATTAATTTGTACACCATATAATCTCAGCTAATCTGAAAGTATTCAATCACACGAAAAGGTACTTTTTTATATTGTTTTATATTGTCTCTCGCCTCAAAATTATCAAATTCGTCTTCCTGAACACATTGTCGGAGTAGAATTTCTCTTCCTTTGTCTTATTTAACTTATTTCACGAACGATTACAAGGTGGTCATTGCGAATAAGAACCAAAGGTAGAGGATAGTACCAGCATCGGCAGAAATATACGGTCAATCCGTAGAACCAGAAAACAAGGAGGTATTTGCTCGAGGTATCGTTTTTTTGAGCAGAATAAGCGGCCAAAAATGAGGCGTAGGCTTGATGCTAATCTCAGTCATTGATAGTTAGCATTCAAAGACTTGAAATCCATAATAATATATTAAAAACGGTAGAGAATTGTTATAGTTTAAAGCGTGATATCTAAGAATTTCTCCGAACCTAGTATGGGTAGCTTGGCACTGCAACATACCGGGTTACGTACCGGAGAACGAGCTTGCACTTGGAAGGGCACTTTCAACTTTCAATACTATGGAAGAGTTTGGGTATGCGGTCTCTCCACTTGCAAGTTCACTATAAGAGGGTTATTCATAGCAGATCCTAATTTAAGAAGTAAGAGTCTCAACTGTTGCAATTTTAGCAGGGTAATGTGCCCAGCGGTCACAATAAAAAGCTTCTCATAAGAATCCATCAGCTATTCGGAGGAAGCTTAGAATAAACTATAGGTCACTCTGTTTGTTGGAAAAGCGTCAAGAGGCTCTCTACAAATTGGACGAAGAGCTCGACCGAAACTCAGTTCAGCGGTTATAAAGGACCAATTATATATATATACATATATAATGTGTCCGATATAATATAAAAGATGGCCACGAGTATTAATGTCTCTAAAATAAAGAATACATGTATATATTTATGGGTCTTCTTACTGGTAATTTCCTATTGGACAGGTACACAGGGAGTTTTGGCGTATCTTCAAGCGACTTCTGCAGAAATTGTATATGAGTGCTTTCACCGAGTGCAATTGCTTAGTGGGTGGGGATCTTAAGATCCTTAGAATGTAATATTGGACCCTTCTGGTGGCCAAAGTGAGCTCATGCCAAGCAACCAGTTTAACCTAACCTAATCTAATCTTAGAAATCTTATAAACGGTGATTCAATTCGAGGTTCCCTACTTCTTTAAAGAAAGAACACAGAAAATTCAAATTTAATGGGAAATTTTTATTTTAATTCGAAAGAACATTCTTTGGCATTTATTTTTTTTTGAAAATGATCTCTTTCAAATATTGGCCGCAGCTACGACTCAGATAGTCCATCCAATGAGTCCAATTTTCGATGACTCGTTCGAGCATTTTGACTGGCAACAGCCGAACGATACGCGTGATGTTTTGCTCCAAGGCTTGAATCAAAGCAGGATTGCCGGCATAGACTTTAGACTTTACTTATCCCTACAGGAAAAAGTCTACCGATCTTGGTGGCCAATCGACCTGCCCAAAATGTGAAATTATCTTCTCACCGAAGTGTTCTCTCAATAAAGCCATTGATTGATGCGAAGCGTGGAAAGTGGCGCCGTCTTGTTGAAAGCAAATGTCGCGGAGATCTCAAACTTCAATTTCAGGCATCAAATAGTCGGTTATCATGGCGCGATAACCGTCTCCATTGACGGTTACGTTCTCACCGGCATAATTTTTGAAGAAATATATACCCATGATCCCACCGGCCCAAAAACCACATCAATCGTTGTTTTTTCTGGATGAAGTGTCAGCTCTTGAATCTCTTCAGGTTGCTCTTCGTCCCAAATGCGGCAATTTTGCTTGTTTACATACCCATTGCGCCAGAAATGGGGCTCAAGCCTGAACGAAATTTGGCTCGAAAACTTTGGATCTTCTTGAAACTTTTTAAGAGCCCATAGAGCGAAGTGATGTCGCTTGGGAAGGTCGAGTGGCTTCAGTTCATGTACAAGCTGTATTTTGTATGCTTTCAATTTAAGACCTCGACGTAAAATGCGCTAAGTCGTTCCATAACTCAGTCCGGGTTATTGCGAAATCGGTTCGGTTTGACACCGAATCGATTCTCCACGGTCTTCGTGCCCACTGACGTGGCACATTCGGTCGAATATTATCCAATAATGAATTCGTGGCCTCAAGATGGGTGATGTTGTTGCGAATAGCATGCTCAGTAGGCCGATTCGTTGACCAGAAGTTGAGCGAAGCGCGTGAAACGCATTCTTTACAGAACGTGAATCTTCGTAATAAAATTGAATGATTTGTAAACATTGTTCAAACTTAAGTCTTTCCATGATGAAATGCCAAGCAATTCTAAACAAAAATAACATGACAGCTTGATATGACTCACGCGTGATCTGTCACAAAAAGGCTATTGAAAAAATTACGTAGGGAAATTGGACGTATATTCCTAAGGTGGTTTCATCGGTTGCAAAGGTACGTTCACTGAATAGTTGGTCAGGCTCTTAGGATCCCCAAGGGTCTCATAATACCCCTCTACTTGCCAAATTCAATTCATGCCCACCAATCACTTCAATCTAACCTAAAGAAATACGAACAGAACTAGTCCGGCTGTAGTTGTGCAATCTTTTTTTTCTGGTTAAATACCATTACATCGACTCGAAATTAGCGATGCGCTCCAAAACTTGTACAAATTCATCGTCATACAATCCCAAAAATTTCTTACACGCATCCACGCGCTACTTGCCGTAAGGCGGTGTGGGTATTCTTGGTAAGTTGATGATTTAATGCTTCAAACTACTAAGATAATGGTTTATTCCTCTGATCGGTATATAACCCAAGAGTTTCAACTTTTTCCTCCATAGCTGGCATTGCCTTGCTAAGTTATTCTATATGGGGATCATGTTCAATCGATTCCGGATTAGTAATACTTCTTCTTATTACTAACTTTTGAGTTCCACTCCCATGCAATGGAGAGTGTTGATCAAAGCTACATCTTCAATCAAACCGGTTAAAAAAGTAATCGGTCCTTCAAACAGAAGCAAGCCATCGAAAGAGCAAAGAAACCCTTAATTGTTGGAGAGCTAAACAAATTACCACTGAATAATAAACAAATTGAGTTGAGCAAAACAAAAAGTAGCCTAAGTAATTTGGCAATTAAGTCGACTTCATTTCGATTCATTAATACACCAACGAGAGCAACAAAGTACCAAAGCAATTTGTATTTCTAATTCGGCAAAAACAAAACTAAAAAAAAAGAATGAAACTAAATTAGCACTTTCCCCCTTAAGGAGTACGCAACAGATCATTTACTGATTTAAATGCGGATGAGCGTAGAATAACTAACGAGCACGCGGTTAGAGTGGAAGAGAGAAGAAAGAGTTGTTTGTGCTTTGTGCTTTTCTATTATTTCTATTGCTTTGCATTGCGCCCCGCTTTTTGCCCCATCGATGGGTATTTTTTTTTTTTTAGATTATTGATAGCCAAATGACCATTCATTGGTTTATATTGCTATTTCGAGCGAAAGTCCCACTGAGAATTGAAGGAAAAAGATTTCAGAAAGCATGGGAGGGCTAAGAGAAGCTGAGGCCACAGCAAGTTAACTGTAACAATTCTACAATACTACAATTCTGCAAGGTATTGCTGCAAGAAGTGCGCTCATTTACGGTTTAGTTGTGGAAAATACGCTTTGATGTATTAGTCATAACAACAAAAACAGCAACTGCATGGAGTAAAGAAAATTACAACAAATAGTAACAACAACAAATGGCATATTATGGCAAATGTATTGAGTTTGGAATAACATTCGAAAGAAAACTACGTAATGACACTGCGAATGCGTGCGTTTGAAAATTTCTGCGCCAAGAAGAGGGAGAAGAAGAAGAAGAGGAAAGAAGAAGGAGAGAAGATAATCTGAAAAAAAACAAAAATTTGTGCAAAAAGAAGAATTCTAAAAAATTGAAAAAAAAGTTCGTGCAGTATCGCTGAACGTGTTTTAATAAACTTCTCAATAACACATTGGCGCTGATGAAGCGTCTCGGTTGGCTTACCATCGCGTTGCATTTCTAGGGTGGAGGAGGAGGAGTAGGAGGTGGTAATTTCTCTGCCATCACGCCAATAGACGTTGATACGCCTGTCAACTTGCTGCCACCGAGGTTTACATTTCAATTTAAATTCAAAACAGTGCGACATTTTGCCAGGCAAACGAGAGAGAAAAAAAAAGGATTTTCAAAAAAAAAAAAAAAAACTAAAATAATGAAACGAGATGGTAGCTATACAAGTCATATATTTTTTAATGTAAATAATTTTTTTTTTTGCTTTTCTTTTTTGCAGTGACTCATCAGCACGCAAATGAGTGCGGCTGAGCATTGAACGTGAACTCGCAAAATTGACGAATTGAAAGAAATTACAAAAACAAAAAGGAAAAAATTTTGCAATTTGAAAACACATAATGCTCACTCAAGGCAGAGCTTAGGAAATTGAGGTAGAGTGTGCAACTGTGACATTGACGATTTGAAATTTGATTAAATTGTTAAAGAGCTGGCTTGCTTGGTGGAGGACTCTGAGAAAAAGACAGTGTGGAGGCTTTAGGCATATATATGTATGTATAATTTTCAACCTTGAAGTATTTCCTCTTTCGACAGCTCACAACTCTATTAGCTGTAAAAATTAGTTTTCTGAAGATATAATGTTCCTCCTTCAGGTATTTTTTGTTGTGGAACTCGTCAAGTCCCTCATCGAAATCTTCTTCTCCTTCTTAATAGGCGGAGGCACCGCTTATGCGACTACAGCCGAGTAAGCAATATCTGTTAGAAAATCAGCGATATATTGAAGAACTTCGCGTTGAACCCGATTGTGCCCAGACATTCATACAAAGGATTGAATTACAGAACTCGGCAGCTGAGTCTTTCTTTCACACCACTTATCCAAAACCAAATTTGTGATTCTTTATATGGAAGCTACAGTACATGTCAGAAGGACTTACTTCTCATGTTCTTTACATTTTTGTGGACGGTGGTTTTAATAGCCAAGAGAGCAGCGGCACTTTCTGACTGAAGCGATTTTCGGCCGAGTTCCTCTTCCAATTTCTGGTGTTCGTCTTGATGTTTTTCCTACAAATGGATGGAATTACACTTTATTCTAAGAAACCTCCCAACGGCAGGTGGACTTTTATGAGGAGCTTTTGATTTTTTGTTCGAAATACACTCGAAGGCCTACCTACCGAGGGGCGACTGCAATTAGAAAAATTAATTTTCTATAATTTGGATGTTGGTCGAATTAGGATTAGAAACGTGGTCTTCCGAATGTTAGTATGTAATGCTAGCCACTTGGTTATTGCGGCCGCACATTTGTGTGTAGCGGTCGTCATCAAAGCGGGGTCTCTCATCCTAGACATTGCTTTTTTACCCAGCGAACTGCTTTTTTAAATCCTGACGTCCGCTCGCAGCCACACCTTAGGGGTCCGAGTAGTTTCACTAAAGCTTCCTCTCTTTCAACTTTAATTTTGAGTATTCCTGCCAAACTTATACGACTGTGCACCGAAAGCGCCGTCAGGATAGGAATGATGCTCTCCGGATTGTTTAAGACTGAACAAGGTTTCAGATAAAGAGACTATTTATCATGTGGTTTCTTTAACTTAATGCAGGAATAGCTAATACGAGCTGCAGAGCTAAATTTTACAATCTTCTACTACTAAAGGGTGTTTTTTTTTATAGAGGTATAGAACTTTAAGTTGCAATAAAACAACGATGGATTATTCGATTGACATGAATTTTATTTATCCGAAAGATAATTTTGTGGCATTACATTTTAAATATGATTTCTGGCATATGACCGCCACGGCTGGCGCGGATGTAGTCCAATCTGGCTTTTTCCAACATTTGTGGCCGTATATCGGCAATAACACGGCGAATGTTGTCTTCCAAATGGTCAAGCGTTTGTGGCTTATCCGCATAGACCAATGACTTTACATAGCCCCACAGAAAGTAGTCTAGCGGTGTTAAATCACAAGATCTTGGAGGCCAATTCACAGGTCCAAAACGTGATATTAGGCGGTCACCAAACGTGTCTTTCAATAAATCTATTGTGGCACGAGCTGTGTGACATGTTGAGCGTCTTGTTGAAACCACATCTCCTGGACATCATGGTTATTCAATTCAGGAATAAAAAAGTTAGTAATCATGGCTCTATACCGATCACCATTGACTGTAACGTTCTGGCCACCATCGTTTTTGAAAAAGTACGGACCAATGATACCACCAGCCCATAAAGCGCACCAAACAGTCAGTTTTTCTGGATGTAACGGTGTTTCAACATAGACTTGAGGATTATCTTCACTCCAAAGGCGGCAGTTTTGTTTGTTGACGTAACCATTCAACCAGAAGTGCGCTTCATCGCTAAACAAAATTCGCTTATGAAAATCGGGAACAACGGTAATCTCGTTTTGGGCCCATTCGACGAATCTACGCCTTACTTGATGATCGTTTGGCTTCAATTCTTGCACGAGTTGGATTTTGTAAGCACGCAAACCAAGATCCTTCCGCAAAATCTTCCATAAAGTGGATGGACACAGATCCTATTCCTGTGCTCGATGACGGATGGACTCATTCGGGTCTTCCTCAATGCTATGCTCTACAGCAGCAATAGCTTCTTCTGTACGCACCGTACGGCGTCTCTGGGGATGAGTCTGGCTGGGACAGAAGTCTGGCTACACCATTGTGTTGCCAACATTACGAAAATAAACCTTCGGCTGCGCGAACTTTAGTAAACTTACTTTCTGGATGTACCTCTCGTGCACATTCATGTCTGGATCTCGATTTTTTTAATTCGAATTCCTCGTTGAGTTGTATTTGCCTATGTATCAAGGCGTGGTACATTTAATTTCTACGACTATATGCTCTACACCAGATAAAAGATCCAGATATACTCCTACCAAGCCGTGGTTTCGAAATTACAACTAACTCTCGAACCGCAAGCCGAAACCGCTGGGATCTGAGGAAGAAGAGGAACAGCTTTCCATTGGTTCCAAAAACCAAACTCTAATTCCTCGCTAAATTAACTAGTCAGATTTCTGAGACTTCTTTTTTAGATTGAAATAAACACTTCCGAAGTTCAAATAAAACCTGCCACCAGCTTAGGCTATAGGAGTCTGAGATAATACAGGATCTCCATTGAACAATTTTATGACTCGCTCTATGTGAAGCCACGCTTGCCAGTTACCGAACGGTAATAACTTACAACTGCCATCAGAAAAATAATAAATCACAGTGACTTTCCTCTTTGCGAACGAGTCTGCTGATATGTATAAGAATTTACTCGCTTCCTGTCCTTCGCTATTTATTGTAATAAGTATCAATGAAGTGCTTAAGAATTTTTTCCAAAAATGACAGCATTTAAGCCAATCAGCTACTCAGTTGGTATCTGCGTATTTGTAAACTTTGCAAACTTTTAACCAGCGCTTTTTGCATTTAATACTACTCGGTCTTCCTGATGCTCGCCAAAGCCGAGAAAATAAACGAAAAATACTTTGATATTTATATCCCTGCAGTATTGAATAATTTTTCTTAACCACACTTTACCTCCACTTCCCGTTGCTGTTTTATTAAATAGAATTTCTGTAGAAGTCCTTAGTCGGAAGCAAAAAAAAAACTGATTTAAATGATAACCGAAAGAGAGTAAATTGATAGACACGACTTTTCCATTACTAAAATAAATGTTAATATAAATGCTTATGAAAATGCGACGGCGAAGATGGACGTTGGGCGCGCTGTAGACCAATTGACTTAAGTCGCGTCTCTCTTTAACTCTGTGGTGGAGGACAAGCACCTAGGGGAGAAGGAAGGTTGTGCACTTTAGGAAAAAGACGTACTTACGAATTGGATATGCAAATAAATGAACAGCAAAGGGGAGGGTTAAGCCAAATACAATACTTGGAAGAATGAAGGCGGTGTTTTTTTTTGCTAAACACCACTGTTGAACTCATAAGGAAGCAGTAAGGAAAAACTAGTAATATATCAAAAGGATTTAGGTACAATAATCAGGGGTTAATGAGTAACTTTAAATTTAATATTTTAATTTTAACGCTTTGATAAAATTGTATTGACTATTCGTAAAGAGATATATGGACCCCTGCTTCGTCGAACTCCAAGCAAATTCGTATGATGCCTAACACCATCGGTATCTTCAGTGCAAAAATCCTCTGAGTAGTCCATAATCAACTGTCTGGAGGTGAGCTTGAAGTGAGATCTCGTGTGTCTTTTGGATTGTTGAATAAAGTAGTAGTTCCTAGAGGAGACTTAAGGTTCTGGTGTACTTCTGATAAAGGGAGTACCACTAAATTATTATAGGTCACCTAGCCCTGACTGTCTTGTTGAGTGTAGTGCATGCACTTCCTTTGCCAGTGCTCGGCTGAAGAGCCGATAGAAATCTTTTATAATACACCCAGTTCCAGCCTTATGGATAGAGGAAATTAATGCAGTTCATCAAACTGAGCGAACTCTTCGCAATCGCATGGATGGGGATGCGCAGGGAAGTGCAAAGAGCTTTACAAGCCGGAGCAGGATTGAATTTTTTTGTTTAATGTGCTATAAAATCACTTTTTATTGTTTCTGGATCCGCCGCTGATACAATAAGTTTGCTGCAGCTGCATACGGTTAAGGTCGTCTCAACTAATCACCCATCTCATCATCATCATCATCTGGTGAAGAATGTGGCTATGGCGAGTTCTATTGATCCATATTACACCGGCCATATAAAAGAGATCAAAGTTGTTATTGAATTTTAATCGGCGAGGTGGCGGATGAGCGTCATAGTAGCGTTAGGCAATGGTTTACATGTGAAGTTGTACCTACACGGAGATAAAAGTCCGACATGAAATACATAATGGTGCAATTCATTTCTGGATATTATAGTATACTTATCTTGTACCTATCCGGAATTGACCCCGGCGTTCCCCAACGTATGTCCCACGTACGATTCATGCCTACTCAACCCGACTCAGCTAACACCCCTCTCCCTCTGGTCCGAACTCGTCGAAACGTCACGTTTCCTCCAGTTAGACCTCCCTCACCCTAGGCGGGACAAGTGAACCGCTACAACAACAACAACAACAATAACATAAAATTGGGACAGTTACGAACGGAGTATATTCCGTCCAATCCGTCATAAGAGATACTCTGTGATACTCGCCAAATAAGGTTGTATATGGTCGGTTGGTCAGTTGAAGGGGAGGACCTCACCGAAAGCGGCCGCACTTAAGCCATTGTATAGTCTTATCTAGTGTATTCTGTAGATAATTTAATTTCATAGTCAACGAAATGATTAAGCTTTTACATTGTGTGGTATGTTAATCATCCAAATCTTGAATCGCAATCTAGACGCCACCTATTTCTTGACTTTAAGACCATCTAAGACCGGAAAGGAAAGCCATTCGTCAAAACGGAAAGGAGCTGTCTCTACACCGTCAGAATCAGAAATAGCCTCTCCGATTCGTTCTACAGTAATCGAGTTTTTAGACGAGATGACTGTCTATCTGTTGGACATATTTAACTTCGTGTTGATGATAACAATGTGAACTGGAAGACTTTATAGAGAAAATACGATCTAGTTTTTCTTTTTCCAGATTAGGCAATGAAGCAAAGTGGTTGGATAAGATAGTAAACTTGGACAAGATGAAATATTTCCTCTCATCAAACAAATATTCTGCGAGTTCGCAACTTATGTTAGCTGCCATTGTTCTAGCAGTCATAACTTCCCATAACCTCGAAGTCGTAAAAAATTTCGTCCTTCTAGGAACCAGCATCAATACCCACAGAATATCAGCTTTGAAATTCAATGCAGAATCTCTGATGTCAACAGGTACTATTTTCAGGCGAGTAAGCCTTTGGAAGAATAGTCCTCTCCCTATGAACAAAGTTGAACTCTACAAGCGGTCTGCAGTAACGTCGAGCTGTAGGGTGCAAAGTCTTGGAGGGTGACAGCTTCCGATTTCAAGAGTTTTCGAGTTGTTGACGGCAAAACTAGAGATGATGGAACGATATATATATATGTATATGGTGATATTGATATGGTTCAGCAAATTAGGGACGAAGGTTTTGCTGGGTCGTCCGCAAACAAGACAGTTCTGAAAATTTCCAATGCGTACGTTCTAGTGGAGGTAGAAAAAGGGAGACCTTCACTCCATGGAAGAGATCAAGTGAAAAGGAACTTTAGTACCCCTACCCTTTCATCAACATTTTGACATTTGTGATTTTCACAAATAAATTTGACGGCTGACTTATGATAAATCTCAGTTCTTTTCATTCATTCTTCATTCCTATAAATTTTCTTAATAAAATGCCGCCTTTTACTTCCAGTGAAAAAGTTTAAATTCTCAGAATATCTTAAATTTTTCTCTTCTCTTTGTCCGCTTTTAACAGCTTATTATGCATTTCTTTGTTTTTGTAATGGAACACCCAAGTAATTAAGACGACTCAGCAGCGGCAGAGTGGCAGTGTCAATAAGTTCTAATGCGTGTGGCATCAGTTGCAAGAAGAAAGTAAAGTATGAATGTAGGCGAGAGCATGCAACTACTACTATTACTACTGCCACTACTACTACTACTACTACTCCTCCTGCTACTACTAAAACTACGACTTTTGATACCACCACTAAGTGCTCTTACATTACACTCCCCCTTGCACTCGTTGCCTTGCAATTTGCACTTTCATCTCTTTATTTTAATTAAATATTGTTGTTGCCTTCAAGGCGTTGCAAACGATGGTTCTATTAGAAATTAAAAAAAAAAAACTAAATAATAATGAAGAAGACTACATCGATGCTGATGAATACAAATACTCTTACGTACACACATACACACAAATAAAGCAGAAGTTAAAATTACTTGAACTTTAGTAGCTGCTTCCGATTGGCGCGTGCCTGCACATTGTTGGTGCTTCTTCTGTGTAGCAAAATTCTTGGAATCTATTTTGTATTTATTGCAACAACTGCAGTTGCATCGCTGCTAATTAAATACGGGCTAGGTAAAGTGTGGCCTTCTCCTCTTGTTTCTTGATGAAAGTGTAGGTTTATCAAATGCTGCACTACTGAATGAAAGTGTATGAATTGTTTTTAAATTTTTAATTTTGAAATCATAAAAAATGTATCTTAAATCTTAGACGACAAACAAACAACAACAATACGAAGGGCCTCAAAACAACTCCTCTTTATCTAAAATAAGAAAGCGATTAGAGTAGTAGAGATTAGGAGATCAACTTTTTTAAAGAAAAAAACACAGAAAATTTAAATTTAATGCGGAATGTTAATTATCATTTGAAAGAACATTCCTCAGCATTTATTTTTTGAAGATTATCTCCTTCAAATGCTGGCCGCGGCTGCGTCTCAGATGGTCCATCCGTTGAGTCCAATATTCGATGACTCGTTCGAGAATTTCGACTGGTAACTAGCGAATGACACTCGTGATGTTTTGCTCCAAGGCCTGAATCAAAGCGGAGGGATTGTCCGCATAGACTTTAAACTTTACATATCCACACAGAAAAAAGTCTAACGGTGTGATATCACACGATCTTGGTGGTCAATCGACCGGCCCAAAACGTGAAATTGTCTGCTCACCGAAGTGTTCTCTCAATAAATCCATTAAATGATTCGATGTGTGGGAAGTGGCGCCGTCTTGTTGAAACCAAATGTCGGGGAGATCAATCGCTTCAATTTCAGGCATCAAATAGTCGGTGTTCATGGCGCGATAACGGTCGCCATTGATGGTTACGTTCTCACCGGCATAATTTTTGAAGAAATATGTACCGATGATCCCACCGGCCCACAAACCACATCAATCGTTGTTTTTTCCGGATGAAATTGCAGCTCTTGAATCCCTTCAGGTTGCTCTTCGTCCCAAATGTGACAATTTTGCTTGTTTACATACCCATTGAGCCAGAAATGGGTGTCATCACTGAAAAAAATTTGGCTTGAAAACGTCGGAGCTTGGGAAGGGCGAGCGGCTTTAGTTCTTGTACAAGCTATATTTTGTATGCTTCCAATTTAAGATCTCGACGGGAAATGAGATAAGTCGTTCCATACGTCAGTCCGAGTTGCTGCGAACGGCGCCGAATCGACTCTCCACGGTCTTCGTGTACTCTCTCAGCTGCGGCCGCTATATTTTCTTCACTGCGTGCTGGACTTGGTCTATTCGGTCGAATTTTATCCAATAATGAATGCTGGATCTCAAGATGGATGATGATGTTGCGAATAGTACGCTCAGTAGGCATATTATGTTGACCATAAGTTGAGCGATGCGCGCGAAACATATTATTTGCAGAAGGTGAATTTTCGTAATAAAGTTGAATGATTTGTAAACGTTGTTCAGACGTAAGTCTTTCAATGATCAAATGCCAAAGAATACTCAACAAAAATAACATGACAGCTTGACTCACGACTCACGCGTGATCTGCCAAAAAATGGCTTTTGGAAAAGGTACCTCTACTAGGGGCAACCTTTAAATAAAAGGTATTTTTTCATTCCCACCACAGAAGGCTCGCTTTCTCACTGCTCGCCTCCAAACGGATGTTTATGGGATACTCAGAGGATACCTGGGTCTAAGACCGGAGGTTATGAGCTGTTTAAAGCATAGTATATAAAGGAATTGTTGCTGGTCACTCCAAGCTATTCGGCAATCAAAAACTCTCATCACTTGTTCCGAAAGTACTGTATTGATTTTAAAATTGAAGTTTTTGGAGAGCTGTTTCCTTGATAAACTCAAGGCGAAGTATTTGATATGATCTGAAGATCTTCCGTAAGCCATCGTATCTTCTGATGGGGTTTTAGGCCATTTTTGTTGTAGGCCATTTCTTTGTCTCCTGCTCATGTACTGTCTTGCTACCATCTTTAACTGAAAACAGGACATTACCATTGCCAAAAAGTGGTTGAAAATTATCTCAAATGGATCGATCAAAAACACACGAGACGGTTATTTCAATGATTTGGTGTTTCACATATAATGCCAAGGTTCAAAGTTTAAAATAAAAGAGGAATTTCATGAAAAATTTATTTTAAATGCATTCTTTTTACGTTTATTTTGGAAAAGTATCGACCTGTGCTACATAAAGTGTATTTGTTATGTGTGTTATTGTATTCTCTTTTGTTACAAATTATCTCACTCTTTTGTTATTTTCCTCCCTACATCATGCTTGGTTGATTTTGATCTTCCTTACCATCAAAGTTATTTAATTATCGATTTTAATGTAAAAGTATTGAGTTTAATAAGGTAATTAACACTTAACATTGAAGTAAAGTCAAACGTTGCCAAAGCATCAACTAACATACTATGAAACGAGCAAACTAAGGAGTAATAAATAATGAGAGGCCAAACCATAAGTTTTAATAAGACAAATATATGTAAGTATGTAGATATGTTTGTATGTAGAGGAGAGTCTACTACTTTAGTAGTATTTATTGACACTTTGAGTGTGGCAGTGATTTTAATTGAAATTAATACGCAAATATTGTTGTTGTTTTTTGTATATGTATATGTATATGTAAATATGTTATGGAGTAGTTCTTTTGCTACTACTACTACTTCGTCCTTTCTTTGTTCAACCATCAAGTTGTAAGTTTCAAAACTGTTGAGTTGATTTTCTAAAGAACTTTTAATGCGATTGTCATGTTAACGTTTTATCTCATTAAAACAAGTTTAAAAATAAATTAATTAAACCATTACTTTAAAAATCTATAAATAAGTATGATTAAGTGTGTATGTATATGTTGTATTTATGTAGAAATTATTTTGGGATAATTTTAATTTTAATTAATTTTAATGTTATTAACTTAATAAAAAAATTTAAAATTATTAAATATAAAAAAATTTACTAAAAAACTATGCTTGTCGATCCTGCCAGGAGTCGAACCTGGAATCTTCTGATCCGTAGTCAGACGCGTTATCCATTGCGCCACAGGACCGTTGCGTTTCGACGCGCGAAAAAGCGTGATTCATTATGTCTACTGATAATATTTTGGGCACAAAACACACTAAACACGAAATACTATACACACATATGTACGTATACACACTCCGCGGGCATTAAAAGCAGTTTTAAAACTATTTAATTTATTCATTATGTTTTTTTTAAGAAAACGGAATACTGTTTATAGTTGTATGTATGTACACTATAAATATTTGGCGCTTAACGCTTCTTCTTTTTCATCTTTATGCTAATTTATATATATATATATATACTCTTATATACATGTATGTATGTATGTATATGTTACACATAGCACATGTTATGTAGGCTTACAATGTGTTATCTTTATTGATGCTTCTCTTTTTTTGCTTATTAGGCATACATTTGTTGTGGTTGTTGTTATTGTATAAACTAGAATTTATCAATATAGAAACACAAAATGTATGTACATATGTATATATTTAACAAATTATTTTTATTTTTACACCACACAAAAATTGCTTTGTCATCCCATAAGAGATGTGTTTTATTTATATGTGAACGCAAATCGTTTATCGTTATCGATAAATCAGTATGAAAAGTAATCAGATTTTATTGTAGTTCCTCTTTCGACTACATACTTGCTTAAGTATAGAAATTTAAATAAATCGAATAAGTGAAATTAATGACATAAAATAATTTATAAATTAAGTAAGAGACAAGTTCGGAGGACGCTAGGTGTATTTTTTACAGAATGAAATATATACAATATTGTATATATAATATGTATACATAATACTTTTTTCAATAGCCTTTTTTCGACAGATCACGCATGAGTCATGTCAAACTGTCATGTTACTTTTGTTCAGTATTGCTTGGCATTTCATCATGGGAAGACTTACGCCTGAACAGCATTTACAAATCATTCAACTTTATTACGAAAATTAACGTTCTGTAAAGAATGTGTTTCGCGCGCTTCGCTCAACTTATGGTCAAAATAATCGGCCTACTGAGCGTACTATTCACAACACCATCACCCATCTTGATACTCAGCATTCATTCTTCGATAATTTTCGACCGAATATACCGCATCCAGCATGCAGTGAAGAAAATATAGCGGCCGTAGCTGTGAGTGTACACGAAGACCGTGGAGAGTCAACTCGGCGCCGTTCACAGCAACTCGGACTGACTTATGGAACGACTTGGCGCATTTTATGTCGAGATCTTAAATTGAAAGCGTACAAAATGCAGCTTGCGCAAGAACTGAAGTCGCTCGCCGTTCCCAAGCGACATAACTTCGCTTTATGGGCTCTTGAAAAGATCCGACGGTTTCGAGCCAAATTTTCTTCAGCGATGAGGCCCATGTGGAATCATCGGCCCATATTTCTTCAACAATGATGGTGGTGAGAACGTAACCGTCAATGGCTACCGCTATCGTGCCATGATAACCGTTTATTTGATGCTTGAAATTGAAGCTCGTGATTTCCGCGACATTTGGTTTCAACAAGACGTCGCCACTTCCCATACATCACCTCAATCAATGGATTTATTGAGAGAACACTTCGCCATCAATATCGTGTGATATCACACCGGTAGCTTTTTTCCTGTGGGAATATGTAAAGTCTAAAATCTTTGCGGACAATCCGGCTTCGATTCTTGCCTTGGATCAAAACACAACACTTGTCATTCGCCATTTAGAAGTCGAAATGCTTTTAAGGGTCTTCGATAATTAAATTTAACGGATGGAACATCTGAGACGTAGTCGCAGCCAACATTTGAAAGAGATAACTGTCAAAAAAATAAATGCCATTGAATTTTCTGTGGTTTTTTATTTAAATATAGGGAAATGGATCACCCTTTATATAAAATAGTCGCTTTGTAACCATTGCACAGTGGTCTTGTATGGGATTATAATTATAAATACTTCCACAAATCAAGCAAAATTTTTCCTTTAGGTTTTAAAAAATAATAAATCATAAAAAATGGTATTAACATATATGAAACTCTCCCTCTATTACTAAAATTACTAAAATATTTTACTTTTTTAATTTTGGAAAGTAACACAATTCAGGAGAAATAAATTGTAATTATATGATAATAATTGTAACGAACCAGCTGATCTCAGCGTGGTTTGCTACAACTATAAAAAAAACCAAGAGAATCTAACTGAAATTTTGAGTTTTTGAATTTTTTTTTTTTGGAAGAGGAAACGAAAAAATTGGTTTAAAATTTTTTTCCTAACTTTTCCCATTTAATTTTAAAATAGTTTTATTCATATTTTTTTTAAAAATTGTCCACTCTTTCTCTCTATCTTTCAACACCACATACAACGTAATGTACGAGTATTTTGGAGTTTTACATGTACATATTTGTTGCTGTTGCATGTATTTTGTATGGGTATTGCGACCAATGTTAACTAAAATGGTCATATCTCTGGAACGGCTGCGCCAATTTCATGAAAACACACATTAACCTTCTCCTAATATCCCTTTATAACTCCTAAAAGTTTGGTACAATTTGATCTGGTGGTTCTCTAGTTATAGGTGTTCATCAAAATTTGCATTAATTTTTATATATGTACATATGTTGACTTGTATAGATTTTAAATGATTAAAAAAGGTTAGAGTTGAGATATGAAAAAAAAAATTGTTTGAATATTATTCATCTGAATTAAAAATTGAATTATTTTCTTGCAGTGTTTCGATCTCTTGAAGATCCTGTTTTTGGTTTGCAACAGTTATACCCTTTTTTAGGAAACTCACACTGAAAATTCAATTTCCTTCTCTACTTAACGTGTGAATCTTGAATTTTTTCCAACAAATGGATGAACTTACCTAAATGTTAAGTTGCTTCCGAACGGCCGAGGATTTTTACATCATGTCAGAAATACATTCGGAGGACTTGACACTCCCTACTGAAAGGCGACCGAAATTAGAAAAATTAACATAATTTTTTATTCAAATAGAAAATAGTAAGGTCTCGCGAAGGTTTCAAGTAATTTTGTTCTAGTTTTGATTTTTACTCGAGTATTGAAGTATTTGTACTGTACTTCCTTGTAAAATGTCACTATATGCTGTTTTTTAATCTCCAGCAGTTTATTTTTATATCTGGTAAATGCGTCTGTGAATTAACTAGGAGAAGCGTAGACTGGATAGAGCGAGAGCTTAATAGGTGAAGTTCAGTGAAATTCTTTATTATCCATTCAAGCATAGAATCCAAATATACAGTGAATTACGATGGAACCACTAAGACCCACTACTTAGGGGGCATTCAAAGAGCTGCTTATTGACACGCACGTAGGAAACATGTTCGTAAAGTATATAGTGTTGGATTTTGGTAAAGTTGGAGCTAAAGTTGCTAGAGTATCTGTCTGTATTGATTAGTATTTGGACTCCGATCACGTAATTTACGGAAAAATACTTATGGAATGTACTAACGAACTTTCATTAAACGGTACTTAGACCCTGTCTGTAGCTTGTCCTGTGAAGTGGTTCTGTGATATGGTGTTGAAGGGAGGTCTTAAAGTCGCACGCTTCACTTTTGACGTGCCTTGGTGTAGTTAAGTTTCAAGGAGATGTCTAAAAGAATGAGCTCTTCGGCACCTTCCTAGCATAATATTATACTCCTCAACCATGTAAATTATCTAAAGATGACATCAGGAGATTTCCTGTGTTGGTCCTCAACACGGTGTTATGACAGGCTTTTAGCTTCTTCATATGCGTTTCGGTGGTCCGTGGCGTAGTTTACGGTTAACTCCGTTTAGGTCAATCGGTTACGTGGTTGCTACTGATTAGTCTCTATCCGATAGGTATTCATAAAAGCACTAGTATCGAATGCGACAAGTGTTTGTCGTCTTAAATTTTTCTTCTCTACTATTGTGTTGTAACGCTAGCGTGACTTAAACACCTCTTACTTGAGTCCATATAATAAGCTATCAAATTTGGATCTTTTTCGCATTTTGCATGGATGCTCAGTCGATTAGTGGTATGTGATAGTGATGTTCAAATTCCATTATATCTTATAAGTGATTGCAGATCTTACCGATGGTCCCGAAGTCACAAGTAGATCTACTCACGAATAGCATCTCTGCATTATTACCATAGTAATTCACCAATGATCCTCCTCATCCTTCAGTTGTTTATATTTGTTCACTGTTGATCACTAATTTTCTCTCGTATGCTATTAGTCGTTTATCGTTGATCGAAAATTGTAACAGCAATGCCCGAAACTGGACCAATGGTGCTCGTTCGGACTAGTATTCCCGGACCTCTTTTCGGCTCTTCGGCAGTTACCACTGCCAGACAAATACACATACCTACTCTTCCCTTTGTCTCTCCGGTAAGCCTTAATCGCTATGCAGAATACTCACACTTTTTTACGACTGCTACTTCTGGCGCTTGAGTAATCGTGGAGAGAGAAAAACCATTATATAATGAGAAAGGTGATCTATCTCTATCAGATGAAAGCTACCCCGGTCTTGAAACGATGCCACATTTTACTATTACTTACTAAAAAATGGGGAGGTATTCATGGGGCTCCTGTAAAGGTGATTTTAATATTTGACAATAGAAAGTGAGTTGAAAGGCTTTGATTATTTTACCTAATTTTAGATTTTTCTCAATAATTTGGCCGAGATAATCACTTGGTTCCATTATTAAAAACATATTTTATTTCCGTGAAAACCAGAAATGTTTTCTGAAATGCAAATCATAGTAGCAAAAGGCTAATAACCCTTCTAATACAGCAATGTCGGCTCAATGAGTAATCTCACAATAAAGAATATAATTTTTTAAGTTTCTACTCCAAATATCAAACCAAAATCTACTTAAATATGCGAGTCGCAGTTTATTTTTAGCTAAAACTGAATGACATTTGCAACGCAGCAACCACAATCAACGGACCGAAAAGAATGCCAACTGTTCGCCACGGTCCAAAATGCCATACTCTGTAGGTATTTGTGTGTGTTGACCAATGGAATTTTGGCATATTCTCGGATAGCATGCATGATACAAGTATATGCAACACACTAGAATAACACACAACACAAAGTTGTATTCAGAAAAAATGTGAAAAGGTATCATACCGCACGGAGAAAGAATCCAATTCATCAGTTATGCCCAAAAGTGAATCAATTCCCTTTAGAAGTGGCATGGATCTTCCAGTAAATGTAGTTAAGAGTAGCAGTGTGACCGAGAGAGTTTGAAAAAGAAACAGTGTTGTGAAAAAGTTGAGTAGAATTTATGAGAATTCAATATTCTCTTTTTAGTGAATTCCCTACGAGGGACTAGAGGAGAGCCTCTGCCTTCTATAGCCCAATGCCGTGTGAGTAAGGCATAAAATAATAAAAAATACTACTTTTGAACGATCCAAAAAGTAACCCAATCGCAATTGTTGCATTGACTAATATTATTTATTGAAACTATGTTTCAAGGTGGCGTGCTCACTCCCATCTTCTGGAATCTTGTGGTTAACTTGCTTCTAACATGTACTGATTGAAAAGGAGATACAATCGTTGCATATTGTCGTAGCTTATAGCAGTAAGCTCCCACAAACTTTACGAGACCTGATACTATTGACTCTTCGAAGAATATCTAACTGAGCCAACCGTAGTGGAAAATTACGAAAATTCGCGTTCTGTAAAAAGTTTATTTCGCGCGCTTCGTTCAACTTATGGTCAGCATAATTGGCCTACTGAGCGTACTATTCGCAACACCATCACCCATCTTGAAACCCGGCATTCATTATTGGACAATATTCGACCGAATAGACGCGGCCGTAGCTGAGAGAGGGAGTGTACACGAAGACTGTGGAACAGGAATTTTGGACTGACGTATAGAACGACTTGGCGCATTTTATGTCGAGATCTTAGATTGAAAGCGTACAAAATACAGCTTGTGCAAGAACTGAAGCCGCTCGACCTTCGCAAGCGAAATCGCTTCCCTCTATGGGCTCTTGAAAATTTCCAAGAGGATCCGACGTTTTCGAGCCAAATTTTGTTCAGCCATGAGGCTCAATGGGTATGTAAACAACCAAACTAGCCCCATTTGGGATGAAGAGCAATCTGAAGAGATTCAAGGCTGCCATTTCATCCAGAAAAACCAACGGTTTGGTGTGGTGTGTGTGGCCGGTGGAATCGTCGGACCATATTTCTTCAAAAATGGTGCCGGTGAGAACGTAACCGTCAGTGACCTTTGTCGTGCCATGATAACCGACTATTTGGTTTAAACAAGACGGCGCGACTTCCCACACATCGCGTTCATCAATGGACTTATTGAGAGAACACTTCGATGAGCAGATAATTTCACGTTTTGGGCCAGTCGATTGATCACCAAGATCATGTGATATCAAACGGTTTGACTTTTTCGTGTCATGTCAAGTCTATGCGGACAATCTCGCTTCGATTCAGGCCTTGGAGAAAAACATCACGCGTGTCATTGGCCAGTTACCAGTTGAAATGCTCGGACGAGTCATCGAAAATTGGACTGTCTGAGACGTAGCCGCGGCCAATATTTGAAAGAGATAATCTTCGAAAAAAAAAATGTCAAAGAATGTTCTTTCGAATGATAATAAACATTCCCCACTAAATTTGATTTTCTGTGTTTATTTCTTTAAAAAGTGGGGAATTTCGAAATAGATCACACGTTAATATCTCCATAAACCCACAACGTTTGAATTGTGTTAAGCTCAGCTAAGGAACCAAGGAAACATTTCTGAACAGAGTTGTGGACAAGAGAATGAACCCATATATATATAGTAAGTAAAAGAATGATTGACAAAGAGTGTGACTTAAAAGTCCTAAGATTTGTCTCTAGATATGTAATATAGCTATTCTGAAATCAATGCTCTGATATAAGTGGTTCACTCAAAACCACACCAATAGAATTCTCAAATGCTACGCTCAATATCTTCGCACTGGACTTAAGCCATATGGACTGCAGTCATAGGCCTTATTTGCTCAAGTATTGAGTTGGAGCAGAGGTTTTATCAAGAAACCCACCTTTTTGGCTCTCATGAGAGTACAGTGATATCTTTATTTTTAACGATAGTTAGGTAGCGATTAAGTCACTTGTCAACAAACTCAAAAATCGTGCTGGTATGTCGCCGATATCTACAAGAGTTTGCAAAAGGGAAAACTTTCTCTCATATAAGTTCTTGACCACAGAGACATAGAGAAAAAGCGTAAGGAAGACGAGCTTGTCAAGCAAGGCAAAACTAAGCCTTTTTCTAGATGCAAACTGCTAATCAAGGAATTTACTTATGTGCAAGCCGAACTGAGATGGTATCGCAGTGTGACCTGCAGAAAAGATATGCAAGCTCGACAGTTGCAAAACGGTTCTGAAAAGTTTAAGCGATATGTGATTTCTCAAAAAAGAGGACATCTCTAAGGCAATAGAAGTCTTGACGGTCCATTCCATGGTAGAACGACATACAGAAAGGCTAGGAGACGGAGTAGAAACTGCATGAACGATGAGGAGAATGAAACGATCTCGCCTTTTTTAAACGACTGCCTCGCCTTGAGTAGAGGTAGGCTCCGATATACGGAAGCAGCCTTCCTCTATGACCTGTCTGAGATACTATACGTCAAGGCAAACTACCAAATGCAATTTATTTAGCTGACAATGTGATGGATAGTGAGGGTTAGTAATTGGTAACAACATGGTATGACAATGGCTAACCCTGGCGTAAGTTTATTGAGGCTTCCTCATTATTACCTACCAACTTACTAACTTGACAGCAATAGGCAAATGTTTAGCGTTGCGTATTGTCACTTGAAAGGCCAGGGTTTGAGTCCAGGTTCAACTAACATTGAAAAATTATAGAAAATCTAGTTTCCTAATTGTGGTCGCCCATTGGTAGGGTATGCCAAGCCCTCGGAGTGTATTTCTGTCTTGAAATAAAAGCTTCTGATAAAAATCCATCAGCCAGTTGGAGGCAGCTTAGAGCAAACTGTGGGTCATTACATTTGTTGAAAGAAAAAAAAAAAAACGTCAAGGCGCACACCATAAATTGGAGGAGAAGCTCGATCGGAAATCGCTCACCTTTTGCAAAGCTCCAACTATTATTTAATTAGTTACTAACTAATTTGATTTCAAGAACTCGTCCGTTTTATATAGCATTTCATTCAGAACCAATTTTAATTTCGCCCTAAAAAAGTTCATTAATGGACCATGTCAATGTTTCTTCCTTCAACTGTGGATGAACGGTCGTTCATCTTGTCCTGAACTCCACTCATGCTTTTACCATATTTTTGTCTTTTTCATTTTTTTTGATCCATATCCCGACATGAAGTCTGACCTCTTGGAATATGGTAGTTGAGGAAGTTGCTACATTTTTCCTCAATACTGTTTCCAGTGATTTTTGGTCATCAGTTCCGGTTGCAGTTTTGTGGGTTTTGATATATGCGGCAGATACGTACTTATGTATGTATATGTAGTGGTGTGTACATGCATAATAAGTGAGCGTAAAACTAGATAAGTATGTGCTGCCCGCAAAACCGCAGTTATAATGTTTTCGCATTCAATTTGGCTTGCAAGTTGTACCAAAAATGTCAAAGAAGTTGCACCAAATGTACAAAGAAATATTTTTGCAATTTTCGGTAATGCGAAGAAATCAGAGTAAATGGGTCATGTCATATGAGTACAGCAAGTACATACATACCTTCATATAAATATATGGAAAGAAAAACATATGGTAGCACTGCTCTACGTGATTTCATCTAAACGTAAGTGAGGTGCAAGCGATATATCAGTGCTGCAGTGGTATGCCAGTGAGCTGTGCACATTAAGGTGTTCAGTGTTAGAGAAACTCTTCTAAATATTTGAGAAAAAACAATTGAGAATGTTAACAAAAATCTAAATAACTTTTTTATGCTCAAAACTGGTGAATTAAGGATACAAAACAGGGGAACCAAGAAACATGATGTTTCGACGAACTGTGAAATTTTATCACATTCTCCTGATCTTACTTGTGTCAGTATCGAAAGGGTCTGACTGCTCCGGATTTTCGTCTGCTATGGAGTATGGGTGGATTTCGACGATGCCATTCACAAGAAGTCCTTGTATGTTGCCAGCAATTTTGAAAGCTAGCGACTGGACGATTTTGTTGCGATTCTGCACACTGGTAATAATCGCAGTCTTTCGCCGGCTAAATAAGTGTAGGCTGTCGAATGTTGCTCAGTAAGTCGTTAAGCGTGAGGTCGATTTTGGTTGAGACCATAAGTTATCTGAGTGTTTTTATGGTGCTAAAGCTGGTGGTGTTGCTGCGTACTTCACGGAAGCCATGCTGATATACTGCTGGGCTCAGGTGGTGAGTGTTAGGCGAGAGCAGCAATGTTTCAAATGTATTTGCTGCTGGGCAGAAGAATGCTATCAGTCGATGTGATTCTCCTTTATAAGCCGAGATCTACCTTGTTTCTTCATGTCGACTATTGTTAGATAGCTTAGAGACTGATATAGATCTTGCTGAGCATTTCTGTTCCCGATGAACCTAGACCTAGATGAACCGATGGGTTTCGCGGCCTACGACCACTTGAAACTCTTTTCTGAAGAAATCAATCATCACCCTAGTGTTTGGCAGTTTGTGTAGTGACCGCGAGCCACTAACTGTTTCGTTTCATCCCTCGAAAGTTGTAGTGTGAAAAGCCGACTAAATTAACTCGTACACTTTTTCGGATCCGACCAGAAGGCGTCATCGAACGAAATTTCCACCCAGTCATCGCGTCTTTCGTGCTGAACAGCAATTTGGCGGTGATCCAAGGCTCTTTTGCATTGGTGAAGACTGTTTTTAGATCGGCCAGAGACTGATTTAGATATTGCTGAGAATTTCTGTACCCGATGGGCCCAGCTGTTTTAACATCAGCATACTTATTCCGTTGATGCCGTTAGGATGCGACGCTTACGCCTACTTAAAACTATTTTCTGAAGAAATCAATCGTCACGTTGGTGTTTGGCCTTTTGCTCAGACTTCTAGTAACCATTTCGTTCTATCCCTCGAAAGCTGAAGTAAACCGGCTAAATTAGCACGCATACTTTTCCGGATCAGACCAGACCGGGATATCGAAAGAAATTTCCATCCAGTCGTTACATATTTTCGGGCTTGGCAGCGATTTGACGGTATTCCAAGGCTTGTTTGCATCGGCGCAGAAGTTGTAGGGCACTAAGTTTGTTCCGTTTATTGTAGTTGAAGAGATGTCGAATTATCATATTGATTTTCCTAATATGGAATGCTCGAGATCACATTAATGCCATATCTGTTGCTTCGGTTGGAAAATTAAGGCGAATTTCCGCAATGCGTAAGATCGTAAGATCAACGACATTCAATTAAGTTAAAATAATTAGAGTTTGACAGCTGATACTGGTTTCATTTGATTTTTCAAAAACAAGATTTAATTCACTATTGACAGTTTAGTCTTATGTTCATCTCGTCTGTTTCCCTTAGACTTCGTTTGAAATAGATTTTTTTTTCAATTATTTTGTTATTAGTTTTTATTCAACTTTAATGTTAATGTTAATGTTTTGACTTCATAATTGCGCAAATTTTTTTTTGCCTTTCTTGTAAAAAAATACCTTACAGGATTGCATAAATCATTTTTAGACCGTATATTTCTAATTTCCATTGAAATTAAGCCTAAATATAGATAATTTTGTTGCAATTATACACTAAATTGCTCTTAATTAGCTAATTGAGTAGATGTGTGAATAGTATTACGCAGATTCCTTCGCTTTTCTTGTAAAGGAATACCTCACAGGACTGTATAAATCATTTTCAGACCGCATAAATTCTAAATTGAGCTTCAATGTTGCTAATTTTGTTGCAATTATACAATATTTTTTTTTAGCCAATTGAGGGTCGGTGTGAACATTTTTTTTTATTTTCCGATATTATTTACTTTGCAATAATTTTTTCCTTTTTATATACAATATTTATACCAACTTTTTGTTGGATCTCATTTTCTTTTGATGCTAGTATTGTTAAAAAAAATCTGGTAAATTGCGCACACCCTAATGTTGCTAGTCATATGCAGTTGCGTGAATATTTTATTTATGCAATATGTCACAATTGTATCACAGCAATGCAATGTACTCAATTTATTTCCATCGAGTTTCTACTTATTTATAACTTTTATTATATTATCGCATCTGATTTGTCATATAAAAGAGAATTTATGGATGATTGAATATTGCTTGGAGAAATAGAGTATAGGTTAATTCATGATTTACTAGAAAATATCTGCAACTGCGACACTGGAGATAAATATTCATGCACAAAAGTTATGAAAGTTGAAAAAATTCGGCATATAAATTTTTTTGCATCTATTTTTATCGAAATTGGTCAGAAATACAGGTTACCAGAGTATTATGCCTCGTGCGCCACCTAGCGGTTGAAAATACGTACGTGTCCCTCAATCCAAAGGAGTGCTATAACTGAGTTAAACACTAGAATATCTACTCTTCCAATTTGAAAATATTAAACTTAATGATCTCATTAACTCAATGACAATTTAAAAAGCCATTACATACTTACTTTTAAATTAAAGATTTTTTGCTTATACAATAGCGCTTGTGTTGTTGTTGTTGTTGTAGTTATCATTTTCGATTAATATCACTGGGCATATGTAAGTTGTCACTTAAGCGTGTAAGTGTGCAAATGTAAGTAAATTTGGATGTATATACATATGTATTCACATTTACTTATGTATATTTTTTTTTTGTAAATTTATCAGTGTAGATATGTTTGTATGTAGTGCATTTGCACTTTTTGTAAGTTTACTCATGCTTTCAACGTCAACCAAGAGTAATTTCCAGTGATTACCTTTCGTATAATGATGCACGACTATACGTACACCACACGCTCATTTACTTGCCTATAACGGGTGATCCATTTCGAGGCTTCCTCCTTTTTTAAATAAAAAAATACAGAAACTTCAAATTTAATTGGGAATGTTTAATATCATTCGAAAGGACATTCTTTGGCATTTATTTTTTGAAGATTATCTCTTTCAAATGTTGGCCGCGGCTACGTATCAGATGGCCCATCCATTGAGTCCAATTTTCGATGGCTCGTTCGAGCATTTCGACTCGTAACTGGCGAATGACACGCGTGATGGTTTGCTCCAAGGCCTTTGTCCGCATAGACTTTAGACTTTACATATCCTCACAGGAAAAAATCTAACGGTGTAATATCACACGAGCTTGGTGGCCAATCGACTGGCCCAAAACGTGGAATTATCTGCTAACCGAAGTGTTCTCTCAATAAATCCATTGATTGATGCGATGTATGGGAAGTGGCGCCATCGTGTTGAAACTAAATGTCGCGGAGATCACGAGCTTCAATTTCAGACATCAAATAGTCGGTTATCATGACGATGTAACGGTCGCCATTGACGGTTATGTTCTCACCGGCATCAGTTTTGAAAAAATATGTACCGATGATTCCACCGACCCACAAACCACTCCAAACCGTTGTTTTTTCTGTATGAAATGGC
Source organism: Neoceratitis asiatica (assembly GCA_030068015.2). Lineage (NCBI taxonomy): Eukaryota > Metazoa > Arthropoda > Insecta > Diptera > Tephritidae > Neoceratitis > Neoceratitis asiatica. Next base: position 64,322,558 of record CM061527.1, on the reverse strand, counting down.
AGCTCTTGAATCTCTTCAGGTTGCTCTTCGTCCCAAATGCGACAATGTTGCTTGTTTACATACTCGTTGGGCCGTCAAGTTATGGCAGGGATACCACCCAATATGTGTCAAAAAGTGGTCGAAAGTTACCTCAAACGGTTCGAAGTTTACAATAATGTACGAGACGGTCATTTGAATGAGGTGGTGCCTTTTATTTACGTTTATTTTGTAAACCGCAAATTGGATAGCCCTGTATATACATTTATATCATCACCGATAATCATTATTACCATTTTGCCTGCGGTTACTCGTGTGTGCGTTTCGTCTCGTTTATTCCTTTCATTTCATTATGTTTCGTTGGGTAATTTAATAAAATTATAATAAATGTTAAAAGCCTTTAATTCTCATTGATAAAATGTACATTTAATGTTTGCCAGTTACTATCACGAAACAGTGTTGCTGTTGGGTGTGCGGTAATGAGAAAAATTGGTGAAGATTACTTCTTCCATTTATTGTGAGTTTTTTGTTTTATTTATTGTCGTATAGTGGAAAAATTCTTCAACGGCTTTTAGTGCTCAGTAAATGATGGGTACTTTGCTTGAAAAGCTTAATAAAGAATGCTGATATTTTGAAGATGATCGAAAGGTTAAGCTCGAAATGCGATCCCAAAGGGCTTTATTTAGTTTAAATTTATAAAATTTTTATTAACTTTATATTATTTTTTTCTGTTAATTTAATTAATTTTTTATTTCGTATTATATTATTTTATTTTGTATGTATATTATTTTCTTTCCCTTCTCTTGTTCGTTAGCCATGTTTACATTTTTTATATATTATTTTCTATAATTTTATTTTATTTCGTTTTGTTTCTTTTTAATTTTGTTTTATTTTATTTTTATCTTATTTTAGCTTATTTTACTCATTTGAATTTTATTTTATTTGGTTTGATGATCTTTAAATTTTTTTATTAATTAATTATTTTTTTTATGTGCAGTAATGAAATTTTTTACTTATTATTTGGTTTTGCTTTCTTTGGTTTGATTTAGTTTTATTCGGTCTTTTTTATAATATTTGATTTTACTAAATTTTTATTCTTTTTGTTCTAATTTATTTAACATATTTTGTTTTATATTGGGTTCGTTCTCAAAAGTTGGCTCCACCTGCAAGTTGTGTCCCTACTTTCTTTATCGTTTGAAAGAAGAAAGCCAAAGAAATTTATTTTTGAAGATTATCTCATTCAAACGTTGGCCGCGACTACATCTCAGATGGTCCAATTTTCGATGATTCGTTCGACCATTTCGACTGGCTACTGACGAATGACACGCGGGATGTATCGCTCCAAGGCCTGAATCGAAGCGGGATTGTCCGCATAGACTTTAGGCTTTACATATCCCCACAAGAAAAAGTCTAACGTTGTGATATCACAGAATCTTGGTGGCCAATCCCGATCGGCCCGAAACGTTAAATTATCTGCTCACCAAAGTGTTCTCTCCATAAAGCCATTGATTGATGCGATGTATGGAATGTGGCGGTATTTTGTTGAAACCAGATGACGCGGAGGTCACGAGCTTTAATTTCAGGCGACAACGGTCGCCATTGACGTTTACGTTCTCACCGGCATCATTATTGAAGAAATATGGACTGATGATTCCACCGGCCCACAAATCACACCAAACCGTTTTTTTTTCTGGATGAAATGGCGGCTCTGGAATCTCTTCAGGTTGATCTTAGTCCAAAATGTGGCAATTTTGCTTGTTTACATACCCATTGCGCCAGAAATGGGCCTCATCGCTGAACAAAATTTGGCTCGAAAACATCGGATCTCCTTGGAACTTTTCAAGAGCCCATAGAGCCATGCGATGTCGCTTGGGAAGGTCGAGCGGCTTCAGTTCTTGCACAATCTGTATTTTGTATGCTTTAAATTTAAGATTTCGACGTTCTATACGTCAGTCCGCGTTACTGCGGATGGCGCCGAATCGACTCTTCACGGTCTTCGTGTACACTCTTAGCTGCGGTCTCTACATTTCCTTCTCTGCGTACTGGACGTGGTCTATTCGGTCGAATATTATCCCAAAAGGAATACTGGGTCTCCAGATGTGTGATGGTGTTGCGAATAGTACGCTCTGTAGGCCGCTTATGTTGACCATAAGTTGAGCGAATCGCCCGAAACACATTCTCTACAGAACGTGAATTTTCGTAATAAAGGTGAATGATTTGTAAACGTTGTTCAGACGTAAGTCTTTCAATGATCAAATGCCAAAGAATACTCGAGAATGCAGAAGGTGAATTTTCGTAATAAAGGTGAATGATTTGTAAACGTTGTTCAGGTTTAAGTCTTTCCAGGTGTGAACTGTCAAAAAAAGGCTATTGAAAAAAGTATCTCTAATTGGATCACCCTTTAGAAGCGATTACTTACTCATTGGAAAGTTTGCAAATGCCTCAAAAATAATTGATGTCCATCAGCCTCTGTTTCTGACAACATTATGGTGTTTGCCTGTTCGAAAGTATCCGTATTTTTTGTTAAATGAACCGAATTTGTTAGAAGTTTTGATTCTCTAATTTACTTGAAAGAAAACTGTTCAGAATTTGGTGGCATTATGGGTTCAAGTTCCGTGCCAGAAACGACCGAAAGACATAATAAGATGATTTTGGAACATGACAATGTTCGTCCCCATGTGGCTGTAATGGTCGAAAAATAACTGAAAGTGCTGAAATGGAAGGTATTAACCCACTCGCCGTATTAAGCAGACTTTGCTTCTGCCATTTACTGGCTTTTTCGATAGAAGAAATCAAAAAATGGCTCAATGATTGGATTGATGAACGGAATAATTTTTCTAAAGTTGCTAGAAATAGGAAAAAGTAGTCACTTCCGATGGACAATACCTTGAATGATGTATTTTTTACTTTATTTTCAATAAAGAACACTTTTTTGTAGACATAAAACAAACCGTTTTACAAATATTTAGTTTGCTTTGATATATTTTAATTTGGGAATTTTTTTATGTTTAATTTCATTATATTTTGTTTTATTTTATATAATTTCTTATTTTTTTGTTTTATTTCCCTTCATTAATTTTTATTTTATTTTATTTAATTTTTTTTTCATTAATTTTTATTATAATTGAAATTTTTTTTACTCCATTTATTTCATTTTATTTACTCAATTGCATTTTATTTAGTTTTTTATTTAAAATATTTCATTTTTATTTATTTTTTATTTTTGTATACAATATATTATATTAATTTTTTTGTTTTGATTTTTTTTTATACTTTATTATTTATTTTAATTTATTTATTTTGATTTGTTTCATTTAATTTGATTTTGATCAAATTATTTTACTAATATTATTTATTGTTAATTTTTTTAATTTTTGTTTTATTTTAATTTATTTTATTTTATTTTATTTTATTTTATTTTATTTTATTTTTTTTTTTTTATTTTATTTATTTCATTTTATTTATTTAACTTTATTTTATTTTGCTTTTGTTTATTTATTTTATTTTAGTTAATTAATTAATTTTTTTGTTTCATTTTACTTGAAATTTGCATTATAACGGCTTATTTTATTTTCTTAAATTTAATTTATGTCAAAATTAGTTTTTAAAACATTATTTGAGAACCCTTCCACCTTTGCAAAGAAGAAGTCTGCATTAATCGTGGAACAGTTAAAATTTCTACAAACCAAAAAACTGTACCACTTTCCTTTCGGCCCACCGAGAGGGCGTGATTGCCACACCTAATAGGTGTACAAATTTAGCAGCTTTTGTCCCAAAAACCTGCCATCTGTCAGCTCGTAAATTTACGGAATAACTGTTCACATCGAAAATTAGAAAATATCAAACGCTTGCAGCAATCCAATTTGCGCAGCAATAAGTGTTGAGCGCGTAAAAACTCATTAGAGTGGCAAATCAATGTGTTTGTCAAGCATCAAATTGTCGGTTGAATTGAAAATATCCTGCGGCTGTGAGAACAATGCGTAATGACGTATAGCTGCGCAGGTGTACGAATTTGCAAAACTGCTTGCTGCCTAACCTAAATTCGTTGCAGGCTAATGCACGCAAAAATGCAGAAATACAAAAAAATATCAACGTTGTTGTTGCATTGGCAGGAATTCACATATTAGAGAGAAAACTAATAGCAGGTGTTTCTCACAGCAAAAATTTCTAAATAGAAATTAAAAGCGCCACTTTGTAGTTTTGTTTGCATTTTCATCAAAATTTTCATTCATTTTTCATGAAAATTCTAAGCGTTAAATGTTTCTAATGGAGACCTCTAAGGGGTTTTGGTTAACAAGAGATTATTCAAACCTTTAATAAGGAAGGAATAAAGGGCTAAATCGACAACTTAGTTTTTGAAGGAAATAGCAAAGTAATTCAAACCAGAAACACAACAAGGAGTTTAACAATATAACTTTGGTCCTCTGTATTGTATCTTTATGGACGTACAATAGTATCATCTAAGTGAGACTCTCTAAGATCAACCAGTAAAACCTGACCAAACCCTGAACTTGTGAATAGCATTCCCATCTGAACCCTACAAAATCAGCTTTGCGTAGAATTAAAAAGCTTTTTAGGATCCAAGTCGCGAATGCTGTGACTGTTTGTCCCATACGCTTCGCTTTTTTATCCAGTCTGGAGAAAACACAACTCACAGCACGGTTTTCGAAGTCAATGATATCAATATTATCTGAAGCGGACATACCTCTGAAGGGGATCACTTTTATAGAATATTGTACCTTGTCTATTCAGGCCTCTCTAAAGAAATCCCATGAAAATTAGTAAATTTATCTAAAACCTAATTTGGTATTGAACACCTCGAAAAGGTCCTTACTGATCCTGACGGAAATTTTGGTGTGGCTTAACGTCAGTTTACACAGCCGTAAAAGTTTCTCTCCTTTGTGTTCGAGCGCTACTTCAAAAGTTGGTGAAGAGGTGGTGTGTGTCATTCTCTTTTAACGTGTCTTTTCCGAGATGAATATTAAATCAATTCTAGGCTTTTCCGATCTAAATCCATACTGATAAGGCGCAATTAGTTTGTTGTTGGTGGGCTTTAGTCTTTCATACAATGCGCTCGGCAGGGTCTTATTTGATTGGCGCATAGTATGGCGTCGCTCTTTCTATGGATTAGACAGAGCACGCTAAGGTTCCAATCTTCGGGCAAGCATTCATCTGACTATACAAGTATTCTGCAGAGCAGCTATTGCACCACTTGGAAAGTGCTCGGCCTGATGCATAGATGACAATACTAGAATTATTTAACTAATGATTTTTAGTCAGCCCTAACCTTCAAAAGATGCGTGTACAAATTTGACAGCTGTCCGATCATTAGTTTGTGAATTCCAGCATTTCGAGTGAAGCAACCTTTGTTATTCTGAAAAAAAAATGGATACAAAGGAAATTCGCGTGTTGATAAAATGTTGACTTTTTGTATGGGAAGAATACAGTTGAAGAAAAACTGAGCGTGAATATTTGGGCATGACAAAGCTCTGTACAAAGTGGGTGGGAGCTCACCTTTGACTAAAACCAACGACGAATTGATGATTCAAAGCAGTGCTTGGAGTTGTTCAAGCTAATAAACCCGAGCCTTTGCGTCGATATGTGGAAATGTATGAAATATGATTCCCGCAATTCACTCCGAAGTCCAATCGATAGTCATCCGAGTGGATGACTCCACACGATGAACCCATTTCAAAGCGTGGTAAAACGTAGCAGTCGTCTGGCAAGGATATGGTGACTGTATTTTGGGGTGAGCATGGAAAAATTTTCATTGACTACCTTAAAAAACGAAGGATCATCAACAGCAACTATTACATAGCGTTATTGGACCGTTTGAAGGATGAAATCGCCGAAAAACGGCCGCAATTGAATAAAAAGAAAGTGCTGTTTCACCAAGACAATGCACCTTCGTCTCACAAGTCAGTGAAATCGGTAGCAAAAATCGATGAATTGTGCTTCAATTTGCATCCGCGTCCACCGTATTCGTCAGATCTGGCCCTCCAGCGACTACTTCCTGTTTTCAGATCTCAAAAGAATGTGCACTGGGCAGAAATTTTCGTCGAATGAAGAGATGATCGCTGAAATTGAGTCCTATTTTGAAGTGAAGGACAAATCTTACTGCAAAAATGGTGTCGAAAAGTGAGGGTCACTTTAATCAGTGTATGACTCTTGAACTGAACTATGTTGAATAAAAAAAATGAATTTTGCCAAAACAATGTATTTTACTATGGTAGGCAGGGGACTTTTTAATCGTTCTGTTATTTTAATAACCCGGCCGGTAAGCCATCGGCTGCCGCTTTGTTGTTTTTCAGGCGGCCAATTGCCACTCGAACTTCTTGATAGTTGGGAAATTGAACATCTGTTCCATCATCATCGATTGGGGAATCGGGATCCCCATATGCTGGTGTTTCATTTTCACTGGCTGAGAAGTGTTCCACCGATAAATTCAATTTTGTCTTAGTTTAACCCCTTTCTGAGTTGAAATATTGGCTTGGGTCTAGCTTAGTTAAAAAATATATACTTCAGTTTTGCCTTTAATTTGCATATATACATACATAGGTAAGTAAGAAATGAAAAAAAATCTTCTCCCTCCCCATTTTCAGCGCAAACATCACTATATCAATAACTCACCCAAAAATGCCAGTTTGGAAAACTAATTAAACGAAAAATTCGTAAAATCCAGTTTGATTTTATTCAATAAAATTAATTTTGACAAATTCGTAGAAAATGTAATAATTTTGATTTGCTCCTTGTGTAACTTATCCATATGTATGTACATATGTATGCAACTAACAAGTATAATTCTGCTACAGTCACTCATACGCAATGTGCGACAGCTTAACTCTGGCCAATACATGCACAAATACTACTACAAAAAAAAAAAAAAAATCGAAAATTGCTGCAAGCGTATTAGTGATCAATACAGGTGGAACTATGTTATATATATGTACATCCACCTGTGTAGGCAATTATGTAAGTCTGTGTGTATGCTTGAGCAGATCAACTATTTGGCAAAGCAATTTCATTCAGCAATTGAATTACAACAAAGAAAAAATTTTTTTTACGTAAAATACCAAAATACACCAATACATACACATAGAATTGATAACTTCATAGCTTGGTCAATGGTGACGTTTGTGTTGCTATTGCTGTTGCTGCATTTACTATTGCTTTTGTTGTCATTTGGCTTGCTTTTGGTTTTAATACAAAAATTCCATCGTAGCCTGAATTGCTGTGTGTATGTGTGTAGTTTGTAGTTTGTAATGCAATTTGTAATGATATGTGCTAGCTTCAAACCATACACCTGACTTCCGTCAAGTAAATAAAATTAAGTAGATTTGTAGTGAAGTGATGTGTTTTACAGGGTGAACGCAGAAGTGCGGACGAGAAAGTTTTTGGAAAGCTCATATACAGCAAATTGTTAAAAACTCTTTAGAAAATCTCGAGAACATAATGAGTTGTCGCAACTTCATGTTCGGCGGTGAAAGTCTGCGCAAAGCAGCTGGTATATCATCGAACCTCAACATATTTTTATTGTATTCCAAACGTTTAATTGCTAGGAAAACATCAGACGAGACCAGAACATTTTTCCTATTGGTAAGGGGCTTTTTTGCGTTCATGAGACTTTTTTCATACTTTTGACTTTATCGATTATCTTCTCTTAACTTCTCTATCTTTGCTCACACATTTTTTTATAACTATCACTGGAGACAGAGCAGCATTGCCATCCATTGCATAAGCAATTACGTATCTCACAGTTCACCTACGGCTCTATCAAGGAATAATGGTATAAGTGGTGCAGAAAATCAGTTGACCATCAGCGAAAGCAGCTCGGCTACTCGTCGAGCCGTTTTTTAACACGAATAATCTGAGGTCCTCGAATAGTTTACCTTTATGGATACTAAGCAAGTGGTTTTCTTTAGTCGTTCTGGTATAGGCCAAATATCTCGGTAACGACTTGAATTTTGACAAATGCAAATAGTCCAATTGGCGAGGTTTCAAAGCTAATGTAGCACTTTCTGACTATTTTATCAAATATACCTGCTTTTCACATGGTGGTGATGACTTGTCAAATACAGAAATTTTTCTTGGCAACTTTCTTAGAATCAACTGCGTCAAACAGCTGGGTAGAATACGCTGCGAGTTACAGGTGTAAAAATTAGCAATTGTAAGGCATGTCCATCTTAGCAGGCGACTAAAAACCAATTTTTCGCAGTCATACAATCAGGTCTTAACACCAAAACTACCCGCTCAGTGTCTGTAATTCCAGCAATGTTCGCAAGAACTGATTTCAAAAGTCTGTGACTTTTTCAATAAAATATATTTTTTCTGGAAAATAGGAGTTTTATTTGTCAACATAGTCCCTGTTTAGCTTCATATATTTATGTTCAAAATAGATGTTTGTTTCTGTGATGATCTCTTCATTCGACCCGAATCTCTTATCGCCCAGCCATTTCTTCAGGTTTGAAAATAAGAAATAGTCGCAGGGCGTTAAACCTGGAGAGCACACTGAATGGGGTAGCCGTTCGTAGCCCAATTTATGAATTTTAGGCATGACGACGACTATATTGTCCTTATGGAACAACACTTTCTTTACACAAATGCGGCCGTTTCTGCCTCAAACCAATATCGAATATGTCCAAAAAGCTTTGAATAACATGTGCCGGTTATCATTTTACCTCTTTTAAGGTAATCAATGTGAATAACATCTCCCGCATGACCTTGTTGGCCGACAGACCCACCTTGGTCTTCTTTGCTGCACATTTACTCGGAAAATCCCACTATCTTGATTGTTCTTTGGCTCATAGTGTGGTGTGACGAATCCATGTTTCGACTACGGTAACGAAACGTTGCAAGAATTCGTTGAGATTGTGGTTGAACATCACCATACACTCCCTTGGAGTGGTTATACGGTTACGCTTATGGTCCTGGTTCAGTTGAGATGCCTATAGCCTCAACCACGTCATGCACTTTTAATTTCCGATCGCTCAATATCATTCCATGGATTTTATCGACGATTTCTAGCATGAAGAACCTTTTTATGCGAACTGAACGTTTGCCGTAACCTCAGTAAACCACTTCTTAATCATAGAAGTTTATGGCGCAGAGTCTCCATAAAAGTTATTAGCCTTTTCCTTTTTTATGTTGATGGATTTTCTAACCAAAAAACAATGCTTAATCGGGAGCAGTGTTGTATTTACAGTAACTGCGCGGCAAATTATATAGTATCGTAGTTTTGAGACAGAGTTGACCATTTTATACTTCCCAATTTCTACTACCAATTCTTCTTTCTAATGGCTTTGAGTCAACCTTTCTTCCTCTTCCATTCTGGTGACAGAGTCGGCTGCCTTGAAATTTCTATTTTAATTGTGCCCACGGCTTTCTGATAGTTTTTAACTTCGAGAAAAATCGCTTCATTTCCCTTCAATTCCTATTCCTACTAACTCCTTTGTTCTCTATAAGCCTCGCAGTTCCTACCTTCTCGACCTTCGAGACTGAATCGGCCTTCCCTCATTTCCCATTGCTACTGTTCTTTTACTTTTCAGTGTCCTTTTTCTTGTTGTGCTAAGAAACATCTACAAGGACGAACCTCGTCAAGTTAGTTATATTAATTCGGAACAGAATTTCCATAATTGCTGCTTCAAGCAACCATTCTAGTCCAGAGTGGATAAAACTTCCTCCCTTGCTACAATTTAAGTTCTTCACTATGTGTGTGGGGCTAAAAATACATAGGTTTCATAACCAGCTCCACTGGTAGATCCTGAAACCGTTTACAAGCCTCAGCTAACGACTTTACTCCTCGTTTAAATGGAGCCCGAACAGAGATTTAACTCCGTTTTTGAATGCGACACACTTAAACTTAAAATGCAACCACCGAAAAAGCTGTTAATGAAGACAACAACTACAAGCTGGAAACAAATTTCCCAGATTGGTGTTACCTGCTTAAAAAACGACGCAATACTCGCGGAAATAACTGTACCATTGCACCATTGCAACTAGTCCGCAGTACGCTATACGAGCACGAGTACGCTATATGGCAGCAAGTCAACTGAAAATCCAGTCTATCTGCTGAGGAAGGAGACAGACGACTAAGAACAGAGCACGATCGTCACTCCAGTAGACGTGTCCGTTGCTTGAAATTATCAAAATAGTTCACTGTCCATACTACATTATCCTCTACACTAAGGGACATGAAGGTGATGAATCCGTCTGTCGTTTGGAAGTTTACTACAGCCGGACTGAAAATTTTCAATCTTTTTTTTCAGAAAAAAAAATTGCATAACTTTCCTCTGTAACAGCTTGCATGTTTATAATTCTAGTTGCAATAACCAGACGAGAATTATAAAAATGTGTGCCATTGGGAGAATGAAACAATAAACACGCGCCTAAAATCATGCCACGAAGCTTGAAGAGATGGAGAGAAAATCTGAATATTGTATATTTGAGGTAGCTTATTGAGGGCAAAATATTAATTTTAACCTTTCCCCTACCTAACAGGCAACCCTGTATAGTTCATATAAGAAATAGGTAAAAAAAAAAAAATACCAGCTAAATGACATATCAACAGTCAATGGAATCTAAACAGGTGGCCAAGGCATAATGAGAGCTACAATTGCTACAGGCTGGCAGGCATTTTCAAACATTTTGATATGTGAGAAAAAGGAAAAAAAAAAAATATATAAAAATGGAGTTACACACGCTTGACTTGGCAGTATACTTTGCAGTTTGTATTTTGTGTTTTGTGTTTTTTTTTCTCTCAAGAATTCGCCCACTTATAAATACACCTGTCTTTGTATCATCGAAATCACTGAACTGCTTAGTCGACAACGACAATGCCAACAGCAATCACATGTCAATGCTGCTTAACTTGTCATCATTCTGCTGTGTTCAAGCTTTAACAAAGAGTAGGGGGAGGGGGCGGTAGTGAGGCGGATGACTTTTTTCTACTTTTCCGCTTACATTTCATTGAATTTAGATTTCACTCCGAAGGAGCAGGCAGCAAATGTTTACTATTTTTGTTGTTGCCTTTTTGGGATTTTTCATAGTATATTTTTCATTTGGCGATTTCAGGCTGTCACTGCTGCTTGCTGCTGTCGCCTGCAATAGACTTGTCCATTCCCAACTTGTCTACGAGCCGATTACGATTAGGATTTCTTCTTCTGCAGCGCCATCTTATATTGCTGAATGGGAAGTGTTGTGTAGTTTTCATGTTTTCGAAGCTTGTCTTTACGGCTCTGTATGTATGTGTATGTGCAACTACTTATATGTGTACCGTTGTTTATATATATTTCCCGTATTTGTATTAGAATCAGTTGGAAAATTGAATTCTAATAGGAAATTAGAGTGCAACGCAAAAGTTTTCGCAATTTTCATTTCGTACGGAGCGAGGTTCTGCACCACACAGTGAACTTTCGGTGTCCAAAGGTATGTATGTACATTCTCATATCTATTATGGCAAAAAAATTTAAAAAAAATTCGACGCATTATGCTATGAAACAAATGTTAGACCGAATTTTTAACTATGTATACATCTGTATGTCCATGAGCGTGTCTCTACATATGCTTTTGTGGCACTGGTTGTTGTTGTTGTGTGTGTGTGTGTGTGTGTGCCTTTGATAAATCAGTTGCAGCCGTCGATTGTATCTTAGTTGTTATTGCTCATGTAAAAATAACTTCCGTTCCGTTCAAACAATTTCACTTGAAGCAGTTTGAGTTGCAGTAACGATGTCTCTAAGGTGACCAGTTGGCAATGAGAGCACGAGCACAGTTAGTTGAGATCCTTCAGCTGCTCACCAGCTTCTTGGGTCTCATTAAACACTAAATGAAAGCCGTTTTTGAGTTGAAGTTACTGAATGTTGCTCTTCCGCAGTCAGTTGAGGACCCAGGAGGGGAGGAGGAGTAATATTTGGAAAGATTGTCAGTTGAGCCTGCGGGAACGGAAAGATTTGAGAAGAATTTTATATACTTTTGCTAGAAGAAAGTGGAACAGAATGCCTTTGAGATCGAGCGAAATAGCCCAAAAAGGTGATAATTTTAGACTAACAAGGAAATGAAATGAGCAAAATTGAAAGACTAAGAGAAAATGATATTTTGCTGCTAAAAACAGTAAGAAATCAAGAATTCTGGTAGAGGAAAGGCTCTATCTCCGTATTTTTAATTTTGTTGTTGTTATTGTTGTAACCGCCGAAAAATTACCCAAATGATGCTTCGGAGAATATTGCGGAAGTTATAGCCTTTGTCCTGATAAAAATGGCGGGTCGTTCCGGTATATAGAACGGACTGTCGTGAGAACTATTGGATTTTAGTCGCCTCTTCCGACAGGCATGCCTTACCGCAGGTAAATTCTTGAGCCCCTAACTCGCAGGGAGTTTTCTTAATTGATGTTGAGGCACGCTTAAGCGATTACAGCCGATTAGCAACAGCCCACCAGCTAATTCTTCGTTTAGCTGTGCTGCTACACATTCTTCTTCTACATCCATCAGCGGATACAGTATCGAAAATTGTCAAAGCTTCAGTGTTCCTCCGGACTTCATGGCCTGGGTATCTGTCCCTTAATTCACTGAACCATGCCATGGTCACCACGGTATATTTCATACAGCTCAACGTTCGGTCATCTACAGGACTCACCGTCAATAGTTTATAAGGGTACAAAAGTGTTTTGAATTATCGAATGTCGTTGGAAGTTTTTTTCCAGCACCATACAGCAGGATTTGAGTGGTGGTTGGCCTCTAGGGCTTGATTTTTGTTCAGTCGAGAGTTAGGCAGATCCTTATTGTACCAGCTCTTCCATCGACTTTATTGAAAACTAATAGTTTAGTTGGTGGCTGTATGTGGCGATCTCTAAATACTATCCCGTAGCTTCCTGGCTAGTCTCAAATTCAAAGAATCCCTTGGTAATCATCTTTTGAAATTGGTATGAATGAAAAACTCTATGAAAATAGAAGAAAAAGACTCACGTTCGTCGTTGATGTAGGCACTGCACCAGGTGCTGTGGTCCTCCCTTATGGATATAGTGTTCTACCAGCATCTTTAGCTCAATTTGAGGCGCCTCTATATTTTGGGTTATAGGGGATGTGATTGGGATGATTACACTTTATTATCCGCGCTCTATGGCCATATCCGCCATGTCCTCAATGCTGAATTTAGCAAAAATGAGTATTTTTCTTTGTTATCATTACCACGGTAAGTCATCCATCCGGCTGACTCCATATGAAATAAGTACAAACATACTATATTCAGTTCAGAAATCATCTCCCCAACTGCCAGCCATAGTTACTGGACCAAATCTACTTCGAATGGTTCCTCTTTTAACGTGAGGAGAAGCTCCCTCGAAGCCACTTTGTTATGCTGCAGATTTATATGGCGAGCTTTATGAATTTTTGCGCTTAGCGTCCTCTTCTAACTATATTGTTATGACTGAGCCCTCTATCGTAGTTTCTTTGCCACTTTTTTGTCATTCAATACCAGACCAAGGCCTTTTCCGACTACTTCTGCTTGTATGTTGTTCACATTGCAATTTTTCGCACTCCTTTTTCTTAGGTGAAGGAATACATAACATTTTTCCATGCTCTTGGTCAGACAGGTTTTCTGTCTCCATTTTGATTTGTACGAAACAACTCTAACCCTCATATATCAGCTTAGATGCGTAAAGTACCTTCCAATCCTACGAAGGTATAATCAGGTTCTCTAGATGCAAAGCATCCTCCGAGGCTTCAACATGGAGGAGATGCAAACCTTGACATTAGGAATTGCAGCGCTCAAGGCTTAATCAATCTCTGTCCAATTGGCATTATTGCCTTGCTTTTGCAGGATTAGAACCGCTCCCTTTAGCTACTCTATTGCCTCCACGTCATTGCATTTAAACAGCTTAACTATGCTGAAGCAGACGGGGCCGACAAATGAGAACAGTGGTTTGTTAACTCCCGCATACACCTTATCATCAGGCTTACCAATTTCTTTCCCACAGATTTCCACCAATTAACGTGAAAAATGTTCAGTAATCTAAAAGCGGAATAGTCAACTAACGTAAACTTCCCATGAAAACTATAGAAATCTTTCTTTTTAGGACCAAAATGGAACCGCGTTGGAACTACTACGAGGTGTATTAAAAAAAAAGGTGAATTTTGATTTTTTTTTTAAAGTACTTATTTATTCTATTTTGTCCCCTTCAAAGTAACCCCCTCGGATATAATACACTTGTACCAACACTTTTTCAAATCCTCGAAGCACTTCTGAAATGCGCTTTTCGGTATAGCCATCTCTCACTTCTCTTCGACTCTGACTTGATCTCATCAATTGTGGCAAAACTCTTTCCTTTCATTAGTTTCTTTAGTTTGGGGAATAGGAAAAAGTCACAGGGAGCCAAATCTGGTGAATACGGTGGTTGAGGCATAATTACGATTCCGTTTTAGGCCAAAAAAAATCTTGAATAAGCATTGATGTGTGAGCTGGTGCATTATCGTGATGCAAAATACACGATTTGTTTGTCCACAGTTCCGATCGTTTGAGCCGTATTGCTTAACTTCCTTGTATTATTCCTTATTAACTGTACGACCTTTTGGCTGGAACTCATGATGCACCACACCATTTTAATCAAAGAAAACAGTGAGAAAAACTTTCAAATTTGATCGAACTTGGCGTGCCTTTTTCGGTCTTGGCTCATCTGGCAGCTTCCATTGGGATGATTAGGTGTTGGTTTCGACGTCATAACCATATACCCACGTTTCGTCACCAGTTATGACCCGTTTGAGCGAACCCGGAACGTTGTTGACGTCATTAAAAAACCTCTGAGCGATACTAATGCGACATTGCTTTTGCTCAAAATGTAGCAATTTCAGAACAAGCTTTGCTGCCACACGTTTCATGCCCAAAATATCCGAGCAAATTAAACGGTATGAGCCGATTGATATGCCAACATCCTCTGCAACTTCTCTAATTGTGATTCGACGATTTTCAAAAACAGTTTTTTTCACTGTTTCGACGTCAACAAGCGAACGTGGTCACAGCTCCAGGACGTTCATCGTCATCAACATCTTCTTAATATAAAATAATTTTTTAGCATCACTTTTTTTTGCTGGTCACCTTAATCATCAATAAATAAATCTATCGACATGCTACTATCACACATATCCACCTATATAAGTATCAAAATCGTTTTTCTTGTATTTATATTTAAGTTTATAATATGTTGTTGTTATTGTTGTTTCGTGCATTTACTTGTATAAATATTTATTGAAAATGCAATGCGATTGAACAATTTTCAATTGAATTTGGCTATGATGTTTGTTGGCTCAATCGTTCGTACCAAAATATTACATCCAAAGACCTGCAAAGCTGCACTCCATACAATAACTATTTCACCCTGCTCAACTTCTCTGTCCCAAAAGTTCTTCTTCCGTAACCACTCCCACTAGTGTCTCACACACAAATCCTTGTAAATGGACGCTGTCATCTCAATTCACCTCCAATACCGCTCTTTATCCCTCATTCTCTTCTTCATGTCGGTTGTTGTGCTAAAGTTTTCTGTCTTTTCAATTGATTTTTCTTCGCTTCATTCACTTTGTTCTTTGCTCATTGCTTGCATTTTGTATTATGTTCGGACAGTTGCATTGATGCATATTATTGCACATCATGTACATGTGTGTGTCTCTGTGTGTGTGTGTGTGTGTGTGAGCGTGTGCGTATTGCGTTATTTTGGCATTTTATCTAGTTAGTGCTTCGTTTGGTATAATCTTATGGCCGGAGAATTTGTCTTATTCCTTCTCTACAGTGCAAAATTTTCAAATTTTATTGAGTTTATTACTTTGTCGTTGAAGTTCTAAAACAATTTCAATCGCATGGGTGGCAGTGTTTTTGATAAACGTTGGGAAAATATTTACTTTGGTAGTTAAAAGAATGTTTAAAGTTGATTTGATTTCGTGTTCTGATGTAAGCTGAGGACGAGAGGATATCAGAGCTGTTAGCCTTTATAAAGGTAATACCGTAGGACGGTTGAAACACGAAATCCGGAAAGAAAAAAGTGTAGAAAAAAATGTCGGAATAAATAAATAAAAAATCGAACCCTGTGTCTGTCTCTCGATTACAGTCATCCCGCAAAGCGTTTCAAGATCCCGAAGTCATACTTCTGTATAATGCCCGTCTGTTTCATACCAGGTTGTCTGTGCCCAAAGGCATTTTAATTCGCTTTTCATGTGGACTTCCCGTATATATTTGTGGGATGTAAGGCCTATTCGAATTTGTTCTGTTCAGCCATCTTCTAAATAGATCAACGTAAGCCCTGCACTTTGTGTATATCTAAGTCTTGCTTCTACATGCCACGATCATATAAAAGGCATTACAAAAGCTCTAATCCTTATTTAGTGAAAGAATTGAACACTGCTTAAGGTTCGGTAACCGAAAAAACTACAAAATCCCGAACTCATCAAGCTGACACTCACAAATTTGATTCAGCAGAACTGGTAATTGGAAAAAATAAAAAACTACGAAGCTTTGAATAGAAGCCCAGCCCTGATACCAATAAAACAGCCCACCATATCTGATATCACAACTGGAAATCTCTCCAGAAGAATCCTCAAAATTCGATCAAGATGCTTACTTACAACAGAGACTACAAAGGCTCTTAAAACTGACTTATTCCCGAGACTGGAACTCTCCTCAAAAAACGTTTCTCATTCGAGACACCACCTCACCTCCGGCCGTAGATACCCACAATAAAGTCGTAAATATAACATAGAAAGATAATTGAAATACGAACAGTAAACACTCATAGACTTGAGACTAACTAAACTGCGATTCCACATCGATAGGGCTAGTCTGCAAGTAAATTGAAATTTCCGTTTCAATAGAAAGAGATATTTTTATTTCCTTCATCTGCTGTAATGATCGGCGGCACTACGGTCTAAGTTTAAAGTTCATCTTAAAGCTCTGCGAGTCTGAAGGGAGGTTCTTCATTGAAGCTCTGTCAACATAGATCTGGGAACTTAGCTAATTTTTATTTATACTACCAGCTCTATCACGGGGCTTACTCACAACTCTGAACTTCCTTTTTTACAATTCAGTTCAGAGAGGTCGAGTCAAGTAGCCGAGTTGAAGATGTGTTCCACCTGATCAATTCAACGTAGTGAATGCCTTCTACATCCTCTCTCTCCTGCTAAGACTTTACAAAAGCAACTCTTGTGCAAGCTTGAAGATTTACTGGAACCACTCCGACATATTCAGTTCAAGGATACACTGGAGTATTTTTGCCGAGTCTGTTCACCAGAGGTGCAGATGCGAACGAAGGTCGGTCTTGAAGCAAACGGTTCGCTACATAAATTTGTTCTGCTGCTGTTGTTGTTGCAAAAAATTTCCCATATTGGGCTTCGGGGAATACTGTGCTATTGACAGTCCTTGGTTGGATAAAAATCCATTTCGTTCCAGGTATAAAGACTCGACAGTCGCCGGAACTATTGTATTTTAGTCGCCTCTTATGACAGGCATGCCTAACCGCAGGTAAACTCTTGAACCCCTAACCCGCAGGGGAATAGATGAGTCCTAAATCACACCTCTTCTAAAGTAAGATGAACCTGGTAAATCCGTCATTGACACCGCATTCTAGATGCATCAAATCTTAAAAGAGACACTTAAGAAAATGGATCGACACCCATCAAATCTTCGTCGATTTTAAAACAGTATTCGAAAGCGCGAAAAGAAGCGGCCTCTACACCGCTGTGCCGCAATTAAGTAAAGTTTATGTAGCTTTTCAACGGACATTGAGCAAAATATATAACCCCATCACAATCGGAAAGGACCTGTTCGAGCCGTTCGATACTGACGGAGATTCTGATATTATTCAAAATAGATTCTGTGGGAGCATCAAGTTCATACTGTTCGAGGTCGCTTTAAAGTCGACGAAGATTTAATGTGTATCGGCCCTATCCCCACAGACCTCTTTTAAGATAAGGCATTAATTTCAGCCGATCTTGAATTTCCAATATTGATAACAACATAAGCTCTCTGAACCACCCACAAGGAAACTACTAAGAGGATTCCTTGTTTATCGCCAAAAGTTCTAAACTGCTGGAATCATGTGCATAATAATCATTTCTGAACGCTCACAGATGAGTAGCAATTAGTCAAAAGCCTCGCCACTTGCCCAGAGCTACCCTTAGCGATTTTGCCTTTATTTCCAAGCAGACGGTACGCCATTTAAGCTTGATAACTTCCAACTTGCCGGGTTGACGCAGGAACTGCATTGAACGGGTTAGTTTAAAATCCATCGCTGAAAATATAGCATCTACTCTCTGGAAACTTCTCAGAATATTGTCATATTGTTGAAGTAACTTTACTACTTTACTTCACTATTCTGGTGCCTCTGGTGGTCGTAGGTTAGTTTGCTGTGTGTTTCTCTTATGTTGCTCTCTGATTTCTTTACAATGCGCTTCCATAACAGGTCTTCTCAGGAAGCTTTTCGCATGCCATGTTTCTAGCAAATGATATCAGTCAGAAAGCTGGCGGAAAGATGGGTGTGTATTTTACGCCCCAAAGCATATTTTGTTTAATAACATATAAGTCGATTAAGGAGGTAATCTGGTCTAGATATTTGAAAGAATCGATTTTTTTCCTATTTTCATGGTATAACCCTTTAGAAATATGTCCCCAAAGGATTTTTTGAAATTTAAATTATTTCTGGAGATTTCTCAAGTTCAACAAAGCCGAATTACTTGAAATTTGGTGAAAGTCTTCTTAATAGACTTCTCTATCGCATAAACTACGCTCATGCACAAATTTTAATATTTAATATTTTTAAAATATTCGGAAAACTCAAAAAAAGCGGTAAAAAAATTATTTTTTTAACATTCCTCTACTAATATAATATATTTTTTGGTTGTTTTCGTATTGCTAAAGGGTGATTTAAGTAGAAGTACTTTTTTCAATAGCCTTTTTTTGATAGATCACGCGTGAGCCGTCTCAAGCTGTCATGTTGTTTTGGTTCAGTATTGTTTGGCATTTCATCATGGAAAGACATACATACGTCTGAATAACGTTTACAAATCATTCAACTTGATTATGAAAGTTCACGTTCTGTAGAGAATGTGTTTCGCAGCAACTCGAACTGACGTATGGAACAACTTGGCGCATTTTACGTCGAGATTTTAAATTGAAAGCGTAAAAAATTCAGCTTGTGCAAGAACTGAAGTCACTCGACCTTCTCAAGCGACATCGCTTCACTCTATGGGCTCTTGAAAAGTTCTAAGAAGATCCGAAGTTTTCGAGCCAAATTTTGTTCAGCGGCGAGGCCCATTTCTGGCTAAATGGGTATGTAAACAAGCAAAATTCTGCATTTGGGACGAAGAGCAACCTGAAGAGATGCAAGAGCTGCCATTTCATCCAGAAAAACAACGGTTTAGTGTGGCTTGTGGACTGGTGGAGTCATCGGCCAATATTTCTTCAAAAATGTGGCCGTCAATGGCGACCATTATCGTGTCATAATAACCGACTATTTGATGACTGAAATTGAATTTCGTGATCTCCGCGACATTTGGTTTCAACAAGATGGCGCTACTTCCCACATATAGCACCAATCAATGGATTTATTGAGAGAACACTTCGATGAGCAGATAATTTCACGTTTTGGGCCAGTCGATTGGCCACCGATCTTGTGATATCACACCGTTAGACTTTTACCTGTGGGGATATGTAAAGTCTAAGGTCTACGCGGACAATCCCGATTCAATTCAGGCCTGGAAGCAAAACATTACGCGTGTCATTCGCCATTTACCAGTCGAAATGCTCGAACGAGTCATCGAAAATTGTACTCAACGGATGGACTATTTGAGATGTAGTCGCGGGCAACATTTGAAAGAGATAATCTTCAAAAACTAAATGCCAAAGAATGTTCTTTCGAATGATAATAAACATTCCCCATTAAATTTGAATTTTCTGTGTTTTTACTTTGAAGAAGTAGAGAATCTCGAAATGGATTACCCGTTTGAAGGGTTGGAATCGTGCACCATTTTTTTCGATCCCCACTTCATCAACTGCTAACTTTTCGAATTTGGATATTTAATTTTTTTTATTTTTATTTATTTATTTTTTTTGTTTGTTTGTATTCTTGAAATATTAATAAATTCTTATCACAGGCTGGACGGTAAAATTGTAGATTCCCTATTTTACGACACTTCAAAAACTGCATTAAATTCAAGCGTCTAGACCAGAATACCCCCCTTAATCCTTTTCCTATTCGTTTTGACCGAAGTTCGCCAGTTTGTTTGATTGTTTGAACTATATCAGGACTTATTCAAATCGGTTTGAGTTATATATCCTTCATTATTTTGGGAATCCGAAATGGTTATGGAAGCACATTTTTTTATATTTCCCCAGTCTTTTATAGTTTTTTATATTTCCCCAGTCTTTAGGGTCTTAAATGTAGAGTGGGTTTGAAAGTAGGAGGAAAAGGGAAAATGACGAAGCTGGGAACAAATAAAGGCAAAACTATTTCCTTTATTTTCTTCACTAAAAATCCGTATAATTCCACATGAACTAATCATTTCTTTTTTTTCACAGAGAATTTATTACATAATAAATTGTCAAATTCTGAAATTAAAACTAACGCTAATTTACCGTAAAAAAATGGCTAAAACAAAAGGCTAATACAAAGGAGTATAAAGGATTTTTAAGGTGAATTAAAGTAAAATCTCATTTTTTCTCGTTTTTCTCCATGCAGCAGCGATAATATCCTCATATATTTGTAGTATAAAAGCTTAGCAACTTCTTATTTGCGCCCATTTCCGTCGCTTTTTCCGCAACGTTGAATTTTCATTCAGTAATTAAACAAAAATTACCACACAATTTCCGTCTCTATTACTATCATTACCCATTACCCATTACCCATTACCCCAATTTTCATTTGGCCATTTCCGTTTCGGACAACTGGACATCCTTTTTGGGTTTTGGATTGCGTTGAATTGAGTTGAGTTGCGTTCCGTTGCGTTGCGTTGCGGTGTAAATGAATGCAACATCCAATCAACGCTACCTTTTTTAACACATACATGCACAGATACACACATACACATATATACATACACATAATGGCCATTAGAAGTGCGCACGCCACGCCGCCACTCATCTGCGGCGCCACAATGCCAGTAATTCTTTTCACATGAACATTTTTGCTTGATGGCAGTTTTCGAAAATAGTCCTGAGCATAACTGTGGCTTAGTGCGGTGTGGCGCTGGGTGCTTTTGTTATATTTTTAGTTGGTTACAAAATGACTGTACACTGACGCCGCAGCGTGCAGCGACGCTTTGTCAGCGATCATTTTAACACCTCCACACACCGTTGCTAATGCTGAGGCTGAGGCTGATATGCCGTGAAAGCGGTGAGCAGCATGTTGCAGCAGGAATGTGTGGTGGTGGAGGCGGTTAGTAGTTCTGAGGTGCATTGGTTGCACATTCATCGGCGGTGTAGATGTATAATATGGTTATGGATAGCTTTAGCTGGCGATATGTGTGTGCAAACTGTAAGAAAATTACTCGCAAATCTAACTTTTATTAGCGTTAGTTTTATTGTATATGCGAGTATATACACACATTTGTGGCATGCAAAATGACAACAAAATGTCCAACTAACGTAGGCTCTGTCGTGTCGACATTTACTAAAAAGCGTACTGACAATTTTTCACCGTTAAAATCTCAGCTCGACTCGCACACAGCGGCGCTGTTGGTTTCTTATTCGTTTTTGTTTTTGAATTTAACCAATAAATGAGTTGAGATGAAAATTGCATCAGTGGGAGTTCATAGAACCATATACATATATACAGTGGGCAGATAGGAACATAGGATATGGATCTCTCAAAATAGATAAATAAGGAACTCCAATAATACTAAGACCAGCTTAAGCCACTTGGTTTTCTATAGTAGAGAGCCAAAAATTCCTAAACTCATCAAGGCAAAGACAAAAAATTAGCACAATATATACTACTCCCTGAAGGAACTTCGAACTAGCAACCGGCCACCGTAGCAAGAGCGTAGCAGTATGTGGCATAAGTAGATGGATTCGATCCGGACCAGACCAATATCTAATTTTTATACATTTCAGGAACTTGAATGGTATATTTACTTTGGTCCAAAGTATGTAAGTACCAGGAGGAGGAAGAGAGAACCACCATAATGTATATCGATCGGAGTACGACGAGGAGATGAGTTGATTTAGCCATATCCGTCTGCCTGCCTCTTCGTCTGTTTGAACGCAAACTAGTACCTCAAATTTTGAGATATTTCTACCAAATTTGGATGTATTTTCACATTTTTTGGAGCCGGTTAGATCGAACCACTAGCATATATACGACTGATTTTTCAGATTTAAGATTTTGGGTCATAAGTTCGTGATAAAAGCATCTGATTTGGCCGAAGACAGCACACAGTCACTATGGTGACTTTCTTTTCTTTTAAAATGGCGACTATCGAAGGAAGTGACGCCAAACTGTTGGTTAAAAGGAGATGCTAAGGGCCTGAGCGCAGACCAGTGCATTCCTGTGCCTTTGAGTAGGCTTACTGCGCACCTCCGCGTGTCCCAATTATGCATTTGAAATTTTTTTCATTTCTTCCACCCTTACATACCCATCTTCATAAGACTGGAGCTTGAAGTTCAGTAAAAGATCTGACATCTCAATAGAAAGAAGCGAGGGCTTCGGCAAAGATAAAGCTCCGGCATTCCGCCCTCTTCTGTGTCTGCACTCAGTCGATTCAAGCTTACCTAGAATTTAAAAATAATATCTCAGAGGTACTTGCAAGGCAGTATGTCTACGAAAATTCTAATTTGGCAATCATCGCTGACCCACAGTAATTTAGTCTTAACGTAAGCAAGCTTATCCGCCTTTTCATTCTCCTTCCACATCTCAAGTGATGTTCGCACTTTTAGTTTGCTCATAACCTCTTAGGCACATGAACTCGAATCAGTGGACTCTTACTTCAAATTCAATAACGAGGGCGGGGACAAATTTTGATTGGAAAGAATACTCCAAGACAAATCTCCGTGCTCATATAGAGCACAAGTGGAAGCTCTGCAGTTGTGATATTTCTGTTTCGTTCACTTTTTATTGTGCCTCTCGATTGTACGCTTTAGTACTTCTGACCATAGTGAATATATATGAGACAAGAAATCCCAGGCATATCTGATTTTCGAGTATTTCAAGTTCCTCTCTGCAAGAATTGTATATATTTCATTATCCCATCTTAGTGTCAAACTTAAAAACCATAAATAAGGAGTGATGGGTGCGAGCGTAGCATGAGAGCTGATGCTTTATTTGAATGTATTAAATTATGTAATTTTGTCGGGAATTCAAGAGGTTTATCTGTCAGCACTTCATGGCTTAACACAGTCGTTCACTCGTTGTCATTGTTCGACAATACAGGCTTCCTTAAATTTTGTTTTGAAGGAATTTCCTTGCAACGACAGAGGTATTGCGTACTAGTAGCCGTCTTTGTAACTCTGATCTTCTTTAGGGTAATCCGCTGATATGGTATACTCGTAGGTGTCGAAGACTTTAATGCACATTTTAACATAAATTACTTATCTATTAATTTAGTCATCATAAATGGAATCTAAAAAAGTCTAATCGATCCGACAACTGAAAAAAAATTATATTGGTCAAATATCACATTACATTACGTTATCCCATATAGTCTTTGCCCTCTTTTTACCTCTTAACCGAATCACCTTAATTCTATTCTCAAATAGATTGGATTCCACCCGAAAAAAAATTCTATACACTCGTATTAGTATCCAGTTGGAACATCATTTAATATCATAGTACTAGCATTTTTTTCCGAGCTACACCTCTGTATATACACACTTGCCGTACTTGTTCTCATTTTTCAGGTTTACCACACTCACTGCTATCTTACAACTGTTGTTTTGTGGTTGCACATCATGTGCCTTCTGTATGGCAAACATTTGATGACAGCTCTGTGAAATATGTACAGTTTCGTTGAGTTTTGGTAAATTAGATTTCCATTGAAATTGGTGATAAAACAATTCGCGACAGCGCGAAGAAAAGAGATTATTCAATGCCTGAATGAGTTAGAATGTTGAAGAAATTTTGTTGTTGCTATTTTCTAGCTCCTGAGATTTTAGAGCTATATTAGAGTTGAAAGCGGTGGCATAGTTCTACTAGTATATTTATTTATTTATTTATTTATTTATTTATTTATTTATGCAGTTTAATCTAGGATATACAAACTCCTTACAGACTATTTCAGATTGAAAACTTAAATACGCCAAAACTAAATAATTACTTACTAAATAATTACACAAAATCAATTAATAATAGTTTAAACCTACACTTTGTTATTGAAAAATCAATATCCCTCGAGTTAAGAAGCAAGTTATATTCCCTCATAGCCCTTGCAATTGGTGAGTTGGATGCATAAGTTGTTCTAGCTCTATCAATAGCGAAAAAGTCATGATTTCGTAGTGCTCGAGACGGTATATTAAAGTATATACGATCCAAAAGAAATGGCGAGTCAATCGTCACCTGTATAATATCATAAACAAATATCAGCGACTAGATTGACCTTCTACTATTTAAAGACTTTAAGTTGATCAACAGACACCTAGAACTATATGACGTGTCTGGATCCTCTGAGAAACGTTTTTTGAATCCGCTCAAGTCGTCCAATATGACAAGCATGGTATGGCCTCCAGATGAACACTCCATATTCCAGCTTGGATCGCACTAAAGATGAGAAAAGTAATTTTAGAGTATAAAGATCACTGAAATCCGTACTGAAGCGGCGAATAAACGCAAGCATGGAATAGGATTTCGCAATAACATAGTTTATTTGGCTATGAAAAAGGAACTTAGAATCAAAGATTATCCCGAGATCAGATATTTCATCAACATTTCTCAATATAGATTCACCAATACTGTATGAGGCCGGAATGGGGTTTCGAGATTTCGAAAAAGAAATGGAAAAGCATTTGCTGGGACAGACGATTTTTACTGCACCAATCAATTACATTTTCAAGATCGGATTGAAGCATAACGGAATCAGTGAGACTTGTGACTGTTTTAAAAATTTTCAAATCATCAGCGTATAATAAAAAATTAGAGTGTCTAAAGCAATGACTTATGTCATTGATAAAAATAACAAATAAGAGCGGTCCCAGAACACTTCCCTGAGGTACGCCCGACGTTGCAATAGAAGGGCGTGAACAGGCACCATCTACCCGAACAAAACAGTGTCGAAAGACAGGTACGACTTCACCCGTGATAGTATACTGGAGTGAAAACCCAGAATCCCCAACAACAATGAATGGTTCACTTTGTCGAAGGCTTTCGAAAAGTCAGTGTAGATGGTATCAACTTGAGCTTTCATATTAAATGAAGAAATTCCGAAAATACTGCAAGATTTGTTACAGTAGATCTTCCAGGCATAAAACCATGCTGGTTAGCACAAAGTAAACTCTTTACAGCAAAATATATCTTGTCCTTAACTACTATTTCAAACAACTTAGATACCTTGAAAATCGGGGTAATAGAAGTTATCTTCCATGCGTCTATAAAATCACCACACATAAGAGACTTATTGAAAAAAAGTAGAATAGGGTAGGCAAGTGCAGTAATGTTTTTGAACAAAAAGGAGCAAAACCCATCAATGTCCGTTTGTGTTGACGACTTAATCACGGAAATGCCTCGAGTGATATCATCAATGGTTAAAGAAAGTTCGTCAAAATTGACAGAGGTCTCAATATTAGTTGCCGCCTCTTCACAAATGATATCTTCAGACTCAAAATTGGAACTAAAAAAGTCAGCAAAAAGGTTGACAGCCTCAGATAAAGATTGCGCAGATGTTTCATTATAAAAAACTTGAGAGGGGATGCTTGAGCACGATTTTTTAGCCTTGACGTAGCGCCAAAACGACTTTGGGTTTAGCTTAATATCACGCTCAAAATTAGCGACATAATTTCTGTGAAGTGCCTTACTAAGTGACTTAAACTCTCTGGAGTAAAAAAGATACTTTTCTTAATGACAAGGTAAGTTCGATAATTTAAACCTTTTAAAGAACTTGTTTCTCAAATTTTTTAGTTTTTTCAAATTCTTGGTATGCCACGGAACTTTATAACACTTCTTTTTCACTCTAGGGATCGTACTGGAAAAAATTTGATTCACTTTGTTCTGGAAAAGATCAAAGCACTCATTAACGCTGGCCCCGGCAAAAATATTTTCCCAGTCAAGCATTCTACTATTAATAGCAACAAAATTGCAATTTTTGAAGCAATAATTTTCAGGGTGCGATTCTCCGACAAAACTTTTAAAATAATAAAACCCTAACTGCAGGATAAGAGGGACATGATGTAATCCTGGGCATGACAGAGGGTCTAGACATTCCTCAAGCGAAAAGCTCATATTATCACTAATAAAAATAAGATCTAATATTCTAGATAACTTATTTATAATTGCATTAATCTGGGAAAGGTTAGCGCTCAGTAAGCTGTCAACAACATAAGTTTCAGGAGTACTGATTACATTGTTGGGATACAAAGCTAGGCTCTCATCTACAGTCGCCCAACGGACATTTCCCAGATTAAAGTCACCTAAAATACAAAAATTAGATTCAGAATTCTTAGACACTAAGTCTACTAGATTATCTGTGTGAGCCTTATACAAGCACTCTAAGCTACCCGGCGGAATATAGGATGTACATAGAATCAAAGATGATCCATTTATACAAACTCATAGTTGATCCAGGTCCATTCAACAACGAAAGAAGCGATATGTTATATTTCTTCTGCACAGCTATTAAGACACCACCCTTACGAGTTAACCCAGTTTTGGTACTATCCCGGTCTTTTCTGTAGACATTGTAGATATTGGGATCAAAAAATTCAGCATCATAAAAATTTTCATTGAGCCAGGCCTCTAACGAGTATGACGCATTTCATATAAGTCGTACTGATGCCAGAATGTTTAGAAACATAGCTTAGGTCATCATGTTCGGACATACTAGGGTGGAAAGATGAGACGTGCAGCCATTTCAAACCATCCGCTACACAAAGTTCGAAATTTTTATTCACACCAAGAACCAGTGGATCCTTTAGATTATTCCGGGTAGTTTTTACAGTAGACCGAGACCCAAGCTCCTTGTTCACAGCCCGTTGTAGTTGTTGTTGCTGTTGATGTTGTTGTTGTGGGCAATTCACAATCGGTGGGGGATTATTATGAGCAGCCACCTCAGCATAAGATTGAGGCAGCGGGCCATTGGTCGGTGCAACTGAAGCAGCGGAAGTGGACGCCAGCTTATTGGACCTTTTTCTATTACCCTTTTTACTCTGCTTAGACTGCGCTGTGGTCTCTGAGGATGTTGATCTCGTATCACAATCCGTACAGGGTACTGGAAGACTAGCCATACCTTGATTACTATCATTAGCAGCACTAACATGTATCAGCATCGGTGTAGGGAAAACATTTGTTGTCATATTCGAATAAACAACATTCGTAGCAGCACCAGTAGAACTTGAAAAGACGTCAACAGCAGCAGCGGCAGGGGCATCGGCAGCAACAGCATCATGCGCGCCCAAAGCATAAACATGTAGGAGAACTATTAGCGCTTTTATTCAACTCTATTAGTTTATTAGAATTAGGTCGAAAAACTGAGATTAGCTCACGCAAATCAGAAACAACACTTTTCAAATCTCTTACTTCAGCGGAAAGAACAGTTAAAGCCCCGTCTCTAGTTTGTAGTTTCGCAATTTTTTGCAAACTTCGACCCGTTTGAGGTAATTTTCGACCATTTTTTAACACATGTTGAGCGGTATCTCAGCCATAACTAGATAAATGTTAGAGTTTAAAAGTTAAGTTGCTTCACGCAAACGTTGCATAACTTCCTTGTAGTATTCCTTATTAACTGTACGACCTTTTGGCAGGAACTCATGATGCACCACACAATTGTAATCATTGAAGGAAACAGTGAGCAACAAAACTTTCACATTTAATCGAGCTTGGCGTGCCGTTTTTGGTCTCGACTCATCTGGCAGCTTCCATTGGGATGATTGGGTCTTGGTTTTGACGTCATTACCATATACCCACGTTTCGTCACCAGTTATGACCCGTTTGAGCGAACCCTAATCGTTTTGACGTCATTCAACTACTCCTGAGCGATACTAATGCGACATTGCTTTTGCACACGTTTCATGCCCAAAACATTCGAGCAAATTAAACGGTATGAGCCGATTGATATGCCAACATCCTCTGCAACTTCCCTAATAGTGATTCGACGATTTTCAAGAACAATTTTTGTCACTGTTTCGATGTTTTCCTCGCTTGTTGACGTGATCGCAGCAGCAGACGTGGTTTTCAGCCTTCTGTAAAGCGCTTGTGCCACTTATAAAGTAGACTCACCGAATGCCACAGTTAACATTTCAAGTGCCTTGGAGCACTTTATTCCATTTTTAACGCAAAATTTAATACATATTCTTTGATCCATTTCTCTAAAAAGTCTAAAATCGAAGAGCGTACAAAAACGTGACTAACCTCTTCTGTTGTCAAAAGTAAATTACTAAACGAAATTGGCTCCTAATGCAAGCACATGATTAACATATGTATGCGATTATAAGAAAAACGAAATAACGATAATCGAATGTACAGAGCCCGCGAAAAATTAAAATTCACCTTTTTCTCCGAACATACCTCGGTTAGGTTGGCATTCAAAACCGTCGGGCTACTGCTAATTTTCTGGCTTGGCCAAGATTCGAGCCCTCCACAGTGTGACATCTTGATTGAAAATACCGTAAATTTGTTCACAATTATATCTAAAGTATTTTGGTTTACTAGATTTTGTTGGCATTTCTCTTTGTGTCATTGTTTTGCTCTCTCTCTCCACATTAAATATTCTCTCTCTTAATATACCTCTTTTATACTAAATTACAGTAATTATGGACTCTTAGTCAGCTAATTAAGTGTGTGTGTGTGAACAGCTTTTAATATTAAATATAAATGCGGCCAAACGCAAAGAGTAAATAATATGTACAGTGGCGGACAAAAGTCTACATATACCTCCGGTTTTCGTTGAATTGTAAGTCCAAAAAATTTACTGGAAAATTTACCGATACAATTTATTTCCACTGTTTTCCCTTATCATGAAAAACCAACAAAAATAGTTCTTTAACATAAAATAGTAAGGCGCAAATCCAACATTAACAAAAGTCTACATACAGTACATACAAGTCTTATCTTAGCGCAAAAACTTTGGTTAATATTAGGTAACATGATCTTTCTAATATTTAGTTGGTCCACCGTTCGCATTAATAACAGCTTGAATTCAAATCTGGGATCTGAGGTGGTGTGCGTAGTTGTCTTGGAGCATGATACAGCAACCAGTCCTTAACAAAATGGACCGTGTTCTTTGGATCGTTATCCTGTTGAAAGATGCAGCCTGCGCTAAGCTCTAAACTGTCCACCGAAGACTTCAGATTAACTGCCAACAATGACTTATATTCCAACCGATTCATATTACCCTCAATAAAAACAAGCTTTCCAACTCTAGATGCCGCAACCGCTCACCCAAATCATTACCTTCCGCCACCATGCTTCACTGTTGGTACTATATTTTTGGAGTTAAGTGCAGTGTTTTCTTTTCTCCAAATTTTTGCTCTTCCATCGCTGCCGAATATATTGAACTTCGATTTGTCTGTAAATAAGACTTTTTCGGCAATAATCCATTCCCTTGTCTATATGTGCCTTAGCGAACTCCAAGCGAAATTTAGACGCTTTTTACTTGGCGTTCTACTGTGGAAGGCGTTATCGTTCAGGGCTTCGAATTGTTCTTAGATGGACACACTTTTTTAATGAGATTGCGATATTTTTGGCAAATTGTGGAGCAGTAACTTTTGGATCATCATTCACTTCCTTCACAATAAAGCTGATGTTCCCTCGAGTTAGTTTCTTCGGGCGGCTAACACGCGGCTTTTTTTCGGTGTATCCATTTTTTTTTTCAGTTTTTTACAATGGTCTGTACCTTTGGTGGACTTAAGATTGAAATTTTTGAAATTTCACCATACGATTTCTTCTCTTCTCTGTGCTGAATAACCAAGTTTCTACGTGTGCTTAAACCACAACTAAAATCAATACTAGCAAGTTAGAAAACATAATCTAAAAAAAAAAAATTGTAAAAAAGGGTATCTAATCGTCATACCAACACAGTATATCGGCATGACTGCTAGTAAGCCCGTGGTGTATGTAGACTTTTGTCAAGGACATTTTTGCGTTTTTTCACCATAATTGTTTTATTTTATGTTAGAGAATGGATTTATTTTATTATATGTGATTAGAAAAGGATTTAAAACAAAACTGTATACCTACATTTTTCAGCAAGGCGATTGTACTTTCTATACAACGAATGCAAGCGATGTTTGTTGACTTTTGCCCGCCACTATATATGTATCTAATGTCGATAAATAAAATTTAAATCTGACTTTTACACATACGTATGCACTGTAATTGACAATCTTTAACCTTAAATTAGCCCAACATTAAAATGTAATCATTTTAAATATTTCAATATAACACTGTCTGTAGACGCAAGAAAGTCTTTAAGTACTTAACTGTGACTCGAGAAGAGAGTGGAAAATGAAAGATAAGTCGGATAAGCAAACAGAGTATCTTTATATTTACATACATTTCCTACCACCAGCCATAAATGGTTCGACTACAAAAAAAATTAGTATTAGTAGATACTCCTAGTTGGCCGCTCATACTCTAAAATACACTGTTAACTGGCTAGAGAACCACCACAACAGCAAAGTCAATTAGCTGAGGTACTTTGTAGCAAAGTAATTGACATAATGAAATTTGCTAACCGGAGACCAGCCAGCAACGCTTGCCTTGCGT
Source organism: Neoceratitis asiatica (assembly GCA_030068015.2). NCBI lineage: Eukaryota > Metazoa > Arthropoda > Insecta > Diptera > Tephritidae > Neoceratitis > Neoceratitis asiatica. The sequence goes on along the minus strand of CM061527.1, from coordinate 64,291,714 downwards.
ATCAAAGCAAGTAGTTGAGACCCTGGTTCTCACTCCTTCATGCATGTATGGAAACTCAAAGCCCATTCGCACTAGTTTTTAGCTTATAGTAGACACACTGAAGGATTCTACATAGTAATATTGTGAAGACAAGAAATTCTACTCAATTTGAGTAAACATTGAAAGTAAGGCAGCATTACGCAAGTCCTTTTGGAATATTCTTATAAAATGCAGTTATTGTTTAAGCAGGAAATGGCAACACTTTTCTAGCTGCTGGTGGCTACTAAACGTGTTGGAAACGTTGCGGCAGTTAACATAATAAGAATGCATATTATCCTTTTAACTTGTGGCTTGCCCTTATTTAAAAGTGTTTGCACTACGTTTGTATAGACAAAGGTATGTTGTGTGCATAAGTAAATGCAAATGCAACTGCAGCGACGAGACAGTGAACTGGGAACGAAGTCTAAGACGACAAAAAGAATTTCTATCCAACTATAATTTCCTTCATTTTAAATATTTAAATAATTTTTTTTTAGTATTATAAAAATTTAATGGCCACACAGCACGATATGGAAAACAAATAAAATTTAAATGACAAAAATTTACAAGAAATACGTCCAGAAACATACTATCTACAGATATCAGGAATCGGACTATCCCCTTCCAATATCAACTGGCTTAATCCAACTACAGGAACTTCTTATAGCAGATCTGTCAAACAAGGTCGTGAAACTGTCCAGCTACCAGTTACTTCTAATGTCAGTTTATCTGTCGTGTAAGCCTAAATTAGTATGAGAGGCCTCCTTGGAGCACTCACCATTGACTTCAAGAGAAACCTCGTGAGCTCTCAGCTAAGACCAGAACTAATAGAGGCAGTAATATACATATATATAGTCTTTGATCGGTCATACTGCATTCTCGGTATACATAGAGTTCTGCTCCACAACTGAAATTGACTCTGTAATGAAGAAAAGTTTAAAGAGCTTTATTTGTAAATTTAATGATGCCTGCCCTATATAACCTAAATACAATAGAGAGCTCTTGGTTGAGGACAATAGTCTTAAAAAACAACCGGAGAAACAGTTGCAGGGTCTGCAATGAAGCTAAATGTTTGAATACCGATAAATACTGAGATGATTATCAAGCCACATTTCGATAGAGGCATATACTATTAAGAATGGCTGGCAAGAAGCCGAAGAAACTTATGTATATGTTGAAACCCGGTAATTTCGATTACTTTATACTAACATCTTATAGGCTGGTCGGTTAAAAACCTTAAATAAACACTATTGAGCGTTTTCTTTTGAATCCGACCTGCAAAAGAACGTTCAGCTGGCTTATAATTTATATTTACTTTATAACACTGGGGTGTTGGTGTCACTGAATTTAACGAAAATTTTCCCTTAGGCCTTTTAGTGACCCATTCACAGTAGCAACACTTCTTTTGCTTTGCAACACTCTCAGTCATGTCGGATATTGTTTAAGCGATTTCCATTCAAACCGGTTAAATTAGTTCAAGTTGCTTATTTTGTGTTGCTGTTTTTCATCCTAATCTAACCCATCTAACATTCTTTCGTACGTCGAACACAAAATGAAACGCCTATTGATATAAATTCTTTTCTTAAAAGGCGAGTCAGATAAGTCAAATGTGTTAGAATGAGAGTTGAAATCAAGGCACAAACAGTGAAAAGCCTGCAATTAAAAATTCGTTTTACAAGTTTTCAGTAACAAGGGGCTAGACATTCTAGACATTCTAAACGATAAAATAAATTTGATTTTAGAGAGAAAAAGTGCGCTAGAAATTGAGTCTGTTATTATTTCAACCCTGTAGATTGCAACAAGTATTTCCCTATGACTGGTAAGAGTAGGGAGGTTGATAAGAGATTACGAGTATAATTGGTTTTGAAAATATTCAGAGTAGATTTAATACAACGGATCTCAAATTACAGAGCCATATTCCAGAATAGGTCCTACTAATGTTTTGAATAAAGTTTTAGTAAGATAATAATTATTGACTTCCTTTGACCACCGCTTTACAAGCGCCAAGAAGCCTTTGGCTTCATTTACTATCACACCAGGGTGAAGTATAAAGGTCAACTTAGGGTTCATAGTGATACCCAGGCCAATAAAACGGTGACCCTGCTCCAAATTGTAATTATCTATTGTGTAAATAGCTGTCTGTATGGCGCATTGGGAGAGACACATAACTTTACATTTCTAAAGATTTGGGATGTTTTGATATATTTTCCACCATTTAATCATTCCGCTTGGACTTGTTTGAAGCAAAACTTTTTCATTTGCTGAACTGTAACATATATAAAGTACACATTTAAATTTTTAAAACTTTTATCTCAAGAAACATTAATGGAATTTGAAATAGAATTTTTAATGGCACGGTCTCTAGGTGTTAGAGACATAGTCGAGTCTTGTTCTTACCGGAGTAACATAAAGTGTATTCAGTGTGTGTCAGGCTAGCAATGCATAGTTCCGATTTTGAAATAGTATAGTTGGTGTGAGTAGAGAAACTAAATTTTATAAATCCGAAACCGAATTGAGTACTAGAGAAAGGATGAAACTTTTGGTTTTAACTGGAGTGAGAATGCTTTTTTCCAATAATAAGTGTTTCAGCAAGCATCAAGGTCCACTTAAAGCGCAATAGAATTATAGAGGTTTTTAATTAGAAAAACCGAAACCGATATCATTGATAAATAAAATAAACGGCGAGATGCCCAAAACGCTACAGTCTGTGGCTAAAAGGGTCGGTATGAGACATTATAAATGGTAACGGCACAGAGTCTATTATAAAGGTAAGATGTTATATACGGAAGGCGAATGTATGGAAAAAACCAAGCTAGCTAATTTGGAAACTACGACCTACTGCGGTATTAGATCATGCCGTCCGAATAGATAAAAACACTCCAGCTTTGGAAGTATACATTTCAGTACCTGCTGGTGCAAGCAGAGGGTCTGGAAAATCGCAACTCCGTGAGAAGGATCAAGTAGATAAGCAACTGACCTCACTTGGTATCCCCAATTGACGACGAGCGGCTAAAGGAAGAAACACTATTTTTAATTCTGAATCGGTGTATATGTCAATTAAGATTGTCAAGATCACTTGAAAACGTTAATAGCCGACCCGAGCAAGTCAAATCTATCAACACATTTCAGCGACTTCTTGTACAACTTACCGCGATTCATCTTTGATAATGTTTTCAGCAATCCAGTGTACGAAATTCCTTTTGCTATAAAAAATTTGAAACACAAATTCTTTGTTGGGTATTTTTTTTTCATTCTAAAAGTCGATACACAAAATTGAGATGTACTGCCAAAATTTAGCACTATAAAAGAAACTAAACGATAGATGGCGCTCTAAGTTAACGTGAGTACAGAGCATAACTGTGTCTACTTGACTTAAGTACTTAGCAAAAATTAAAGAGGAATTTGCTATCCCTTTAAGGGGTTAGGTGGGTTTGAAAATTAAAAAAAAAAAAAAAACTGATTTTTTTTATCTTATTAAATTGTACAATATGTTTAAAATATTCTTCTAAAATTTCAAATCGATCGGAGTAAAATTTTAAGAGATATAACCTTTGGAAGTTCCGCCCATCGGCCTCTGTATTCCCATTTTCGTTGGCATTGCACTTCAATTGTCGAATAAGTTGTTAATATCTTGTTGTTGGTTGTTGCTTCTTGAGCCAATAGGCGGATTTTAGGTTCTAAATGTTCGTGAATTTTTACTATAAGTGTTTATGAATTTTTATTTATAAAATATGAGTAAAGTTACAAGATCTGATCCAACAGTTGGTGGTCGAAGTAAAGATAGACCAAAGAAAAGAAAACAATCATTTAATCCGAAAATTGCTGCGATAGACGACGAATCTATCACCCGCACGTCGGCGAAAATACTCAAAAGCTAAGATAAAACACGTGCCAGCGGACGGTATTCTGCAGTAGGCAATCATTGATTTTTTATTTTTTTTAGTTTTCAACATTATATACTTTTGTGAAGTGTTCGAATGTAATAAATGAGAATGGTGTGGACAAAATATGTAATGGTAAAGTGAATTTTAAATAGCGTGTAAAATTTGGTCTTGGTGTCAAAATTCTCGTAGAGTGTGAAAAATGCCATTTCATCGGGTCAAAAAATTGGTAAATGATATGAAATAAATCGTAGGCTCATATTTGTGTTGCGAGTATTAGGCTTAGGACTTGTCGGACGTAAAAAAATCTGTGCCTTGATGGATATCATTTTTTTTTTTTTTTGAATAAGTCAACATATGATTTCTATGTTCAGAATATTCATAACCACTTTTTTCATTCTGTCTGGCAAAGGTAATCTTAGTGGGGTAAACTTATTGATAAGTTGACAGTTTATTATGGCCTAGCTATAAGGAGAAACTGCGTTTCAGTGCAAGATATGAGAGAAGCTATATGGTCAACTTATTTTCATTATATGTCCACAAACAAAAATCCACGGCAAGTTAAAGGTCCAAAGAACCCGAACTCATGGTGCACTTGGCAGCGTGCTTCAGCAATGAACACTCTTTCATCATACAAACACGACTACAATCCATTACCAAATGATGTCTCATCAGCTATCAAACATGCTTATATTTGTGAAGAACTCAGCAAAGCAGAGCTCTTGGTGTGTTGGTGGCTTCACGTAAAACAATAATGAAAGTTTGAATTAGTTAATTTGGAAAATTACTCCAAAAACACTTCCTGCTGGTTCAAAATTACTAGAGATTGCTGCAAATGTCGCTGCTAGCATTGTCAGCTTTGTTGATTTTTATGCATGGAATGGACTTGAAACTTGACCGAAACAGCCACGAGTAGTTCCGAAAAGAAGATAAGAACCGCATACTCATTGCCGAAAAGAGAGTTGACGCTACGACTCGTGAAGCAAGAATTAGTCACAGGTAAGACCAAAAGGATGAGCTGTATATTGCTGCAGCAGCAGGTACTTTGCTTTATGGTTCCGGAATCGATGATTCTATGTAAGTCGAAAAAAAAAGTATTTTTTTGTTTGCATATTATTTCAATTTGAAACTTTAAACGCCTTACCCCTTAAACTGGCTTTTCAAATTATAAATTTTGACTCATAAACTTAACTGTCTTCTAAAACAGACAGAGCTTAATTACAAGCTTCAGAATAACCAAAAGAAAAACGAAGCCAAATTACGTAACAAAAATTCTGCCAACAATTCTCTAAAGAGCCATAAAGGTTTAAATAAAAGTTCGAACAACTCAAAAATGCCACTGAATTGTAGTGAAAGATGCAGCCAATACAATGACAGCTAGTAAATATTGTAGATAGAAAGAAGAATGCTGGCAGGCATGCCATGCTCTTAGCTAAAACCAACGATTGGAAGAGGAAGTGTTGATGTGCGCTTTGAGGCCGCATCAAACGGTGTGTAAAAAGCGCATTTATTGCGCAGTCAGTACAAATCTTTGGAGGTTAGGTAGAAAGTTAAGCAAGAGAAGTGTCGAAAAATCGTGTTCGACAAGCAAAAATTTATACAAAACCAAAAATGGCAGCGGTTTCAGCGACTACGCTAACTTTTTTTCGTGCACGTCTCAACCGGCTGCATGCAACAATACATACCAACTTGTACAGAGATTTGTCTGATGCGAAAAGTTGTTGCGGTCAAGTGTTAGTAGTTGACTATGCGGGGGGAGGTGGGTGATATAGTTGGAAGGATAGGAGACAGATATCAATATGTTATGTAGTATGGAATATTGAGGGATTGAGGCCGCGGTTATGTTGATTACGCTGACCCGCTGAATCACTTGCAAGTGGTGGAGCTTTTGAAAGGTTACTCCGAAATACTCCGAAATTTCGTAGATTTTTCTGTAACAAAAGAAACGTTATTCGACAGTTTGTCCAGTTTGTGGATTGCTTCTTGACGATTTTTTCAACAAATGGACGCCTCCTAACGGCTGTTGGATCATTCTGAGGAAGATAATTCTACTGCTCGGCTACAGTCTCAGCTCGGCTTAATTACCTGTGCAATACTCGTACTACGAACAATCAAAAAGCCAAGCACAAGCACATCGAGCGCCGATAAGAAGAGATACTGTCCGTCTGTAAAAAATGAGCAAACTCCAAAAGAACGATAAAAATGCCAAAGTGTTACAAAGTACCACGAAACCGGAAAACCGCAACAACGAATACTGCAAACCGGCCACAGCTGAGCAGAAGAGCAGACACACATAAACACATAAATAAAAAATGCAAAGGAATGAAGCATAGTTGAAGGGAAACACTAGCGAAAAGACCTGCCAGGAGGTAAGCAACAAAGATGCACCAACAGTGGTGCCATGATACGCAGCAAGCTCGAACTCACAGATATGTACATACTTGCAAACCGAGAAAACCAATGGAATTACTGTAGCTTGTCGAATATGCAAGACATTCAAACCCAAGCGGGACTATGGCAAGCTGAACAGCTCGCTATACAGTGCGGTAAGGAACGGGAGACGAGCGCAGGCGAATGCAGAAATGATGCAACGTGGTTAGTAGCGCGCCGTTTTGGGTTTCATGCACCATTCGCCACCCCACGTACGCTGCAGACTACAACTCAAGTTACACGAATCTTCAGCTGATAGCTGATAGCCGCTGACTACCTTAACTGGTTCAAATATTAAACGAGCTGAAATATAAGAAAAGGAGTGGGAAAGGCGTACGAAAAGGAAAGTACAAATAGTTGTGGATTGCCAGTAAGCAGGCGAGCGCACGAAAATGGTGCAATGTGGCAGCTACAGGAACAGCAGTGGCAACACCTCTACCAAATTCCACAAAGGAAGCGATACTTAGTACATACCAGCAGCAGCCAAGCGGCTATCGAGAATAAATGATTTGGCGGTTCAGGGTGCAGTTGCTCGGTGTGTTTTTGCGTGTGTTTGGTAGGAATGCAGCAGCGTGTTGAGTATGCTGCAAACGCTATGCTCGTGGCAACTCGACACATCTTGGAGTCTATGGACTGCAGCTTTGGAAATTGGCTTAAATTTGTTGGTATTGCATGCCTTTTTCACATTGGCAGATGCTTTTAATTTTCTACTGTTGAATGACTTTGATGGACTCTCGCCGAATGGACGTTTTCCTTGTGTAGTGGATATTGTAAAAGCGAGTTGTGAGGCAGTTTCTGATGAAACAGGTTTATTTCGTACTTGTAAAATATATTAACAGTGTTTTCGGTTTTGTCTCAAACTGAAAATATTTCTATTGAATTTATTTGGTAATAAAGGGTGATTTAAGTAGAGGTACATTTTTAAATAGTATTTTTTTGACCGATCAGCGGTGAGTCGTGTCAAGCAGTCATATATTTTTCCAGTATTGCTTGGCATTTCATCATTTCATGCCAGTGAGAATGTAACCGTCAACGGCGACCGTTATCGCGCTATATTAACGGACTACTTAATGCCTGAAATTGAAGCTTGTGTTCTCAGCGACATTTGGTTTCAAAAAGTTGGCGCCACTTCCAATATATCGCATCAATCAATAGATTTGAGAGGACGCTTCGGTGAGCAGATAATTTAACGTTTTGGGTCGGTCGATTGACCAGCAAGATCGTGTGATATCACACCGCTAAACTTTTCCTGTGGGAATATGTAAAGTCTATAAAGTCTATGCGGACAATCCCGCTTCAATTCAGGCTTTGGATCAGAACATCACGCGTGTCATTCTTCAGTTACCAGTCGAAATACTCGAACGAGTCATCAAAAATTGGACTCAACGTATGGGCCATCTGAGACGTAGCCGCGGCCAACATTTGAAACAGGTAATCTTCAAACAATAAATGCCAAAGAGTGTTCTTTCAAATGATAATAAACATTCCCCAATAAATTTGAAATTTTTTTTTCTTAAAAAGGTAGGGATCCTTGAATTGGATCAACCTTTATAAACAATTTTTGCTTTTTTTAGAAAAATTTGTTTAATTCTATTTGACATGGAATCGACCAACCGTTTCAACATTAAATTGTTAATTTGGTCACAGGCCTCCAATAACGACTCCTTGAGCTTTCTAATGGTTCTAAACTGTCTCTTATTTCTATAAGCTCTATTCGAAAGGATCCCCCACAAATCTCCAATAGGGTATCTAATGAAAGAAAGTCTTTAATAACACGCGCAGTATGGATTGTTGCGTTGTCTTGCTGGAAAATCCGAGAATCACCATAAAGACTACTTACTAGCTAACTCGATCAGTACTTCATCCATTAACTAAATGCATATTTCTGCATTCGTCCTGGTGAGTATGAAACAGAATGGATGTTTTCCCTCATATTCAAAGGCTGCCTAAATCATAAGTGACTTTCCACCATAATTTCGCTTTTGCCGAGTTTAGCGAGTCTGCTCTATATCACCCCATTTCTTATGGCAGCCATCAGTACCGTTCAACTTAAAAGTTTTAAGTTTTGTCTCCGAAAAAGCAAGCATTTTGAACTCATTTTTTCGGATTTTTTTTTATTGTAAATCGCCTTTCTATGACGATTCACTTTGGAAGAAATCTCGTCAATGTTCTTGTTCGAATCAAGCAAATCTCTAATCAAAGCTCACTCCTCCTCTGATAGATGTGTTGCGCGTGGCATTCTTACCTAAGGACCATATCCAATATAAATATTTTATGTTACAGAATTCGCTTACTTGCCGAAATTCTGGCAAAAAAATAATCTCGGAATGCATTTTTTTTTACGCATAATGCCATCATGATCACAATTTTCCAATAATAGTACTAAGAATAATGTTTAAAGTAGAATTTTGAACATGTACATATATCAGAGAATATAACAACAAAACAAAACAAAAATGCATACCTAAAATATAAATTTTGTTATTAAGAGAGAAAAAAGCAATGTGAACAAAAATGCACATATACTTTTATCCCTGTGATATAAGCAAAGGAAATTTTTAGTAATCGAAATATATTGGAAAGTCTCCGACCTGATGCATAGGAATTGATTTGATTAATTTTGCCACAAAATGTATTTGAATGCCCGTAAATTGAAATTAAATAAAATAGCAGGTGAATGTGAACATCATACCATTAACGAATATTTGGATATGAAAAAGCTCTGTGCAAAGTGGGTACCGCACGAGCTCACTTTTAACCAAAAACAGCGACGAGTTGATGATTCGGAGCAGTGTTTGGATATGTTCCAGCGTAATAAACCCAAGTTTGTGCATCGATATGCGACAATCGATGAAACATGGCTCCATCATTTCATTCCGAAATCTAATTGACAGTCATCCAAGTGGACTGCACACGATGAAGCCGCTCAAAAGCGTGGAAAAACGCTATAGTCGGGTGGCAATGTTATGGCGTCTGTATTTTGAGATTCCATGCGCATGGAATAATTTTCATTGACCACCTTGAAAAAGGAAGAACTATCAATACCATCCACTGCATTCTCCAGATTTGGCCCCTAGCAACTATTTCCTGTTCTCAGATCTAAAAAGAATGCTCGCTGGGAAGAAATTTTCGTTGAGAAAAGGGTATTGAAAAGGAAACTATGTTGAATAAAGAAAGAATTTTGATGTCTGGAAGGATCGAGATGTCCCCGATAACGCACATGATCGATTATTGGGCTCTAGAGCATGCCAGCTATCGGTCTCTCCCTTTTATCTGACATTTGTATCGCCTTTTCGTCACAAAATGATTTTTTTTTTTGCCAACAGTAGTTTTGTAGCAACCTTCTGCTATATAGTAAAAAAGTTTAGGAAACTTTAAGCAGATTTCATAAAAAGTGTTTATTTCCGCACTTTAAGTCGCAAATTGTATACGAAAACAAGCCATGGATACCTCAAATCGTTTAAGAAATGTACTATAAACACTTTTTACAGTAGATCAGTAGCAAAAGAAGTAGTAAGAGGTTCGGGAAGGAATACAAATAGACATGTTTTTATTGTCTGTGGGTAACACTGAACTAAAAAAGATTGGCCTGTACTTGAGATGTTGGAAACGAGAAACCAGAATGTAACTAATCAGCCTTTAGCTACAAGAGTGGTTTGCTCAGTCCACAACACGGTACTCCACAATTTGCACCAGTTATTATGAGATAAACCTCCTCAATATCGCTCCCTTGAATTTGATATCTCCGCAAAAGTTATACGGTTGTGTAAACGGACCTTGAGCAACACCAGAAACTCCGTCAGGATCTAGACCCATTCGATACGAAAAGCGGTTTCATACGAGCTGGCTCATTATCCTGTGACTTTTTTAATCTAATGCTGGAGAAAATAATAGAAATTTCAGAGCTGAACAGTAGAGAGAGAAGTAGAGCAGAGAATTTCAAGCAAAAGCTCAATACTACGGTGATGATATACATATGTTTGATATGTTGCTGTACTCAGGTGGTGTGTGAAAGATGGGACGGCACCAATCTTTCAAGTGGTTTCCCTCGTTTAATCAGTGAGAAGTTTTTTTTGAGGGGTCAGAAACATAATGGTGTTCTTGGTGAGTAATTCGCTCCCGCTGGACACATATGCCTTAGCATCAGCATGTTTATTTCGTTCGGGGTGGATGGATTTAGACACTTTCGTCTTTCTGAACCTATTCTCTGGAGAAGTCAAACATCACGCTATTGTGTTTGGCAGCTTGCACAGGTCATTTGGTGTATCATTAAAAGTCGACTAAATTAGCTTGAACACATCTGCGGGTCCAGCAAGGGGCGATTACCGAATGAAATTTGACAGCGATTTTACGGTGGTCCAAGGCTTAGTTGTACCAGAGGGCTTTGAGTGTGCTTCCAATTAGATATGCTTATGATGTTTCATAAAGTTGTCTACAAATTGAGTTGCCTGATTTTGGGATCTTCAGAATCGGACTGCTATAGCATGAAGCAAAAGATTTTCAGTTGAGAAATATGGACGGATTCCAGTTATGTGGAAGCGGATATCAGTGGTTGTCACTGAAATTCGGTAATAATAACGTCGGTTGGTGTAGAGAGGGCAGAGAACTTTGTTGAAGGTCATATACATATGTCCAGTGATCTGGCTTGGAGGACTGTTAATCGGGATAATTATGAGAAAATTGTCTGAAATTATGGTCTTTATCAGAATAGTGCTAAGGATTGTGATGCAATGCGAACTATTGTCCACAATTATGGCCGGGCATCATCGTTCATGATGTAGAACGGCAATAACTATTTGTTCCAGCCGCTCCGTTGCTCAGCTAGAATACTAAAGATTGTTGTATGCTTGACATTCCCTGACCGGATAGCTCTGTAATGACATTCGAGAGTGGTGGCGTTCGATGTCGCTCTACTGCACGGTGTTTACAGAAAAAACGCCAACACCATTGTCTTGCGATCCTTGTGTATGACAATGAATGAGTACAGTTGAGAAGATTTGAGCGGCCACTTTCTTGGTTTCTCGGACTTATCGACAGGACTCCCGGCTCAAGAAGTCGACAATCTCCTCGTTCTTTCCTTGAAGTCCGTTGCAGTTTATTTACCAGCTTCTATCTGACATCGGACATTTCTTCCAAATTTATGTTTTATCAACTTAATTTCTTATATACTTATATATTTATTATCGAGACAGTTCTGAACTTAATTTAAATTCAACTTGCAAGCAATTAAACGTTCAAAGGCACCACAATAATTACAGCTCATCAACACTTGAATGATTTCAATCAATCGTTACACTCATCATTACAACTGAGACAACTACGAGTAGTTATATGTACATATATAAATATCGAGCGATTTTCAATTACATTTGGCTTGGTCGCAGTTTGGGGCGGTATGCATTTCCAGAGTGTACCAGTAATGGTTTTTATGTCACCCTGTGATTTGTTGGTCGTTGTGGTTAACCAACTGTGGTTATGAACATATACACATACATATGTTATATAATCTCTCTGGACATTGAAGATTAAAATGAAGGAGCAGGGGGCACGATGAGGGTAAAGTCCAATTCAAATTTAATGTATTTAATGCATTTAGGAACATTATCGCCACTCTCGCTATATCCAACCAGATTTTATCTTTGTGCGGAAGAGTTTTCTGATTTTTGCACGAATTTTTCGTTCATCCTTGACTTATTTTTATCACTCCCATTTTTTATTATAACTCTGAATTGAAAACTTTTTATCGTCACTGAATTCATCAACTTATAAGGCAGTTGAGGCTGGGAAAAAGTTTTCTTAAGTGGAATGTTTCTAGGAAAAGAGTCCTTATATATATAAGTACTATCCCCTTGCATTCGCTCATGATAATCCTTTAAGCTTCATCAGTTGTTCGAAATAACAGTCCTCTTTCCCTTATTTGCACGGACACTGATACATTCTTGAAATTAAGGCCGCCGAGTAAGCAATAGCGCGCCGGACGTTTCTTCTTTTGGTCGTTCGGCACAAATTAAATTCGCCAAATGAAACCGGGCCGCTTTACAATGCCAACAAAATAGAGATCTTTTCTTCCTCTACTTCCACCAGCGGGTACTATATCGAATACTTCCAAAGCTGGAGCGCTTGCAGCCATTCGAGCGACATGACAACACCTCTTTGATTCGCTGAACTATATCAATGTCACCGGCGGCCGCAATAGCCGAGGGGTTAGCATTGCGTACTACAATTCGGAAGGCCTCGGTTCGAGTCCATGTTCGAGTAACATGCAAAATGAGGCTCCTCATAAAAATCCTTCGGCCGTTCGGAAGCGGCTTAGAATAAACTGTAGGTCTCTTCATTTGTTGGTAAAAACATCAAGACGCAAAACCACAATTTGGAGAAGGAACATGGCCAAAAAACGCTTTAGCGGTTAAATACATATATATCCATGTCGCCGCATATATCATAAAGCTGATCGTTCCGTCGCCTGCAGTATCGCCGTCTCCTATATGCATATAGGACCATAAATCTTTCACGAAACTTTTCTCTCGAAAACTCCAAGACCATATAGCAGGAAGGGAATGATGAGTAACTTGAAGAGTTTCATTTTGTTTCCACGAGAGAGGATATTTCTATTGAGTTGTCTATTCAGTCCAACAGTTGTTAGCAAGAGAGATTCTGGATTGAATTTTAAAGTAAACTTCCTAGGTGCGGATTATTAGGTAAACGATAGCATTTGACGATGGAGTCGCTCTCTGTGTCATGTCACAAGAACTTACTCTTCGTTTTTTGCCGCCTCCATCACGTCTCTTGAGTAGCGGTGATGTCAGCCTTAATTTGTACGAGCAGCGATAGTGATTAAAAGTGGAGTAACTCATCCGAGGTTTATGTCGGAGTGGTTTCCCTAAAGCGTTCTCCCTTTTTGTCATGAGTAAAGGCTTCAGAAAAGTTCTGTGTTGCATACTGCACAACGGTTGTTCAACCCGAGGCTGAGCTGCACTCTATTACAACTAGAAGTCATGTGTGGAAGGGTGAAGACGAAAAAATCGTCGAAAGAGAGGAAAAACGTTTTCTTCGTCTTACAAGCAAACGCGATAAGCGTTGTTTGAGGGAGATGTAATTCTCTACTGCGAAAAGCGATATTATATCAGGAAAATGGAGATTCTTCCTTGGAAAATTTTTGATGGTCGGTTTAGTATGTGATGAAGTCCCTTTCAATCATTCTCTTAAGCTGATTTTCTTTTGGCACTGAAAATACATTTAATCAAATAATTCTTTCTACCCAGGAAAACAGCAGTTCAGGTAGCAGGAATGAGTTAAAAGTGGTATGTTCAAGCTTTAAAGTTCAACTACATTCTGATTGCTATCCAAATTTAACTGCATTTTTGGCTGCAAAAGTCTCTGTGGCTTCATTGATTTCCACCATCGTTTCGAATCTCATTACGCGACATTCGCGGAGCAACAACAATCAAGTGCTTTTAATGAACTGCGCTAAAGTAAGAAAAACAAGTAGATACGAGTATGAGGTAAGCAGCATATGCCATACGCTCGCTGTCACATCTCCTTTCACTCTCGTCTTTTACGGTTTGAACGCTCGCTTTTACCGTTGCTTGATTACCTTTTCGCTAGCGTTTGATGGATGTGATTGTTTTTACAACTCGCTGATATTGGTTTGTTTGATTGGTTTGCTGGCTGGCTGGCTGGCTGACTGGTTGGCTGAACGTTTTCAAGAACTTGTTGAATTGCTGAAATCAAGCGAATAGCAATCGAAAATCACCATTTTAATTGACTGAATGAAGTTAATCAGTTGGTTAAGACGATTGACTCTATTGACTTCATTCTCGGCGATCTCATTAGTTAATTTCATACGTTCGTGCAATGAGAATAACAGTAAATAATTATTTACAAGTGAGTATACACACAAGTATGTGTGTCTGCTTATGCAGCGCTCATTAATGCCATACTTCAAAAATATATATATTTAAATACAATAAAATGTGAGTTGAGTGTGAATTGGTTTGATTAATGATGAAATATTAAGGATACTCGGCAAGTGCTCACGTTGATATCATCAAACACATAGCGTTGCGCATGAAACTTGACTTTTTTTTGGATTTTTTCGGATATTCATCTTCTTTTTCCACACGCAACTAAAGGCCAGTAAATTCGTCCGCATTGCAGTTGGACACTAAAAACTTGCTGAAAAAAAACACACAAAAATTTCTAGCCTGATTAAAGCCCCCCAAGCGTAATTAACACCACTTTATTGGTCTTAATTCGTCCCTCGTGTGCCATAAAAAAATACTCGTACGCAATTTGACAGTAAAAAAGTTAAATTTTTACATAGCGCAAGTGTAAAAGTTAAAGTACTTTTAATTGTTGTTAATGATGGTGGAATTTAATGGGAAAACTGCTATGTAAGAGTCGGCAATTTCGCATGAAATTCCCCTGTAGGCTTATAGTGTTTGAATTATGTTTGAAAGTTACGAAAATAATACTGAAAATTGGAGTTTAAGTGCTAAACCTACATATGAGTACATTATAACACCACTCGGGGTCTATGGTTTTATAAATACATTTATATCGGCCCTCCATAGTACCATAGTAAAACACACTGTTTTGACAAAATTAATTTTTTTTATTCAACATAATTCAATTCAAGGGTCATACACTGATTATAGCGACCCTCCAACTTTTCGATACAATTTTTGTAGTACGATTTGTCCTTTGCTTCAAAATAGGCCTAAGTTTCGGCCATCACCTCTTCATTCGACGAAAATTTCGTCGCAGCGAGCATTCTTTTGAAACCTGAGAACATGAAATAGTTGCTGAGGATCGCAGATCTGGAGAATACGTTGGATGCGGAAACAATTCGAAGCCTAATTCATGGAGTATTGTCATCGATTTCACTGACTTGTGTCACGGTGCGTTGTCTTGGTGAAACACCACTTCCTTTTTCTTCAAATGCGGTCGTTTTTTGGTGAATTTTTGCTTCAAATGAACCAATGACGCTATGTAATAGTCGATGTTGATGATCTTTACCTTTTCAAGGTAGTCAATGAGAATTAGTTGATGCGCATCCCAAAATACAGACGCCATAAACTTGCCAGCCGACTGTTGCGTTTTCCACGCTTTGGAGTGGGTTCATCGCATGCAGTCCACTCTGATGTCTGTCAATTGGACTTCGGAGTGAAATGATGGAGCCATGTTTCATCCATTGCCACAGATCGACGCAAAAATTCATGTTTATTACGCTTGAACATCTTCAAAGACTGCTCCGAATCATCAACTCGCCGTTGTTTTTGGCCAAAAGGTAACTAGCGAGGCATCCATTTCCACAGAGCTTTCTCATACGCAAATATACGTGAATCATACGATGTACACTTTTAGTCGATATCTGTAGAGTTTCCGCTATTTCATTCAAGTTTGTGGATTTTTTTTATATTTGAAAACCTCGTTTGGGCGTCCACTGCGTTCACCGTCTTCGGTGCTCATTTCACCATGTCTAAACTTGGCATACCAAACCTTGATGGTTGATTTCCCTGGGACAGTGTCCAGAAACTAGTCATCAAGCCAAGCTTTTGCTTCAACTCTATTTTCCCTTCAAAAAGCAATATTCTATCAATACCCAAAATTCCTTTTTATCAGTTTTTTTTAGCGCGAATGTATTTAATTCTAGTAGCGCCATCTATGTATAAGGCCGGGGATTTTGTAATTGATTGTTAATTAATTAAACGTAGTTTAATAACAAATCCTAAATCATTTTATGGTTTCGTAAATGCTAAGCGCCAGGTATTTGGATTTCCTTCTACTATGACGTTTCAAAATAACATTTCCAGTGATAGTCAGACAATTTCCAATATGTTCGCTAAATTTTTCAAATCTAATTATTCTCCTAGTATTGAAGTAAACTCATATTACCCATATAAATTATGTTCGGGTAACTTAGTCCATACACCAACAATATCGTCTGAAGATGTATTTATCCATCTGAAGTCCTTAAAAAAGTCATGCACATATGGTCCTGACCAAATACCTTCTTCCTTTCTTGTAAATTGCGTTGAGTATATTTTCGAACCTTTGACTCATTTATTCAATTTATCACTTAAAGAAAGTATTTTACAATCTATATGGAAAAAGTCTTTTATGATACCCCTTCATAAAAACGGAAACAGATCCTTGGTAGCAAATAATCGAGGTATAGCTAAACTATCTGCGATTCCTAAATTATTTGAATCACTTATCGCTAATCATTTGACTCATTCAATCTCTTAATTTATATCACACTCCCAACATGGATTTGTTAAAGGAAAATCTACAAACACCAATTTACTTGAGTTCACTTCTCATATTATCGATGTGTTCAGAAAGAAGAGCAGTGTTGACGTAATATATACCGACTTTAGCAAAGCTTTTGAGAAAGTATTGTCACTCGTTGCTAATCAAGAAACTTGACTTACTGAGTTTCCAACCAAAATTTTTACAATGGATCTTCACATATCTCTATGATCGAACTCAAAGAGTAACGTTTAAGAATTCCATTTCAGATACCGTTAATGTTTCTTCAGGAGTACCTCAGGGTAACCATCTAGGCCCGATTCTGTTCTCACTATTTATAAACGACTTATCTTCTCAGATAAAATTTTCAAAACTTTTAATGTATGCGGATGATGTAAAACTTTATAAATCTTACACTTCGGTAAGTGAAGGTATCTTACTGCAAACAGACATAAACAGCATGGTTGAATGGTGTAAAATAAATCAGATGCCCCTCTATCTTAAAAAATGTAAAGTTATGTGTTTCTCCCGAAGATCCACTCAGACAATTACTTACACTATACTTATACATAATTACAGTTTGGAGCAGGTTCACAATTTTATTGACCTGGGGATCACTATGGACCCTAAACTGAACTTCACACATCACATTGGTGTGTTAGTCAACAAAGCCAAAGGCATCTTGGCTTTTGTAAAACGTTGGTCAAAGGAGTTTAATGATCCTTATGTTACAAAAGCTCTGTATGTAACATTAGTGAGACCCATTCTTGAATACGGCTCGCTGATTTGGAACTCTAGATATCAAATCTACTCTGACAAGTTAGAGTCTATTCAAAAACAATTTCTCCTATTTGCCTTAAGAAATTTGCATTGGGACTCTCAATACAATCTTCCCTCTTATACTAGTCGTCTGAAACTTATCAATCTCCCTACTCTCGCCAGTCGTCGGGAAATGCTTGGTGTAATTTTCATGGTTAAAATAATAACAGGCTCAATTTCCAGCCCCATTATTGTCTCCGAAATAAAATTTTTTGTTCCGTTTAGAATGTACAGACTATTTTGCCTCTTATTTTCGAAAAATTGTAAAAGGAATTTTGAATTTCACGGTCTTTGCATTGTTTGTGTCTTGACTTGACTTGACTCTAGCACAATTGATATGTATGTGTGACTCGCTTTTTCATATTAAGAAAACTATTTTGTCGATTCTTAACTAATCAGTAAATAACATTTTATCTTTGAATTAAGTTAGTCTTAAAAATCAGCTGAAGGATTTTGTGTTCTGTAGCTGTACTCTTTTAGTTCTCGACACTAAACAAACCTCTCCTCATCGTGACTCGGCATTGATGAAAAATAAAACAAGTTCCGTACGTCATGCGGACAGCGCCCCTCGTTCGGATGGGCGGGAGGTGGGTAAGCCGTTGGGATTAATTAATTTAAAAAAATTGTTATATTGCTAATGATTAATAGTGATTGCATCATGGAGGATATTTGACTCTCTAGTTTTCAATTTCCCAAATATTCCTTGCACAAAGCAAGAGTACTTATAAAAGGTTATGGCTCAGTGTTCCACTGTCCTCAGGCTCTGACCCTATAATTCATATTCCCGTTTATAGTAATGTTCAATAAATAATTATACCTTTCATAAAGAAGAAATGGTATATCTATTTTGATACGAAGTATGTAAGTACCGGAAGGAATGAGAAGAGATTGGCCAACCAACCAAAATTTATACCATTCAACTGATTTGTTCAGATATAATATTTTGGGTCAAAACTCCGTCATAAAGCATCTAAGAGCGTGAAATTTATTGACACTGTTAATGATCGAAATCAAATTTTGGAATAATATGATATGTTCATGAATGCTATAATGATTTCGGCGTGGCCGAAGTCAGAACATTTTTCGTATATTTTTTTCGGTTCGTTTTTCGATTTTCGTTGTTGTCGAAATTTTCATGAGGAAAAAAGGAGTTTTCGATTGATATCACTTAAAGGGAGGATTACAAAGAAATTTAATAAAATCATCAAGATGGTTTAGATTAGGCTAGGTTGAAGTAGCTGGTGGTCTACTAAGGATCTCATTAGCCCTGTTGACAAAACAGAGAAATTGACGTAACTTTGCACCCTCTATTTCACTCAAGTGTCTAAGGATTGCTGACTTTAGATACGACAGCCTACTCCCCCAGAGTGCGGTGCATTCGCAATGGAAGTGTCTTGGGGCCTTGTCTGATACTTCTTCCTCTATTTAACTGCTGCAAAAGTCATTTGATGATACACCAAGCCTCTCGGCGTGTCTCCTAATAGAAGGTGTCCCGCAAGAAGACTGTAGATATTTCGTTCATTTTAGTGCGCTAAGCTCTCTTGAGCTTCTATTATTTCAAGCCGGCCCATTATTTTAGTCACGTGGTAAGAGTTGAGACTCCCCCAACTTGGGTTAACGCTATGCCTAGAACCTTCCATGACTCTCCTACCTTGTAAGCTCGTCCGCTATCTCGATACCCGGTATGTTACTGTTTACTGGGCTAGAACACCCGAAAATTGTAGAAGGCCACTAACTCGAATACTCGATAACTCAGCTCACAATTCGGCTCTTTTAATTTACGTTGTTAACAGATTATACTCAAGGACACATAACAACATATACTGCATAGAGTTTCATTGGTGTTAGTCAAGATAGGTCCGTAGTTTTTGGGTTTGGTTTGTAATTCTTAACTACCTCACTGTCTATGGCATCTTATACCATTTTTGAAACTCAAAACTTTTACTAGGGTCCTGATCGAATATTTTCTATGTTGGCAGTAAAATATCTATTGGTGGTGAGCTAACAAGATAAAACTACCACCCTGTCGGAAGATGAAAACAACAAAAGGAATCAAGATAAAACTTATTCTACTTCTCAGAGTTTTGCGACGAACTTAAATAACTGCAAATTAAATACTGATTTTAGATATTCCAACATAAAAGGGACTAAAACACAACCGGTTATAACATAATTATTTTGTGGGAGAGCGAGAGATCCTCTCAATGCAACCTTTGCTGAGACTTTGGAGTACCAGTCTCAGTCAGACCAACGAATATTTAAGTGGCTAACGAAACACTACTAACAGCACTGAGCAATGGATGCCGAGCTTCCCCTCTGATTTGTTTTGAGAGTATTGATGTTTTTCCAACAAGTGAAGGGACCTACAATTTATTCTAAGCCGCCTCCGAACGGCTGATGGATTTTTCTGAGGAACTTTTTATTTCATGGCTTATATGCACTCAAAAGGCTTGACATTCCCTGCCGTGGAGTGGGCATAATTAGAAAAAGTGACTCAATTTTTTTATTTAAATTAATTTTCTATAATTTTGTAAGCTGAACGGGCCACGTACAGAACTTATGACCTTCCACTCAGCAAACTGCGGCATACTATCGGATATTTGCATTGAAAACGTTGATTGGAATACAAATTAGGAATATGATTAGATTTTGCTCTGTGATCACGCCAATACCGGAAAAGGGTTTAGCGTGCCAAGCTGGGACTACGAGTGATTCCGAATGGCCATCCATTTTTGGAACGTCTCATTTATTTTAACCGCACTGTATGAAGATAAGTTCAATAAATAGACGAATAAATATTCTCAAATTGGGTTTCGGGGGAGTGACAGTCACTGGCGGTATAAAAATCCGGGTCTTTCTGGTATAAAGGTGAACTATTGTATTTTAGTCGCCTTTCACGACCAGCATGCCTTACCTTGTACCTCTAACCCGCAGAGGATATGAAGATAAGGCTCGGCTATATGTATTCTCTTTCAATGTAAGCTGTTGCCTCCACTTTCTCTCCATTTTAGAACCACCTGCAAAAATATGCAAATCCTTTACTCCAGTAACTGTAGTTGACAGCAGCTTTACGAGTGTTAGGGATAACACTATACTATTTTGCTCGACTCTTCTGATTTTTAGCTGTTTTGTAGCGAATAACCTCACCGCTAAGTTTCGGCTGCAAAGTGATCTTTCTCAGTTGTGGTTTTACCCTTGCCGAAATATTGCATTTCATTGTGAACAGAACCTGATCTGTTTTATCAGCATTAAATTTACGTTGGACTGAACTAGTCGAGTGTTTTGTCATTACAAGTGACAGATTCACCTGAGATCCAAGCATAGCCGAACACTTATCGCTCACAATGGTGGCGAGAGCCCAAAGAAGAGTAGATAATACATCACTCTGTGGTTTTTCTCTCTAGACATCTTGCATCACTACATAATACTCCTCATTGCATTTGAATCTTCCTGCATCTTATCAAGACGTGTATCCAGTTTCGAAGGACAGGGTTGACCCTATTAAACTCTCACTCACAGTTTGACTCACCGGTCGCTCCAGTGCCATCAGGAGAAATTAAGTTGAACTGACTGCGCGTTGTGCTTAGCCATGTTCGCTGTGCGCTATTATACATTACTAGATATAGGAAATTAGTTTTCTTTTGGCCAATCTACATAAAATTTTAGTTTGAATAATATAAATCTCTGATGTTTAACAAAAGGGACATTGGTTGGCTGAATCTTTGCTCCAGTCGATTTCGTTACAAATATTGTCCTGATAAGTCTTGGACCGCACGCTTGCCTAACCTAAACAGTGGAGAGGCCTTTTCATTAACTTAAGAGCATACGAGTTGCGGTCTGATACACCCCGGCTGGGAGTTCCTAACACTTCAATGAACAGCTCTCAATACGAGTGCCGGTCCATCCCCCCATAAAGACAATGAGTGCACTCTGAATCACTAGCTTTTCATTTATCAAAGAAATTTCTTACCTGAAAGAAAATATGAAGTTAATTTGGCATATCAATTATGTCCTTTCTCACATACATACGATCAACCTGTAGAACTTTTATTGGGGTTTATCCCCAATTGATGTGTAACCATTACAAATAGCCGCTTTATTGCTTGTAAAGTGACTGCCCCATTCTTTTTTTTTGCCTTAATGTTTGCTGATTTGCTCGTAAAGGTGTGGACAAATTGATTTTATTAAAAAAAAAAATCAGCAAAAAACCGATGGAAAATCGCTGATTGCCTTTGTTTTACTGACACTATTGAAGCCTGTTGTTGTTGTTGTTGCTGCTGCTTGAACACTTGAACACTGTGAAATGCCATCGTGCGAGCAATCAGCAGCTCAATTCATTCATTCATTCCCTAATTTCCCCAACACCTTTTTTTGCCCCTCTGCAGCTGGTTTTTATTTCAACTTTTTCATGTAAATTTCCGCCCAAAGCGTAAAGGCAAAATTAATTGATTGCCCAGCATCAATTGGTCTGTGTTTGTGTGCATATGTGTATGTGTGTGTGTTTGTGTTTGTTGTGAACAGCTGATGATGGTGATCAGAGTGTGAAATCGGTAAGTGTTTGCATCAAACGAGCGATAAATGCCCGAATGAATGAGTGAATGGGAGGGAAGGCTGCCTGTGTGTTCGCTCGCTGGAGATTGAATTGTACCAACACGCTCTGCTCTGCTCTTCTCTGCTCTGCTGCGCTGTTGCGTTGCCAATCAATTTGCAATTTACGTGCATTTTACCTTTTATTTTTGCTCTTGCTTTCTTCCACTTCCTTGCATTTTCAGTGCTTTTTTCATTTTTATTTTATTTCATTTTTTTTTTAATTTTTTTTCTGTGTCCCTTGTGTGCTTGTAATTTGCAATACTTTCAATTTGGCTGTGGGCAGAAATTGCACAAAATTGTTAAAAGGCTCGGCCGTGTGTGCAGTGTTGCTATTTTATGTACAAACTATTGAGTGACTAAGAGACCGAGTGCATAATATGTTACTACTTCAGTGGCAACATTATAACTAACCATTTTTTATCGCCTGGCCCTGAGGCGAGCGACGAGGAGTATGTTGTGCTGTAATCGATCTAGTATAAAGATGAAGGTGAGCCTTAAGTGTTTTTAGAATATTTTACTGAGCAAGAACTATTTTAGCTTCGGTAAACGATGCCTGAAGACTCAAACCAGACAAGAGGTGTTGTGGATTTCTTTGGAAAACGATCCATGTACAAAGACTTGAAAAAACTGGGAGCCACACGGCATCGTATGACAAGTTTTCACCTCTGTAGCCAGTCAGTTCACCTCAAGATGAGCACTGATTATCTCACCGCGTGTACTCTGCATGGGGTTAAAGGACTTATTACTCTTACACTTACTTCCTCTGTTCTGTGTTCTCCGTGTTAAGTGTCGCACACAACGCAATTTCATATGAATGTCGGTCTCTTATATTAAAGGAACAATAAAGTCTGTTCTCTGTAGCCTGATAGTAAGTGTTCGAGTAGATTAACAGATATATTTTTGATGAGTCCCCAGGGATTGATAATTAATCTTTAGATGTGGTGTTCGGAGTGAAGTGATTTTCGCGAAGATTTCCTCAAATATAATTGATTCCGAAATCTGTTCTATTGAGGAGAGAAGCGATCGACGTTTTATAATGGAAACGAGAGTTGCTGGAATCCGCGAGTATAGACCACCGACAGAGAAAATTATACAAGATTGTTTGAAAATAAAATATGTGACGACTTACTGAAGGTTTAAAGGCCAGAGCTAACTCTTGTAGGAACAAGAGAGGTGATCTAGTAAATTATATACAAGTCATACCGAGTCTATATGGTGGGAGCACTTCTCTAGCTTGCTGAATTGTCCGCTGTCAACACACTTATTTTACTTCATAAATGTGGCTTTAGTCCAGGGGAATCCAATATAAAGCAGATATTTTCCAATCGCCAAATCTTGGAGGATCGATACAAGCCACCTTTTCGTTAAATCAGCCTTGATTGGTTGGTTGGGAAGGACTTGTGTACGAGCCGTGGTACCAAAAGAGACTTCAGATAATGTGACGCCCTTTCCTGTGTCTTCTTCAACATCACATCATCGGCTTGAATAACCTTACCCTCTGGGCACCTACGTATTTCTTGACAGTCATAACTTTACAAAGTCATCGAATAAAGTAATGCTGGTAAGGAAAAGAGATGAATATTGCCATTCAGCTATCTTTTGTTGTATTTTTTTGAGGAATTTTTGTTTCTTGTCAGAATTACGTTCGGAAAGATGAACATTCTTTGGCCGAAGATCGACTTTAATTAAAAATAAATATTTTATTAAATTTTATTTTCGAAAAATTTGGAGAATACATAAGTATATAGGCAGCCAAGCAGCCATTAAGTCCTTACCTTCATGTTAAGCGATCACTAATGTTCTTCAGACTACAAACACAACAGGAAGTGTAGCCGAGCTTAATCTTGGTCGCTTGTAGTGCATATAGTAATACTATGGACTTATCATCGTCTATTTGAGGCTTTCTAAGGAGGCAACCAGTTAAACCTAACCCAAATCTTTTCTAACTTTGGATATTGGCCTGGTTAGGTCTGAAACCTAAGATCCTCCGCATGATATTACGCACTGCTAGGCAGCAACCAATGCCTTTAAGAAAGTACAGTCGAAATTGATTAGTTCTGGTATGTCTTCAGCAACTCTTTACGTCTTGACTTCTTGAAGGAAATTCAGTTCTTTCCTAACTATTTGGCAGCGTTCATTCGTCTAATATTATGCATATTGTTTCGTGAGATAAATAAAACTCAGCGGCTACCTGTCCACACACCTGTCCGCACCTTCTCACCACTCCTTCACTTTTACGATATTAACTCCACGCTACTCATATTTACGATCGACTGTATGACTTCTGTGACATTTTTTTTGTAAAATATTTTTATTTATTATAAAAATCGCTATACATACTTGAGATAGATTGAGCTTAGGTAGGCTTTTTATTGAAAATGATCAATTTCATGTACTTTGTTTTACAGCAGTAATTCCGGAAGGGCTTGCTTAGAATCCGAACGATGACGATGAACTCTATATTATGTATAGGGGAATCCATATAAATGTTTCGAAAGTGCAGAGCTGTATTTTGACAACTGTCAAACTTAACTGTCAAACCAAACATGTTCTGGTTTAGCTAAACGTCAGTCATTTAAGAAAATGGAAATGGAAATAGTAACCTCACAACGCGTTAAAATTGCTGAAACCTACAAAAATGGCGATTCAAACATGGCCACGTTTTGTTCTTTAACAGAAGATTATGGTGAACATAATCGTCTAACTACTGAAGCACTTGATAAAATTTTATAGATATTGGAAGAAACTGCATTGATTACATATATTGTAGGACGATTGTGTCTATTTTGTGACATTCTTAAGAGCTCGGACTCTCTTACGGCACATTAGGACGTATTTTGCACTTGTGCTTAGACCTACATCTATATAAAGTACAGCTCACACAACAACTGCAGCCAGCCGACCATTCATAGCGCCGTGGCTACATCCATTGGGTGATGCTTGAACAACCAGCAGTTGATCGCAATTTTTTCAACAAAATTTTCTTCAGCGAGGAGATATATTTCTCACTCGGTGGATACGTAAATAAGCAAAATTTTCTCCGAGGTCGTTGCACCCAAAAAAACTTACTATCTGGTGTGCTCTTTGATACGGAGGTGAGATTGAACCTTACTTCTTTGAAAGCGATAACGGCGAGACTGTAACTAACAATTCGGAGCGTTATGGTCGTATGATAACCGACGTTTTTGGACTTGCATTTACAAAGCACGACGTGCCACATGTCACACAACACGAGCGAATATGGATTTATTGCAAGAGAAATTTCTCGGCCTCATAATCTCTCGTCCTGGCGATGACAGTTGGCCACCGAGATCGTGCGATTTTACACCGTTGGGCGTTTTTTATGGGGCTACATGAAAGACCATAATTATGTGGATAAACCGTTAACTTTTGAGCACTTGTAAACCAACATTCGTCTGAGAAACGGCCAGATTTGTGCTAATAAGTGGTCGAAAACTACCTCAAACGGATCGAAGTTCTCGAGGCAGTCATTCGAAAGAGTTAGTGTTTCATATATAATGCAAAGATTCAGAGTGTATGTAAAAAGGGATTTCAGAAAAAAAACAATTTTAAAGGCATTTTTTACGTTTGTTTTGGAAATCGCAAAATGTATAACCTTTTTTCTTTGGCCATGTTTTTCTTCTTCTTCTTTCTTTTAGTTTTTTAAATAGAATAATGTAAAAAGAGAGCGCCAACACCATTAGCACTTAATTTTAGTAATCGTATGTCTGTGAAGTTAATGTCTCGAGTCTTTCAGATATTGAGTGCTGTTGTGTGTGTATGTGTGTGCTTTCAATACAGTGTGTGTGGGGCGGCATGTGTCCGATTTTTCCTATAATTTTAAACGAGATGCCATTGAGCTTTAAGTCTTTAGAATGCAAAATATATCTTCTCCCAAACTCTGCGAGGTCTCATACTTGGCATGAACCGCGTCGCTCTGCTTTTTAATAATAAAAAAAAAATTTAATCAAATCATAAATTGCCCACCCTAATATAACTAATTTATACTTGCACCCACACATATATATTCAGTACATGAGCATAAAATAATGCTTCGCCAGCTCTTTTTGCCTTTCAACACCAAAATTTCCAAGCCTCATCTTTAATTAAGTTGCCCTTTTTTTTCGTTAAATTTTAGCCATTGCCTTAAGACGCCTCAACCGACTGCACAGCACAGCACACTTAGCACTACTGATGCATCAATTATGCATCAAAAGCAAGCAGAAAGGGTTCAAAGTCAGCTCTCGAATGTGCAATAAACAAAACAGAAAAACACTTTTGAAGACTAATGAAACTAGCACTAGTCGTACTGTGCGCACACACATACAAATAAATAGACAACTACAAGTATACATGCAGATATACAAAAATATCGTTGGAAATGTGCCGTGCTGGACACCTTGAAATGACTGCTATGTATGTATGTGTGTTTGTTGTGTTAATAGGAAAAAGTGCGAAAGTCACTAAAAGCGTCATCAGCAAAACTGTATGCAGCGCTTGATGTGTATCGTAAATGCATAGATATGTATGTATTTAAAATGAAGATACTAATAAGTAACGGTAAAATACTCAGCGGACAAGCAACAACAAAAGGCAACTGATTGTAATTGAAAAAGGGCAAAGAGCTGAACAGATTCAAGGTGGATGGAAATCGGTGGTGTGTGTGTGTGTGTGTTTAATTTGATTTTTGTTATTTTTTTCTTTCTTGAAGAATGCACAGACATATTTACATTTCACGTTACTTTTATTTTACTTTCTTGCTTTCTTATTTATGTTTACTTCACACTTTTACAAATTAGTAGACTCACTTTATCGAGTTCTTAATGAACTCCCAGGCATAATTATAGTTGGACTAATGAAGAAAGTGGCTAGGTGCGGCTAGTAAAAGCATTTTACGCAAGACAGGACAATAACAAAGTAAAATTATTAAAATTTACCATAAATTACTGCTAGTTTGTAGTGCGACTTGTACGAGATGTGTGTTAAAGGTTCCAACTAAACTATGAACTTAAGGTTCATAGCCACTTTTGTAATGCGTAGAGTTCTTAAATATTCGAGAGAACCAAAAAAAAAAAATGTAACTAGTTATCGAGTGATTCTGGAACGGAATTTAGTTAGCATGAAAACAGTTGACGAGATCCAAACGCACCGCGAAATTTAGGCTTTTAGTACCGAAAAAACTAGCGGTTAGTCTCTGATCACCTCTGGGAATTGCCTTATCATCCACCCAACTCCCTGGCGCTAATGATCCTGCTGAATTTTAAGCACATATATCGTACTGCTCGTGTCCTGTCACTGAAAATCTCATTACTTTGAGGCGCCCAACACCACGAACGAGAAGCATCGGGAGGCAATCGCTGCGAAATGTCCATGAATCACGCGAGAAAGCTACAAGAAAAAGTGGAAGAAAGAGTGTCGTATTTTAAACGAAAAAAAACTGAAGGAAGTAGCGGTGGTAACATGAAGAACTTGAGGTTTAATGTTTAAAAATTCTTCTGGAAGCCTACCTTCAAACGTTTACTGCACAAATTTTGCCCCTGGAGGAAACAACTTGATAGCTCTAAAGACATATTTTTGTCCTCAATACCGATCTCAGGGGACCACGATAGGTAGACCCCTCATGATCATATGATCCTCGTCCGTTTTAAACGTAAGCTCTTCTCGTTTGTAGGATGTGTATCATTAGATCAGGAGTTTACGACTTGCTTCTTTTGCAAGGTTAACCAAGAAGCTTTCCAGCATTTCTTATATTGTACAACGGGCTGAATCAATTGATTTTGGCTAATTTTAGCGTGAAAACTTCGTGAGCGATCGGAATTAGGCCCTTGAATCCTCTTGATGCTCAGAAATCTTTTTCAAACACAAAGCTAAAAACCGGAAATCCCCCTTGATTTTTCACCGGCGGAGTTGAGGTTTCCCACTTCTTCTGTTACCCCCACTGAGTACTGCAACGAAAACGTTTTATGAAAGCATCCCAGTCATTTATTCTAGATTAATACTAATCAAAATACAGCTTGCCCAAGAACTGAAGCCGCTCGACCATCCCAAGTGGCATCGCTTCGTTTTACGGGCTCTTGAAAAGTTCCAAGAAGATCCAAAGTTTTCGAACCAAATTCTGTTCACCGATGAGGCCCATTTCTGGCAAAATTCTGATGTAAACAAGAAAAAATTGCCACACTTGGGACGAAGAGTAACCTAAAGAGATTCAAGAGCTGTCATTTGATCCAGAAAAACAACAGTTTGGTGTGGTTTGTGGGCCGGTGGAATAATCGGTCCAGATATCTTAAAAAATGATGCCGGTGAGAACGTAACCGGCAATGGAGATCGACATAATAACCGATAATTTGACGCCTGAAATTTAAGCTCGTCATCTCCACGACATTTGGTTTCAACAAGACGGTGCAATTCCCACACATCGCATCAATCAAATGGATTTATTGAGAGAACACTTTGGTGAGCAGATAATTTCACATTTTGGGCCGGGCGATTGGCCACCAAGGTCATGTGATACCACACCGTGAGACCTCTTCCTGTGGGGATATGTAAAGTCTAAAGTCTATGCGTGCAGTTCCGCTTCGATTCAGGCCTTGGAGCAAAACATCACGCGTGCCATTCGCCAGTTACCAGTCGAAATGCCCGAACGATTCAACGAAAATTGGACTCAAAGGATGGACCATCTGAGACGCAGCCGCGGCCAACATTTGAAAGGGATAATCTTCAGGATATAATTTTTTGTGTTATTTTTTTTTTTCTATAAAAAAGTAGGGACCTCGAAATGGATTTGAAATAATTGTAAAAAAAAAAATTACTATACGCTTTTATACACTGTTAATCAAAATTATTTATTTAAAATTATTTAAAAATTTCTACTGTTACAAATTTATTGTAAATTGGAAAATTCGATTTCGATAATTTTCAGTGTCAATATCAACAAGAATTTACATCTGTAGAGTAACAAATTCCACTCTCTTAAATGCTTTCTAACGGATTTTTGGCCAAAAATGTAATATCTGAAAAATCGGTCGTATGTATGTATGTGTGTGGATCTTTCCGGCCGGTTCCGACAGATGAGCGTTTGAATGTATAGTTGCATCTTGCTACCAAGTTTGATTGAAATATCTCATAAATTTAGGGACTAGTTTGCGTTCAAACAGGCAGACGGACAGACAGACGTACAGCCGTACATAGAGAAGAGGCTTTCCGCCAAAGTAGTGTAGTGGATATACACACAAAATTATAGTCAAGTATCTTATTTTGTGGAATTTTCGTATTACGAATCTAGCTAGAAAGAGTTACTTTGGCTAAGCCGTCGTATATTATAGAGCCTGTGGTTACTGTCGATAGGTCTAACACTGCAAAAGTCGCTGTAACGCACAGAGAGTCTATATCATTAGTCAGCTCACGCGTGATGCACTCCGCTCCGCTTCAAGGGCTCGATTTCACCTCCAATTGTAAAGATTGCAGTAACTCTGAGCTAGCCCCGAGTGGTCCCTTCTCCACTATAAACAATTTACAGAAACAGGATCACTGTAGGAAGGCATAAAGCGCATAACTTCCTTACGAATCGGTCGCAGATTGACGGTAAGGTATGGGAGCGAGAGTTTTGCCGTGAATTAATCGTATGCATGGCGAGAGGGATTCAGCTTTCAGATCATTGCGGTGTTTTTAGGCAGTAGTAGCTTCTATCTAGGAAACAGTGGACGCACTGCTTGTAGTTTCTGTGAGACAGTTTGAAATTTACTCAGACATCCCTTTGGCTATTACGGTTTATATGCTCACTTATGATGAGCTCCAAAAGTATGAAGGAATATTTGTCATATCAGTCTATGCCTTTCACAGTGAAATAATTGAGAACTGCACTGCTGATAAGCATACATATGGTCACCACCGCTTTCCTAAAGCCGCACAAGACGGATGTGGACTGGACAGGCGGGCAATGAACCAACTCAGCGAATACCTGACTAACATCCCAATATACGCAGTTGCGAGATTCTTCTTACCTAAAGAGAACCATGGAAAGTTACGGTTACTTCTTTCTATGCCAAGTTCAAAATTTTTGCATTTTTTTGGAGTTCTGGCCAGACATTAGCCGTTGGAAATTCAGGCGGTAAGATTTGATTGGAATTTTTCCTAATTCCCACTATTGTATTTGTTTGGAAGAAGAGTTTGAATCATTTATGTGCTTTCAGTTCTATGTTTGCGACAACGCCACTAAGTCTGAAAATTCTCGGCTCACATACTTTTTTCCTACTGTAAGAGTTAACAGACATCGATATCAGCCGAAGGCGAGTGATTCACTGAGTGAAAAGTGTTCTAGCGGTCGGTATACATTTACTCTTTGTCGCATCACAACGGACGTCTCTTAAGTATCTACTATGTGGGATTCCCTTAAAACCACTCAGTCACTTCTACCTAACTTCACATATACGGACTATAGCACTAAAAAAAAATGAAATTCAAATTTTTTTCAAATAACATTTCTAGCAATGAAATTAATATGAAATACTTTATTTTGAATTCTTTTAATCCAAATAATATCAGCACGTCAGTGCGTATACGTAACCTGTACAGAGAAGCGTGAAAGGCATTGAAAAAAGTAAAAATCACAAAATTAAAATCTCTCACCAACGGTCAACTTAACACACATACAGGAACTATTCCCTATTTATATGCAAGCAATCGGTTATGAGGTCAAAATTTGAATAGCAGGAACTAAGTTCCAATAAAACATGTACCCCCACACTCGCAAGCAAATATACATATATACGTATTGTAACAGACATTTACTCCCACTCCGATTATTGGTAGCGCGGTATCTTGTTTCCAATATGCCAAAATATTTGCCATCTACCATATGCGTCATAGAAAAATGCAAAATGCAAACTTACAAAAGATGAAATTCGAGATTCCAAATGCAAAAGGGCAAAATTTTCTATGCAAAAAAAAAGAGGAAAGAAAAGAAAAAAATACCCAAAACCGAAATCAGTGGAATCGCAAATATATGAACTATGAATTGTGTAACAGATTTTCACTTCCTTTCTTCTCCAATATCAAGTCAATGCAATGTGCAATGTAAATGTGAGTACACACACATACATAGATTTGTTTGCTCCTACCAAGTGCTGGCATTGTACTCGAATGTCGAATGTATGAATGTATGGATGTACTGAATGCTTTTTATTTGCATAAATACAATTCTTCCATTGTATATAGCACACTAAGTAAGCATAAGGCAAAACGATTGGTTGCATAATGCATAATAATAATATTTTATTCAGTTTTATTTATTATTATTATAATTTTTTCTTTTTTTTGGGAGCATTCAAGTTAGCTGAAAGCTATGTAAACGAAATTGGTATTTATTTGCAACTTATTTTATGGAGAAAATAGTGGAAAAGGTAGGAATTCAAAAGCAAATTAAATGTAAATGCTGCTTTTAAATATCTAAAATTAAAAAAAAAATTAATCCTTTAGTGACTCTTAATAATAATCAAGAAAAATAAGTATTTAAGGTATGAACAAATCTTATTTGAGATTTTCTCTCCTTATCGAACCTCTACTAGCGTATTTATTATCCTGTTGTGTTCATAAATATTTGTTTTGTAATCGTAATAAAAAAAATATAATTTTTCAAAATTCCCTTTTTTTACTTCAAAATAGTATTAATTTACCACTAAAAATTAGAAAACTGAATTACGGTTGGTATTAATTTTTTTGCCTTAGTCATTAGCAATATAAAGGAGCACCAATTTGGTTTTGTTGTCGTTGTTGTTGTAGTAACCGCAAACAAATTCCCCAAGTTGGTGCTCAGGGAATATTGCGGGAATGACAGTCCTTTGACGGATCAAAATGCGTGACGTTCCGGTAAATGGTGTCTCATTTTGAGGCTCCCTACTTACAAAAAAAAAAAAAATCCAGATTTGTTATGTTGTTTCATGGGGAATATATATTATTATTCGAAAGAACATTCTTTGGCATTTATTTATTTATTTCTCAGATGGTCCATCCGTTGAATCCAATTTTCGATGACTCGTTCGAGCATTTCGACTGGTAACTGGCGAATGACACGCGTGTTGTTTGGATCCAAGGCCTCGAAGCGGGATTGTCCGCATAGCCTTTAGACTTTACATATACCCACGGGAAAGGGTCTAAAGTTGTGATATCACACGATCTTGGTAGCCAATCGAGCGGTCCATAATGTGAAATTATCTACTCACCGAAGTGTTCTCTCAAGAAATCCATTGATTGATCCGATGTGTTGGAAGTGTCACCGTCTTGCTGGAACCAAATGTCGCGGAGATCTCGAGTTTCAATTTCAGGCATCAAATAGTCGGTTATCATGGCGCGATAACGGTCGCCATCGACGGTTACGTTCTCACCGGCATCATTTTTGAAGAAATGTGGACCGATTTTTCCACCGGGCCGCAAACCATACCAAACCGTTGTTTTTTCTGAATGAAATGGCAGCGCTTGTCCCACAAGCGGCAATTTTGCTTGTTTACATACTCGTTGATCCAGAAATGGGCCTCGTCTCTGAACAAAATTTGTCTTGAAAACGTCGAATCTTCTTGGAACTTTTCAAGAGTCCATAGAGCGAAGCAATGTCGCTTGGGAAGGTCGAACGGCTTCAGTTCTTGCACAAGCTGTATTTCGTACGCTTTCAATTTAAGTTATCGTGGTAAAATGCACCAAGTCGTTCCATACGCCAGTTAGAGTTGTTGCGAACGTCGCCGATGCGACTCTCCACGGTCTTTGTGTACACTCTCAGCTAGGACCGCTATATTTTCTTCACTGCGTGCTGGAGTTGGTCTATTCGGTCGAATATTATCCCATAAGGAATGCTGGGTCTCAAGATGGGTGATGGTATTGCAAATAGTATGCTCAGTAGGCCGATTTGTTGACCAAAAGCTGAGCGCACGAAACACATTCTTTACAGAACTTGAATTTTCGTAATAAAATTGATGGTTTGTAAACGTTGATCAGGCGTAAGTCTCTTCATGATGAAATGCCGAGCAATACTGAGCCAAAATAACATAACAGCTTGACACGACTCATGCGTGATCTGTCAAAAAAAAGCTATTGAAAAAAGTACCTCTACTTGGATCACTCTTTACAATTATTTAAAATAATTTGCTAGTGAAAAACTTGAAAAACTGTTACAGTCGATTTTGAAAAATTAATTTTTGCAAATGTTTTAGCATAACTATACTAGTATAGTACATAAGAGCCTAGACGTAATCAATTTTTTACTTGTAAAATTCTACGAAAGTTTAAGCTTCAATAATTTCTACAGAAAACTAATATAAGGCGAAATACTAAAATAAGGCTATTCTACTAGTATTGAAAAATAGAAAAAAGATTTCTCGGGTAGCTTAATAAAAATATATACGAGTAGGTGCATATGTATACAAATATTAATGCACACTTCAAGCCACTCATATTGCCAAAAAAAAATTTTTTTAATTAACATTCATTTCAAGCACTGGTACAGCAACAGCAGTTTGAGCAAGTGAAGAACAAGAAGCAAAAAATACAGTTTACGCTTAGTGGAAAATTTTGAATAGACTCACAGACACACATCTCCTCAAACCGTTACTCCAAAGTATTTTGGCAAGTAAATGGAAATAAGTCGAGTTTGAATGCGGAATGGAAATGCAAATGTGAAGACCAAACAGAACAGCGATGATATCGAATAAATACAACCAGTGAGTATTTGTGTCCCTAGACACTACTACATGACGTAGCTTTAATAACTGTAAATGCATATACTCCTTTGCATGCATTATGTGCGTAGCAATGGTTTGTACCACACAGCAGCTACTGGCAAGCGAGCGGCTCTGGTCATCAATTTCGGTTTGCAGTTCATCAATAAGGCATAATGCTCTATTTCTCGACAATCTTCTACACTCTTCATTCATTCCACTTTTACTTGCTAAGACAGTGCACAACAAAACACACACTCATACAAATATATAAATCAACAACAAAAAAGCGTAGAAGGTTGGGATTTAAGCTGTAAATACAAGAGAAATGCATGAAAAGTGAGCTTCGTTCAATAAATTAACAATGCAATGTATGTTTGTGTGTGTGCATACATACATATGTATACATCGTCAACGGTAAATATGTAGATTCTTAAATATGTGTGCACACGACCTTACGTGGGTGGCATGAATTTCCTACAGTATAGTTGCATGGATTTTGAAAAATGAAAATATTCAGCTCGCAATTGCTTTTAAACTCACTTTGCACACGCATACTCGTACATACAAATTTTGCAAATTTTCCAATGCAATTTCCTTAGAAAACTAATTTTGTGCAGTTATTAGTCGCACATAAAGCACACTCTACTAAGTGGCAAGTGTGTCAAGTGAACTTAAGTTATAATTTCCACCATCGTAGAGGGGTTTGCCCATAATTATTGGGAGCTAATGATTGATTGAATGTACAGTTAGATAATTAAAAATGTGTGTTAATTAAATATGATTAGCTTTTGAAGGGGAAATTATTAGACTTAAAGCCAGAAGAAGTTCTTATTTAAGGCGAAAATGCCAAAGACTTATCTTTTTGTCCGAGCAAAACCTTTGCTCTTTGGATTCTTATGTTTTTTTTTTTTCAATAAAAAAGATTCTAAATTATTTCAAGTCCTAACTGCTAAAAAGATGTATACACGATTTTCTGTTTTGATGCAAACCGATATCACAACTCTATATAAAGGGTGATCCATTTCGAGACTCCCTACTTTTTGGAAGGAAAAAACACAGAAAATTCAAATTTTATTGGGAAATGTTTATTATCATTCGAAAGAACATTCTTTCGCATTTATGTTTTGAAGATTATCTCTTTCAAATGCTGGTCGCGGCTACGTCTCAGATGGTCCATCCATTGAGTCCAATTTTCGATGACTCATTCGAGCATTTCGCCTGGTAACTGGAGAATGACATGCGTAATGTTTTGCTCCAAGGCCTATAGCGAAGCGAGTTTTTCCGCACAGATTTTATATATCCCCAAAGGAAAAAGTATAACGGTGTTATATCAGACGACCGGCCCAAAACGTGAAATTATCTGCTCACCGAAGTGTTCTCCCAATAATCCATTGATTGGTGAGATATGTGGGAAGTGGCACCGTCTTGTTGAAACCAAATGTCGCGGAGATCACGAGCTTCAATTTCAGGCATCAAAAAGTCGGTTATGATGGACCGATAATTCCACTGGCCCACAAACCACACCAAACCGTTGTTTTTTCTGGATGAAATAACAGGTCTTGAATCTTTTGAGGTTGCTCTTTTTCCCAAATGCGGCAATTTTGCCTGTTTACATACCAATTGATAATTTGTAAGCTTTCAATTTCAGATCTCTTCGCTCGACGTAAAATACGCAAACTCGTTCTATACGTCAGTTCTTGTTGCTCTTGTTGCTGCGAATGTCGCCGAATCGACTCTCCACGGTCTTCGTGTACACTCTCAGCTACGGCCGCTATATTTTCTTCACTGCGTGCTCGACGTGGTATATTCGGTCGAATATTATCCAGTAATGAATGCTGGGTCTCAAGATGGGTGATGGTGTTGCGAATAGTAGGCTCAGTAGGCCGCTTATGTTGATCATAAGTTGGGCAAAGTCCGCGAAACACATACTTCACAGAACGTGAATTTTCGTAATAAAGTTGAATGATTTGTAAACGTTGTTCAAGCGTAAGTCTTTCATGATGAAATGCCAAACAATACTGCACACTAATAAGATGACAGCTTGGTACGACTCTCGCGTGATTTGTCAATTAAGGCTTTAAAAAGGGATCTCTACTTGGATCATCCTTTACATCAACTGCCAAAATTTCAAAGTTGTACAAAGTATCCTCTCACAGCTTTGAGGAAAGCAACTTTGTCTTAAGTATATTTTTAGCCAGTGATAGAGGTAGCGTTCGATAGATTCTCCCTCTCGGTCTCTTCAGCGTCGAGAGAAATTAATGAAATAATATCCCATTCTCCTACCGTGAGTCCCCTTAAACAGTGTCTAGTTAAGATACCAGTTGTTTTATTGTTGATAAACTGGTGTGAGAGGATTACATTCTAAAATTTTTTGACATGCAAGATAGCCAAAGCTGTCTAGTCACGTTACAGGTTCTTTCTCTAAGCTTTCAGGTATTAGCTTTTTCAATAAAGACCATTTTCAGCATGAGTTTTGCCTTAGACAGAAGAACTCCCGCATCATGAGTAGAATTTATTATATTTAACCTCTCGCTAGCTCATCCGCGCTCAGTTACCTAGGGTGTTCCAATGTCTCACACCACGGCTGTGTTGTATTTAACCGAGAGTTTATTCGCAGTACTTTTGCATTCTAATGTCGTTTTTGAAGTGGTGTGGTTGCATTGAAGAGATCTAATGGCAGCTTAACTATCCGAATATATGGGCAAGGTTATGACTATGCTGTCTATATTCTCCCTCAGTTTCAGAAGCTGCTCCTTTTCCATGGTTTCCCAGCGACTATAGGCTGCACCAAACATTCGGACACAGAGACTATGTCGCTTTCAGCTTCCAATTTTATACCAGCTGCGGAGTCGGGTACCCCTGGTTCACTCGAAATGCTTCAGTTTATTCGCAGCCTCTTTAACCGGGATTGTTCCACCCGTCATACTTGGGGCATTGGTAGGGTAATCAGAGACTGCTGGGTTGGCAGAATCTCTCATGGCCCCTTCTCCTTCTTCTTGTTCGGTCTCATCCTTCCTGTGAACATTTATTGTGAATCCTTAGAGTCCTTAGCTAATCATACGAATTAAACTTGAGAGGGAAGCATTGTTTATAAGGAATGGCACAAAATGCTACTTGGACCTTCAGTCGATGATCCTGGTTACCTGGACGGATGAGCTCGAGAAAGCTTTGCTGGCACCCATGCTCAAGCTCTTGGCCTACTAGAAATCTGGTCCCTACGTACTACTGCCAAGTCTGCCCCAATCCAGAAGTCTCCAGCCTCTGCGATAGCCTCTTCATAGAGTCTTACTGCTCTATTGTCTGTGCACGACACAATATTTCCGGGGTTCTTGAGGCAGTACGCGTCGCGTACTACCGGCGCAGGGCCAGGGTATCTTCAAGTATGCCCTTACATACTCTGCTCAAACATATCAAGACAGATTTCCGTTTTTTTTTTTGGAGATATATAGCCATTCGGATATCCCTTGTCTATAACCCATAGCGAACGGTTTTGCAGTTTGGCCTACTGGATGAGTAGCAAGAAAGTTTGTGTCTCCTGGAGCCACGCGGAAACACTTTCCAGAGAGCGGTTTTTTTTAGAAGAGGGAACGGGTTGTCATTGCTTTTCCCTACTGACCGCTTCTGCCTGTCATCGACAATATCTTTAGCCCATTTCAGGCTTTTCATCTGTTCCTCCATTAGTTTTGCAACAGGTATGGCGCTTAATCTCTCCAAGATGTT
Organism: Neoceratitis asiatica; assembly: GCA_030068015.2. Taxonomy (NCBI): domain Eukaryota; kingdom Metazoa; phylum Arthropoda; class Insecta; order Diptera; family Tephritidae; genus Neoceratitis; species Neoceratitis asiatica. Next base: position 64,254,297 of record CM061527.1, on the reverse strand, counting down.
TACATGTGCTCGTGTCGTTCTTTGTGTGCTCTGACAGAGGGACTGATAGTTGTGGAATAGCAGCGTTACTGATCTAGGTCACTGCTAGTCGACTCACGACTGTTGTCTTCTGGCCGCGGACAGTCCGTTTTGTCGGTTGACGCGGAAACTCTCATTAGCATTGTACTAGTACAATATCGACAAATCTCCACAAGCATCTACCAATAACCATATAACTCAACGGAACTGGTTAGTTTAATTTTTGAGACCTTTTCGACCGCGAGCTCTATAAAAGTTTTAAGCCATAATCGGTTGTCGATAAGGATTACAAGGTATTTCATTGCAGAGCCGGACAGAATTCATTCAGAATCCACTCTAATCTTTTTTATCTACGTACTTATAGTGGCGACAAGGCTCGTTCTCCAACCGTTAGTCGCCTTCAAATGTCGTCTTATTAATTAATAGCTACCTTATATCAGCTGGATACCAGTCTCATGCTTATATCGAATAACAGCGTCATCGATTATTTTAAAATGGTTGTGGTTTCCCTTTCTCCTTCTTTTCTGGATTTTTTGCGGAAAATACCCTAAATCGTTTATGCACAGTTTCTACAAGTTTGTCTTCAGCCGTATAGCGCTTCAGAATGCTTCAAATTGACAATGGAAGTACAGTCGGGAGCGGACGGTAGTAATTAGAATTTAGGTGTCCGCTAAATTTTTCCAGTTTACTTCTAGAAGTGACTTTGCCGAATGCTAACAACTAAACTGAGATGCCATAAAACGATGGATGAACCAACGATTTGTAAGCTCAGGGAACAGTCATAACTTTCCTGTCCTTATACCCTATTCTGATTTCAGATGAGTTTGCCATGTAAGATTGTAGTATTTATTGGCGGTAGAAAGAATGATCTCGACTTTAGTTAGAATGGTTTGAAAGCCGGTGGCTTGTAGTTTCAGGTGAAAAGTAAAATTTCAGACTTGGAAGGAGCGCATTTAAAGAGCGCATTTAGACCCTTCACCATTTTTTACTATGATTATCGAGTCTTGAATGGTTAGCATTGCATGCTGCCATTCGGAAGGCCTGGGTTCGAGCCCAGATTCGACCAACATCCAAAATTATAGAAAATTTATTTTCTTGATTGCGGTCGCCCCTGGGCAGGGAATGTCAAGCCCTCCTAGTGTATTTCTGACATGAAATACAAAAAAAAGCTCCTCATAAAAACCCATCAGCCGTTCGGAGGCGGCTCAGAATGAACTGTAGGTCCCTCCATTTGTTGGTAAAAACATTAAGACGCAAACCCACAAATTGGAGGAGGAGCTCGGCCGAAAATCGCTTCTGCGGTTACAAAGCGCCAAATTTAGTAGTAGTAGTTGAATGAGATAAATTAGCACTTGGTGTGTTTTTCTCTCCCAATGAGAGAATTGCTCTCTTATGTATATAATGCACTACACACTACAATAGGGCTTCTGTAATTTTCGGAGCAATGTGTAACACCCTAGAACACTATTTTTTTTGCATATTTTACGTATTTATTTTCAAAAATCTCGTACTTTAAAGAGGATTACACGCCTTTCCTTGCGAGTGGAAGTGAAATCGTCTATGCAATAACGTCTCAGAAGACATTTTATAATGTAAAGCTATGTAAATGGAGACGACAAGAACGAGGTGATAGCCGTGGAAGGCAAAGGCATTGTAAAAATGTAAATGCAGAAGTAGTAAAAAAGGCAAAAACTTGGAATGAGTAAAATGAGCGCGAACTCTTGCATCAGCACAGAGGCTAAGAAGTTGCTTTTAAAAGCAGCGCAACATAATGTTGCAAGTAAGCAGCTCCGATTGCAACAATGCCAGATTGTAAATAAAAAACGTTGTTGCTGTTGTTGTTGTTGTTGTTGTCGTATTCGCTACACGACTTTAATGTAAAAAACACATATCTTTCACAATTTGCCTTGTCGGTTTGTCATGGCAGGCCCACAGCAGGAGTATTGAAATTGCGGTCGAGTCATGCAATATAGCGGCACCACCACCACATTTCCTAGCCGCACGACGACTTTCTTGTTGCCCTTTGAACCACTAGAAGAAAGCTTTCTTCTACCTGCTATACTACGGTAGTCTAATACCATGCAGCAGGCGAAACAAAAGCATTTGTTGCATGCCACAAAACTAAAAAGACGTCGCACACAATAGTACTGTTAGGCACATATGCCAGTGTTGTACGTAGTGCTGATGCATTTCGCTTGCATTGTGCGCCGTTATATAGCGGTTTCCGCTTCCTGTTGCGATTTCATTATGCCGCCTTTGTTGGTGGGTCTTCTTAAGCAAAATATAAGGTGAATCTTTGCTGCCACTTGCTGTGACGTTGACTGCCATTACTTGCCAGTTCATATTTGTTTTTGTTTATATACATATTTACTGAGGTTTTGTCGCATGCCGTGCACCCATCGCATTCCCATTATTATTGTTTGTTTTTGCTTAATCAGCGGCGATGGCGGAAAAGAGTGGAAGTGAGTCAATGTTTTTGTTTTTGTTTTTCTTACAAATTGCCATGTTGTTGGTATTTGTTGTGATTTATTTCTCATCCTCACAGCTTATTGTTCATGTGAGAGAAAGGGAAGTAAGCTACACCTTAATACAGCGTCCCAAGCTTTTGTTTCTGGTCTTAAGCTGCAAAACAGACTGACATTTTTTCTACTCGAAATTAAAATTTTTCCCAAGAGTTTTGAAAAGACCAAGAGTTTGTTAAAGACTATAAATCTCTCGAAGCATGTAAAAGTAGCTTATCGAAAACGGTGTGCCTGGTACATTCAGCGAGCAATGCTCCGCCTATTCTAACTTGCGACGCTTCCGATATAGCCATTGGAGCTGCGTTAGAACAGGAAATGGAAGGTGCATTATGTCCTCTTGGCTTCTTTTCAAGAAGGCTATTGGCAACGGAAAAAAATACTATAGAACCTATGACCGCGAGCTATTGGCCACTTATGATGCCGTTAAGCACTTTCGCCATATTCTAGAAGCCCAACAGTTTGTCATTAGAACGGATCTCAGACCACTGGTATACTTTTACGCGCAAAAGTTGGATAAGGCATCACCCGGCCAACTACGTTAGCTGTCACTATCAACCCTTCGGCAAATACGTTATAAATAAAGGGTGTTTTTTTATAGAGGTATAGAACTTTAAGTTGCAATAAAACAACGATGGATTATTCGATTGACATGAATTTTATTTATCCGAAAGACAATCTTGTGGCATTACATTTTAAATATGATTTCTGGCATATGACCGCCACGGCTGGTGCGGATGTAGTCCAATGCGCACGTCCAATTTTCGATGACTTTTTCCAACATTTGTGGCCGTATATCGGCAATAACACGGCGAATGTTGTCTTCCAAATGGTCAAGCGTTTGTGGCTTATCCGCATAGACCAATGACTTTACATAGCCCCACAGAAAGTAGTCTAGCGGTGTTAAATCACAAGATCTTGGAGGCCAATTCACAGGTCCAAAACGTGAAATTAGGCGGTCACCAAACGTGTCTTTCAATAAATCTATTGTGGCACGAGCTGTGTGACATGTTGCGCCGTCTTGTTGAAACCACATCTCCTGGACATCATGGTTATTCAATTCAGGAATGAAAAAGTTAGTAATCATGGCTCTATACCGATCACCATTGACTGTAACGTTCTGGCCACCATCGTTTTTGAAAAAGTACGGACCAATGATTCCACCAGCCCATAAAGCGCACCAAACAGTCAGGTTTTCTGGATGTAACGGTGTTTCAACATACACTTGAGGACTACCTTCACTCCAACTGCCGCAGTTTTGTTTGTTGACGTAGCCATTCAACCAGAAGTGCGCTTCATCACTAAACAAAATTCGCTTATGAAAATCGGGAACAACGGTAATCTCGTTTTGGGCCCATTCGACGAATCTACGCCTTACTTGATAATCGTTTGGCTTCAATTCTTGCACGAGTTGGATTTTGTAAGCACACAAACCAAGATCCTTCCGCAAAATCTTCCATAAAGTGGATGGACACAGATCCAATTCCTGTGCTCGATGGCGGATGGACTCATTCGGGTCTTCCTCAATGCTACGCTCTACAGCAGCAATAGCTTCTTCTGTACGCACCGTACGGCGTCTCTGGGGATGCGTGTTATTAATAAGAGTAAACGTGGAGCGAAAACGTTCCATGGTTAATCGAATTAACTGCTCTGATGGGCGATTTTGTCGACGATAAAATGGACGTAGTGCGGGATACGCTTTCCGCACAGAACCATTATTTTCGAAATAAAATTGCACTATTTGCAAGCGTTGTTCAGGCGTGAGTCTATTCATGATGAATTGCCGAACCAAACTGATAATAAATCACTTGACAGCTGTTAAATCGGTCGCCATCTTGAAAAGTAATGCCAACTTAAAGTTCTATACCTCTATAAAAAAACACACTTTATATTTGGCCAGGTATGAACAAGGACATAGCAGCGTGAGCTAGAAGCTGCATTTACTGTCAGCGTTCCAAAGTTTAAAGGCATACTCGTTTTCATCCAATAAAAATTCTGATGCCCAGCAGTGGATTTGGCCATGTACACTTGGATCTCGTCGTACTTCCATTTGACAGAGGGTATCGATACTTTTTGACGATGATTGATAGATTTTCTCGTTGGCCTGAGGCTGTACCGCTGCGTAATATGACAGTAGATAAATCATGCTGGAATCACTGGGTCATTCATTCTGGAATCACTGGGTCACTCGTTTTGGTTGTTTCAAGTCAATAACTACTGACCAAGGAACGCAGTTCGAGTCTGCGCTTTTTAACGCATTGGCGAAACTAGTTGATTGTGAACATATTCACACCACCGCTTATCATCCTCAGGCCAATGGAATGGTCGAACGTTGGCACAGAACATTCAAAGTCGCTCTCATGTGCCATAAAACAAAATCATGGACCCAAATCCTACCTGTGGTTCTCCTGGGACTACAAACAAGTTTTAAAGAAGGTTTACGAAATTCGGCAGCAGAATTTGTTTATGGAGCCAATCTACGATTACCCAATGAATTTTTCGACAACAAAGATAAATCAAGTGATCCTCACCTATTCATCAAAAGTATAAGAGAGCATATGCGTTCAGTTGCCGCCGCGCATCATAGCAAAATAAAACCGTTTGTAGCAAAAAATTTGGATAATTGCACACACGTATTTCTCAAAACATACGCAATACGAGCACCTTTAGAACCTCCCTTCTCTGGACCCTACCATGTGGTGGCTAGACCATCTGATCGAGTTTACAAAATCAGGATAGCGAACAAAGATATCAATGTTTCCACTGAAGGGCTGAAATCTGATTTCACCATCGCTGAACCTAGCAACTGAAGTAATTCTGGAATTTGGAATAATACAAAATTAGGAAGGGGCAGGTGTGGCAACGCTAAAGCCCACAAGATGCTGGCAACCTTTCTTTTTTGACGTTTCACATATTCTGTTGACTTTCTATATCTTCTTATTATTAATATGCATTAATTCTTTTCTGTAATTTTATAAGTAAGAACTCTGAAATAAAACACGTGTTTGAAAATCTACAACTCCTAGCACCGACTCACCAGAAGTTGTCAAAATCCACGCTTCCACATCATACAGCTGGACGGTAATAAAAAGCGATTTCTGGTCGTCGATAGAAAACTTTACTTTTCAATTGGCTACTCGGCGCATCCCAAGTAGCACCTGTCGGCAATATCAGTTATACCGTGCAGCTCCTTTTCATGCTGCGCTTTTCAACTCTTCGTATTACATAGGTTTAGCGTAGCGGTCGCATCGCAAGGTGTGGAGATAGGCGGATTTATTTCTCTACGCCACAGACTGATATTCCATCAGCACTTATTCCATCCCTGCCGAAAACCAATCGTTTCTCTAGTAGCGGAGAATAGTATTGAAATGCCGTTTCGCATTTCCCCTACCTCAAGTTGTTTGCGAATCTTTCAGTGGGCAGGAATGTAACGGTTGAGTTCTGTTGTGATTAGAGTTTTCTGGTGTTTAAACTCCTTTGAGTTTGTTGACGGGTGCCGCTTGCTGCTAAGAGCGTATGGTCCGAGTTAATGTGAAAACCTCGAAGCGTATGTATATCTAGAGCACTGGAGACCTCCGCTATCGTCATCCGTGCATCAATACATGGTCGACTTTGTATCTGGTGACAGAAATGCAGTTGGATGAATTTTCTCATCTCGGAATCACCGGAATCGGAACATCGACGTTCAGCCCCATCATAATTGGGGGAGCTAGGTAGTGAAAGCTGAATTTTATGATCTTTTTTTTTTTTTGACAGCGAATCCAGTGTTCTTCCACCCAACCGATCAAAGGGCGCACCTTGAGAATAAACCTAACATCTAACTGACCGGTGGAAACAACTGTGACCGTCCGAACTGCCCTAAACACGAGACCGAATGCCGAGGGTCACAGTTACACATGTCTTTCACACTGAAGAGCTGTAGATTTGCTCATAAACTACTATTGTTTGGTGTTAAATCGCTAAGTACGCTCTTGAAGTAGAAAGCATCTGTAACCAAAGCAAGAGCAAGGAAAAAATCTGTTCCTCTCTCTCTTTCTCTCCTCTGCTTTAAGTTGAGAGTTGAGTTCATGCGGCTGCCGGTCAGAGACCAACGCCATGAGGTTTTCATATATGCGAACGCTTTGGTGAACCTTATATAAACTACAAGATTATAAAATTTTTGCTGAAGCAATCTCAGCAAGGCAGTCAAAAAATTGGCTGGACAGAGACAGAGATAATGCTCAGTAGTCTCTTGCTCTTCTAAGTCCCTACAACTGCGATAAAATTCATTAGATTATTAATTCATTCTGTTCCCATGAATCCTCATTGAACACTGACCTGTTATTAGACCATTCGTTTTGCTAATAGATAACTGGTCTAGAAGGAAAATATGTATCGAACTCTTTACGTCCAATATTAGTCATTACTGCCTGGTCTCGTTGCATCGTTGCAGTATTTTCTTTTTTAGCAAAGACCAGTTTTAATATATTCTTTGCTATAGATAGAGGAACACCTGTATGTGTGCATGGTTATTGTGATTAGAAGGGTTCCTTTTCTCCCAAGTTCATCTGCCATACAATTGTCAGAGATGTTCCCGAGATGAGATCACGGCTGAAATCACGGCAGAGTACTTCTTCATTTTATAACCACTTTTGGTGTGGTATTGTTACACTGTAGAGATCTATTGGCAGTTTGGCTGTCGAAAAATATCCTTACTGATTGACCTGTTACCCTTAGATTTGAGCAGTCACTCAAAGGCTTCCATGATTGCAACAATTCTGCGTAGAAGACGTTGCAATGGTCTGGTAGTTTCTTCCTCATATCTATTGAGTGCATCGAAAATTGAAATCCACAGCCCACTTTGTCCACGAATTTTGAGCCGTCTGTAAATATGGTTATGACTCTCCGATTCAGGGTGTTCATATTTTCCCTTTCGTTCCTGTTTAGGACTGTAAAAAAAAAGAGATTATCGAAGCACATATTGGAGGTGGTGTAATCCAGTTAATTCGTGTTCTGTACTGCAATTCATCCAAGGTTGAGATATATTCAATCTGATTGAGTTGCAGATTGCTTATTATTTGCGTGCAGGTCCATAGAAGGAGTCGATGGCAGAACTCCTGTTACGAGACTAGCTGCCGACTGAACTCTCTCTAGTTTGCTCCTGAAAGTTATATTTTCGAAAACCGGCTACTGTACGATGACTCGCCGATAGCCTTCCTCGACCTTTCTACCATATTACTGCTCCAGTTGCGTTTGCTATCCAAGAATATCCCGGGATATTTTACTTCTGCAGAGAATTCGATATCTACGCCGTTTATTGGGGGTAGCTTTGAAGTAGATGGTCTGTACCTCCTCGTAAATGCAGTTTTTGGGTAAAGATCTTCTTCTACTTCCCCCTCGAGCAACCTCAGCGAAAACTATAATTCATCATACATTCTACTGAGCCATGTACACCAGTGTTTTATGTTTTATAAATCCAATGAAAATACTCAAATAAAATTAAAAAACTACTATTTTTGTGTATACTTTATTGTTGCTTTTATTTTTATGCCTTTGCTGTCATCCCATAAGCTACTCATATTCCGTGCATTATGTTCCCGAACAGCGGGTTTGTTGACATTCTACTACTTCCCATAAACCCGATTTTCTGTATAAAACAGCAGGTGACATGCATAACTTTTCCACCACGGCCCCCTCCGTTTTGTACGGACCTACCGCCTGCTGACTTTTTAGTTATTGCACTTTCTTTTAACGCATATTTTTCTGTTGTCGCTTCATTTGTGCGACGGCCGGAGTTGTAGTGTTCGTATTTAGCCAAGTTGTTGTTGTTGTTATTGCTACTGTTGTTCATTTTGTTGTGTTTATTTTGTTATCATTGTTGGCCTCATTGCTACCGCCGCCGTTGCATCAAACAATGCGCACAGTGTTGTCGCTCATCATCTCTGCACGCAGCAGCGGTCGGAGTATCATCGACTAGCTGAGAGAGTGAGTGTGATATGGTGGCAGGGATACGCGCATTGTCAACATCATCATTGGAACATTACTTGCCAAACCGGCGTATTCCGTTGTGCTATTTGCTTTTCCAGAATATTCCTGTTGTTACTGCTGTGTTTTCAGTTTCCTGCTGCTTTTGTTTTCAGCGCGAAATGGGTTAAAGGAGCAGCAGTGGTCACGGCTCAAGGAGAACGATGGCAAGAGAGCGGTGGGGAGGGGAGACAAATTAAAACATTTTCTTCGGTGTTTCAGTGCGCATAATTTTTTTTTCTTCTTCTTCTTCTTCCACACCGTGTCTTGTAGTAAAGCTCATTTCAGTATGTTTCAAATATAACAACAACAACAACAACAACAACAACAACAACAACAACCATAACAATAACTATAAGAGACAATACAATGCATTTGCAGGCAGCGCAAAAGGTTGGCGGAAGTATTGGCAGTTGTTTTGAGTATGTTGTCGGAAGAAAGTACGCGGAGAGCAGCAGCAGCAGCAGCAGGAGAACATGCCTTCAATTAAAATAGCAAAAAATTGTTTGACTTTTCTCATTATAAATTTCACATCTCTGTTGGAACTTTAATAAAAATCTTTTGGTTTCCTCGAAAGGCTGAGAGAAACTTGAGTGTCTGAAAGTATATTCCGACTCAGTAGTCTTGCAAGTCTTTGCAATGACGAATTAATAATATAATATTTTGAGAATAACTTTAGCGATTGTCGCCAAATAAAAGATGCAAAATAAAGCTAAATTCATCTTCACTCGACCTAAGAGTCTCTCTAACTGCCACTTTATTCATAATAGAAGATTTTCAAAAGTCCATACGCTTTTCACAAAGTCTTTTCCTTAGAAACTGCAGTAACCAAGTTGATTTGCAGACGAGTATTTGGCCTTCGTATGCCGAGAGGAACTTAATTCTTCAGTTGCTTACTGTTCTGCATTGGAATTCAGGTTAAATAAAGGGTGATTTAAGTAGAGTTACTTCAGAGCTACTTTACAATAGCATTTTTTTTACAGATCACGCGTGAGTGGTGTCAAGCAGGTTCCCCTCATAAACTAATTGAATACAGGAAGACCTCAAGTAGATAGAGTCAGGTACACACTTTCAATGCTCATCGTTCCATCGTCTGCGGCAGTCAATATCGCTTCTGAACCGGATAGATGGATGGGAATAATGAGCGACTTGTAGAGTTTGATTTCGGTTCGTCGAGACAGAATTCTATTTTTCACTTGTCGGTGTTGTTAATGTTGGTTGCTAGATGCATGGTGAATATTTGGTCAATGGTGGTTTTACCAGGCCGCACTGCTTGGTCATGCTTTTGGCCGACCATATTCCGAAGAAGGTGATGCGTGAATCTCAGGCGTGAATCTTAGTCAAAATAGGAGAAAGTACTTCCCCCAAAAGAGGAATTTGTCATGTGTATACGCTGAATTTGTTAAAAAAAAAGTGTAAAAAGAAAGAAATGAAGTCTTCAACTTCGTATTTACTCTGGAGGTGTGATTGGCACCTACTTCTTTGAAAACGAAACCGGCGAGACTGTCACTGTCAATTCGGAGCATATTGTTCTTGTTGTTGTTGTAGCGGCTATGCCAATCCCGTCTATGGTCAAGCAAGTCTAGTCTTAGTCATCGAGGTCATCTAACGGGAGGCCAAGGAAACATGCTGTTTCGACGGACTCGGACTAGAGGGAGAGGTGTGTTAGATAAGTCGAGTTAAGTGGGTAATTAGTGTCGTGCGAGAATTCATTGCATGCATGACATATGTTGGGTATATCAGGGTCGCGTCTGGATAGGTAGGAGTTAAGCCTGCTACAATATCCATATTTTAACTGTGCCGGGGTTACGCGGGTCTCTCGAGGCAGCTCGAGTTCTTGTTATGCTATGCCGATCGAGAACACCATTCACGGGAAGAGAGTTCACAAAGGTGTTAACGGACTCCCGGTGAATGGTGATTATGGCCTGTCTGTATGCCGTTCTGTCCGGCCTTGTCTGTATTGCTGTATGGCATCCCGGTAGTGAAGTACACCCTTCCTGATGTGCATAGGTGGTGGTTCAGCTTCTATTAGGTGTCTATTTGCGTGATCCCTACGGTAGCATGCAAACCGATTTGACACCTTTGGACTTTTTTTGTGGGGCTACACGAATGACCGTGTTTATGCGGATAAACCTTTAATTCTTGTGCGCTTGAAAACCAACATTCGTCAAGGTTACGGCTGAGATACCGCCCAATATGTCCAGTATGTGCCAGAAAGTGGCCGAAAATCACCTCAAACGATTCGAAGTTTCCAAAAATTCAAAAGGTGGTCATTTGAGTGAAATAGTGTTTTACATATAATGCCAGGGTTCAAACATTATAATAGAAAAAGAAATTTTATGAAAAAAAATTATTTTAAATTCATTCTATTTACGTTTATTTTAAAAACCAAAAAATGGTATGTATTTAAATACTTTTACATGAATATTCCAAGTCCAAATATGAAATTTACCTGCTCCTAAGTGAAAAGAAAATTATGAAAAAAATATCCCGTGATTTTTTTTATTAAAACAAGTTAATTCCAAATAAAAAAATAACTCAGAGATTTTTATTTAAATGTAAGCATTTATGACATTATCACCAGAACGTATCCGCTGAAAGTAAAAATAAAAAATAAAAATAAAATAAATGAAAAAAAGCGTGGTATTTAGTTAAAGCTGCAAGACTAAAAGCGCATTACGCAAGTAAATACATTCGTATATGCATACATACATGCGCATCTACTTACATAAGCAAATATGTAATTTTTCGCAGAAAAAAAATGAAAAAGTGCTAACACTTAAATGCTGCCATTGCTACACACACACATAGCAACTTTTATGTATTTTTCCATGCAAAGCATAGAGCCGCAAAGTCACTTCTTATGCAAATGCATACATTTACGTATTTTTACATTATTTATGTTTTTTTCGTTACTTTATTCTCACAAACAAAAACAAAAAAACAAAAAAGACGAAGAAATATTATGATAATTGCGAAAATATAAAAGGCACATCACGAATTCCGTTTCATTTTTATTAGAAGAAGTAAAGCATAAAAGGCTGGAGGTGGAGCTAGTTGAAGGTAGAGGAACGTATGTAGGTGTTGAGTTCAAGTATGTGTATTCATATATGCATGCGTGTGAGTAATTTTTCTGCAGTAGTGTAGTATTAAATTAGTGTAATTTCCTAACGGAAGTTCAACTGGTTCCGAAAAGTGCTAAACTGCCATCGGTTTATACGTAGCTTTTCATTGAATATTCATAAAATATTTTTATTGATGTAATTTTGAAGCAAAAAACATAAAAATTAAATTTAATAATTTATTTTATTTTATGTCATTTAATCTTTAAAATATTAGTTTGCCTCAAAATTGATATAATATTCCTTTGGTCTACTTTGAACTAGTATAGTACCAGTCTACTTCTAATATTCTTTTGGTCTACTTTGAACTAGTATAATAACAGTCTACTTCCAGTCAAAGTCATATTCTTAGTCCCTATTTTTAAGGAACAATCACTCAGCTGACTCTAAATTAATTATTTGTTACTATTTAATTATTAAAATATTTTTAACTATTTTTCGACAGATATAATTGTAACCGAAACCCGACAAGTTATACCATAATTTTTTATTGAATTATCGAGCATGAATCTTGTTACAATCTTAAGGCGAGATTTTTTCTTTCTCTTTTTTAATTACAATTTTGTTGATTTAAATGAGACTGGTATAACTAGAACCAATATCCGACAATATATTTCATTTTTTAACCTCGAAAACAATTTTTTTCGAGAGAAAAAAATCTTAAAATCACTTCTTTTTTTTCTAAACTAGTCTATTTCTAACAACAAAGTTTTAATTCTATTTTGTTTTCCCTATTCTTTTAGAAAAAAAAAACATAATTTTGCTAAAAATTTTACTTCTTTTTATTTGTTCCAAACTTTTACAAGTTCAAATAAGTTTCCGCCACTTTTTATATAAATTAAAAATAATAATTTATTGCGAACGAATGGTAATTTACATTTAATAGAAATTTTTTTTTTTTTTTTGCAATTACTTCTTCCCATCTTTTAGGCAGTGTACGAATGACACCACGTCTGAGAAACTCCTCTTCTTTTGAGGCTATCCACGGAGCTGTCCGATTTTCGGTGCTTTCATATGATGTGAACAGCTGCTCCGACAGAGCATGTACCGTTGACTAGAATACATAATGCAGGGTGATCCATTTTGAGGTTTTTAAAATAAATATAAATAAAATGTATTTAAAATAATTTTTTTCATGAAAATGCTTTTTTGTATTATTAAATTCGAACCTTGGCATTATATGTGAAACAATACATCATTTAATCAACGCCCCGTGAATTTTTCCAAATTTTGATTCATTTGAGATAATTTTCGACCACTTTTTGATACAAATTGGCCAGTATCTCGGCCATAACTTGAAGAATGTTAGTTTTCAAGTGCTTACGAGTTAAAAAGGTTTATTCGCGTACATAAACACGATCTTTCGCATAGCTCCACAAAAAAAGTCCAACGGCGTAAAATCGCACGATCTCGATGGCCAACTGAAATCGCCAAGACGAGAGTTTACGCTCGTGTTTTATGGCATGTGATACATATTTTCCAAGTCGTATTCTTCAATTGCAGGCCGAAAAAAGGTCGGTTATCAGACGACCATAACGCTCCAAATAGGCAGTGGCAGCCTCGCCGTTATCGTTTCCAAGGAGTGTGGTCTAATCATAAATCCGGACTAAAGAGCGCACCAGAATTTTTTTTTTGTTGTAATGGAATCTCTTTAATTATTTCAGGATTCTCGGAGCCCCAAATTCACACAAGTAAGAGAATTTAGTTGTTTTCGCACCTAATTTACTCAACTACAGCGTTGTGAATGGCCAGCTGGCATCAGTTGTTATGTGAGCCATTAAGTTCCATAAAAAATTCCGAGCTCTTGAGAACGTCGAGAAATAGAAAAATTCGGTTGTCCGGCAACTTTCACTTACAGCACCGATGTTTAAAGTGGAACGAGCCAAACGATGATGCACAGGCCTTGAAACGGTTTCGGTTTCTTCGAATTTTTTTTTAAATTTTATCAATTACTCAAATTGAGTATTTGGACGATTATTAATGCCATAGTCTCCGCTTACAGCACAAAACGCGGTCACGTTTGAATTACCATTTTTGTTGTGGGTTTCAACAATTTCAGCGCATTGTGCGGTCGTTAAGCGATAAATTTTCATGATTGGCTGATTTTAAACTAAAACAAAACATGTTTGATTTGACAGTGAAGTTCAACAGACGTCAAAACATAGCTATGCTATGAATCCCTAAATAACTCTTTAGTGTCTGGTGAATACAGCAGGGGAGGAGGAGGTGTCAAGTGTTTCTAAATAGTTTTCGTCGGATCGACTAAATGCGGACTAGTGCTATTATGAAGAATAATAATTTTCTCTTATTTAATGTAATATTGAGGGCTTCTTCCTTCAGAGCTCTCTTCAGCTAGGTTCGGTATAAAGTTCCAGTAATTGTTTCGCTTGGATTAAGCAACTGGCTGTTTCCGCAAATAGCGCTTATTTGGCCAAAATTTAGACATTTTTGAATAAAAAAATGTACAATATTAATACAAAATTAATTAAAAGATATTTCTGAATGATCAGCCTGATTTTCAAGCCTATTATGAAGTGTCAATTTACATCGCACATGCCATCTCTCTCAAAACGGCGGAAACCTATTTATACATCTAATGGTTAGTGACTGGTATAGCTGTCATCGCAATCTGAAAATGTATATCATTTTATTTTCTTAAATCCGTTTTTCGAATTTGAATTCGGTTCCAAAGTTGAGATACATTTTTTTTTAACTTTATGCCATTTAACCTCCAAACACTCACTTTTTTCCGAATTTTTTTTTTATAATTATAAACTTAAAATAAATTAATATATTTTTGAACGAGATCTTATAATTTTGTTTGAATATCATTTTTTAACAAAAAGTGCCAATTTGACTTTAAGTTGATCTAGTAAAATTATTTCATTTTGCACTAGTTTGCGATTAGTATAGTGGTGAGCAAATTCTGACAATATTTTCCAAATTTAAAAGCTAATAATTCTAATATTATTTCTTAGCTTTATCGTTCTGTCCGAGTTCTGAAAATTGCCATATCGTAACATAGCACATTTCTATTTCGAAACTGGCAATTTCTAGTTGGCTGACTAGTCTTGCTGGGCATACTAACGCAGATAGTTCTGAAGTTTTTTTTTAACAAATTCATTTGACTGCTGGGTTGTCGCAGTGAGCGGAGATTATTTGAATTATGCAAACATTATCAAATTTTTTCTCGCGTACTAGTATATATAAATATTGCCTGCACCACTCGTAGTAGTATTCAGTGGGGGAGAGTGGATGTTGAGAGTTATTAAGAGAATAATTATAATATTTTTTGTGATTCATGCATACTTCTAGGCGCTTAGCCAGTTTACTTCTCAAATGGATATTAGTTTATGTATGCTATATAAATACTTAATTTTGATAGGATTCAAAATTTGAAAATGTATAATTTTCAGAAAATACGCCAACTGTTTCCACAGAAACTATAATTCTAAAAAAAACGAAAGAAAATTTTTTGTTGTTGTAAATTTCGTATTTTAATATTTGTGGATTGGCATACTTTTTAGTATACAATAATCCTATCATATCCTGTGTTTGGTTTCAGCTCCATTTTTTACTGGGCGTGAATGTTTTCGTAGCACCTGTGGCAAGCGGTTAAGTCCTTGCTGACACTCACTGTTTATCTTTCGTTGCTTTGCGGTGCATATAATTTTTTTTTTCAAAATCTCTTATCTCATACGTGTGTACTTTACTCTTCCACATTTTATTTCCGCCACATGTTAATTTGTTTACATGCCACGCATGGCGTACGCGTTCTGCAGCCTGAATATGGACGCATGTGCCTAAGATGCTACGCTAGCATGGCTGTTTTTATGCAGAAGAGCAAGCACTTTACTTGTGAAAGTAGGTATGGTTTTGAATACGATACTAAAGAATACATTTTAGAGATTTAAAATTCCTTCACTTTAAAAATGAGTTTCTAATTTAGATTCTACATGCCAGCACTGCTTGGACCTTATCCCTTACTCCCTTCACAAAGACGGTATACAATCACCACACAATCATTCTCTCTGAAAATTTATCTTGAAACAATTGCGGAATTACAATTCCTATTGCTTGATATTACTCACTTCACTTGATGGGTGGCTAGAGGTTATTATTTCATGACTTCGTAGAATTCTTCAAACAGAACAGAATAAAGGGGGTTATTTTCACTGCATTTCTTACATAGTTTTGTTGTTGTTGTAGTAACCGCTAAACTATTACCCAAATTGACTTTCGGGGAATATTGCGGGAGTGACAGTCGTCGGGCGGCGAAAAATCCAGGCTCTTCCGGCATAAAGGCTCGACAGTCGTGGGAGCTATCAGATTTTAGTTGCCTCTTACGACAGACATGCTTTACTGTGGGTAAATTTTTAACCTCTAACGCGCAGGGGCCCTCATTTAATTGTCGTAGGCAGCGCTTACAGGATTGCAGCCGAATCAACCATCGAACGCCTATCGTTCTTTCTGCAGAATGGCGCCAATTTAAAACATCAAGTGAAACCAGGAACTAAGTTTTTCTCTAACTGATCTTTAAAAAGAAGCGATGGTCTTCTTGGTATTCTACTTTTCCCAATGGGTGTTGCATGTAATACTTTCAAGGCTGGAGTGTGTATCTGCATACAGATGATATGAAAAATTTCTAACCCATCTTTTTCATGGTTTTTCGAGTGATAAATATCTCTTCTACGGTGGAACTACTAAGTCTGAAGCCACACTGATAAATTTCGATTAGTTCATGGAGGGTGTGCTTGGGTTTTTCACCCGTTATTGTCCCAAAGAGTTTCCAAACTTTTTCAGCTGAGGATAATCCTACATCATCACATCGATCATTTCACTGGTACGACTGAACTTAAGCTCCAGCCACTTTTCTTTTAGTACCCATGATGTTCTTCTCTATTTCAGTTGGATCGCGAAGGATCAGAAGCTCATTTTGTTACCACTAAGTCACCCGGCCGCGATAGCCGTGGGTTTAGCATTGCGTACTGCCATTCGGAAGGCTTGGGTTCGAGCCCAGATTCGAACAACATCCAAAAGTATGAAAAATAAATTTTTCTAATTGCCGTCGCCCCTCGGCAGGGAATTTCAAGCCATCCGAGTGTTTTTCTGCCATGAAATAAAAGTTCCTCTCATAAAAATCCATCAGCCGCTCGGACGCTTCTGGCTTTTGGAGAGGATTGTCACTGACCAGTATCCGATTGAAACTCCTCTAGTTTTGTTTGCCTCTTATTTTATGAGTTGACCGGACGGTGGCATGTTGGAATCATCTCAGCACTTTCTGTTTGCCTACCTTGCTCTTACGAGATGAGTTGAAGTATCTTGGTTCTTAGTTCAATAAACTTCTGTTAGCTATTTGATATTAAGTGTGCCAACTTTGAGGATTTCGATGTAAGAACTTTGTCAATATTTATGTTCTTACTGTTATAAAGGAATAAATGAGTGAGCCTGATCCCAGTTCCAAAAGAAGGAAAAGTAAGTGTTTCCTCTCGATATAATCCAAAAAAATATCCATATATAACGTATCTGAGATATCGATACTTTTAAGATATATTTTTTTTAATTCGAAAACTCGACAAAATTAAGATAGTACAGATGATTTCGCAAATGTTTTTTGTGGGTTGACATGCTTCCTTTTTTAAATAATTATTAACATCAATACACCCATAGTAAAGGTGTGTCGATTCGCCCCGTAATGAGTTTGCTAAGAGATTAGTTCTCCTCACCAAGATTTTCGGTTGCGGCAGCGGTGGAAACTTGAAATTTCTCTCATATTTCTAATTTACATCACGCTGCTTTATGTTAAATTTCGATCCAACTTTATGCGTCTCAAATTTACACAAGGCGTAGGATTTCGTGGATACTTTCCAACTAAATGTTCATAGATATTTAGCATTTTCGCATTAAGTTGCTTGGCTGAAGAAAAATTTTTTGTATATATAATGTGATAGTAAGAAATTCGAAAAAATTCACGAAATCTTTTCATGCTTTTTGGTAGGTCTTCGCAGTTTTTGCTAAGAAACTCGTATTATTTTTCAAGCTATTTCTTTAAAGAGCGAGTTCGCTTTGTTATTTTCTTCCTAAAAACATTTTTACTTGTGGCGCAAAAGCTTTATAACGTTAAATTTATTGGTATAGTATATTATTGAATACAATACTATATTATACCTCCAAAGTATAGTATTGAATACAATATGTAATTAAAACTAATATCAATTTTTTCTAAAACTTTACTTTCTAATATTTATACCCTTGTAATTGAAGTCCTTGGTCTGTCGTTTAGCTTCAGAGCGTTGATTTGAAAAAAAAAAAAAACAATTTTATTTTAGTATTTTATATTAAATTTAATTTTGTTTTCATAAGCAAAATTTTAAATCTTATGCTACTTTATAGATTTTAGTATTAACCTTTATCCAGTTAGGGCTTCCACTTCCAGTATGAGCCTCAATAACCTTTTATCTTAAGCATAAGCAAAAGTGATTCCGCCTTGAATTGCTAGGCTGATATGATAAGGTCCATTCAGTTCGTTGACGGTGGGTTTTAATCCTTCACAAATATCGCAAGATAAAGACGTCAAATGCAATATTAAGGCGGCTTATCCCAGCTTAATTTTTGCAGAATGTGGTTTCAGGAGAGCTCACTAAGGTTCCAATTTGCTTCCATTCGACCATATTCTGAAAAGAAGCTGATACATGCACCTTGTCAGCACTTCGCCGCCATATTTGGCTTTCATCGTTTTGTTCTACTTTATTTGCGCATTCGAATTTGAAGTTCATCATAACAGAGTATTGGAACATCGTTTCTAATATCACACCAATTGAGATTCGGGCTCACGATCTCCACTTTTTTGCACTTTCACTGTCATTGAGCAGACTGAGGGTTCCCCCTATACATTTAGAATATTTGAGTATTTGCTTGCTACGTGAGTTTGCTCTGGTCTTGATACCATCTTTTCCAGCATTACGCCTGTCGGTTAGCTTATCAAGTTGTTCATGCTCAGTCCTCAGACATCTCAGCATTTTTTTTAATGCAATTGGGTCTTGCTTACCTCTTAAGCTCACGTTGTCTAGCTCATCCAGCGCGGTTGTGGCCCGTCACAATGTTTCTATCCATTTTTTTGCTTTTTTAATTTATTCGTCACCGTATTATAATAGTTTCTCTATATACTAGGGATCACAATGAACTTACAGAGAGATATATTACGGTAAAAGCAACACATATCAATTAAATCCTGAGTCGCAAACCACCCTGAAAACTGGTTCTACTGAAATAAAGGATTATATAAAAGTATTTATTAGTTTTCTGCAATAAAGAAATACGACATCGGAAATAAAATTTTCAAGACCTTGTTTTAAATATGAAGTAGTAAAGACACCAGTAGTAGAACTTACGGTCATTTTCAGGAATCCTAGAACGTTTATAGCAGGCCTAAATATTATTCATTTGCAAAAATTGAAGACCAAGGGCGCCTCATTATGGTATACCAGAAATAGAAACGAAGCTTTCAAATTTAAATATGTTAAATTAAATTTAAACCGAAATAAAACTATGGAGGGAACTCAGATATACTCTCTACTCAGAATTTATGTGAGACTAAATTAACAAAAAGCTTTTAAGAAATCAGTGTAAATATCATCAGAAACATATTTTAAATGTGAGGTAAAATATTCATAGAAATTCACCAGCCTAATAATCGATGACTGATTACGAACGAGCGCATGCTTATGTGGTTCTAAAGTGATCTTACGTTGAACTTGAAGGCCTTGGCTGTTAATGTTAGAAAAGAAACGTTCTAAATATTTTGAGACTTTATTAGGTGCAATCTTCCAAATATCAATCAAACTAATTACGTAGAAAGAAAGATACTGAAATTGCTGTGGAGCATTTCGGACTTCAAAAGCTCAAAAAAGATTCTGAAGTACTTCGTAAAAGGCCAACTAGTAGGATCCCTAAATAAGTTATTATAAAGATATTTCTCTTTAGACTAATTTTTAGAAATAGAATCATATTATAAACTCTTTTCGGAATGTGGCAGTTCATCTTCACTACTGTTTTTAAAATGATGATTTCCAATATCACTTCTTGTACCATTTCGACTCAAAAAGTCCTGCAAAGTTTTGTATATTAAATAAATGCTGTATCATACTACCGTGTGCCTCATTTGGTGTTACCGAAAAGAATGAAATATTGTAACAAGTATCTATATCTAGAAACGAGAGACTTTAAGAAATTCAGATTAATGACCGATCAGAGAAGGCCAGGAAAACTCCAACCATAGGCGATAGTTAGGGCTTTGTTTGCGTATTGAAACGCTTCTGAGACTGTGTGAATTTTTGTAAGAGGTTCGAGAGTAAATGGCAGGTCACAAGGCACTGTTTCATCTCATGGAAAGCAATTGATATTATACTGAGGTAGCCTATTCAGCTTATTAGGTTCAGCAACTTTAAGCGCCTTAGCTTGTAAGCAATTCTAAAGTTTTGACATCATTTTTGAACAATTTTAGAAAGCGGAAAGAGTCAGAAATTAAAATGATTACTTGATTGCTTGAATGTATTTACGAAAATACCTTTACACCTACAGAAAGAATTGTTATCAATGAGAAGCTTACTATAGAGGATTCTTTAATTGTCGTTGTCCCTCATCATTGTTATTCTATCCCTCAGTACTTCCTTTTCAGAATGCTACTCCATGCAATCATTCATTGATTAAATACTGAAAGAGAGGTCTGAACTAAACGCATAAATAGCCTCTCCTTCAAGAAGAACCTCTCTCCGATATAATTCTTTGGTATCGCTTACTCCTCAATAGCTATGCAATTTGATCTACAGTTTCTATTTATATTTCCCACACACTCCTTCATGAAATGATCTTAAGGAAGAGCCGGAATTGAAACATTTTCAAATATATTTAACTTGCCTACTCATGGGCGTGAAGAAAGTTTCAATTATCAATAAGTGCCGATATCTTAAACGAAACATATACGCAGCTCCAAGCGGTAAAGAAGGGTCTTGTTGAGGCTTAGAAAAAGTAGACTTCATCATATCGACAATCAAAGTAATGAAACCTTTCAGATATTCATAGCCTTCAAACACTATTATTGTGTTTCTCCTTAAACCATTTTGGCCAAAGCACAGAACAATAAATATTGCTCTATACATAAAATACAATTACAGTTGTTGTAATTTCTACAACTAAAGCATAAATTCGTTTGCCGCAACTCCGGATAGCCATGCATGCATACATGCCACAAGTTTTATATTTTCTTCCTTCCAAGTCAGCCTGAGGAATGAATGAATACCTCTGCTTGAATACACGTAAGTGTGCATGTATGAGTATTTCATGATATGTTTATATGTGTGTATATGTGCTTGTTTAAAAATATTTATTTGCAGTTAATCGAAGATTTACTGGCATGCAATGCAATCCAATGCAATTTGCTGCCTTTTGGGCGGCACGTTCAACATCTTCATCTTACTTGCCTCGTTGTACGAAGCCATAAAGTCAGATACTACTAAATTCCAAAAGTGGCTGAAATGTGCAAAATTGTTTTTTGAAGTTTATGGTTACTCTTGTTCGGATTATACAAACATATATTTCATCATGGGGTTAATAAATAAACACACATACATGCATACGTGTATACATATTTGAGTTGTAAGTAATAAAGAGTAGTTGAAATATGAGGCGAGGCAGAAGTGGTGAGCAAATTTAGTCGTACAACTTTACAGATACCCATCAAGAGAAGAATTTAAAGGCGATTTAACGTAACTAATTGCATTAAGAGATGGTGGAAACCTGCTTTCGTCATCACACTTCCACCGATCCCCAGTACGAAACAGCCTTACAAGAACTACACAGATCTGCTCAAATGCCATTTCGAGGTTCCCTACTTTTTAAAGAAAAAAATACAGAAAATTCAAATTTAATGGGGAATGTTTACTATCATTCGGAAAGAACACCCTTTGGCATTTTATTAAGATTAAAGATTATTTCTTTCAAATATTGGCCGCGGCTACGTCTCAGATGGTCCATCCGTTGAGTTCAATTTTCGATTACTTGTTCGAGCATTTCGACTGGGAACTGGTGAATGACACGCGTGATGTTTTGCCCCAAGGCCGGAATCGAAGCGGGATTGTCCGCATAGACTTTAGACTTTACATATCCCCAAAGGAAAAAGTGTAACGGTGTGATATCACACGATCTTGGTGCCCAATCGAACGGCCCAAAACGTGAAATTATCTGCTCCCAAAGTGTTCTCTCAATAAATCCATTGATTGATGCGATGTGTGAGAAGTGTCACCGTCTTGCTGAAACCAAATGTCGCGGAGATCACGAGCTCCAATTTCGGGCATCAAATAGTCTGTTATCATGATGGTTACGTTCTCACCGGCATCATTTTTGAAGAAATATGGACCGATGATTCCACCGGCCCACAAACCACACCAGGTTGCTCTTCGTCCCAAGTAAGGCAATTTCGCTTCTTTACATACCTATTGAGCCAGAAATGGGCCTCATCGCTGAAAAAAATTTGGCTCAAAAACATCGGATCTTCTTGGAACTTTTCAAGAGCCCATAAAGCGAAACGATGTCGCTTGGGAGCGGGTCGAGCGGTTTCAGTTGTTGCACAAGCTGTATTTTGTATGCTTGCAATTTAAGATCTCGACGTAAAATGCGCTAAGTCGTTCCATACGTCAGTCCGAGTTGCTGCGAACGGCGTCGAATCGACTCTTCACGGCCTTCGTGTACACTCTCAGCTACGCTATATTTTCCTCACGGAAGGAATTAGTTAAAACTTTCCCATGTATTCCCATGGCCCCATCTGGTTCCTGCGTGCTTGTAAATTCTTTACTTGCAGTTTTGTTGTTAACTCTTTTATTGCTAAACTTGCAAACCTGATCCGAGATGTCCTTCTTGGGTTTAGAAATTGACGAGAAGTTTTGGATTTACCTGGAATTCTAAAGAGTATGATCGGATATGAATGGCTCTTCGAACACCCTTCAGTCATTAACGGAGCAGCTGTTGCTTTTGGTTAACAACGTTAAGTCCAGAACCATCTTTCTACCCGAGAACACGTCCGAACTTGGAATATAAAACTAGCTTATCACCCTCATTGGATAAACTTAGATCTCTACGGCAAGAGCTAATTAAGAATTTGAACACAACGATGAAAATAATAGCCGATGTGGGAAAGTGATAAGAGCCTGAAACAGTTTTAGAGAAATTAGTAGGTAAACAGCATACGAAGACCAAAGAAGAAGGAATGCAAGACTCATCAAATAATTCTGGAACCTATCAGACTGTTGTAGAAAGGATAGGAAGCATTTAATGACTGACATTGAAAATTTATTGAGTTTTTGGTGGGAACCCTACTTTCCGAGGTTGACAAACTCGATCCTGTCAACTGATGTCAAAAAGTTTGTAAGACTGAAGAACAATAGAGTGTCGTGAGTTGCTGAATTCCTAGCTAGCGGAATACGACGGACTAGTTCCTTGGCGGGACAAAAAACGAAAACCAAAAATCTCCTGGTGCAAAACAAATGGACTCAAAAAGACTTGGTGGTAAAACAAATAGGCTTTCCAACATTGAACAAGTCTACCCTTCTATTTTTCAATTAATTCATTTACCGGTTAGTCCAAGACCCCACAAGGAGTCAACAGCGAAATTTACGTTCTCGCTGTAGGTTCCGACAGGCGATGGCAGCCCATTGCACTCACAACAAATTTTCAGATACAGTTTAGTCTATGACTTGAATCTTAGACTGGTAGTAAGCCCTCTTACCAAATCGGCTGAAGCAATCTTTTAAAAAACTTTAACGCCGAAATCAGTGAAATGTTGATTAAAAGATCATGTAGCTTATATGAGTTTATTTCTGTGGAAAAATTTATTGCTTCTTTCCATGCTCCTTGTTGAATTTTCAATATTAATCCTCTTCTTCATCATCAGTGGACAGCTCTGCGTTTGCCTGAGGATTTAAAAAATCTCGTATATCAATTGCTTTGTTGTAGTATACCGGTGGCTTGTAGGCTACACCCGGTTCCATTTTTGGTAGCAAGTCCTTACGCGTAACCAACAATTTAGGACTGGGTAGTGGTGGAAATTTCATGGTCCTGCGATAAAGCGGCTCAAACGGTGGTTGCTCACGCACAGGCTGAGCGTAAACTTGCGTCTTTATATCTGCTATAGCACGACGGGTAACGGGTTGATTCCGAAGTCGGCGTTCGGGTGGAAGAGTACTTTTTATTTGTTGCATTTGCTGTGCGCTGGGCAGCGCCGGGCGATCCAAATAAGAGAAACGTCGCGCACTACCACCGAAACCCAATTTCTTACTGCCTTTGGAGAACCTCCGATGCATCGACACTTTGATGATACAATTAAAACGTATTTTGGGTTTCGGTAAGTTCTGATAATAACGTGGCAGATCTGAAAGCCGCTTTCTACGCGGATCTATTATCATCTTTATATAATTATGATCATGAAATTGTTGTATCGGTTTCTCCATAAATTCTCCTCTAGTAGCTTGCTGCAAAGGTTTTGGCTGATGCTTCTTCGCGTCGGGTAAACGAAAGACGTGCGTATGCCCGTGGCCGGGTACGTGCATAAAATCAGGTGCACAGTATAAATGTGCTTTTATCTTCTTATACGGTATACGACGGAACTTTTTACGTTTCTCACGATCGATCAGCAGTGGTAGACCCGGTGTAAATATTTTCTTGCCACAAGGGCAATGCTTAGGAAAGCGTACCTCATAGCGACCCACCGCAGGTAGAAAACTCGAGTGACGTGGTATTAATGCAGTGAGCCTCTCCGGTACGCAAGATTTGGGCAGAAATAAGTGTGGATTCGGTTTTGGCGTGTATTTGGGACGTGGTCTGTGGTGGGAGGGTGAGCGTTATTAGTCATGTAGTTAGGTTCAAGTAATTAACCTACAATTTATATGAGATCGTATGCGAAATCACGTTGTACTGCGCCGATGATGGCTCTGCGGGTGAACGATAAACCAAAACTGGATTGGCTAACATGCAGCGTGTGGTGGGCCGTCGCAGGCGTGCATCTATGTACGTGGAGTAGATGTGTTTATTGGTTTCATTACTCATTTATAAACAAAACGCTAACTTACTACTTAAAAATACACCCTTGTGCCTGTTGCACGGCTTATTGAAGCGTTCCGTCCATTTTGCTGAGACGACATTGTACAAACGCCATTTGCCGCGCACCTTCTGTTGTGGCGTAAATTTCATGTATTCCAAGAAATTTTTTTCAACCTCCTTCGGCAGCTTCTTCCAATATGCGCCGCCCATGCCGCGACGACTTTCGTAGGGTGTGTAACGCGTATCATAGATATTCGGTGGCAGGTGATAAGCACCCGATGCGTGCACATAACGCGTCGCCTCAGCCAAGCGTTTGCTGGAGCAAGCGCCAATACTTCTAGGGTAATCACCCAACAGCTTTCTAGCATGATCTTTCGTGCGCGTTTGTATGGTGCTCTCTGTAGTTAAAAATCACATTTGCTTTTTTTAGTATTGTTCTGTGGTATTTTATGACCCGGTAGGAGGAGGCTTACCCGAAATACAATTCATTGCATAAAATTTGTGTTTGCTGCGCACATATTTTGATATAATTCTCTCATCCTTAAAGCGATTACCTGAAATATTCATAGAGATTTAGTTACTCCATTCGTCAATATAAAGCTTCGTGTGTACTCACGCGTGGCGAGTAGCAATGGTATGTTGAGACGCTCTGAGAGGAAATTTATTTTTTGGCGTTCACAATTTTTGGCGGGCATTTTTCTCAGGCTGTAGAGAATTACTGCTTCTGGGGGTGAAGCTTCGTTTTTGTAAATTTTATTTGAAAATTTTATTTCCTATAAAATTTCGAAAAAAAATTATTTAAAAAATATATTTCTTTATCGTAAATATGTATAAAAAACAGAATTCTTTGAAATTACTGACACTTTCTTCATGCAAACGCAATTTTTTAGGGTTACCAAGCGTAGATGGGATGGAGAACTTTATTAAAATTTCTCACTGGTGCAAAGTTTCGGGAATATGGTTAGGTGTCGTATTGAAAAAGTCTCCGAGATACAATATGTTTCATGAGAATATGAAAAAATAATTAGTCTGAATCTGCATTAGCAGAGTGGGTAAGAGTGCGTGTTATAGGCCTTGATCAAAGATCGTGACTTCAAGTCATTACGTCTGATAAATAGTTCTTCTTCGGTAGTCACTGAACAAATTATGCTCAGAGGGTTCAAGGTTGTCGCTCAGAGTAGAAACTCGACTCAAATCGCTTAAGTAGTTATAGGTTCTTCTTTGTCACTATTTCACCTCGTCTCTTTAGTAAGCCAATAAATTCAATATCTCTAAATATTCCTGCTGAGAGGTATTTTCATGTAGAAGACCATGCTTTTAAACAAATACTCAACGTACTTGCGTGCTGGATCCCACGTCGCTGCTGACTGCCATAACCTTTAAGTCTCCGACGACTTCATCTATCTAGACACCAACAGGAATGCAAACAGTCATGTTGCTCTTGAAATCCAACGAAAGATCCTTTTTACTACTTTGGTTGGAGTAGACAATTGAAAAATAAAGTCCTCTTCCGGTGAACAGGGATCAACCTCTCTATAAGTTGCTCAACATTCCCTTCCTGTTGAACGGCGCAGATGCGTCCGTCCGTCGAAAAAAAGGTTTTGCGAAAGATTTATGAACCCTTGCGTACTAACGCTGACGAATACAGTCTACGATAGAACGAGATATTCGGCGACATACATAGTTCCATGAATGAAAACACAACGAATGAACGCCAGCTAGGTTATGTGAACGTTGTTGGAGAGAACTGGAGAAGGTGCTGGCATTATTGACGTTTCCAATTGACCTCGAACAGCTAAGGGATACAACAAAAGTGTACTATTTTTGAATCGGCTTAATTAAGAATATCTATGTTTCCTCCTCAAGTGGAGACGTATCCCAAAGTACAGGGAAGCCCCACACTTCGCTATGATCGGGCTGGACGAAAAGACATTACTCTTCTCATGGATTATCATGTCGGGGGATCTGAAGCTATACTTTTAGCAACTACGGTCACGCTACCAAATTAAATATTTAGTGAATCATTAATCCCAGTTAAAACAGACACGGATATTTCTTCTACTTTGGTCGTAGTTAGCGGATTTCAAGTTGAGTTCACATTTACAAAACCACTTTACCAGATAAGTTTGATAGATGTCAAAATGCAGTTCTGCACTATCCAAGCCACTAAATGGAAAACCCTTTATATGTATATTCCTTATATCTATTATCTAGAACTTATCTTAGCCACAGAGGCATAAAGGACATTTCAAAAGCGCTGACATCTATATAAGGCATAGCGGCCAGCCAGTGCAACCTTACTTAACCTAACCTATCTAATTCTTACAGAAAATGTATGAAATTACTTCACTATCTTCTGTGAATTGCTAAATTTCTTCTAATCGGGTGTAAGTGGAGGAGGAGAACGCAATGAGTATTCCTTTAAACAACTAACCAATATTAAACATCACAAATGACGATTGCTGGTAATATACTCATTCCCTCTCATGCCCATCCAGAGTGTAGTAAAAGTTTAAAAACTCATAACAAATATTTTATGCTTATTTAAGTGAAAATTTGAGTAAGCATATTTCTCGCATATGATTTGTATATTCTTTATCTTAAAAGTACATTTTTTTATTATACAACATAAAGTATCCACATATCCTTACAAGCATTTGAATCCTTTGATTTATATAACCTCCTTTGCCTTTAATGCCTTTAAAGCACTATCCTAGCACCACCAAACTCCATTAAATGGTAAATAGTGCCTAGCTAAGGCATAAGTTACGCCAGAGAGAGAGAAAAAGAGGGGGGAGAGAGGAGAGGGTAGGTGAGTAAATGCTTAAGTATTTCATAACTTTTTATCTTCACACAATTAGCGTAATAAAAATTCACATATCATTTTATTCGTTGTAATTCTTTTTATGTGTCTAACACGGTTAATAAACATTTCGCGTCTTTTATTGCCAGACTGACGACTCCGGCGATGCTCTTTACGCTTATCTTCCTTCTTAAAGGATGTAAATGTTACTGAAACTGTGTGTGTGTGTGTTTTTTTTTTTTTTTTTTTTTGCGGGGGTGTAGCGGATGAATGGAGATTATGTTTTTTTTTGAGGTTTAAATTAAAAGCGAGCAAAGAGATGGTGCCATGAATATCTGTAAATATGTAAATATGAAAAGCTTAAATGTGTTAAGGAAGTTGCCTTCCTTAAGTTATACTCAATGAGACGTAAATTTGGTTCTCGGGAGTTTTATTTTTGTTCATCAAAAATATTCATTGCACTTCGAGTTTAAAATTTTCTTCAAATATAGTAAACGTTTTTTGAGGTTAACTTCTCTCAACGCCTTTCGTTATCTTCATACAGGTATCGTTGTTTTTTCTGGATGGAATGACAGCTCTAGAATCTCTTTGGGTTGCTCTTCGTTTCCAATGCGGCAATGCTTGTTTACATACCCATTGAGTCAGAAATGGGCCTCATCGCTGAACAAAATTTGACTCGAAAACGTCGGATCTTCTTGGAACTTTTCCAGAGTCCATAGAACGAAGCGATGTCGCCTGAGAAGGTCGAACGGCTTCAGTTCGAACACAAGCTGTACTTTGTACGCTTTTAAGTTAAGATCTCTACGTAAAATGCGCTAGGTTGTTCCATACGTCAGTGCGAGTTACTGCGAACGGCGCCGAAACGACCCTTCACTGTCTTCGTGTACACTCTTAGCTACGGTCGCTATATTTTTTTTACTGCTTATTAGACGTAGTCACTTCGGTTGAATATTATCCAATAATGAATGTTCGGTCTCAAAATGGGATGGTGTTGCGAATATTACGTTCAGTAGGCCGATTATGTTGACCATAAGTTGAGCGAAGTGCGCGAAGCACATTCTTTACAGAACGTTAATTTTTGTAATAAAGTTGAATTATTTGAAAACGTTGTTCAGGTGTAAGTCTTTCCGTGATAGAGTGCCAAAAAATACTGAACAAAAATTGACAAGATTGATGATCTGTCAGAAAAAGCTTTTTAAAAAAGTACCTCTACTTGGATCACCCTTTGTAAGCAAATTTCGTGAAGGTTGCATGAGATAAAGATATATTTTTTTTATTGCAAGGCATGAATGAGCCTTTGTTTGTTTGCTGATTGGTTGAAAGAGGTGGCTAAGGAACTGCTTACGAGCGACAGCACTTAAGCCATTGAGTACGCTTATTGAGCTCACCGACTTAAGCCAATTTTGTGTGATAAATTTCCTAATTTCCTTTCATCCATGCTTACCTATTTTCGGTAGGGATTGAGGTGTTATGGAAGATATGATGCTTCAATATGCTCAAGATAGGACACTGGCAAAAGTAGTGCTCCAGGATGTCGTACTTTCTGTTTAAGCTCTTCACTCAACTGATTCAATCTTAAGCAGTTTATGAAGATGATATCACAACTATAGGTATCCCTTGAATACGCCTACAAGAATACTGCGTTCTCTTTTGCTTGGTCCTAGTAATAGTTTGGTCTGTTTCTGGTTTGGTCTAAGTCGGCTGTGAGAGTCGCAACGGTGGCACTAGTACAAGCCAATTCGTCCGTCTTTTCATTACCTTCTACATCCATGGGACCCGGAAACCAAGTGATGTTTCTGGTATTCTCCCGGGATTGGCTTATTGCCTCTTTGCATGTTCTCACAGGTTTTTGTTGACATTAAATTGCCTAATTGCCGTCGGTTGTTAACTAGGAAAAAGAAAGAACAGTAAAAAATTTGGCACAGGTTTACCTTCCTTGGTCTTCATCTACATTTCAGACTATTAGCTGTTAAGCCTGCTATATACGTCACATGTATGTTAATTGAGTTGAGCCAGCTACACGAAGAAGAAAGCTAGGTTGCACCCGTCCCAGAGGTTTAATACGGTACTTCTTCTTACGACACCTGCGTAAAGCTAATACACCATTTTGTCTCGTAGCCCCCATTTTGGCACAACCTCAGCTTGTATGTAGAATTTGGAGTGATTCACTGACTTGCTTTCAGTATGTTTCCTTCAGCTAAGTTTTTATCTAGGATTACACCGTAATAGTTGATCTATACGGAGGATTTTATGATGTTCCCCCTTAAAATGGTGGGTTAAATTGGAGAAACTTTGTTTTTCTCTGAGGTAGACCTCAGATTTTTCCTGGCGTTGAGAGGAGTCCTTGTCTCTCAGCCCAATCCCTCCCTATTACCCGTGATAGACGATTGGGATGTTTGTCCGAAGACAGGATGACAAGGCACAAGCTCTACTCCACTTAAGGCAGAGAAAAATATATATATAAACCCAGTCCCCAAATCGTTTCTCCCCAAATCCATTTCTCCTAAAAACATTGGAGTACACAGTAGATGTTCATATAGAGCTAATCGTAAATGACAGTATGCTCTCGAAACTATGCCTGATCAAAGGGTAAATCATTAGACACCGCACTATGCAACGTGGTGAGAAATGTAGAGCCAGCGTAGCCAACTTTTTTGATGTTTGTTAGAATCGATGGATGTAAATCTGTAATTCGGGAAGCATGCCTAACTAGTTAGGCAACAAGATCATCAGGGATAGGAAGTTATGAAGCGAGATGTGCGCTGAGATGCAACACAAAATGAAGAGTTGTCACCTTTCCCTTACACCGCCTTGCACGAATTAAGAATAATTAAAGAGAAACACTATACTACAGCCGAAACTAATAACCGGGACAATAAGATGTAAAGCGTGATCCAAGTAGAGGTACTTTCTTCAATAGCCTTTTTTTGAAAGATCACGCACCACGTCACGTGTCAAGCTGTCATGTTATTTTTGTTTAGCATTGTTCGGCATTTCATCATGGAAAGACTTTCGCCTAAACAACGTTTACAAATTATTCAACTTTATTACGAAAATTCACGTTCTGTAAAGACTCTGTTTCGCGCGTTTCGCCCAACTTATGGTCAACATAATCGGCCTACTGAGCGTACTATTCGTAACACCAGCATTCATCCTGAAACCCAGCGATAGTTAATGGATAATATTCGACCGAATAGACCCCGTCCAGTACGCAGTGAAGAAAATATAGCGGTGGTAGCTTCCTTCCCAAGTGACATCGTTTCGCTCTATGGGCTCTTGAAAAGTTTCAAGGAGATCCAACGTTTTCGATGGGTATGTAAACAAGCAAAATTGCCGCCTTTGGGACGAAAAGAAACCTGAAGAGACTCATGAGCTAACATTTCTTCCAGAAAAAACAACGGTTTGGTGTGGTTTGTGGGAAATTGAAGCCCACGATCTTCGCGACATTTGGGTTCAACAAGAAAACGCCACTTCCCACACATCGCATCAATCAATGGATCTATTGAGAGAACAATTCGGTGAGCAGATAATTTTACGTCTTGGGCCGGTAGATTGGCCACCAAGATAGTGTGATATCACACCGTTAGACTTTCTCCTGTGGGGATATGTAAAGTCTTAAGTCTATGCGGACAATCCCGATTCGAAACAGGCCTTGGAGCAAAACATCAGGCGTGTCATTCGTCAGTTACCAGTCGAAATGCTCGAGACGTAGCCGCGGCCAATATTTGAAAGAGATAATCTTCAAAAAATAAATGTCAAAGAATGTTTTTCGAATTATAATAAACTTTCCTCATTAAAATTTTGTGTTTTTTCTTTAAAAAAGTAGGGAACCTCGAATTGAATCAGCCTTTAGTTGGAGCTAAACGTGTAGAAGCGGGTGGAGAGTCGCTCTTGCAGTATAAGTTGTTTAAGAATTGCGCAAAACGACCGAAATACTGAACGTATTTTTAACTGAATATTTATCTACGAGTAGTGCAAATGCTTTCTTCTTTCTACTCTTTCCACAAGATTCCTATTACATACTTTTTATGAAAAACTGTGGTTCCAGAAATCTTAAATTCCTTCATTCTGTCTCTCTCTCTCTCTCTCTCTCACTCTTTTACTCTTCCTTCTTATATTAGTTTTTACTTTTAATATTTTTATCTCTCTTCGATGTCTGGTCTAGGGATATATTTCTCTAATGGGTCAGTGAAAGCTCTTTCCATAAAAAGTGATCTCACTTTCTTCCGCTTTAGAATGTCGAACTGCAGTATCTCTACAAACCCCCTTAATAACGGTTAAATTTATGCCAAATGTTTAATATAAAAATCTAAACTTCATCAATAATGCAAGAATGCTTAAAAAACAATCGAAAAAAAGCATTAAAGTAAGAAACGAAAGAAGAACTTCAAAACACTGACCACAGCTAAAAGCTAAGCAAGAACTCGCCGACGACTACATACGTGTATATCGCACCGGCAAACGCCGCAACCAATGATTTTCGAATTTATAATTTATGAGTTGCCAATGGGTGGGTACATAACATATACATATATATGTATGAGTTGAATAAAATGCTTCGTACAACATCACCACTTCCAGCCAATTGAGTTTTACAATTCCACATCAGTGCACCCGACGGCACTACCACCCATATATCGGTGCACTCTGCACTCGCAAGGACACTGAGGAGATTTTCTAATAAACTCTGCGTACTCGTATATATGTATGTATGTGATCAATGTGCATACATACATATGTGGTTTAGGTATATGCTTTGGTCATTTGTGGCGATGAATTTCCATTTATTTGTTGCTTTGTCTACTCGCATGTGCTTGCCTGCTCTTCAACTGCTGATTCGAGTTATTGTTGCTTTCATTACAATTCAATAATTCTGTTATTTGCTTTAATGTTCGAATTAATTTTGCGCATCATTTTATATCTCGTACATACTACATATATAAATATTTCATAATTTATACATACATATGTATATGTAGATGTTCGGGAAATTTGAAACGTCTGTCCTTGCTTTTTTTTGAGAAAAATAATTGAAATAGAAAGTGAATTTCGTTAGAAATGTGGGAGAACTCCAGAAAATATGTTCATCGACTAATCTAAAAACTTTAAATCTCCTTCGAACGGATTGTAATATAGTTTCCGATAAAGAAATGTTGGTGTCCACGTTATTTACCAGCTACAGGTATCGGCCATGCCCACAATATGTGTATCCTCAGACTCTTTCCACACAAGTTGTCTTGTTATCATCTTCCAGTAAGGAGTGCGAGTGCTTAACGCTACGTACCACCATGTGGAATCCTGACGAGACCAACATCTGAACAAAAATTTCCAATTGCGGTCACCCCTCGGCAGTGAATGTGAAATCCTACGATTGTAGTTCTGACATCAATCTTCTCGTAAAAAGCTCCAAGCTGTTTGTAGGCTTTAGAATATACTGCAGATCTCGTTATGTGTGGGAAAAAATATCAAATTACCACCGGAGCAACATTTTTTTCCTTATAGCCGTCAGACCTTCACTCAAGTGTTCATTCAGCCCCAGCAGACTCATTAATACCGAGAAGTTTTGCCTCTAATTATGTTCGAAAGCCTTTCCTACTGGGAAAACCCAGTATCGAAATAAAATATTTACGTTCGAATGCAGTGTCGTCTTCGAACCATCATAAAGTAGTAAGAGCCTTTTTTTTTTGGCGAGGTCCTACAAGCTAAGATTTATTGGTCTATTTTTTAACCATTAGCAGCAGTAAAACTTTTTTTCAAAACCCGACCCTCTGTCGGAGTTGTTGTACCTACGCACGTACCCTTCTATAAGAAGCAGGGGCAAGAGGAGTTTATGATTCAGGGTATTAAGCTTCCAAAAGACGTCACCTTTCCATTTCTCACATACTGAGTGTGGTTTGCTCACTCTTCGGTTGAGAGTTTTTTCCCCACGCAAATAATCAATAAATACCTTATCGAGATTGGGTAAACTCCAATGATGTTCTTGGACCAATACGTTAAGTTTGCATATGAAGTTCCGGCCACCAGCTCGCATAAAATTTTGGATCATACATTAAGCACATTTATCCGATTATAGGCATCGAAGGCAATGAGATATCCCGTGAACTGATTAAAGTAGGTGTTCTTTACGAACAAGACGTAACTATAGACTTACCAGTCCTTTTCAGTGAAATGAAGTAGGTTCAAGAAAGGATCTCGTTTCCTCTTGCATACTTTGGGATCGCGTAAAGGTCTGCAGAATCAAAAATATTATGTGCTAGGACTATTAACGAAGTATTGCTTGTAGGTGTTTAGGGTTGATAGGGGCAACAAGCTAGGAAATGCGAATACAGTAAAGAACGAATTCTACAAGTGCTATGTTCTCGGCAGACAGAGACTGATTTTGCATTGCAAGGAAATTCCGAACTACAAACACCAATGGAGGAAGGGTCAAAATTTCTTCTACAATTTACAAACAGAACTGCAATGTTCTTCAAGCTAGAGAAAAAAAGTGTAGCAGCACAGTTTGGTCCGATGTAGTGCATCTGGTAACACAATGGGCGTGCCATCGGCTATATGAAATTCTCTACAGTCAACTAGTTAAACCTAACCTAACTTTAATATATCGATCGCTATGTGGTAGCCAATGTATCTAAGGCAATATCGATCAGAAATTGTAGACTAGAATCAAACTTGTTTTAAGCAAATGCAGCTCGGATTTATTCAGAGTATATAGACAACACAGATACAGTAGGCACAGGTGTTGGGAGTAGTTACCGAAACCAAAGTTGCTATTCTCAGTAACTCTGAATCGAAAGACTCGTTATAATATTGATCATGTTGTAACAGGAGGATGTGCAACAAAGAACGCTAAAAAGCACAAAAAAGGTTCGATGATGAAAAGCAACATTGTATATGGGACCTGTGGAAAGCCTGAGAATTGGCCGACAGGGTTAATGATCGAAAATTTAATGATAAGATGTAGCAACTCATACTCGTAGAAGGGTTCAAGACCGAACCATAATCTTAAAGAACCCAAAAAGGTGATATAGCGAGAGATGCCCAGATTTTATGGAATTTCTGGAGGGAACATTTTCGCCTGCTGAATGGCGAGCCCGATTTCCTAATCGATAACGTTCCATTAGCTGACTATGCAGATGTGCGAATAGCATTTATTCGTCTGAAGAACAACAAAGCCACAGGTTCGGAGCTATTCGGATATGGCAGTGAAGAAATGACAGCCATAGCCAACTTCTTTGCAGAAAATGGACGGATGAAAGCTCGGACTAATCCACAAAAAGTATACACCACCACCTGCGCTATCGAATATACTATGAGGTCGAGCGCACTATGTGAAATACTAAGGCCCACCGTTAGCGAACTAATTCAACCTTGCCAGGCTGGCTCCATATCTAGAAAATCTGCAGTTGAACAGATATTCACCATGCGCCATGTATTGAAAACCCGTATATAACATATCACATCTTTGAACGCACCATCAGGTTTGAAATCCAACATAGAATCACTCTCACCATCTGTTGCAATTTTGGACCGAGTAGGCAATTGAAAGGTAAAGTCCTCTCTCGACGAATCAAAACCAAACTCTATAGGTCGCTCATCATTGCGGTTTTGATGTATGGTGCGGAAGTATGGACGATGACAACATCTGATGAGACAGCACTAGAAGTTTTTGAGAGAAGTTTTGCTCTATTGTGTTCTACCGGTGGCGAATGCCGCGGACGATGGAACGATGAGCTGTACGAGAGCTACGGCAACACTGACATAGAGCAGTACCCGCAGTTGGAAACAGAGAAAGAGAAACACCGTGGGAAAGATTGGACAAAGAAGGACTTGATTGCACTTGGTGTTTCCAATTGGCGCCAAACAGCGAAAATATGGCAGCGATGGCTCGTTGCTTTTAACTCGGATATAATCGCGTAAGCGGTGTTTGCGTCAGTAAAAAAGATGACGAAGTTTAGATATTACGTCTCGATTGTTTGAAAGCAAGTCACTCGCCAGGGTGGTGGTGCTTCAGCTTTTCGAACTCTTCAATTCAATCTTGCCAAGTTTTTAAAGATGATGTCTAAGCGGTTGATGCCCAGTCAATGCCTGCGACCTGGTTGCTAGCTTTTCTGAGATACTTTGGGCTTACAGCAAAATGGACCAGTACCAACGGGTTATTTACTCAGCACAGATTTTAGCAATGCTATCATGCGTGAGTTAGTAGTAGAGCGTTCCACGGTCCGGAGGGTCATTAGTTTGAGCAATAATCAGATTTCTGAAAACAAGAATCTTGTCAATACTTCTAAGTGTATTTTTAATATGAACTTTTTTGTAACCAGAAGTGTGGCAAAGAAGAGCTTATTTAATGGTTAAAATATACTTGGTGCGAAGCTCTACGAAAGTTAGACAGCACGAGCGTTCTACTAACTTCTGGGGGTAGGTGTCAGCGAAAGCTCGATATCAAAGTGAGCCACGAAGCCAGTTAGATATGCCAAGATCGCGAATTCCCGCTAATGATTTGACTAATTTCCATTGCTTTGCATCTAATTAAAAGATAAAATGTAACCTTTACCACACATTTTTCGAAAACAAATGAGCCGACATGAGCACAATTGTATGAAAGAGGTAGATAGAGGCACGCACACACAGACACCCACACACACATCCACTCATTACTAACGCAAATTCACTGCAGTGGCAAATTAATGGTCCAAGGTTAAACCGAAACGAGGTAAATTTATTATCAAAACGAGAACGACTGCAAGGTAATTGCCACGTAACCGACTCTATTGAACCTTCCAACCACACATATACACACAAAATAAATAGACTAAAATTACAAAAACAAAAGAAACAAAAACATTTGTAAATAAATTTAGTTGACTTTTCAAACGGCGTGAGGTGTGGTGAGGTGTATGAGGGGGCAGATGCCTGCGATGACATAAGCGACCATACATTTTTGCATGCAAATGAGATTGTAATGTGCATGTGTGTGTGTGTTCGTTTGTCCCGTATTTGTCATTCATTTGCATTCGTCGATATCGTGGTGATGGTGATAGTGGTGGATCCCACACAGCTGTGGGGGAGCTTCATTAAAGTAAATTGCAGCGTGACGTCGTACTCGTTGTTCAGCTCCCGTCTTCACTGTGCATTGTGATCTATGAATGACTTGGCGTGTGTGTGTATGTGTGTGTGGCATTGGCACTACTGCCACCTGCCTCATTGACAATGCATCATGACATTCTCACGTGATGTTGCGAAGAATCTTCGTGTTCAGTTTCGATACAACCGAGCTCACCAGTACCGTATCCGTCAGCAGTAATATTAGTTTAATGAGATGGCTCGTGATTTCAACTCGGTCTCCGCTCAAAACTTCGGAACGACCTTTTACTTCGACCTTTTACAATGGTACCGACTTCGGTGCCAGTAAGCTTAACTCTTTAACAAATTTCTTTAATTATCACTACTCCATGTAGCTGACCGGATAGCAGTATACGGTAAGAGTTGAAAGGCCATGGTTTCGATGCCTAGCCAGACCAACATTTGAAAAAATGTTTCGCTTTGAGGTTACACCTCGGCACAGAATATCAACACCTCCGCATAAAAACACATTAGGAACTGTTGCGAACCTACACAAAATCAAAAAACTTAAGTCCCACGTTCTAAGCGCAAGCATGATTAATGAGTATGAACTCGGTTTCGAGTGATGATTTCATACTTTTAACCCCAATTATTTTTTCCTCAAACCAATTTACTACTGGTTTGCTTCTGATATCTTTTCAGGAGCAATCAGAAAGCGGGTTTTCTTCCAAAAATTTCGACCGCATTCTTGTTTTGCACATCATCCGTTTCTCTTACACGGATCCTTTAAGTAAAAGCCCAACTTTCGCTTGGAACTAAGTGGGTGGGCTTCGATAAAACCAACTCTGGTTTGCTCCCAAACCCTTATGTTCCTTATAGCAGTGGTTAGATAGATAGAGTTAAGTTGAGTTGAGTTGATTTGATGCGGCTTCGAAAGGAGAACCGGTCGAGAAGGATAAGATGTCTCGGTCTTTTTTCGTCCAATTGTGACCATAACTATCTGGCATTGCTTTTTCGGCAAAGACCTGATTTAGCATTTACTTTGCCGTGGACAGAGATGGACCTGCATTGTGTATATAGTGTAATGTGGGCGGGTTCCTTTCCTCGCAAGTTCATCCGTAGTACAATTTCCTGCAGCTGTGACTGGTTCTCCTGCTGTCGTAAATATGGGCAGCTATTCAGCAATTTCAATGATTGCAAAGGTTTCGGCTTGGAAGTGCTGCATTGGTTTAGCAGTTTCATCCGCTCATACATATTTATTGAGAGCATCGAAGAGTAGATTCCACAGCTCACTTTGCCATCGAGTTCTGAACCGTCCGAGCCGGCGTTTATGCTTTCTCATTCACACCTTTTTGGGATTCTCGCGGAAAAGAGATTTCCGAAGCACATACTGAAGGTGGCGTAATACAGATCCTTCAGCACTTCAGCGAGAAATAATATTTTAGCGTGTCCTAAACTGCAATTAATCCAAGGGTGAGTTGCATTCAATGTGATTGAGTTGCAGCTTGCTTGTAGTTAGCTGTACAGGTGCAGAGGAAGAAGTATGAGGAGAGTTAGTAGCTTTTTAAAGGGAGCCGAAGGTAGAGCTCCTGTTACGAGCATAGCTGCGACTGTGGAACTCTCTCTCGTTTGGATAGAACTCACACAAGATTCGCTTCCCTGTCATTCCCTTCTCAAGAGAATGCAACGTCCGACCTCGACTACGATAAAACGAATACTTTCGGCTTCAATTTCGGTTCCCGTAAGTTCATCCCGGAAAGTTTTCTAATTCGCACGGAAAGGCCGACCGCACGCTACCGCTATCACTCAGCACTGCAGGTGGCAACCGACGGCGACAAATAAGCGACATTCCAAATTTAACAAACGAATGAGTCAGTACGCGACGCTTCGAGCATTGTTATGCTATTTTTGTTATTGTTGATGTTGTTGTCACCCAGCCTACCTTTTGCTGTGGCACTCGAGGCGCATGCATTTGCCAATTGCCACCAAAGTAGCGCAATTTGCGTGCGGGTATTTGCAATATTAGTGCGAACAAGTTGAGAAGTAGCACGAAGCAAACACACACACACACGTATATACAAATATACCGTTGCGCTATCATGCCAACTGCAATGGTTGGGCGTTGCGTGGACGTGCTGGCAGCAAAGGTCGCGGTGCTGTCATTTTACCACGGCTTGCAGTAGTTGTTGTTTTTCCTAACCGTTTTTTGTTTTTGTTGCAATTGTTTGAGCTGCTATTGCTGTTGCTTTTGTTATTGTTTTTGGCGCTTAAAGTCGATATTATTGCTGCTGCGCGGCGCATTCAAATGCTGTTGTCACTTCGCTTTGTTTCAAACATTTGACTGAGCAGCTTACTTTCAGCGCTGCTCCGCGCCTCACTCCGTTCGCTGTTCGCCTTTCCGGGGTTTTTATAATTTTCATTGGTTTCGTGTTTTATTTTCACTTTTTTCAAACATTCCCGGCTCTTGCTTTCCTCTATTGTTTATTGCATTCGCGGCTATTGCTAGCAATGAGACTCTGACTTGGCGTAGCGGCGTGTGGTGTGAGCGCATTATTCGTGCGTGTTGCACGTTGCATGTTCACCGGCTTACCGTGTGTTGCATTTCAATACGTTCGGTTGCTGCATATTGAATGCAAACATTTTCACTGAAGTAATTGTGATGCGCTGCGCTTTCTTTGACACTCATTTTGAATATCAATTGCAGACACAACCCTCTCTTCAACCTTGTCTTGCCTTGCTTTGGTTTGCCTGCCGTTTTTAGACAGCTCCGGAAGCTGTTACTTCAAACATTGTGCTGTAAGAGATACTACTGGCGCGTGTTATTTTTATCTTCTTATATATGTACATTTGAATACCTATATGCATATACTCATCCTCATGACCTTCGATCTCAGGTTGATAAGAATTATTTAAATTGGAGTAAGACAGCTCACACTACCCTCAATTAAGTGGCTAGCTAAATCAAGTTTAAAAACAAGTAAAATAAGGTAAAACTTGGATCGACAACCACTATTCTTCTTCTTCTTCTGCTTTGGCGTAGGCACCGCTTACGCGATTATAGTCTCGTCAACAATAGCGCGCCACTCGTTTCTTCTTCTTGCTGTTTGGCGCCAGTTAGAAATACCAAGTGACACCAGGTCGCTCTCCACCTGATCTTTCCAACGGAGTGGAGGTCTCCCTCTTCCTCTGCTTCCGCCAGCGGGTACTCCATCGAATACTTTTAAAGCTGGAGCTCTTTCATCCATTCGGACGTAGCCGCTGTCTCTTGATTCGCTGAACTATGTCAATGTCGTCGTATAGCTCTTACAGCTCATCGTTCCATCGTCTGCGGTATTCGCCGTTGCCAACGCGCAAAGGGCCATAAATCTTCCGCAA
This sequence comes from Neoceratitis asiatica, assembly GCA_030068015.2. Classification (NCBI taxonomy): domain Eukaryota; kingdom Metazoa; phylum Arthropoda; class Insecta; order Diptera; family Tephritidae; genus Neoceratitis; species Neoceratitis asiatica. The sequence goes on along the minus strand of CM061527.1, from coordinate 64,214,308 downwards.
AACTTTTCTCTCGAAAACTCCTAAAGCCGACTCATCGGATGTAGACATCGTCCAGGCTTCTGCACCATATGTCAGGACGGGAATGATGAGCGACTTGTAGAGTTTGGTTTTGGTTCGTCGAGAGAGGACTTTACTTTTCAATTGCCTACTCCGTCCAAAGTAGCGCCTGTTGGCAAGAGTGATTCTGCGTTGGATTTCAAGGCTGGCATTGTTGTTGTTAATGCTGGTTCCCAGGTAGACGAACAGTGACGCGGGAGCCAAGTCGCGAATGCGATGACTGTTTGTTTGATGACAGGTGATATACCAGACCCATTCGCTTCGCTTCTCTGTCTAATCTGGAGAACGCAGAACTTACGTTGCGGGTGTTATGACCAATTATATCAATATCATCGGCATACGCCAACAATTGCACACTCTTCTAGAATATTGTGCCTGGTCTGTTTAGCTCTGCAGCTCGTATTATTTTCTCCAGCGTCAAATTGAAGAAATCACACGATAATAAGTCTCCTTGTCTGAAACCTCGTTTGGTATCGAATGGCTTGGAGAGGTCCTTCCCAATTCTAAAGGCGCTTCTGGTATTATCCAGGGTCAGTTTACAAAGCCGTATGAGTTTCGTGGGGATATCAAATTCAGACATAGCGGCGTAGAGGCATTTCCTTATCGTGCTGTCGAAGGCAGCTTTAAAATCGATAAAAAGGTGGTGTGTATCGATTCTTTTCTCTCCTGTGTTCTCCAAGATTTGGCGCATGGTGAATATCTGGTCAGTGGTGGATTCGCCAGGTTTAGAGCCACACTGATAAGGTCCGATCAGTTTGTTGACGGTGGGCTTTAGTCTTTCACATAATACGCTAGATAGGACCTTATATGCGATATTAAGGAGACTTATCCTACGATAATTGGCGCAGACTGTGGGGTCTCCCTTTTTTTTGGATTGGGCAGAGCACACTTAGGTTCCATTCATCAGGCATGCTTTCGTCCGACCATATTCTGCAAAGAAGCTGATGCATGCTACTTGTCAGTTCTTCTCCGCCGTATTTGAATAGTTCTGCCGGTAAGCCATCGGCTCCCGCCGCTTTGTTATTTTTTAAGCGGGCAATCGCTATTCGAACTTCTTCATGAGTTTTCTCCGGTCTTGAAACCTTTTGTAAGTCGCCGCATCTTCTCATAGAATTTTCGAGCATTACCCTTGTCGGTCAGGTTCTCAAGCTCTTCATACTCACGCATTTCGGTCTCTTTCTTTTTTCGTCTGCAAATGCGTCTCGTTTTCCTCTTCAGCTCTCGGTATCTATTCCACCCCGCACGTGTTGTGGTCGATCGCAAAGTTGCGAGGTAGGCAGTCTGCTTTCTCTCCACTGCAGTTCGACATTCCTCATCGTACCAGTTATTTTTCTGGTATTGCTGAAACCCATTTGTTTCGTTCCACAGACTTCTTATCGTGTCGCTGATGAGTGCTCCCAGAGAGCAGATGTGCAAGCCGAGTAGAAAACTTGCTGGCTGTCTGCTGTGATTGCAGCTTTTCGACATCAAACCTTCCTTGTCTTTGTTGACGGGCGTTCCTTGCCACACAGAGGCGGGTGCGTATTTTTGCTGCTACAAGATAATGATGCGAGTCGATATTTGGCCCTCGGAACGGACGCACGTCTAGTACACTGTATATATGTCTTCCGACTATCACAAAGTGATCGATTTGTAATAATAATGCTATGGTCGGGACAAGGACAAGGACAAGGAAGAATATAGGTTCTTGTGATTTTTGTTACAGTGAGCATAGAATGAAGGTTCGACCAACATACAAAATTATAGAAAATTAATTTTTCCAATTTCGGTCACCCCTCCGCAGAGAATATAGAGGCCTCAGAATGTATTTCTGCAATAAAATAAAAAGCAATTAACAAAAATCCGACTTAGAATAAACTATAGGCCTCTTTCATTGTTGGCAAAAAAATCTAGACGCACAGCTCAAATCGGAAGAGGAGATCGGCCATAAAATCGCTTCAGTGATTCCCAAGCACCAATTATAAAAAGGGTGATTCTTTTCAATGTTCTAAACTTTCTTAAAGAAAACAATAAGGAAAATTCAAATTTATTGCGGAATGTTTATTATTCGAAAGAACATCCTTGGACATTTACTTTTTGAAGTTTATCTCTTTCAAATGCTGGTCGCGGCTACGTATCAGATGGTCCATCCGCTGAGTCTGTTTTCCAAGCCCTGAATCGAAGCGGGATTATCCGCATAGACTTTAGACTTTACATATCCCAACAGGAAAAATTATAACGATGTGATATCACACGATCTTGGTGACCAATCGACCCGCGCAAAACGTGAAATTATCTGCTCACCGAAGCAAATGGTCGGTTATCATAGCGCAATAACGGTCGCCCATTGATAGTTACGTTCTCACCGGCATCATTTTTGAAGAAATATGGACGGATGATTCCACCGGCCCACAAACCACACCAAACCGTTGTTTTTTCTGGATGAAATGAGAGCTCTTGATTCTTTTCAGGTTGCTCATAGTCCCAAATGCGGCAATTTTGCTTGCTTCCATACAAGTCAGATCTTCTTGAAACTTTTCAAGAGCCCATAGAGCGAAGTGATGTCGCTGTCGTATACACTCTCAGATACAGTTGCTACTTTTTCCTAACTTCTCGTCGACGATTGATGAAAGCATTCATAAGTGGAGTGACGAACAGACTCTCTACGTAAGACGTATAATGTCGGTATGAAATTAAAATTTATTCATCTTAGCTGTAAGATATGTCTCAATATGAATACACTCAATTTCATCTTGATTGAATGGAAGTCTTGGAATTCTGTTATTATCACTCTGCAAATGCTCTCATGGTGATTGTATGAGATAGCTAATACATCTATCTATGCCATCGTTCCCAATTGGCAATCTGAGTTCGCTACCACCCATACCTTCTGCATCGCTGCAACTAAACAGATTGCCGAAGTGTTCCCTCCATAAACTTAATTTACCCTAGATATCGGAGATCAACTCTTTCGGTCCTACAATAATAAGTTATGCTTTTGTCGGTATTCTCCAAAAGGTCTTCGTATTAGCGAATTTCAGCTTTTCTTAACAACCTTGAATTAATTTTTTTTTTTTTTTGGCGGCGATACATAAAGTGTGACATTCCGTAACCCAGTTGTCTTATAAATGTGCTGTTGACAAGTGTTCCAGGGTCAAGGGACAACACTAATAGGTGTGTTCAAGACGCTCAAAAAAATTATATTTGATCACATCGGATCTTCTCTACCGCCAGAGCGCGGGCGTTAAATGGCGATGTATTCTAATGTTTCACTTTAATACGGATTGTGGCAAGATATTCGTGCAGCGGATTCAATTTTCTCCGTACTTGATCCTCTTATCGCTTCTTTTGGACATCGGTGATTTTATCAATGGTTTCAACCAGATGAGCAGCAGCACCTTACTAAAAGTAGAGTTTCTCATACGAGGCAATGTTGTTTTTTTTTCATTCGAGTTGGACTTTATTATTGGGTTCCAAGCCCAGTGCAGACGTACTTTTATGCGTTTTTATGCGAGCTTGCCGTGAGATATATAATAATACAATCAGAACTGTTCTGACATCCAATGTCCAAAGGAATCTAAATTGAGTCCGACATTAAGGATAAAATCCCGTTCTGATATTCCGTCCGATTTAAATTATCTGAAGTTTTGTTCGAATTCGATTATTTGACGAATTTAGTGTCCAGTATTTCGATTTATTGGAAAACTCCGATCAGAAAATTCCTTCAACATTCCCAAAATCCAATTCTTCTAATGTATACAGTGCCGTGTGCGGTCGACGATTCCAAATTACCAAATTTTTCGATTATAAACATTTTCATACTTCTTTTGTACATCATTCATATTATTTTCAAATCCGAACTAAGTGTTACAATTGTGTTCTCTCGTAGCAAATTTTACCGTATTTTTGCCTCAACAAACGTGGTTCAGTGACAGTTGGTAAAAATTGCTACCAATTGTTACTGGCCAGCAATTCGCCGAACAGAACTAATGCAACAAAACAATTCACATCGAATTTTGCTTATTGATCGAATTTTCGAATCCGAGTTCGAGCTTCAGAATAGCTTCGAATAGATGAGGACAAGCAAGAAACCTCTAATTATTTCGAAAAATATTTTTAAATAGTGGCAACAAAGTTTATAAAATTATAATTTTTGTATAGAAAAATATACATGTGGCAACACTCTCAAACAATAGAATTTTTTACATTCACGCTCTCTGCAGATATTTTCTTTCGGTCTCTCCCGATGCTCAAAATGCATCTGCCATTCCAAAGTTATGATGAACCAAATGTCATTTGAAACCATCGTACCTACATACAAAAATATATACATATATAGAGATCCATAGAGCTATACATATATGTATATGTATATTGTACTTAAATAAGTATTTAATTAGTCGATTTTCAGGGAGAATTATCTATGTTTGCCTGCATATGCAATTCGCTGTGGAGTTATAAAAACGGAAAACATTTGTTAAAATTAAATTATTTTACATATCTATGTATGTACATATTTTTCATATATAAATGAACATAGAAATTGAACCAACCCTAGATGGAAAAATCTTCCACTGTCAAAAGTGACATACCACATAAAAAGCCAGAGAGAGAGACAGAGTTTTTGAGAAATTCATACTCCCAGTCATGGCTAACCTACCCAGTAGGGAATACGCAGCTGATTGATTACCAAAATTTAAAAATTTTCAACTTCTTTAAGATTCAACGATCAATTGATCTATTGGATAAAAATATTTGCCGGAAGGAAAGTTTTAAAATAAAATAAAGTAAATTCAAATAAAACTAATTAATTTAATATTCAAGTAAGATATACGAAATGTTATCACAATTTTATTGAAAATAAAATTAAAATAAATAAATTAAAATGAAATGAAACAAAGTAAAAAAATTTAAATAAAATAAAAATTATAAGCTAATTTAAATGAAATAAAATAAAATGAAATTAATTACAATACATCATTATAAAATAAAATCAAATTGAATTAAATAAAGTAAAATAAATAAAAATAAAATCAAAAATTATGAAAAAATTAGATTAAAAAATATAAAGGAAATAAAGCAAAATTAAATAAGAAGCAAAAATAAAAAGTAAAATAGTATAAATTAAAATAAAATTAACTCAGAAGAAAAATAAAAAAATAAAATAAAACAAAAATATTAAATAAACTAGATAAAAAACAAAGAGAAATAAAAAATGTTAAATAAAATTAAATACAACAAAAACAAAATATAATAATATAAAATGAATTGGGGGTATTTAAAATAAAATAAAAGTAAATAAAACAAAATAGATTAAAATATAATATATATAATAGACTAAACTAAATATAAAAATAAAATAAAATATTATAATTTAATATTATATTATATAAAGAAAGATAAAATAAAGTATAATTTTAAATAAAATAAAACAAAGTAAGTAAATTAAAACAAAAATATATTTTAAAATAAAGAAAATAAAATAAATCAAACTAAAACGAAATCAAGGAAACTATTTCAATATAAAATAAACAAACTAAAATAAAATCAAAGAACCTATTTCAAAATAAAATAAAATAATGAGTCAAAAGAAAATAAAAAATTTGATTATAAAATAAAAGAATATTAAATAAAATGAAGGAAATAAAAATTAAATAAAAATAAATAAAATATTTTAAAATATATTAATTTTATTCAGTGAAGTAAAATGAAACAAATCAAAACTATATAAAAATAAAATTAAAAAAATAAACAAAATTTAAAATAAATTCAAGAAAATAAAGTATAACAAAATAAAACTAAATAATATGAAACAAACGAAGCAAAACAAAATAAAATAAATTAATATAGAAGAAAAAATTATACAAGACTAGACTTGATTTAAAATTTTTTCCCAAGCTTTTTTTTATAATTTTTTTTCATTTTTCATTTTTTCACTCTTTCTCTCTGTCTTTCAACACCACATGACAACGTAATGTACGCGTATTTTCGAATTTTACATGTATTGTGGTTGTTGCATGTATTTTGTATGGGTAGCGACCAATATTCACTAAAATGGGCATCTCTTTGGAACGACTGCGCCAATCTCATTACAGCTTAACCTGCTCCTAATATTCCTTTATAACTCCTAAAAATTTGGTGCAATTTGATCTAGTGGTTCTCAAGTTAGAGGCGTTCATAAAAATTTGCATTCATTTTTATATATAGATAATATAAAGTAAACTAAATTAAAATAAAATATGTTAAACAAAATAACATAACAACAATGAGCTGTGCATCTTGATGTGTTTTTAACAAATGGAAGGGCACACAGTTTATTCTAAGCCGCCTCCGAGCGGTTGATGAAGTTTTATGAGGAAATTTTATTTCATGTCAGAAATACACTCGAACATTCCCTGCCAACAACAACAGCGGCCTTCCGAATGGTAGCAAGCAAGGAAAAGCACTATTTTTGTTAAATTAAAAAAAAAAAAAAAAAAAAAATGAAATCATATAAAAAAAAAATTAATAATATAATATTCAAGAGTGAAATAATAATTATAATAAATTAGATAATTATATTATTATTATAATTAGATAATAATTATAATAAATTAGATAATAATGAAATAAAAAAAATAAAAACGAACTGAATCGAAATAAATTCCAATAAAATAAAATATCGTCAAACTAGGAAAATCCGTTAATGGATTTCAAGTATTGCTCTTTCCGACTGGGTATAAAGTTCTCTTCATATACATACGTGCATACATACAAGCACCAGGTGAATACCATGCCACATTCGTGGCTTAAAAGGCACGTACGTATCTTGAAAACAATGAGTTGGGAAAAAACGTGAGTGTGAGGAAAAGTGATATAAGAAACAATTACACATTCACTTAGGTCATGTTTTTCTCCTATTTTCTCTGTTACTCATCTTGACCAAACAGATTTCTCAATGAAAATTTTCATGAAATTAAAAATATTTCTGTGCGAATTTCACATTAATTACCTTTACTGTTAGTGAAATCTGTTATATGCTGAAAAAATATGAAAATTTTCAGCTGCAAATATTTGTAAATTTAATTGATTTCAAATTTTAACTGTGTTTTTTATAGCTATTTTGCAACGATTTCTTACCCGTTTTTTTTCCAAAAACCTTGAAAGTCAAAAATAATTTTCCTGTCTTTATTCATATTTATTCAGTCAAACTTTGCAAGCGGACATGAATTCTAATATCTCTACTTTCTAATAATAATAATAATAATAATACCTATTACATACATACATTTTAGGGATGTATGAGAAACGCAATAATGTTTTTCCTTAAATGCTTTCACCTCTTAAACCGCACCGTCAGGGCTTTGGAATTCCGAGAGGGCATGTATGGGATTCTGTACCTTCTTCTGTGAACCTTTACGCACTTTAGCACGCACCTCTTCAGGTTTTTCTGGGCGTACCAGTGGTTTCTTTTCGGGCGCCTTCATCTTCCAAACCACAATTGGCGATGCAACTGTGCCTTGACGGGTGTATTTCGTCGATGCTACATAGGAGTATTTAACGGTGAGTACAACAGCGTTCATGAGATTTTTGGCGGCCTGGATCAAAGAAGTAGCGCTGTCCAAACCGGAAACAATCAATTCACCACTTATATTCTGTACATCGGCCTTGACTTTGGATGTGATCTGTATTTGATGACAATAGAGTGCGATACGTTGTAGATAAGCGAGTAGATCCTTTTTGGTGCTACTCTCAGGGCATTGTTCGGCAATTTCACGTGTCAGCTTATCAAGTTTCGTGCCAGCTTCGGAGATTTTCTTTGCCGCATTAATGACGTCCATGGTGGTCTTGAGCGGACCGCGCCCACGCGTGAAGTCTGTCATTTCCATCATAATCATGCACATGTGTTTGGCCAGGAAGATAATATCATTGCCGGCATCGTCCCATTTGGCCACCTCAGAATCGAAGGTGAGTTTTTCACGGCGGAAGAGCTCGACTTGTTGGGCAATCTTCTGCTTGTCTTCTTCAGTCATTTTACGCATAGCTTCACGTGCCGTGCATATACCGCTAATTTCAGGATACTCATCTACGGTTGGGCCACCATCCTGCGCACTTGACTTGCTGCGTGTTTCGGACATTGTATTCTCAGCCGGTTCGAACTCTGTATCAGTGTCTAGCTCATCTGAATTGCGGTTCATCAAGACAGCGCGTCGTATTTCGCGCACACCATCGTAGACCAAACGTGAGGCGTCGATAAAGTCATTTTCATCCACATCGCGACTGCAATTATTTACCAACGCTTCGACGGCGGTATCAACGCGTTGTGCAAAATTGGCCATCACCTGCTCCTTGAGTACCCTGACTGCGTCCATTACGCGCTTGGTATAAACACAAGGTTCATAGTTGTCCATTTCAGCCTCGACGACATCGCAAATACGCGCCGAGCGTCCTTGTATAGCTCCCGCAGTGGTGCGCAACTCCTGTGGTGCACCCATTTGCAGTGACATAACACATTTGTTGACGTCTTCGAGTATATGATTCTCGGAAACGGCGAGAAAATCATCGATAGTTGTAATATCATCAACGGCTTCAGTGAGAATACGAACCTGCGCTTCCCAGGCCTGTCGGTAGGCTAACATATTCTCCTGTGCCACTTTCGAATTTGGGCGCACACACAGTATGGAAGCAGCGTTGATAACCTGCGGGCAGAGACTCTCAATCTGAGCTGCTGCAAAACGTACCATCTTTACGCCATCCTCATTATTCGACATACTGCATACCAGGTTTGCAACTTCCACCAGCTTTTCAGCATGTCTGGTAAATATATCGGCTTTCTCACGCAACTTCGCCTCATTGCCCGTCTTGGCGCACTCGATTAGATCAATTAGTGGTGTAGATGTCTCCAAAAATGAATCCGATACATGATCGACGACTGCTTTGCGCAGTTGCCTGCGCAGATCGCGTGTTTTGCGACACATTTGATCGATGGCTCTGTCCAAGCCGGGTGTATGATCTTTTTGTCCCATATTCGACATATACTCGGAGAGTAGATCCTGCAAAGCCTGACGTACGGCATTACATTCGGCAACTATGCGCTCACGTCTTTCATCGCGTGTACAATCTGCGTCTGCCATCAACGCTGCTGCACTGATAATGCTCTCCAAACGTTCTTCAAGTAATTGACGCGAATGCTCTTCACTATACGTCAACGTATCCATCATGATACCCTCATCAAAGTCATCTAAGGCAGCTGCTAGTTCACCAGCGCCACTGTAGATTTCAGTTGGTTGTGAGGATTTACCTTGAGCCACATCGCTGATGGTGTTCACAGCTGCGCACACTTCTTTCAGTATGAAATCACGATTCAACTTAGCCAAATCTAATTCAGGATGACGCACATACACTTTGGAAGCGGTGAATAACATAGTTGAATGCTTCTTGAGCATAGCGCGTGCTGCAGCCAAATCGTCACGCAATTGAGGATCTTTCAGCTCTTGTTGACGCTTAGCAGCCTGCTTAATTAACTCACCAGCATTTTCACCAAACTGTTCCATGTTACTCAATAGCTCGTCCTGACTGCAGGCATTCTTCAGCTTATTCAGATCGTCTTCGACGACATGCAAGGATTTCAGCAACAAGTGTACATCAACCATATCCGCTAATATGAGCAACCTGGTGACAGCGGAGAGTAGATTGCGTGCAGCACGTACCATGTTACCACGTTTTAGTGACGAGCATGGGTCGGCAGCAAACTCCCTGGCAGCCATGCTCATAGCATCACCAGTTTTACGCACCTCTTCCACAGCAGCCAACATTTCCTGAGTAATATCCGGATTTTCATATGCGATTTGTTCACCTTTGATGACAAAATTTTCGGTAGCCTTTTCAATGGACGCCACAAGCGCGCTGGCACGTTTCGATTTTCCCTTCTTTTTCTTGCTCGGCTCTGTTGTGTTCACCAAAGTGGTCACTTGCAACACCAACGGCTCCAATGTTTTCTCCACGGTCATTGTACGAATCTCCAAATTCTTTAAATCCCATTTAGTAGCTATCTGCCCAAAGTCTGATACCACACCCATCATAGTAATCGAAGGCGATAGAATGTGTATTAAACGTCCAAAAAAAATATGTATAAACAAAATCTAGGTTGATTTACTTATTGTAAAAGCAAAAAATATTTACTATACGTTCACGTAAATAACTGCGGCCACACCGAAATCAATTCGCGTCCGTTGTTCGTTTATTACTCCCGGACAGTTGGTAGACGAGCTCTCCTCAAACGCCAGTCAAAAGAATGTGTATCTCTGCATCGGCATAACGGGCTCTCACTGTGTTTCTCAAACAGAGTTCATTAAGGTGGAACAGTGCACTAGCATTGGTTGAGAGGAAACGGATAAATTGCTTAAGTGAGATGTACGACATAAACTATTGTAGTTATTCATTTAAATAAAATTACATGTAATGAAATAAAATAATGCAAAGTAAAATCAAATGAAATGAAATAGAATAAAATCATATAAGATGAAGTAAAATAAAAATTTAATAATAATAAAAAATGAACTGAAATAAAATAAATATATATTAAATTTAATTAAAACAAATTACATAATGTATATTAATAATAAAAATATATATATAATAAAATTAAATACAATATAAAAAATAAAAAAAATTAATGAAATCAAATTAATTAAATAAAAAGAAATAAAATAAGACGAAATGAAATGAAATAACTTGAAGTAAAATAAATCAAAAAGAAACAAAGCACAATAAAATCAAAACAACTAAAGTAGTTCAATATAAAATGAAATAAAGTTTATTTCATTTAAATTAAATTAACAAAAAAATAATGTATAATAAAATTTTAAATATACAAAATAAAATAAAATAAAATACATTAAAAATAAAATAAATGAAAATATATGAACTCAAATTTATTAAATTAAATAAAGTAAAATAAAAACAAATTAAACAAAATTAGATTTTAAATTTATACATGAAAAAAAAAAATATTAAAAAAAATGAAAACAAATGAATTGAAATGAACAAAAAAAATTTAACATATAATATAGGATGACATCATACAAAATTAGGCAAAATGAACTAAATTGAAATAAGATTGAATTGAAAAAAAAAAAAACAAAAAAAAAATGAATTCAATACAATAAAATAAAATAATACAAATAAATTAAACAATAAAATAATATGATAAAATTAAGTAAAAATAAATAATGTAAAATAAAATCAAATAACATAAAACAAAGTAATTCAATATGGATTGCAATTAAATAATATAAAAAATTAAACAAAACGGAACGAATTGAAAAAAAAAAATAAAAAGAATTTAACTTCATTAAAAAAAATCAATTTTTGTTTAATAATTTAAAATTATATATACGTGTATGTATATATATAGAGCTTTATAACCGCTGAAGCGATTTTTGGTGAACTCCTCCTCCGATATGTAGTTTTGCGTCTTGATGTTTTTACCAACCGCCTCCGAACAGCCGTTGAATTTTTATGAAAAGCTTTTAATTCATGTCAGAAATACACTCGGAGGGCTTGACACAACCTATCGAGGACGACTGTAATAAGAAGAGCTCTTTTTTCTATAATTTCGGATGCTGATCGAACCTGTGCTCGAATCGAATGATAGTATGAAAGGCTTATTACTCTCCGATTGAAGCCGTCTAAACATGTTAGGTTAATATACTTTTAGTTAAATAAAAAATTATATAAACTAAAAGAAAAAAATTATTTTTTTATTATATTTAATCAAACAAGGGATTAGTACAACCAGATTATGGTACCTTTGATTTATGAATAATAAGTATATTAGAAAACTCAATGAAAAAATGATGAATAAAAATAATAATAATAAGGCAAAACATATTAAAATAAGTAACAATATATATATGAATGTTCATGCTAAAATGTTCATTCAATTTGTTCATACTATATATCTTAAAATTTCGCTCCAGCCTAATATCTACACTGCATTCGTGTTATATATATATATATATATATTTGTACGTAGGTATGTACAATTCTTTGCATGTAAAATGCACACTTATATGCATTTTAACAGCAATTGCAGAGCATTGAGCATATTTCCAATTGATTTTTTCAGCTGCTCTCTTGCCTTTCATTCTCTATTTCATCTCTCATGTTTTGAAAATACCTAATGAATTCATTTCCTCATTATTTGGTCACATATTAATTCACAAAAGTATTTTGTATACATTTACATACATATGTAAACTCGTTGAAAACATTGCTTTGTTTGGTTTTCGTATGAGCGGTGAGAAGTAGGTAACAATGAGCGAGAGAGCGATCAATAATGTCTGCAAATGTTGAAGCACACGTTTGTATGTTTGTGCGAAGTGTGGAGATACTTGTACTCTGCGTTTGTTTAACAGGGGTTAGAGGCATTATGAATAAATGCAGTTATTGTTGGTACATGTATAAGGAATAATTTGTATTTTCACTTCACTTACTGTGTTATAAAATAATACATATTCTTATGATCAGAAAAAAAAAATTCATAATAATAATAATAATAATAATAATAATAATTATTATTCTTTTCATATATTCTAAGGTAATACATTGCGGACACTAATTTTATAAGGTAGTTTACAATATATAGTGAAATATATTGAAAATATTAAGGGTAGCCATAAGTGAACTTGGTATTTTCTTTTACCTACTAGATATTTTTGTACGTTGACTTTATTCTCTTAGATGAAACAAAAAATGGAAAAATAATTATATGAATTCCTTAATTAAAACACTTAAAAAACATATTTTTTCAAGAAAAGATTTTCAATTGTATTATTCTTATAAAAATTTATTCATTAGGTGGGGAAACATGAACAATATGTACGTTCTTCAACATAATTTATTTCTATACCTGAAACAAGATCATTTCTGGTAGTATCCTATACAATCTTTAACTAAACGACAAAAAATATTTATAATGTTTACTCACATGCTTTGTTTGCCCGTTGTTACGTGAAAATAATGACCACAATACACTTCACTTAGCAGCCTCATTATTAACTGGCGTTGGGTATAAGACGTTTCTACCAAACGCCGACATTGAGCATAGAAAAATGCTGAGCAAGCTTGTGAGTCAACGTGCCGTAACGGCAGTAGCGAGCGCTATTTGAAACCAGTTTTCTCATTTATCGCTATGCTCTCAGTGCAGTCAACCCTCAATGTATTGCAAAACTACTAAGGCCATTCACGAAACAAAGAATACAATTTTTGTGCATTAATATACATAAGTGACACAGTGATGACAAGTTTTTTTATAGATACTGATGTAGGTAGATAGAACATTTTTGCCTTGCGTGACATTTCCAACCTTGTCAGCAAAGCGAAGAACGCCATTGCTGTGACACTATGGACATTTATATATATAAATAATTTGCAATCAAAAAAGGGCTAAAAATCGGTTATATTAGGTAACTATTACGCTTATTTTGCAGTGCTCTTTTTATTTTTTTTTGGAAATTCGTTGAAATCTAAGAAAATAGATGGAAATTAAACCAGCGGTCAACACGCTCAAAGAAATGAAAGATTATCAACCGTAGGCGTTGCGTTCGCGCCAGCGTTGCCTATGAGGGAAATTTCGTAGAGTTGGATGCCATTATAGTCAATCTGTCCAGCAAAGCGTCACAATAGTCCTATCTGTATTCGACTTAAAAGCTGTTAGCCTCTCAAGTTAATTGCACGCTCTTTAATGCGTGTCCCCCTTACTATTGTAATTTTAATGAGAAAGTTTCGGTGAGTAACTGGATTCTGTTAACATTTTGCATAATTTACTTTGTGATATTTTCAATTGCTGTGTGAATACCCCTTGTATCTGGAGAGCCAGTGGAGTGCTCACAAATGCATACACATAGATATAAATGTGCATGAGTATGTGTTTACTTTTTTATATATGTCTGTTCGTACGGGTGTAGTAAAATGTATCTACTAGTGTCAAAACTGAAGTTTCAGCTGTTTTTCAGCCATGACTCATGCATTGAATGTAACTGAGGTTGCCACATGTATTTCGGTTGTAAAAAAATTTTATTTTTGCCATATAATATTAGTGACTTTTTATGACTGTTTTGACATTGCTAACTGTAATGAAATATATATTTAAAAAAACAAAAAACAAAAATTTTAATTGAAAACACAAATATTTTTGAATAACTTACTTAAATCAGTCTCTGCATGGGCAAAAGCGGAAAGTGATGATGCCTGTAATTAAATTTTATCCCACTTCAAGAAAGAAGGATTTCCAACAGTTAATAGAATTAATTTGTTTTTTACTTATCTGTTTTTTTGTTGGTTATGATCAATTGATACTGAACCGAAAAGATCTTCAGTTGAGCTAGATTGATGTGAGATCCGTCTCTGATTCCTGTTATGATTAGCATGGGTGGTGATCTTTAAAATAGCTGTCACTTCCATACCATTTGTATTGCTTAATTTAAAATATTTATTTATTAATAGTAACTTAAGCTTTTGATTTCAAATTGGAACTAAATACATGTATGTTATTTTCCAAACATATTTGATTTGGAACTCAAATTAAAAAAAAAGAGAATGAAAATTTCTTCAACTGTTCTAAAAGTCCGTCTTTGTATACTCCCTATCATGCATAAACGCAGGGGGACGGTTGATCCCCTACTCCACCCCAAATTGGTTGAACACATATGTAACTGCTTTTAAAGGGTGATCCAAGTAGAGGTACTTTTTTCAATAGCCTTTTTTTGGCAGATCACACGTGAATCGTGCCAAGCTGTCATGTCAATTTTGTTCAGTATTGTTTGGCATTTTATCATGGAAAGATTTACACCTGACCAACGTTTACAAATCATTCAACTTTATTACGAAAAATTATGTTCTGTAAAGAACGTGCTTCGCGCGTCGCTCAACTTATGGTTTGCATAATCAGCCTACTGAGCGTACTATTCGCAACACCATCACCCATGTTGAGACCCAGCATTCATTTTTGGTTAATATTAGACCGAATAGACCACGTCCAGCACACGGTGAAGAAAATATAGCGGCCGTAGCTGACAGTGTACACGAAGGCCGTGGAGAGTCGATTCGTTGCCGTTCGCAGCAACTCGGACTTATATATGGAAGGACTTGCGCATTTTATGTCGAGATCTTAAATTTAAAGTGTAAAAAATAGAGTTTGTGCAAGAACTGAAGCCACTCGACCTTCCCAAGCGACATCGCTTCGCTCTATGGGCCCTTGAAGAGTTCCAAGAAGTTCCAACGTTTTCGAGCAAAATTTTGTTCAGCGATGAGGCCCATTTTAGTATTCGTATTTGGCACGAAGGCAACCTGAAGAGATGCAAGAGCTGTCATTTCATCCAGAAAAAAAAGGTTTGGTGTGGTTTGTGGGCCGATGGAATCATCGGTCCATATTCCTTCAAAAATGATGCCGGTGAGAACGTAACCGTCAATGGCGACCGTTATCGCGCCATGATAATCGACTATTTAATGTGTGAAATTGAAGCTTGTGATTTCCGCGATATTTGGTTTCAACAAGAAGGCGCCACTTCTCACAAATCGCATCCATCAATGAATTTATTGAGAGAACACTTCGGTGGGTAGCTTATTTCACATTATGGAATGGCCGATTGCCCACCAAGATCGTGTGATATCACACCGTTAGACTTTTTCCTGTGAGAATATGTAAAGTCTAAAGTCTATGAGGGCAATCCTGCTTCGATTCAGGCTTTGGAGCAAAGCATCACGCTTGTAATTCGCCAGTTACCAGTCGAAATGCTCGAACCAGTCATCGAAAATTGGATTCAACGGATGGACCATCTGAGACGTAGCCGCGACCAACATTTGAAAGAGATAATCTTCAAAAAATAAATGCCAAAGAATGTTCTTGCGAATGACAATAAAATTCCCCATTAAATTTGAATTTTCTGCGTTTTTTTCTCTAAAAAAAGGAGGGAACCTCGAAATGGATCACCCGTTAAATAAATAAACACATAAAATTCAGAATTTGTTTTTCTGTTTAAAGAAATTTATTTATTGGATCTGCGTAATTAAAGCCTGATGAAAAATTTCAGAAGCCTAAGTCCATTATTAGTAATATATGGCAGAGAACACGTTGCTTTTCAAAATACTGGAGATTCGGATGAGTTTGCAGTTGCGACAGGTACTTTTCCAAGTATTTTTTACTTCTGTTTTAACCATTGGTATTTCTCGATCTCTCGTACCACAGTGCACCCGTGAGGCTTTCTAGCATTTTTGATTGAAATCACTGTACTCTATGAATATTTTTATAATTGTATTCCATAGATCCAGATGGGTTTTATGACTGAGTTATATAAAAGAATTTTGTGAACCAAGCATATGTAGAGCTCAATTTTTACACAATAACCAATTTAAGCTGGCGGTTTTTGAGTTTATGGTGCTGAATTTTAACAGAAATATGGCTCTTCCAGCTCAATCGTCTATCTAGGTGAACGCCAAGATATTTAATTGAACTTAACTTGCTTGGGGGATCATTCAATTGTTTAGTTTTATTATTGAGCGTGTTTCGGCCCTTAAAGGGAATGTGACATACGTCCAATTTTGATTGGTCACTTTGATGCGCCAGTTCGATAGCCAATTTCCAACAAGTATTAAATGGTTTTCCATTCCTTCCTTTTGGAAAATATCCAAGCTTAAATAAGGCATTAAAGAACTGAAATAAAAATTGAAAGTAATATTTTGTAGCTCTATTAGCATTTGCGGTGCAATGCGACTTTGCATCTCAGTTGAGGTTGAGCATACTTCGGGAACAGTCGTCAAGACATATTGAGACAATGATGAAATACATAATTTATTCATTACATAATTAAGTTGGAATAGTTCGCTTAGGTGATTTGCTAATTATTTTGTTTTTTCTTCTTCAAAATGCCCCCAACGGGAACCGGTAACTCTGCCAGAGCGGTCTCTCAATCTCTGCTGGTGGCTTAAACATTTTCTCGGTCTTATATCTTTGAGACTTCGGCGTTTGGCTGTTGATGATTCGCAACGTTTTTTGGTGACTCTCTCTCTCGCTCTCTCTATGGTGTTGATAGAGTAGTCGCCGTTGAGAGCAAACAGTTCCGTTAAATCTAAAAAAACATTATATGAGACGATAGAACATTCAATATAATTTAGTGTTTCAATATTATTTCACACGTCGGACAAATTTTTGCCTTAATTGTTGCAGACTTCTTTCTGTAGACACGAATCCTATGAAGTTCTAGTATGGTAAAAAGTATAGGAAAACACTATATCCACAAAAGCTGGTAAGTATAACCGGAGTAGACTACATCTGCAGCACTGATTCTAGGAAAGACAGACGGAGTAAAGCCCTTAAGTTTGTAGACAAAGCTATGCATATCCTTAAAGGCGGTTCTAAAATGAACTGGTGAATGGGGGCTGTAGTTGGCGGTGCTCAAGAAGGTCATAAGTTGACAAAGCATTATCATATATAATAATGGCTGCAGAACCACTAAAGATAGCATATCTACACAAATGGCGAGTACATAACTAAGAGGCCACCAAGATATAGTTTTGATAGCAACCTTTTGCAATAAAATATATGACTTTTCTGGACTCTACATTGCCGAATCAACAACTGGAGACACCAAAGCAGTGAAACCAAGTTTCCACTTCCACCTGCAGGTACTGCTTCGTGTTTGGTCCGTCCGGACCACATGACACATCCAGCCCACCCAATGCCGATCAGGGCTACAAAAAGTAAGGTATGCCGGAACTAACCGGATTTTTATCCTATTATTTTCTGCGGTTACAACACGCAGTCTGCGCTGGTTTGTCTGAAACAACATTTAGTATCAACATTTAGGTTCTACGTGATCAAACCCCACCAAATCACCAAGAATATCTCGAATTGCGCCAGGTAAAGTTTTGCTCCCCACTCAAAGCGGCCTGTTTGGAAAAATATTACTTTAGAAGCAATTTATTTGAGTATGAAGAGCTTGAGAAGCTGCAGAGTGGAACAGAGAATGTACAGTCTTTTATTAAAGTGTACAGCTGCCGATGTCATTGATATCATTTGCCTCAACAACCGCGCTGTACGTTCTGCTTTCCTCAGACTTCTTAAGGAAGCGAAGCGTATGACTCGGCATGTAATCCAACGCAGAAGCACTCTTGCGAACAGATGTTACCTTGAACTGAGTAGAAAAATGAAAAGTAAGGGTCCCTATCGATGAATCAAAACCAAACCCTACACAAGCTGTTCATGTTTCTTTGACTGATATATGTTGCGGCAACTTGGAAGTTGAAAGCTTGGACGAGGAAAAGGAAGACATACACAATGTTGGAAAGATCGTACAGTGAAGGATCTGGCTGCACTTGGTGTTTCCACCGAAAAGAAGGTTGGAATGGCGTGTTGTTGTTAACTCGGCTATAACACGTAAGCGTGATGCTTACGCCAGTAAAGTACTGCGACTCCCCAGTATGAATTTAGAGCTTGTAGTGATCCAGCCCAGCCTTTATTGCTGTCAGTGACAGTCCGAAGGTGAATAACTATGTCTCCCCTTGAGTATTTGTTGTGTTTGGCAGCTTCCATGATAGCAAGCTGTAATAATTTGGTTGCTTGAATGAGAGTTCCGGGTCACGGGAGTAAACTCGAATACTCCACTATTTAAACTCTATGGAAGGAAGAGGATATTCCTACTTTAATTAATATTAATAATGTGCTCCTTGTGAAAATCAACAGAAAGCTAGCATTTTCAACTTTAATCAAATCGAGTTGAAATATTTTTCAATTTTGTTTTTAAAAAATTAGTAAATTCTACGTCATAACTGCCTCAGCGACCCGCAGAAGGTTAATGTAGTGGAATAACCCCGAAAACCTCCACCGCTTATCTTTCCACACATAACTTTTTGTTACGGACGAGATTAGAACTTTAATTTAGTTGAAAGGTCATTTGTATGGCCGTTCAGTTGGTCGCTTAATGTAGCACATACAATTTGCATGCAGCAGCGACACACATGAAAGACCTCCACTGAACTCTTCTGAGTGCATTACATGTGAAGGTATGTAAACACTTTAAGCCAAGGTGATATGCAAATTACCTGAGAGAAGACAGAGATAGAGAGAGGGAAATAAAAAAAATTAACTCATGCATTTTCTCGTTACTTTGTTGTAGTTGGAGCTGAAAGGACATGCTCGTAGGCTTTAGAGCGCTCTTTCTGTGCATATTACATAGAAGCTCAGTGGGTGTCTACTTTTCAGTTGACATTTTAGGTGTTTTAGACACCACGCAGTGCATTCACACAAATGTTTGTTAAGCTAAGCACTTATGTTGTAAAGCAGCGCAGGAGTGGGTACATAAAAAATATAAAAAGAACTATGAGCTCATGGCAATTTTAGAAAAATATATAAAAATAATAACATATACTATGCAACACCGAGAGGAAAATCGCCTTTAGCGGCACAAGCATGGGGGTTAGAATTTGTGGCAGACTCACAGGTTGGCCTAAGGTTGCAATGAAGCTTTTAGGCAGGGTAAAAGTGCCGACTGCTCAGTGGACTAGCACTCCATTAGATAAAATTTTTACTTTTTATACCTTCCATAGATAGTTATGTCACTGGCGGCCGCAGAAGCTGAGTCAGTAGCAGACCGTGCTACCATACGGAATGTCTGGGCACTAATCTCATAAAAATTCGTCAGCCGTTCCAAAGTGCCTTAGAAAAAACTGCAGCTTCATCCATTTATTAGTAAAAAGTTAAGACTTCTTCTTCTTCTTTACTGGCGTAGACACCGCATTATGCGTTACCGTCGAGTTAACGACTTAACAGAAGCGCGCCGTTCCTGCTTTCTTTCCGATGCTTGGCCGCTATTGGAAATATCAAGTGCAAGCCATGTCTTTGTTCACCAGATCTATCCATCGGAGTGGAGGCCTTCCTCTTCCTCTGCTACCACTAGCACTAGGTACACGATCGAGTAGTTCTCATTTGGACAACATGATCTAGAGATCAACCGCTGTCTCTTGATTCGTATACGCGTATAGTGAGTTACCAACGCGCAAAAGGGCATAAATCTCCCCCAAAAACCTTTCTCTCGAAAACTCCTAAAGCCAACTCATCGGTTGTCGTCATCATTCTTGTGCACCATAAAGCAGGACGGAAACGATGAACGACTTGGAGAGTTTGGTTTTAATTCGTCAAGAGAGGGTTTTATTTTTCGATTGCTTACTCAGTCCAAAGTTACACCTGTTGGCAATAGTGTTTCTGTGTTGGATTTCCAGGCTGACATTGTTATTGGTGTTAATGCTGGTTCCAAGATAGATGAAATTATCTACGACTTCGAAGTTATTACTGTCAACAACAACTGGTCAATTGTAGATTCTTAGTGATAAGATCAATCAGTTTGTTCCCGATGGGCTTTAATCTTTCACACAATACAATCGGTAAGACCATGTATGCGGAGGTTTACTTCACGACCATTGGCGCAGAATGTGAGGTCAGTTTTTCGCCGATGTATTTGAATAGTTTGGCGGGTAAGCTATCGGCTCTTTCCACTTTGTTGTTCTTCAAGTAGGCAATTGCTATTTGAACTTTTCCATAGTCGAGAAGTCGATCATCATAGTCATTGATTAGGGTATACGGACTCGCTAACTCGTAATATTTTACTTTAACTGCAGTTCAGCCGGCTTATGAAGTGCTCCCTCTACCTTTGGGGTTCTACAGGAGAATGCTGTCGGTCAGTTTCTAAGGCTCTTTATACTTGCGCATCTCGGCAAGTTGTTTAAATCTCACCCCGCACGTCTTGTGATTGGTCGCAATGCTGCAAGGTGAGCATCCTGTTGCCTCTTTTTCTCTCCACTGCGGCACGGTTATGCTCATCATATCATCGATTCCTTTCCGAAAACCAATACTAAACTAAACGTAAGGACTTTGAAATGCCGTCCCGTTCCCTTATACCGAGTTGTTGATAGGTGCTTGATTGCAGCATGTTAGGTCGTTGGAGCCTACTGATGTCTATAAAGACGGCATGTCTATCACAACATGTGAGTTTTTCGATCAGGAGGAAGCCAGCCAGAAAGCAGCTCGAAGAATTTTCTTGTGCTGGAATCTAGTACTACGGACAACTATATTTCGCCTCCTGGCAAAGTCGATCAGCCTCAACCCATTTGGAGTTGTTCTGTCATGGAGGCTGATTTTTTCCGGCAGTTGTACCAAAATACATTCTTTGCTCTGGCGTAAAAGTTGCCAATCACATAAATAAATAAATAAATAAATACGCTTCCTTGGTGAGAAGTTCATTCACCTGGGTGGAAGACAAGACTGAGCGACTGAGTGTCTTTCCCACCACGAGTCGAACGCTAAATTTACGTTCCTTTTTATGGCTGCTGTACTAAATGTAACAAGGATCTACTCGTCTCCGTCCTTTTCCCTTCCATATAACTTCTTGGACGGCAGTGATGTCAGCCTTTAGTGATACGAGGGACATCAGACATCGGGGAACAGGGCATTCCAGGTACCTGTCTCAAATCATAGTCCTTAATACGTTTGCAGTTTCATCATTAAAAGTTGGTTTTCTCATCCGAAGCGTTATAGAACTTTTCTTTGGAGTCGGTTTTTATATGGCGGATTCGAACCAGCGCACAACTTTGCTAGGTGGGTAGGTTAAGATTTGCACATACGCAAGCTCCTTGATTCAAGACCGACCCCGCGCGCTGGCGCACCTCTGGTAAATAGACCTCAGATAACCTTTAAACCGAATGTGTCGAAGTGGATCATCTAACTTCTTGGCAGTGACCATTCGGGTTGGTTACCGCATTTCGCAAAAGGGTTGTTCACCTTTCTAACATAATTTTAAGGAGGCGCTCGTCCGAAAATCTGTTCAGCGGTTATAGCCGCCCATCTTCGCAACTGCAAGCCGCCATAGAGGTCTAAAATTTAATCGTTGGATGAATTCACCCGAAGATTCGACTACGGCACGAACAGCCCTTACGCTAATGGTAGAGTCTTTCGAGCCAGGATTTATACGTGACGAAGATGATTCGCAGAGGAAGACACATATCTTTGCTAGGGGGAGGGTGACTGGAATTCAAGGCAAAATAGAGAATTGAGGGCGGATCTCTTGGACTTAATACATGATGGCGGTATTCCGGAAGGAGATGTCGTCGTGTTGGTATCAATCAGGATTACTAAAAAATTTCCTGAATTCGTGGGTGGTAGAGCTTAAATTTCTTCTTCATCGTTCAGTTAAGAACTCAGCCACGTTATTTGGCAACTAGACCTCGGCAGAAGGGAGCTTATCTCGAAGGTACCCGGCGACAATCGCAGGATGACAGAAATGGATGCTTGATAGAGTCATGTAGGTCGGGATACCGATGGAGCAATAGTAAGTGAATGGCATGTGAAGTCCAAGGATCAATCTCTTCTCAATAGAAGGCACTCCTAAGCGAAAAACACGATAGTTACGCATGCCAACTGTTATCAGAGTAGCCTTACATCCACGATCCTGCATGACCTCTGAACTAAGGGTAAGTTTGATATTGCGTAAGTCCAGGAACAAAGTAGCTTTGGTGAGAAGGTCAGTTGATTATCCATTCATAACTCCAAAATATTGTATGCTAGCTGCGTGGCGTGACCAAGGACTTACTTAATCTGCAAAAAACACTACAACTTCTCTCTTTGACAGGTCTGTCTTCCAGGGATGATACAGTGGTGAAGCTGGCAAACTAACCGCTGCTTCTGGTGTATCTCTATCTGCCATTTGACTATGTAATTTTACTACCCGTGAAAGAGCTGAGTTGAAGGTAACAGAACATGTGGAAAAAACAGGTATGAAACTAGTTACTGGGGAGGATATTAATTCTCATCATAAAGTCTGAGGTAGCTCAAACTGTAACGATAGAGGGCTGGCTCTATTGGACTACTTTAACTCTGAAAATCTTCTCACTATAAACTAGCACTCTGACTTTTATCAAAATAAGTCAAGCTTCAGATGTAACTATTTGCAAGAGTAGTGCCATAAATCTTTTGTCCGAATGGTGACTCATTCTCTGCTATGGACATAGTGACTTCAAAATAAACATCGAGAGCTTTCATCTACCGATTTTTCGTGATGAGCAAAGAACAGAATGGAACCAATATGTAACAGCCTTGGAACGTTCACGTACACAAAAATAATTCAGTTTCATATTGAAGATCTATTCACTTGAGGAGAAAATTGAGCCTACAAACACCCCCAGTTATCTGGACGGGGCGAGGAACTCTGTTTCAACTCTGAAGTGCTGGTAAAAAGGCTCTCTAAAATCTTTAAACCATTCAAAACTGCCGACACCGATGACGTCTTTCCTATTTTGCTGCAAAAAGGGTAACACTTGCTAGGGTGTACACTAATTGAAGCCGTCTATCATATACACTAAACAGGGGGCAAGGTGATTTTTATTCTGAAGCCTGGTAGAGAGAATCTCTTTGCCATCTATTCAGCGAGTTTATTTTCAGTTGACGAAAGACAACTATAAACGAAATCAAAGTTCGTGGGTTTTCTAAACGATACAAAAAGTTTTGATGAAATAGTAATCATAAAGAAAATCGGTTGATGAATTTTATGATGTCAGAAAATAGACGAGAGTGGCCATGGAATAACGGGAAAATGGTCAGGTCTAACTGAATCTAAATTCACTGGTCTACTCCGAACGGGCTAAAGACGTCTTAAGCTGGAGATAATGTTGAATATGGCCTGTTTTAGGCACGATGCATGACCGGATATGGAGCAGTTTTTGCTGTAATCCACTAATATTGACGTCTGTCAATTGCGAAAGAAAATCCATTACGGAAGATCGGCTTACATGAGAATCGAAAACTATCTTTTCCACCGCAGATACTTAAAAGTTTCTATCTTCATATCAAAGTTTCATCTTTATGAAAGGTATAATAAGTGAAAACAACCAAATGCTAAGCCATACCATCGTTGCACTCAGTGTAGTGTAGTGCCACCTGCCACTTATTATCATTTCGGTTAACCCAGTTAAGTGGCAAAAAAGGAGAGGGTTGGCTTTGCAACACTACATTGTATGTATGTATGCATGTAAGTACACACAAACCTATATACTCATGCTATATGTCACCTGTAAGTAAGTGTCATAAACTTTGCAGTTCTTGCAACATGAGAGCGTTGTTAGAGGGAGGGAGGGAGAGAGACAAACGACAATTTCAACAGCGCCGTATTAAACGCTCTCAAGAGTTTGCCACAATGTAAACAGTTGGTTGAGGCAGTAGACAAAAGAGGGGCATTTAATCCGTTACAGCCACTACTTACCACTTGATTATTTTCACTTGCTGCGAAAAGTTACTTTTTTCTTTTCTTTTTTTTTCTTGTTCTTTGTGTTGTTTTTCTTTTGATTGTCTGTGCAACATAGTGTAGTTATCAACACGTGCAACTAAATACATAATTCCCAAGCACCTTTGCACTAAACATCCATGTTGTTGTTGTTGTTGTTATTCTTGTTTTTGTTGTTGTTGTTATTATTCTTGTTGTTATTGTATCTTACGTTTACTTATCTTGTTATTTCTTGTGAGATAATTTCACTTTGTGCTGTGTCCAATTGTTTCGTTTTGCGCTCGAATTGTGCCTCCTTGTGTGTGAGTGAGTGTGTTGCATGTGTGTGTATGTGTAAAAGTTACAACATTAATTACCAACACTAAGAATGAACAGCAAGTGCAAGGGTCCGGGGAATTAGCTTGTTAACTAACTAACTTGCAACACTCATACTTGCAACTGCAACAACTCATATTTCTTAGTTAATTGTTTTATACTTTTTTGTTGTTGCAAGATGTTGTTGAAAAAGTTTTAGTTATTATTTACAAGTTGATTTGGTCCCTTTAGTCAGATAGTACTCTGGGGCACCATTGAAAGTTTTCGCCTGATATTAGTCCTTGAAATTCATCCAACTTAGCTAGAAATAATTGCTGAATAATCAGGCTCGCATTGTATGTAACTTTGGCTCAATCAATCGCTTGAGGGGGTTAATTTTTTCCCCTTTTTGATTGATCAACGCTTGGATGTAAAAAGTAAAACTATCCAAAACGTATACTGCTTCTAGGGAATGCAAGTGCTTTCCCCCATCCAGACGACATGACCTAGACAACACAGTTGCTGTTTCAACTATGAACCTCGTACCATCATTTAATCTATATCTTTGCTAATGCGCAAAGTACCAGAATATTCTTTCGAAAACTACTAATGCATCAAGCATGTTTCAAACCCCACGATCATTTCCCTTCAGATCTTTCCCTAATTGGGAAAGGGAATCTACAGTCACTCCTCATCATCGTATTTGAATAACTCAGCCGAATTCCATTGCGTCGGTGTTTGGGTTATCCATTTTGCAGTTTCCAAAATACACGTCAATAAAATGCATTTAAAATAATTTTTTAATGAAATTTCTTTTTTATTATAAAGTTTGAACCTTGGCATTTTATGTGAAACACTACATCATTCAAATAACTGTCTCGTGAATTTTTGTAAACATCGATCCGTTTGGGGTAATTCTCGACCACTTTTGGCACATATTGGGTAGTATCTCAGCTGTAACTTGACGAATGTTGGTTTTCAAGTGCTCAAGAGTTAAAGGTTTATACGAATAAGCCCCGCCTTTCACGTAGCTCCACAAAAAAACTAAATCTCACAATCTCGGTGGCCAATTGACATCGCCAAGACGAGACGAGCTCGGGAAATTTCTCACGCAATGAGGTTATATTCGCTCGTGTTGTTGGAACCACATATTGTCCAAGTCGTGTTGGAACCACATATTGTCCAAGTCGTGTTATTCAACAGCAGACCAAAAAAAGTCGGTTATCATACGATCATAACGCTCCGGATTGACAGAAACACGACTCGCCGCTGTAGTTTTCAAAGAAGTAAAGTCCACTCACACCTACGGACCAAAGAGCGCACCACCCAATCAAGCACCCAATCGACGTAGGTACGACATTGTGAAATGTCAGCTGGCTTCAGTTGTTGTGTGAGTTGAACTTTATATGGATGCAGGTGTAAGTCCAAAATACGTCATAATCTGCCATAAGAAAGTCCCAGCTCTGGAGAACGTCGAGAAATAGACACATTGGGGTCTTCGGCTACACTTTCACTCACAGCAGCGATATTTGAGATGGAGCGAGCAAAACGATGATGCACAAGCCTTGTAATATCTGTAACCAATCCAGTCTCTTCAAATTTCTTTAAAACTTTACCAATTGCTTGAGTAGTTTTAGGATATTGTGCGCCATATTTTCCTCTTAAAGCACGAAATGTGGCCACGTTTGAATAATTATTTTCGTAGTTTGCATAAATACCTGACTTTAAACTAAAACAAAAAATGTTTGGTTAGACAGATGTCAAAATACAGCCCTGTATTTCGAAACCAGTAAACGGATAACCCTTGATTGCTATTTGAACCTCGTCATAGAGAGATGATGAATTTCATGCTCCGTTTCATCGATAGGTTTCGTTATTTTTACTTTCACTATAACTTACTCCTCTTTTAATCCTACCAGAAAAATAACGGTACTGATATTTTCTCTAACTTTAGTTTGTGAGCAGTTTCTCAAGTTCTTCGTACTCTCACAATTCGACTTCTCTCTCTATTTTTTGTGCGAATGGGCATTTCACCTAGAATACCAATACAGGCGTGGTTTGCGGGGTAACCTACGGTTCGTTCTGGTGCAAAGACCCGACTGTCGCGGGAACGTTTTGGTAACCCCTTACCGCAATCATGCCTTACCGCTGGTTAATTCTTTAACACCTAACTTTCAGCGTATGTGGTGGTTACAAGTTTTACCTTGCGGTGAGGTGGATCAATCTCATACCATTTGGCGAGATTCTTAGTAGACACTGAGTTTTCTGGCTGCTGTAGTACGCTACACACTTAAATTATTCTCTTATATAAGTGAGAGTGTTTTTTTGTTCGCGGAAGGAGAGGGTTGTAAAGGGGTGAATAGCCTTATGAGGATCGTCATGTGTTTTCTGACTGTTTCTTAGTATTAGTACGAGGTTTCTTTGTTGTTTCATGGTTTCGTTAATTAGTATTTGAGCTATCGTCAACTAAGCAACATACGCGTGATTAAGAGCGGAAGCGTGCAGAGAGTTCACGTGCCTTTTTGGACCTCTGTGGTGAAAAGAGTGATGGTGTATTGAGTACAATTATTAATTCAGACGAATCTTGGGTTCAGCAATATGAATCTGAGGGGAAACAAGACTAAGACTCCATGCAGTGGAATAAAAATGACCACAGTATCTCCGAAGAAGCTTATAGTGTGAGACTCAGCTGAGAAACTCTTGACAAGTGGACAATACTTCGCTTATGGCAGTCCTGCGGCTTCGATATTTTAAAAAACCAAACCTACTGCCTAGACCTGATTTTGAGTGATTATTACCTGCTTCCAAAATGAAAAAAAGAGCTGAGGTGTAAAAAATATATCACCGATGATGAAGTTAAGGAGGCAGCTTGGACACACTTTGAAGATAAAGGGTAATCGCTCAAGCGATTTTCGGCCGAACTCTTCCTCTAAATAGTGGTGTGTGTCTTAATATTTTTCCAACAGTTATAGGTACCTACATTTTATTCTAAGCTAGAAGGCTGATGACTTTTATGAGTTGCTTTTATTTCTTGTCAGATATACACTTGGAGGGATGGACATTCTTTGCCGAGGGGCTACCGCAATTGCGAAAATGAATTAAAATGTTTAATTTTCAATAATTTTTGATGTTGGTCGAGCCATGGCAGTATGCACTTCATCTTGTAGAATCATTCTAATAAATGTCATAAAAGTTGATCCTTCTATAGATATCACACCTCCCGGCGGGCTGTGATTAACGTGAGGTTTCATAGGTTTCCGTGCTGATTATATGGTTTGCACTCAAGGGTGTGCGACTGTTTTCGGACAGATTCTGCCAGATATTAGTCCACCTATGCGAGTAAATCATGGATAGGAAGGAATTCGAAAATACAAATCGTCTGCAAATTTCAGGAAACTACGCGGCTAGACGGGGTAGCGAGAGAAAGAACAATTTTAACCACTATAAACTCTGCACCGCACTGTGCGGTCTACAAAAAAAAAAGTTGATAAATAATGGTTTAATGAAACCATTGTGGATTGGTAGACATGAACACTAAAACAACAAGGTCCTTCTAGATCAAGCCTCCATTAGAGGAAAAATTAGTTTAATGAAAAGTCATTATATGATGAGACGTCTCGGTAAAATAATGAGATACTACTTCAGTGATTCTTGTCGCACAAACAAGGATGCTCAGGAGAAGGATTTATCGAACACCAACTCGTGGCTAATATCTACCTACTTTTGTTTACCTTTCCAAAGTTAATGAGTATTCAGTCTGGAAATGAGATCTCATCAAAACTGGTAACGTATCCTTATCATTTAGACATCCTTCTTGTACAAAATTTTTTAATGAACTTCACAGGCAAGCATGCGTACCATAGACAGGTGATGAGGTCATCAAATTTTCGATATTTAGCTTTCCCTTCTCACATCACATCATGCATATATATATATATATATATATATTTGGCGCTTTGTAACCGCTGAAGCGATTTTCGGCCGAGCTCCTCTCCAATTTGTGGTTTTTGCGTCTTGATGTCTTTACCAACAAATGGAGGGACCTACAATTTATTCTATTATTTTTATTAGGAGCTTTATTTCATGCCAGAAATACACTCGGAGGGCTTGACATTCCCTGCCGAGGGGCGACCGCAATTAGAAAAATTGTTTTTCTATAATTTTGGATTTTGCTCGAACCTGGGCTCGAACCCAGGCCTTCCGAATGTCAGTACGCAATGCTAACCACTCGGTTATCGCGGCCGCCATCACATCATGCATGCCAGATAATTATTGTTTCTACTTATGCTTATAAAGGGTGATCTATTTCGAGGTTTCCTAGTTTTTGAAAGAAAAAAAAAACACAGAAAGTTCAAATGATGAATGAAAGGGGGAATGTTTATTATCATTCGAAAGAACATTCTTTGGCATTTATTTTTTGAAGATTATCAAATCTTTCAAATGTTGGCCGCGGCTACGCCTCAGATGGTCTATCTATTGAGTACAATTTTCTAAGACTTGTTCGAGCATTTCGACTGGAAACTGGCGAATGACATGCGTGATGTTATGCTCCAAGGCCTAAATTGAAGCGGGATTCTCCACATAAACTTCAAACTTTACACATCCCCACAGAAAAAAGTCTAACTGTGTGATATCACACGATCTTGGTGGCCAATCGACCGGCCCAAAAAGTGAAATTATCTACTCACCGATGTGTTCTCTCATAAATCCATTGATTGATGCGATATGTAAGAAGTGGCGCCGTCTTATTGAAACCAAATGTCGCGGAGATCACGAGCTTCAATTTCAGGCATCAAATTGTCAGTTATCATGGCGTGATAACGGTCGCCATTGCCGGTTGCGTTCTTACCGGCATCATTTTTGAAGAAATATGGACCGATGATTCCACCGGCCCACAAACACCATTGTTTTTCTGGATGAAATGGCAGCTCTTGAATGTCTTCAGATTGCTCTTCGTACCAAATTCGGCAACAATTGCTTGTTTATATACCCATTGAGCCAGAAATGTTCCTCATCGCTGAACAAAATTGGGTTCGAAAACGTTGGATCATCCTGGAACTTTTCCAAGAGCTCATAGAGCGAAGCATGTCGCTTGGAAAGGTCGAGCGGCTTGATTTCTTGCACAAGCTGTGTTTTGTACGTTTTGAATTTAAGATCTCGACGTAAAATGCGCCAAGTCGTCCCATACGTCAGTCCGAGTTGCTGCGAACGGCGCCGAATCGACTCTCTACGGTCTTCGTGTACACTCTCAGCTACGGCCGCTATATTTTCTTCACTAAGTGCTGTGCGTGGTCTATTCGGTCAAATATCATCCAAAAATGCATGCTGAGTCTCAAGATGGGTGATGGTGTTGCGAATAGTACGCTCAGTAGGCCGATTATGTTAACCATAAGATGAGCGAAGCGCGCGAAACACATTCTTTACAGAACATGAATTTTCGTAATAAAGTTAAATGAACAAAAATAAAATGACAGCTTGACACGACTCACGCGTGATCTGTCAAAAAAAGGCTATTGAAAAAAGTACCCCTACTTGGATCACCCTTTGTGTACGAGTATGTGCGTATTGAGAGTATTCGCCAAATTTATTTGTTGGTTTTCCATATCCGCGCACGTGTGAGTTAAATATTTCTTTGTTTTGTGTGCACTTTTCTCATCATTTTCACGCTTTGGATTTATATAAGTAGTTCATTGTTATTGTTTTTATTATTACTACATTTTTGTTGTTGTTGTTGCTACTGCTACTGCTGCTAATGGCGAACTTTTGTGGTTATAGGAAATTTGACATTCACTTTTTGACATTTATTCGTATTTATTGTTATTTTTCGCTCGCAAAACACGACCGTAGCATTGCAATGTAAAAGGACACGAGTATGTGACGCGAGTGTGTATGTATGTATGTGTGTATTTAATATGGTCTCTTCAAATAAATGGACTTGTACATATGTGTGTAGGTGTGCTGGCATGGCAAATTATCATTTGGCAAAGTGTGAAAATTGTGTGTGTGTTCGTGAGAGAGATCACTGATGGGTGCGGCATACATTGACACTTGGCATAGTTTATGGTATGAAACGCAGCCAGCCGCTCAGTCGCCACCCGCCACAACGAACATTTCGTTCCTATGACATTAATGCTGGGTAATTTATCGGTTTTGTGTGTTTGGATTATTCCTAAATCGAGATTAGTATTTGGATGAGAATATTTATTTATGCAGATAACTACCTACACACATACATACATACATATATACATTATACATAAAGAAATGTATGCGCGCGTGTTTGTGATGAAATGTGTTGTTTGGCGCATGAAATGCTATTAAAAATTGACAAGCCGAAATATATATATTTTTTTGGGTGGGTGGCGGAGTGGTTAGGCTCAGAGCGCCACCACCAACGCCTTGTTCGCATCTTCATTTGGAGTTATATCGCATACATACATATGTATTTATAAAAGCACACACACACATATGAATTACATTACTTTTCTCTATAAATTGTCAAACCTTTCAAATATTTACGTGCGGAACCAAACTTTTTATCTCATTATTTTCGCCTTCAACTACTTTTTTCTCTCTGATTTTCATATCGCGAAATTGTATCGAAGAGAGTAAATATTTTTTTTCGTAGAAAATTGCGCTTTTCTGTTTTCTAATTTAACTATTTTGACATTTTGGTAATCGAATTCGTGTGGAGGAAATCTCAAAAATGCTATAAATTATAAGGATATGTGGTTTTGACATTCCAAACCAAGAACGCGGAAATAAAGGAAGTAAAACCAATTTATTTTGGAGAAAATTATGTGTAGAAGTTCACTCAATTGGGTGTGGCTAGAAACAATTATTTTGCATAAGGTTCGAGCAGCTCACGACTTCCGGTTTTAGACCAAGTATCCTCTGGGTAGCCAAAAAACATCGCTTTGGAGGCAAGTTAAAGTGAGAAGGTGAATCTTCTGTAAGAAAACATACAATAAGCCTCAAAAGAGGGAACTCCTTTTGATGATAAATTCTGCATACGTTTTAAGGATCAGGATAAGAATTAAAGTAGGCTGTCTAGCTGGTGAATATATCCGAAGGACTGGATTGTTGTCACTCCTCGGCAGAAAATGTCAACCCCTCAAAGTGTATTTCAGACGTGAAATAAAAGCTCCTCATGAAAATGCATCAGTTGTTCGGAGGGGGCTTAGAATAATTGTAGTTTGCTTCATTTGTTGAAAAAAAAACCAATTGGAGGAGGAAACTCTCTTCAGAGCAATAAATATTTATAGATATAACGCAAAGTCCACGAAATCATGAAGCCTGTGGCTGATAGAATCCGCCGGGCTCAAAAATAGAGTACTCTGTGGCACCAGATACCGACAAGACATGTTTCTATTATTCTAAATGTGCGTACGTTGCGAGTATCTGATATTGAGTCGGATCACTATTTTTTTTGCAAACACCATCAATAATTTTTAACAACAAAAAAGACGCCGAAATGCGTGAGTACAAAGTTCTTAAAAAGCTGACCTACGGGTGTAATGCTCCAAAATTTTATAAAAAGATTCGTTGACCATCAGAACGCTTTAGAACCGGGACCTTCTTATTAGGGAAATTTTTAGCTTAAATTCAGGGAATTGAGGTACAGTAAATTGAAGATGGCGAATGCATGGATAATTGTCAGCGATGGTATGGCTTTATTGGCTATATTAGCGGGGCCTACGTCAACCTAGACAAAAATAAGTCCTCTCAGCGAGCTTACAATTTTTTATGAAGCTGGAGCTTGCTGTTGTAGCGGTTCGCTGACCCCACCTAAAGTCAGGTAGGTCCAGTATTAGTCATCGTTATCCTAGGAAACGTGCTGTTTCGAGGTGTTTGGACCAGATGGAGAGGGGTGTTAAATGAGTCGAGTTGAGTAGACATGCAAAGAGGTGGTTAGTGTTTCGCGGGGAATCATTCCGTGCGGTACATACGCTGGGTATATTAGGGTCCAGCCTGGATATGTAGGAGTTGAGTGTTCTACAATATTTGGACCTTAATTGTGGCAGTGTTACGCGGGTCTCTCGAAGCAGCTCGAGCTCTTGCTCTGCAAGGGGTGGTGTTTGGATTCCGAGAACATCATTCACTGGAAGAGAGTTCACAAAGGTGTTAACGGATTCTCGGTGAATGGTGTTTAAAGCTTGTCGGTATGCCGTCCTGTCTAGCAGTTCTTGTCGGCATTGCTGTACGGAGTCGAGGTAGTCTAGTACTCCCTTCCTGATGTGTTTACATGGAGGTTCGGCTTGTAATCGGTGTCTGTTGAGGTGATCCCTAGGGTAGTGCTACTAGGACTGTTCGGCATTAGGCCGATATTGGTTCAGGCCATGGACCATCTTATGTTTTACTGGGCTCAGCAGGTGTGTGATAGGCGGGACAGCAAGGCTTAAATTGTCTTCGCTATTGAATAAAGGAGAGATATCGGCAGATAAATCTTAAGTAGCGGGACCACTCTACCCAGTTTCCACATGTCGGGTATAATTATAGCGATTAAAGACAACTCTCATGAAAGCTGGTTCCACATACCGTAGTTGACACGGATTTTATCCGGCCAAGGACTGTCAACCTTTCGACAACCTAACCCCGTTTAGGTCCCCAGGTATGTTGAAATTTGTCATTGGCGACACCGAGGCCAGCACACTAGGTGCAAGCTTTGTCTATGGTTTCCACATCGAAAGTGTGAGTTGAGTTTGGGAGACCGAAAGAGTACGATATATGAAGGTTTTGATAGTATATCCTTACCTCACCCAAAAGTTCAACTATGGACCCTTGAGTTACATATAACAATTTCGGTTTATCGATAATGAGAAATTTAGCCCCACACATTTCTAGAGCTCCCATTCCCATTGAACTCGGTTATGACACGGGCTACTTGTGAATATTCGAAGGCAGCAAATTCAACCTTTTTCATGAACACCGAGATTTTCAAAATTATTCTTCAGTTTATGTTCACTTGCTTGAATTTGAACTACTTGTGGTTGCGAAAAGCTTGAGAATTGTGATTTTGTGATTGTGATTTGTGCGAAAAAAAAGTGGATACGAGAGCTTCTATGACATGACATTTGCCGATTTGAGATCTTAAAACATTTAAATTTTTTATTATATAACTAAACACATTTTTAGCTCCCCATTTAAAAAATAAATAAAAATACGGACAGTAAAAAAACCTATAATGTGGATATATTTACAATAAGAGTTGACGTTTTCAAGCATTATAAAAGGTGATCCAAGTAAAGGGGCTTTCTTCAATAGCCTTTTTTTTTACAGATCACGCGTGAGTCGTGTCAAACTATCATTTTATCTTTGTTCAGTATTGTTTGGCATTTTATCATGGAAAGACTTACGCTTAAATAACGTTTGTCATTCAAGTTTATTACGAAAATTCACGTAATGCAAAGAATGCGTTTCATGCGCTTCGGCCTACTGAGCGTACTTTTCGCAACACCATCACCCATATTGAGACCCAGCATTCATTATTGGATAATATTCGACCGAATAGACCACGTTCAGCACGCACTGAAGAAAATATAGCGGCCGTAGCTGAGAGTGTACACGAAGACTGTAGAGAGTCAATTCAGCGTTGTTCGCAGCAACACGGACTGACGTATGGAACGACTTGGCGCCTTTTACGTCGAGATCTTAAATTGAAAGCATACCAAATATAACCTGCGTAGGAACTGAAGCCCCTTGACCTTCTCAAGCGACATCGCTTCGCTCCAAGAAGATCCGACGTTTTCGAGCCAAATTTTGTCCAGCGAAGAGGCCCATTTCTGGCTCAATGCATATGTAAACAAGAAAAAATGCCGCATTTGGGACGAAGAGCAACCGGAAGAGATTCAAAAGCTGCCATTTCATCCAGAAAAAACAACGGTTTGGTGTGGTTCGTGAGCCAGGGGAATCATCGGTTCATATTTCTTCAAAAATGATGCCGGTGAGAATGCAACCGTCAATGGCGACCATTATCGCGCCATCGTAACCGACTATTTGATGTCTGAAATTGTAGCTCGTGATCTCCGCAACATTTGGTTTCAACTGTCACGGCACCACTTCCCACACATCGCATCAATCAATGGGTTTATTGGGAGAACACTTCGGTGAGCAGATGATTTTAATTTGGAGCAGTTAGACTGGCCACCAAGATCGTGTGACATCACACCGTTAGACTTTTTCTGTGGGGATATGTAACGTCTAAAGTCTATGCTGACAATCCCGCTTCGATTCAGGCCTTGAAGCAAAACATCACGGTTGTCATTCGCCAGTTCCCAGTCGAAATGCTGGAATGAGTCATCGAAAATTGGACTTAAGGGATGGACCATCTGAGATACTGCCGCGGCCAACATTTGGAAGACATAATCTTCAAAAAATAAATGCCAAAGAATGTTTTTCCGAATGATAATAAACATTCCCTATTAAATTTGAATTTTCTGTGGTTTTTCTTTAAAAAAGTAGAGAACTTCGAAATTGTTCACCCATACATATATAATTTTAAAAATTACATTCTCTTCAGGAAAATGCTCTCATGTATTAGTTGAGTTCGTGTGTTTTAAATTTTTACTCTATTTCGCTACTTCAAATTTATACCAAACTATTCACAATCAACTCAAAAGTATTTATTTTAATCCTCTCCGATATACCTACACACATACATAATTTTAGATGCAACCCTAATGGGGGGGTTTCTGTGAGTCTTTTCAACTTTTTTTTTTTTCAAACTCAAAAGTTTTAAAACTTTTAAAAGTTATCAACCCTTTCCAAGAAAAATCATTGCAAAGTAAAGGATTTAGAATAACAAGCAGATTCAATATGTATTTATACAAAATTTGACTAAACTCTATATGTACAAGTATATGCATACAAAGAGTGTATGTGTGTGTGTAGAACAACCGACAACTAATCTTATCCTGTCAATGCAAATACCGAAATCGTGTTGCTGTCATGTCTCATATATATTAAACAAAAGAAATATGTCTTCGGCAGGTTAAAAATCGACTTGTGTCTTTACGCCACAAATACATTTATCCATTAGACGCACTTGTATGTGTGTATGTGGTATGTGAAATAGCTAGTGTGTAGTGTTTTGGATTTTATCAGACTTGTAAAATCTTTGTACATACGTACATACAAACACAAAACAAAGATATTTAAAGATTTCCCAATTTGGGGAAAAAAAAACAAAAAAAAAAAACCATGGCATTGCCCTCTCCCTCCCTCTTTTTTTTTTTAGAGATTACATCAGAATCCATAAAGAAATTCTTCTTCTCTTTGTTCCATGGCGTCAGTTTAAAATACTAAGCAAAGACGAGTCCTTTCTCAGTTGATTCCACCAATATACTTAATGAAAATCCCCACCAGGACCAGGAGATTGAAAGAAAACCTTATAGTTTGGAATTTAAATAATTGAGTCCGCCTTTTTTGCCAGTTTCTAGAAGTTGGGAAATTTCTCTCGCAATGAAGCCATATTCGCTCATGTTGTCTGGCATGTGGCACCGTCTTCTATTGTCCAAGTAGCGTTCTTCAATTGCAGGCCTAAAAAGTTGGTTATCATGCTTCCATAAAGCTCCGAATTGACAGTGACAGTCTCGTCGTTATCGTTTTCTAATAAGTAAGGTCTAATCACACTTCCGGAACGAAGAGCACACCAGACGGTAAGTTTTTTTGGGTGTAATGGAATCTCTTCAATTATTTGAGTATTTTCGGAGTGGACAATTTTGCTTATTTACGTATTCACCGAGTGAGAAACGTGACTCGTCGTTGAGGAAAATTTTGTTGGAAAAATCGCGGTTCACTGTTTGTTGTTCAAGCATCCAATCGATGTAACTACTGCGTTGTGAATGGTCAGCTAACTTCAGATGTTGTGTGAACTGGACTTTATAGGGATGTAAGTTAAAGTCCATGTTCAAAATACACTGTAGGAAAGTCTCAGCTATCAAAACCGTCGAGAAATAGACACATTCTGGTCTTCGGCTGCACTTAAAGCATCGATATTTGAGGTGGAACGATGCACGCACTAAAGTTTGACTGTCATATGACGTGCCTTCTTCTATCCTATGACAATCACTCCGAAGCTGTTAATCGGTTAATCGGCTAAGAGAACTTGCTAGAGACTTATTTTGATACCACGAGCAAGAGGCACTCGACGCCCTGAAAACTCACTCTGAATTGCTGTATTTGTCAGGCCTCTCGAGAAGTATCATGTTGATTGTATTTAAATGTGAGGTTAGAATTTATCTTAATGCGGCATTCGGTGGGCCGTTACGTTGTGTGTCCGTATTGTATATCACTGTTCTTCCACATTTCTCTTCAATTTTCGATCTCTTAGCCAAATATAGGACAGTGAATTGTGGCATTTCACAAAGGACCAGCTATCTATCACGTCGGTACATGGGGAGTTTGAGTCCCACTATTGCCTCGAGTTGCTAGCAACTGGATTGTTGCCTCTAGCTTTTTTTAGAGAGCACTCGATGTGGACGATAAATTTATCGACTTTTGTGTCAAATATATGCTCTTCGCCCTTTGCTCTTCTTGTAACAGCCTTTTCTTCTTATTAGCTAAGGAATCGTATGTTGCAGACGTATCCCCTGATATCGGATTCCTAAGGTCTACTGATATGCCATATCTGTCACGATATTTTCAACTTTGTGAGGATAACTGCTCTGCGGTGAAAGAAAATAAGAATTCGTTACCGCAGTAGCAGAATGGAAGGTCAAGCTCGACTTCTGGACCGACCAACACCCAAAAATTATAGAAAATTAATTTTTCTAATTGAGGGTGTACACCGTATGTCGACCCCTCCGAGTGCTTTTCAAACATGAAATAAATTCTCCTCGTAAAAATCCATCAGCCGTTCGGAGGCGGCTTAATGTAAATTCCAGGTCCCTCTATAGGCTGGGAAATATTAAGACGCACGCCATAAATCCGAGGAGGAGCCGAAAATATTTTCAGCTGCTTAAAAGTGCTAAGTATATTTATATAAAGCAAGTGAACTCTCAGAACGCCTGCAGTATGGTCCCTAGCTTCCCCTCTTAGCTAGTCAACCAACCCTACGTTGTTACTGTCATTAGTTAGATAGGTAGGTGTCCTTGTTGTTGTTGTAGAAGCGGTAGGTAGGTAGGTAGGATCCTTGCTGTTATCTCTTCATTCCACTATATTTTGCGAGGCCAGTGCCAATCACGTTGCAGGATGTATTTTTTTTTCGGAATTTTCATATTTAAAAAGGGTGATCCATTGCGAGGTTCCCCACTTCCTTAAAGAAAAAAACACAAAAATTCAAATTTAATGGGAAATGTTTATTATCATTTAAAAGAACATTCTTTGGCATTTATTTTATGAAGATTTTATAAGCTGTGGCTACGTCTCAGATGGTCCATCCATTGAGTCCAATTTTCGATGACTCGTTCGAGCATTTCGACTGGTAACTGGCGAATGACACGCGTGATGTTTGATGTTTTGCTCCAAGGCCTGAATCGAAGTAGGATTGCCAGCATAGACTTTAGACTTTACATATCCCCACAGGAAAAGTCTAACGGTGTGATATCACACGATCTTAGTGGCCCATCCACAGCCCAAAACGTGAAAATATCTGCTCACCGAAGTGTTTTCGCAATAAATCTATTGATTGATGCGATTGTGAGAAGTAACGCCGTCTCGTTGAAACCAAATGTCGTAGACGTTACGAGCTTCAATTTCAGGCATCCAATAGTCGGTCATCATGACGCGATAACGGTCACCATTGACGGCTACATTCTCACTGGCATCATTTCTGAAGAAATATGGACCGATGAATCCACCGGCTTACAAACCTCACCAAACCGTTCTTTTTTCTGCATGAAATGGCAGCTGTTGAATCTCTTCCGGTTGCTCTTCGTCCCAAATGTGGCAATTTTGCTTGCTTACCCATTGTGCCGGTAATGGGCCTAATCGCTCATTTTGTACGCTTTCAATTTAAGATCTCGACGTAAAATGCGCCAAGTCGTTCCATACGCCAGTCCGAGTTGCTGCGAACGGCGCCGAATCGACTCTCCACGGTCTTCGTGTACACTCTCAGCCACGGCCGCTATATTTTCTTCACTGCGTGCTAGACGTGGTCTATTTTGTCGAATATTATCCAATAATGAATGCTGGGTCTCAAGATTGGTGATGGTGTTGCAAATAGTACGCTCAGTAGGACTTTCCATGATGAAATGGCAAACAATACTGAACAAAAACAACATGACAGCTTGACACGAATCACGCGTGATCTTTCAAAAAAAGGCTATTGAAAAAAGTTCCTCTACTTTGATCACTCTTTATAAGAAGCATCCGGCTTTGAAACTGAACAAACGACACCGTGAACTACCAAGAGATCGACTAAGCTAAAAACGCTAGAGAGACTCCACTGAAGCTAACTTCCTTTCATTTTCTAAGAGAAGAAACAATATTTCTAAGTCAGAAATATACTCGAAAGTTGTGACATTCTTTAGCCGAGAAGTGAATTTGAGATAGCTCCCCAGTTAGAGCTCAAACCCAAGACCCCCACATAGTAGTACCCACTGACAGCCTTTGCCTGGCAACAACGACGGATTTATCTTTCTAACCAATGCTTGCTGTGCCAATGAATTTCATTAAAGTAGCTGCAGATAAGTGACAGAAGTGAAATTGAGTCCAGACACTAAGCTGCAGACCCCAACTCAAACTCGAATTTAACACCACACACGCTTAACCTTTGAAAGCTATTTACATTGTTTCTTAAATGAAAATGCAAACAAACCGTTAAGCTAACAAAATATACAAGCACAACAAGGATAATGTCAATGCATATATGTATGTATGTGCATATGTATGAGCATAAAAAGTTGTATTTTTAAAGGTGTGCCATGACGCAGCTCCTGCTGGCGCTGCATATGTATGGTGAGCGTGTAAACATACATGTGATATGCAAACAACCGAAAATGCCGAAAAGCTGAGTGGCTCCGAAATACAAAAAAAAAAAACACACACGCACACAGGAGATCAGTAAAAGTCGTCTGAAAAGTAACAAGAAAAAAGAAATAAGCCAAAAATGGATATCAAAGACAGGCGCCCTTCAAAACGCCACATCACACCCACACACAGACACAGCGCCGGTTGGCGGATTGTTGCTGCTGACTTTTGGTGTTCAATTTGGTTGTTTGTTTGTCTCGTTGACTGGTTGTTGATGGTGGCGAAGTATGTCAAAGGAAATCCGACCGCATTTCAGCTGCAATTTTTTTTTCGCCGAGCGACATAAATGGCTTAAAAACAAAAAAACAAATCGAGCGATAAACAAACACACGTGCGAAAACAACAGTATCAAATGATGGCTGAAGGTGATGGAATTAAATTTGGTCTGATTTTTGTTTCAAATTTTTTTCTTTTCAACTGAGATTTCCACGCGCGTCTGGCGCATGAGTTGTGCGTGTTGATATTTGCAATTGAAAAATTGAAGAAAGAAAACACAAAATGTAGGATCTACCCACCTGCCGCTGCAGGTGAACAGATTTGCAATCGAGATGTGCTCTTATTTATGGGTTGTTGGCCGCAAAAGGCCAACAATAAACTGTCAATGAAATGCAATAAAATATTGGAAATCCCTAGTATTTGCTGCTCGTATTGAAAATTGGATTTCTGAAAATCACACAGATGCGATAACAGCGAGCGATAGGCAGAGATACAAGCTGACAGCCGCTGAAGCAGCAGCTCAGCTACTCGTATAAATAGTATTTGCTGAGATAAATAAAGTACACGCATCGCAATGCAGACACCACAGACAGTTTGTTTGACGCCGAAAAGGGTTAGTGTGCCTAAGCACAAAAAAAAAAACAGTGAAATTCTGAGTAATCAGCACCACAATCTGGCATATGTTCAAAGTGTTCGTTGGCTTCTAGTGTTGGATGCAGATAAGTTATTAGCAGGAGGAGAAAAAAAATACTGTAAAACAAACTGATTTTCAGCGAACTCAATGGCTGTTTTTCATTTGCTCTCCGCCTTTGGTAGCAGCATTGTTCGTTTACTATCGTGATTTCATCTCTCTCTCCATCCCTCCATCCCTCTTCCTCTTCCAACCGACATAAATTTATTTTAGTTACACTTTGCTACTTGGTCACAGGCCAAAACAAATTATGATTCAAAGTGTTCTAATTGTAATAAAAAACAAGAAAGAAAGACTATCTTCGTCCACGCCGAAGACTTTATACCATTCATGAAGATATCAAATTTATTGTATTGCCATTGATTAAAAAATAATTCTCACATCTGAAAAATCGGCAGCGGGAAGGCAATATGCTAAAGTCGTCCGATCTCTATGATTTTCAGTACCAAATTTTTGTATCAATTTGTGTGTCTATAATGCCAAGTTTCAAGCTCTTAGATGCTTTTCTGACGGATTTATAACCCAAAATCTCAAATCTGAAAAATTGCTCGTATATTTCCGATCTGGCCGGCTCCGATAAATGTACTAGGCATCGACCTACTAAGTTTGGTTGAAAT
This sequence comes from Neoceratitis asiatica, assembly GCA_030068015.2. Classification (NCBI taxonomy): domain Eukaryota; kingdom Metazoa; phylum Arthropoda; class Insecta; order Diptera; family Tephritidae; genus Neoceratitis; species Neoceratitis asiatica. The sequence continues at coordinate 64,173,179 of CM061527.1, read as the reverse complement.
ATCTCAAAAGCTGAGAGACTAGTTTGCATTCAACCAGACGAAAGGGCAGGCAAGCCAAAAAATGACTAAACCAACGATCGGTATAAATTTTCGTGGGCCTTTTCCTACCAGTATTTACATGCTTCGGACCAAACTTAATGAACCATTTCATGTTCATGAAAGGAATGAAACCATGGAAAAATTGGGGAAGAATTGTTGTCCTCGACTATGCCAGAAGCTTTACTCTGACTTTTGAAACAGAAAGTTAGCCAATATCATTTATGTGGCCTCTCCAAAGTTTTGGAAGCCTTAGCAGTTTTGGAGCTTTGGTAGAGGGTTTATCTGAATGGTTTGTCTTTGACGTTCCTGACGTGTTGTCGGTTCGGTCAAAAACTCAGCTGATGGGGGTTTGTACTACCTTCCTCCTGTGCTATTTTTTTATGAGTGACTCTACTTAACGGGCTTACCTACTACAACTTAAATGACAGCTGACCTTAGAAGGCGAAGCTTTTTACCAGTTGCTAAAGTTGTTTTCCCTCTCCGCGCTGAAGCTTTGTTTCATATAGCTTTAAAAACCGTAAATATGGGTTGCCTTTCGGCTTTCGCTAAAGCGGTACCTAATAAATAAGGAAAAAGAAGCGGTTGATTAAGGTAAAACCTCGAACCACAAGTAATTATTACTCTCAGTGACGGATTCAGTTGAAAATATCAAGTGAAGCGGTTCCCTCTTTCCTAACATTGGCGTCTCAAATTGACAGCAATTTGCAATGAGCAGAAATAACTTGATTCGGCTCTAATCGTGTAAGCGGTGCCTTCACCAATTAGTAAAAGTTAGGCTATTCCCGCTTGCTGCTACGCCGTACATAGATCTGTTAGTCTTTGGTAGTGCCAGTTGGTGGTATAATTTATTTCGAGATAAATTGGTCATCAACTAAGACATAAACGTACGATAAAGCATAGTGAAGTTTAAGAGGAGTTTCATACGGAGTTAGAAACTTCCTTGATTCCTCTGAATTGAAAAGCTCCTTAATAACTTAGATGAGTTCTAGTTAAGGACGGAGAGACACAGAGGAGGTGTTCCAACGATTCGGTTATGCCTCTATCTCTCTACATTACTTACAAGGGCAACCCATTCTACTCGCGCGTGATGTCAGTCGGCATTGGCAGTTCTACAATCCTTTCAAGGACTAGTAAGCAAAAATTTGGTTGTGATTTCCATCACTGCCAATGCCATTGTCATTAACACATTCAGCTCACTCTAGGCTAGTCCGTCTTCCAGTTTTCGCGGAAATTTCATTTCAGAGCGGCTTTGGCGTATTTCGTATTTCATGTACTAGCCAGACGGATGACACTTTTAATGTTGTTGTTGTTGTTGAAACCGCAGAAAATTCTCCAAATGGGGCTTCGGAGTATGACACTTTTAATAATCTCATTTGGTTACTTCCCTACATTCGACTTATCCTTAGCTAGTTAAGCAGCTTTTCTCAACGCAAAGTTCTCAGCCTGGAAAATCCACCTGCAATAATCCATACGCTTTTAGGGTTACCTGAGTTCTCAGCACAATAGATTGCAGCGTACACTTCATCAGCCATTTCTGATCCGCGCGTGCGAATGTTTGTAGGCTTCGATGGCGAGACATACCATTTTTGTGGTAACCGCCCGCTTTTAATGTAAATTGAAACCTTCTTTCCCCGATAAAGCATCGGATCCATTTTGTTAACCATTTTCTTTCTTATTCCTCGACAATATAGGCATATGTTCCATCTATCACAACATGACCGACTTTATTAGGTGTTTTTTGATCCGCTGATTTTCCCTACCAACCCATTCGGAAAAGTCGCTTTGTAGGAGCTGGATTTTCTGGCCGTTGCAAGTGCTCAAAAAGGAGTTTTTGGTTACTTTTTCTTTTCTCAACTGCGATATATTTTAAAGAACCATTTTTGTTCGTGAATGGTATAAGAATAAATTGGAATTACATGAATACGAAGTGTCTCCACCAGTCGCCTATTTACAAATGTGGCTACTATGACTGCGGTTTGGCCTTAGTGAGTGTTGAAAAAAAGAATGTTTCCTTCACACCATTTTGGTGAAACAGAAAAGAAAAATTAAAAAATATATATTCATTGTGTCCGATAACGCATAGTGACATCTTGAATTTGGCGATTGAATCACTAAGTGGCTGCCAATGTGTTGCGGTAGTAGATTGTGATGCTGCATTGAGATAATTTTTTCATGCTACAAAATAATTATATGAAAATATGTATCTTAAAATGATTTTGAGTTGAAATTTTAATCGATTTTCTTTATTATTTATCTTTTTTATTAAAAAAAATTATTGGTCACACTATTCTGTGATAAAAAATAAGACCTTAAGCACATAATTGGCAGTAACAGGACTTTTCAATGTAAGTTATTAAATGGTTCTAATAGAGCAAGACCTTTCAAACAACATAGCCTCCTAAGTAGCTTACTGTCGTTTTAATGATAACCGAACTAGCCAAAAACATAGCGAATCAGCTGATGCAACCTTTCTTGTTAGAGTATCATGTGTCTTAGATGGAAAGTTAGCACCGCTTTGCGCTGCCGCTACTGATGTTTCTAACGTAGTAACCAGCGCCCATTTTAGGTTTTTCGTAAAACTGACTCAGCTGATTCCTCGTTGTTATAAAAGGTGATCCATTACGAGGTTCAGAAAAACACAGAAAGCTCAAGTTTAATGGTGAATGTTTACTATCATTCGAAAGGACATTCTTTAGCATTTATTTTTTGAAGATATTCTCTTTCAAATGTTGGCCACGGATACATCTCAGATAGCCCATCCGTAGAGTCAAATTTTTGATGACTCGTTCGTGCATTTCGACTGGTAACTGGCGAATGACATGCGTGACATTTTGTTCCAAAGCCTGAATCGAAGCGGGATTGTTCGCATAGACTTTAGACCTTACATATTCCCACAGGAAAAAGTCTAACGGTGTGATATCACACGATCTTGCTGGCCAATAATTTGGCTCGAAAACGTCGGATCTTCTGGGAACTTCTCAAGAGCCCATAGAGCGAAGTGTTGTCGCTTTGGAAGGTTGAGCGGCTTCAGTTCTTGCACAAGCTGTATTTTGTACACTTTCAATTTAAGATCTCGACGTAAAATGTGCCAAGTCGTTCCATACGTCAGTGCGAGTTGCTGCGAACGGCGTCGAATCGAATCTCCACGGTCTTGGGTTACACTCTCAGCTACAGCCGCTATATTTCTTCACTGCGTGCTGGACGTGGTCTATTCGGTCGAATATTATCCAATAATGAATTCTGGGTCTCAAGATGGGTAATGGTGTGGCTCAGTAGCCCAATTGCGTTGACCATAAGTTCAGCGAAGCGCGCGAAACATATTCTCTACGGAACGTGAATTTTCGTAAGAAAGATGAATGATTTATAAACGTTGTTAAGGCGTAAGTCTTTCCATGATGAAATGCCAAAAAATACTGGCAGTTTGACTCGACTCACGCGTGATCTGTCAAAAAAAGCTATTGAAAAAATACCTCTACTTGGACCACCCTTTATATTCAGCTTTGGAAAGGTTGTATTAGAGTTTATGACAGTATTCTTGAGTAACCAAGACACAGCTTACGTGACTTTAATTTGAATAGAAAGTCATGCTCTCATACTATTTAGGAGTAGCGTCGCAGAATCTTTGATCTCTTTCTCATACGTACCATGGGGAATTTAATGAGGTGGAGCTACTAAGGCAGCGAATTTTACTTTCCTCATTAATTAAATAATTGAATTTTTTTGTGTGTATTTTGTTAGCTTAAATTTCATTTGATTTTCTTTTTTCAAACACGAAAATCTTTAGAATAGTGATCCTATAATTTGTGCAAAAAAGGAGTGGAACAGAGTGCTTTGTACAGTTTTAAAGCCAAATAAATTTTCCATAATTTTGACAATTACAACTCAAAAGCAAAAACAAAATAAGCTTGAATTGTTGTATTCGTTCTCCTGCTCTCATCTTTATTAATTCGCTTTGAAACACCATATTATTGAAGATGTCAACTGTCTGCTCTCATTAACACTAATGAGACGAGCGGAGAATGTGTTTCAAGTACAAAATTTATACATGATTCGCAATGGACAAAATTTTATTTGCAATTTGACAAACATTGGCTTTTGACATACACATCATGTGACTCATTTATGTGGAAACTAAATAAACATTCACAAATAGATATTTGTGATTATTGAGAGCGTGACCTGTGAGAAATTTTTTGCTTTAGAAGTTTTTTGCTTTGGAAACAAAGTCAGAATGAATTGTATTTTCCTAAATCTTAAAATATATATACATATGTACATATATGTATATTTGATTTTTGTTTGGTATTGAGACCAATGTAAAGTTCAAATGCCTTTGAAATCTTGAACATGAGGTGATATGCTCGCATTAACTTTGGTCCAAAGTATGTAAGTACGAGTAGGAGAAGAGATAGACCCACCGAAATTTATACCGCCATGTCCGTCTATTTGAACGCAAAATAGTCCCTCAGATTTTGTGATATTTTAACCAAACCTGAGTGTATTTTTACTTTTATACGATTATTTGTTCGGAAACGGCCAGTTCGGACCACCATAACATACTTACGACCGATTTGTCTGAATTTGGGCCATAAATTCACAAAACAAGCATGTAATGATGTGATGTTTCGTATGTCGATTCGATTTAAAAACAATCCGCAGAATAACTGATATCTCAGCTTCTTGAAAGTAGGAAAATCTCTATATGCTGTCACGAGGAATACTTTCTGGAAGAGTCCAGTTTTTTAAAAACTCAAATAACGACAATTTTGAAAGCAACCTCCCTTGCTCTTGAAGAACTGTTTGAACTGGTATAGGTCTTAATATCTTTCTAAGAACTCAGAACAATCGCTGGACGAGATCTTCAGAAAAAATCAATTTTTTGATTTTGAGAAAATTTAGATTTTTCGAAAAAAGTAATTTAGAGAGGTCTTGAATTCGCAGAATCAAAGTAATTGTTATTGGTAACAATATTTTCTGATATTATGAGTCCAATAACTTTCTGGAGCCGATTCACTATACTTATCGTCCTATGGTCTTTCATAGCATTCCGGCCATGGCGGAGTTGCTTAGCTTAGGCCATTCGAGGAAGTTTCAGGGAAAATCAATGATATGTTGAAAGATTTACTCTCAACACAAATCATGTAATAGGACACCTGATTTATCATTTAACATATGATATGTTTTTGTAGTAACCTTTTATTACATTTTTCCCCGGGGAATATTGCGGGAGTGATATTCCTTAGCCGGGTAAAAATCTTATCGATATAAAGACCCGACTGTCGCGGGAACTATCAGATATGAAAGGCCTCTTAAGACAGGTATGTCTTGCTGCGGGTAAACTCCTTAACCTCTAAATCGCAGGGGTCTTTTATGTTCAAACTTCTTACGTTTTTGATCTGTATATGACATCTGTTGTATAACGATGATTTCGGATTTGTTTTTTGTGTAGACATCGCCCATTGTGGCAGATGTACTGAAGGGGGAAGCGCTAAAATTGCTGTCCTTAAAAAACTTTCAGTAACCTTGTTTAAAAATGGGACTGCTTATCACATCTATACGAGTATATATTAAAATTGGGTGTACAAAATCGATCTTGGAAGCGATTACCTATTTCATTGGAACGGTTTCACATCGGTCAATCATAATTATTGTGCTTCAGCGTTTGTGTCTGACACCATTATTGTTTTCAGCTTCTACGAAAATGCCCGAATTTGTTTTAAATAAAAGCAATTTACGTCAAATTTAGACTTTCTATTTTAATTGGAAGAAAAGCGCAGCTGAATGCTAGTGGAAGTTTATGGTGAGTCTGCGCCAACCGATAAGTCATGCTGAAGGTGGTTTCGACCCTTCAAAAGTGTTGATTTTAGAGTCAAAGGCAAAGAGCGTTCTGGCTAACCCAAAAACTTTGAAGATGGGGAATTTGAGGCTTTACTGGATCATGATGTCAAATGCAAACTGCACTCACATAATGAAACAATTGAAATCAAATAATACAGAATGACCAAAAAACATGACAAGATGATTTTTTCAACATGACAATGCTTGGTCTCAGGTGACTGTAAAGATCAAAAAGCACCCGTAAACGCTGAAATTGCAGATCTTACACTACTAGCCGTATTCTTCACTACTCGTTTTTTCCACGGATACAGAACGATTTGAGGGATCACCGGTTCGGGTCTTTAGAAGAAATCAAAGGATGGCTCTTGGTTAAATTGGGGACAAAGATGACTCGTGCTTTAAACTTGGTATTCGGAAATTACCAGGGATATGGTAAAAAGCAGTCGCTTCCGTTGAAAAATACTTTGAATGATGTTTTTTTTTTAAATTATTTTTCCATAAAAAACACTTTCGGTAGAAAATATTTTTATCCCTTGGGTTTCAGACTTCATGCATATTCTACAAGAGGATCGTCCTCACAAGTTATTTGTTTTCTACTACATAATTGGTCTAGATCAAGCAGTCATGAGTTGCTTAAACCAGAACTTCACTAGTTATGGCCCTTTTCCTGTGAAAAACAGTCAAAAACGTTTCTTATTTGAGCGGACTTCGACCTCATTAGATAATGCAGCCTCACACTTGGATTCCTATTTGACTGTATCTTTTTTATAGTTGTTCATCTTGTCAATCTATTTAAGCCCTAAAAGATTTACATAACTGGATTTTATAGCTGCTGAAGCGATTTTGGCTGAGCTTCTTCTCCAATTTGTGGTGTGCGATTTACTGGTTTTACCAACAACTGGATGGATCTGCAATTTATTCGGACCGCTGTTGGATTTTTCAGAACTACACTCGAAGAAGTTGATACTCCCTACTAGGGACAACCCCAATCAAAGAAATAAACTTAATTTTATATTTGAAATTAATTTTCCATTTTATAATTTGTCTGTTGGTGTGATAAGGGGTCGAACACCTCGGTGCGGTTAATGCAAACGCTACAGGTCATTTGAAAGGTCGCCAGCCTTAACGTAGTAAAACACATTTCTTAGCAAAATTAATCTTTTTATTCGACGTAGTTCCCTTTAAGGGTGATACATTGATTACAGTGACCCTCCAACATTTTAATTTAAGTTTTATAGTACGATTTGTCCTTTGCTTCGAAATAGGCCTCAGTTTCGGCGATCATCTCTTCATTCGACGAAAATTTCTTCCCAGCGAGAATTCTTTTGAGCTCTACACACAGGGGGCCAGATATGGAGAATACGGTGTATGCGGAAGAAATTCGAAGCCCATTACATGGATTTTGCCATGGATTTCAATGGCTTCTGACACGGTGCAATGCCTTGGTGAAACAACACTTTCTTTTTCTTCAAATGCGGACGTTTTTCGGCGATTTCGTCCTTTAAACGGTCAAATTACGCTATGTAATAATCGCTGTTAACGGTCCGTCCTTTTTAAAGATGGTCAATGAAAATTATTCAGTGCGCATGCCCAGTTGCCATAACCTTCACAGCTGACCGTTGCGTTTTTCCACGCTTTAGAGCGCGTTCATCGTGTGCAGTCCACTCGGATGACTGTCGATTGTACTTCGGAGTGAAATGGTGGAGCCATGTTTCACCCATTGTAATATATCGGGGCAAAAACTTGGGTTTATTATGCTTTAATATCTGCAAACTCTGCCCCGAATCATAAATTCGTCGTTGTTTTTGGACAAAAGTGAGCTCGCGCGGTTCCCACTTTGCATAGAGCTTTCTCATACCAAATATTTGTGAATGATATGGTGTTCACGTTCATTTGATATCTTTAGAGTTCCTGATTTGGATTGATGTTTTCGTCGGTAACAACCTCTCTTGGGCGTCCACTGCCTAGTGTTTGCTTCAACTGTATTTTTTTTTCCTTCAAAAAACAATATTTTATCAACACGCGAAAGTTATTTTTATCCATTTTTACACAATAACAAAATTTGCTTCACTCGAAATGCTATAATTCACAAACCAATGATCTGACAGCTATCAAATGTATAAGAGTACACGAGTCTTTTAAAGGTTAGGGCTAACTAAAAATCTTTAATTAATTAATTCTAGCAGCGCCATCTATGCGTCAGGTCGGGGACTTTACAATTGACCTGTGAGACAATAAATAATTTTCCATATCTGGAATTTTGTTTGATCATATAATTGGAAGGCTGTGTTTGTTGCCTAAATACCCATATTTTTTAAGGAGCGGATGGATGGATGAGGAGCTGATGTCATGAGCTAATGGCGTTGATTTGTTCACTTCTCCTAGGATACTATGTGTAAAAATATTGTTTTCTCTTTTTTAAAACTTGCCAAATTTTTAGAAATTTTCTGTTTTTTAAGAATTTTCGAGAAGAACGGAATTCTGTTTGGGAAAAATCTATATTTTCCATAATATCTCTGAACCGATCCGCAACAGCCTGCTCGTCGAGTGTCAAAGTTATCTTGATCGCTTTAATTTTTAATGAAATGAACTCATTCAAAGTATTTTCATGGACTCAGTTGTTGAAATTTTCCTCCTCAGCAATGGATTTCAAGGAATTTCCTATTTTAAATCTGACATTGAAGTTTCCAGCGTGACCACTGAGAGTATGGAATGCAGCAGCATACTCCTGTGGTGTATGTGTTGTGCAAATAGAAATATCCACATTTAATGCTACACATTGTGGAAAGGACTCAAATTTTATGTATCCACACACGCACACACACACACACACATTCATACTTCTTTCTATGAAACAACACACGCTGCCCACAACCTTTGATTTCCACGCATGCGAACGTCCGAGAACAGAAGTAAACATAATTATTAATTCCAACGACGTAGAGCCATTTTTTTAAGCAGAATGACACAACATAACATTAGTTGAAATATATTGACAGCAACAACGCCAACGCCAACAACAATAACGACAGATAACTTGACAACACGATGAAATGTCCAAGTAGACAGATATTATTATTGCCGTTACTCGCATGATGGCTGCACGTTGCTACTTTCACCACGGCCGGCTAGTTGTTGGCGTATTGCTGTTTCTGTTGTTGTTGTTGTTGTTGTTGTTGTTGTGGCCATATTTGTTTGCTTTATTGCTGTCATTTCAATTGCGCTTTCTATTACAAATTGTTGTTGCTGGTACTTGCTTGTCAATAAATGCTGCTGCTGCTGCTGCTGCAGACACACACACACACACACACACGCCTACAAAGCCTCACATAAAAATGACAACAACACAAAGGGAAAGCAATAAAAAGTTGCAGATTTTTGTTGAAAAATATTTTTTCTTTTCCATTTCTCCTACTTCAGGCCGCTATTGAACCACAACTTGTTTGCGCTCTTTTGGCATTTTCTTTTTTTTTCTTTTTTGTATTTATGAGCGCATTTCACTTTTTTTGTTCTTGTTGGCATTTTGCTGCGTTAACAACTCCCCTGAGGGCATGTCATATTATTGACATTTGCTGCTGTCCATGAAGGACGTGCTCAACGTTGAGTGATGAAGATGAAAAAAAAAACAATCCAGCGCGCATTCAATTTAACAAAACGGACAGCAATAATGGTGGGTTTGGTGAGTTGGGAAAGGCGATGAAAGTAAGCAGATAGTACGTGACGCACGCGCAAATATCGAAACTTGCATGACCACAGAGAAATGGATATTTGTTCACGTTGCTCATACGCACCGTCACTCACTGCTGCCCATTTTAGCCACTCTTACTTGTTGTGATACCACAAATTCTGGAAGCAATTATTTGTGGTTTTCATAGAAATATTTTGCAAAAAAAAATTTATGGAATTATTTTGAAAGTTATTTTTACAAGCGGCTTATTTGGTTACAGATTCCAATAGAAAAAGAAAAAAAAATAATTTTTTTTAGATATTACCGGAGAACCGTGATAACGAAATTTATTTTTAGATCTGATTTGATTGTTCGTAATAATTAGAAGGCAATGAACATGACCTAAAATCATATATATATACATGTATATGTATATATGTAGATATATGAAGCATTTTTATTATTAAAAAACAATTAAAAAAAAGAATTTTATTGGCAGGCCTTTAGACATCCATGAAGGAGATTGCGATTACGGATAAAACAGCATGATATGTAGAATTGGCGATATCCTCACTTGCCTCGTCATTGGAAAGAAATATGGGATTCAAAGGGTGATCCATTTCGACGTTCCCTACTTTTTAAAGAAAAAACACAGAAAATTCTAATTTAATAGTGAATATTTATTATCATTCGAAAGAACATATTTTGGCATTTATTTATTGAAGATTATCTCCTTCAAATGTTGGCCACGGCTACGTCTCAGATGGCCAATCCTTTGAGTCCAATTTTCTATGACTCGTTCGAGCATTTCGACTGGTAACTGGCGAATGTCAGACGTGATGTTTTGCTCCAAGGCTTGAATCGAAGCGGGATTGTCCGCATAACCTTTAGACTTTACATATCTCCACAGAAAAAAAATTCTAACTGTGTGACATCACACGATCTTGGTGACCCATCGACCAGCTTAAGACGTGAAATTATCTGCTCACCGAAGTGTTCCGTCAATAAGTCGATTGATTAATGCGATGTGTAGGAAGTGGCGTGGTCTTGTTGAAACCAAATGTCTCGGAGATCACGAGCTTCTATTTCAGGCAACAAATAGTCGGTTAGCATGGCACGATCGGTCGCCATTGACGGTTTCGTTCTCACCGGCATCATAGAGCGATGCGATGTCACTTGGGAAGGTCGAGCGGCTTCAGTTCTGGCACAAGCTGTATTTTGTATACATTGAATTTAAGATCTCGACGTAAAATATGCCAGGTCGTTCCATTCGTCAGTCCGCTGCGAAGAGCGCCGGATCGACTCCCCACGGTCTGAGTGTACACTCCCAGCTACAGCCGATATATTTTCTTCACTGCGTGCTGGACGTTGTCTATTCGGTCAAATATTTTCCAGTAATGAATGCTGGGTCTCAAGATGGGTGATGGTATTGCGAATAGTACGCTCAGTAGGCCGATTGTGTTGACCATAAGTTGAGCGAAGCGCGCGAAACACATTCTTTACAGAAAGTGAATTTTCGTAATAAAGTTGAATTATTTGAAAACGTTGTTCAGACGTAAGTCTTTCCATGAAGAAATGCCAAACAATATTAAACAAAAATAGCAGGACAGTATGACACGACTCACACGTGATCTGTCAAAAAAAGGCTACTGAAAAAAGTACCTCTACTTGGATTACCTTTTAGTTTCTTTTAAGGTATACAATTTCACTTGGTAACTACGATATATCATATAGGGTGGATCACTCATAAAATGTATACCAAAGTAAAGGAAGAGGGCGTACACAATAGCTAAATCTTTTCGATAAAGGTCTCATCAAAGCGAAGTTCATTAATATATTGCTTATTTGTGCCCGCGCCCCGACTAAAGAGAAGCCCTGTTTGACCAAAGGTGCTTTATATGAGCGCCTAGAACGTACAGATGTATGGACAAAGGATGGGCAGGATGGGCAAAGAAGGTATTTTTTGGCGTAATAGTAAGAAAATTCTGCCTTCACGGAGTAACATGCCTAAACGGGCTGATGCTGATTGACTTCGCTGGGGACCAAATTTTAGTTGTATGTATAAGTAGTATTTGATTGCAGCACTCGAAAATTTATCAAGCAACATGACTGTCGCCACCAAATCGGTCCTGTATTGATTGACGGAAGACATGTATCCAGTGTTTTAGATGTGTGTACGTTCCGAGGACCTAACACCGACTTGGCTTACTATCTAGTCGCAGCGAGTTGCGCACCCGCCTCTGTGCAACAAAGAACGCCCATCAACAAACACAGGGAAGCTTCGAAGTCGAAAAGCTGCAATCACAACAGACAGCCGAGCACTTTTCTATTCGATTTGCATACCTGCTCCTTGAGAGTATGGAAACAATTGTTTTTCAAAAATGAAAAAAAGGCTGGTACAAAGATTGTCGAACAGCAGTGAAGAGAAAACGGACTGCCTGCCAGGCAACTTTGCGATCGACTACAACACGTGCAGAATAGATACCAAGAGCATTTGCAGACAAAAAAAAAAACAGGCAGAAATGCGTGAGTATGAAGTGCTTGAGAAGCTTGTCGACAAGGACAGTGCGCGAAAATTCTATGAAAAGATGCGGCGACTTACAGAAGATTTCAAGAGCATAAATGTAGAAAAGACTTGTCCAGTCCGCTGAATGGCTGTGAAAGTGAAACACTCGGAGAGGGCGAACCCGAGACCTCAATCGATGTCATCATGCTTAAATAATAACAAAGTAGCGGGAGCGATGGCCTACCGGCAGTGCTACTCAAATACGGCGGCGAAGAACTAACAAGGTTCATAAATCAGCTTCCTTGCAGAATATGGTCGGACGAAAGCATGACCGACGAATGGAACCTACGAGTAAGTGTGCTCTGCCCCATTCAAAACAACGGGGAACCACACGGCTTGCACCAATATTCCTGGAATAAGCCTCCCCGATATCGCATATATAGTCCTATCGCGAGTTTTGCGTGAGAGATTAAAGCCTACCGTCAACAAACTGATTGGACCTCATCAGTATAGCTTGGTAAACCCACCATTGACCAGATATTCACTATGCGCCAAATCTTGGAGAAGTAATTTGAGAAAATAATCGCTACGCACCAACTTTTTATCGATTTTAAAGCTGCCTTCGACAGCACGATAAGGAAATGCCTCTACGCCGCTTGTCTGAATTTGGTATCTCTGCAAAACTTATACGGCTATGTAAACTGACGTTGCAGAATACTACAAGCGCAGTCAGAATTGGGAAAGACCTCTCTCCTCTTGTTGTTCGATACCAAACAAGGTTTCTGATAGGGTGACTCTTAATCATGTGATTTCTTCAACCTTCTTATACCTTTAAAAGACCTCATAAAATAATCCGAATAGCAAACTCTGTTGGCCATAGTAAGGAAAGCAACAGGCATAATGCCTGTCAGCAAAAATCACCATCCGAAGCCAATCTTTACGTCGAGCTTCAATCTCTGTGGCCCTGGTCTCTCCAGTCCTAATGCGTGGGAATTATGGTGTAGAAGGAGCTAGCTGGCACCAACTTAGTATACAATCAAGATGTTTAGAAAGCGGTGAGGATGAAGAAAAGGTGGAGAGAGCGATATTAAGACGAGGGCCCTTCGATGCGAGCGGAGATAAGTCCAATTGTGAATAAGCTCAATAAAGTAATTTGCGATTAAAGGGGTAGGGGTGGCAAAAGAGCCACTGAGTAATAAATGGGGCATGTCACCTAAGGTAGTGCGCTGGCTTTGCATTGCGGTGGTAAAGCCTATATTTCTCTGCGGAGTAGTGGTCTGTTGGCCAGCACTCGATAAGGAACTATCAACTATTTGCAAACCATAGAGTGCAGAGGATAGCTCTCTTAGGTATTAGTGGACCACTGCGGATAACACTTACTGAGGCTATGTCTTGAAAATACTCCCTATTGATATAATGTGAACGAAAAATGCTACTTTTGTTGCGGTAAGATTGCAGAAAGTGTCTGAATGGATGTTGGCAAGCAGCGATACTACTCATATACTAAGGAGGTTTCGTATACCAGATGAAAGACTACGAGTTAGTTATTCTATTTAGAAACCAATGGTCCGGGTGTACCAGCAGATTCAGACGCGATTCATTTTGACACGGATGGGCCAAAACTAGAAAACAGGGTCGGCAGTGGAATATGTTCAAAGCAATTTGGATTTAGCAAATCCTTTCGGTGGAGCTGGTGACCATAAATGAAGCGGTAAATTGACTAGATCAAATGGTACTTTCGGTGAGTTGTTTCTATATTTTCTCGGATAGCCAGCCAAAAATAAAAGCTCTGAAATATATTGCAATAAAATCAGAGATGATAGAAAACTACAGAAAATCAATAAACGTGAGTTCTCTCTGAACCTCGTATGGATACCAGAACACAGCAGGAGGTAACGTGTTGGCGGACGAGATTGCAAGGATGTGCTTTTCCTTTCCACGTGCGCCATCATGGAAGAGTCTGGGCATGGCGCTTCCCAAATTTAATGTGACTAGGATAATGCGGCCGATTTAGAACAAAAGAAGGTCGACGGAGCTTATCTCGTTATAAAGAAAAGAGTTATTCATAATTATGGGCATTCATACGTGACATCTTTTAGGCATTCACGCAGAGTGGCTACGTGTATTATCAAATGACTTCTGATGATTTCTAGAGAAGAGAAAAAAACCTTAGAGTTTAAAGCGCTTCATTTGTGAGTGGTCTACACTGTAAGTAGAAGAGAAGGTTGAATTCTTTAGGGGCGGCAAACTTTAGATATTTGAGCGAAATGGCGGGTGAAAAGATAAGTTGGTAGCTCCGCTATGCTAACTCAACACATTGATTAGACTAGCGTGAAGGAGCTGTAATGGGATCCTCAGTGGTACCACAATGGGCCTGCTTGGTGGTGTGCTCATGCCCGGCAGCTATTTTAACCAAAACTAAGGGGAAAACGAATTAGTTGGTATGTATGTAAGTTGTGAATCACAAAATACAGTTAAAATATGAAATATTAAATTTTCATTTCCGTTTGATATGAATAATTCATTTAACCAACAGAAAGATAAAGAAAACACATAAGGGAAAGTGACATAGAATGAAAGATAGCACTAAAAGAACAAAAAAAAATTATAATTTATGGCATTTACTTTAAAATATATTTATTTTTTAATGCTATACTCGTACATGTGCGATGAGGGTTGGTCAAACGCATGGGAAAGAATAGGAAAAAATTGCAAACTCCAAGAGAGTAAATTCGACTTTTCCCTTAAAGAAAAGAATTTAAAGTCTCTGTTGATGTAGATATTAAGTGAAGTTTCATCAACTAAACTTAAAAAAATTGAAAATAACAAAGCTAGCAGCATATCTTCTTCTTCTGCCTTGGCGTAGGCACCGCTTACGCGATTATAGCCTCGTCAACAATTGCGCGCCACTCGTTTCTTTTCTTTGCTGTTTGGCGCCAGTTAGAAAAACCAAGTGATACTAGGTCGCTCTCCACCTGATTCTTCCAACGGAGTAGAGACCTTCCTCTTCCTGTGCTTCCACCAACGGGTACTCCATCGAATACTTTCAAAGCTGGAGCGCTTTCATCCATTCGGACAACATGACCTAGTCAGCATAGCCGCTGTCTCTTGACTCGCTGAACTACGTCAATGTCGACGTATAGCTCGTACAGCTCATCGTTCCATCGTCTGCGGTATTCGCCGTTGCCAACGCGCAAAGAACCATAAATTTTCCGCAAAACTTTTCTCTTGAAAACTCCTAAAGCCGACTCATCAGAAGTAGACATCGTGCAGGCTTTTGCACCATATGTCAGGACGGGAATGATGAGCAACTTGTAGAGTTTAGTTGTGGTTCGTCGAGAGAGGACTTTACTTTTCAATTACCTACAAAGTAGCATCTGTTGGCAAGAGTGATTCTGCGTTGGATTTCAAGGCTGACATTGTTGGTGTTGTTAAGGCTGGTTCCCAGATAGACGAAATAATCTACGAGTTTGAAGTTGTGACTGTCAACAGTGACGTGGGAGCCAAGTCGCGAATGCGACGGCTGTTTATTTGAAGGCAGGAGATATTTCACTACCAGACCCATACGTTTGGTTTTTTTTTATTCCGTCTAGAGAAAGCACGACTCACGGCGCCGTTATTGAGGCCAGTGATGCAGTATCATGTTTGAAATTTCGTTTGTTATTGAAAGGCTCGGAGAAGTAGTTTTTAATTCTGACCAAGCTTCTAGTTTTGCGGGGATACCAAATTGGGACATGTAGTGGTGTAGAGGTAGTGTAGAGTTAGCTCGTTTCCGTAGTCTCGATGTCTGCTTTGAAATCGACGGAGAAAGCTGTGTATCAATCCTCTTTTCACAAGTGTTTTTCAAGATTTGGTGCATGGTGACTCTCTGGTTAACTGACGTTTGGCAGGTTTGAAGCCAAACTGAGGAAGTGCAATCATGTCTTCCACGGTGATCTTTATTCCTTAACACAGTACACTAAATAATATATTGAAGATGTTTATGTTCTAATCGTAGGAAATGCTTTCATCCGACCATAGTCTACAGAGAAACTGATGTATACACTTTTTAGTTCTTCGAGGCGGTATATGAAAAGCTAGGACGGAAATTCGTTGGTCTCTGCAGTTTGGTTGAGTTTCAGGCGGATAATTGCTTTCGAACTTCTTTTTTATCTGGTAATAAAACTTCGTTCCATCATCATCGTTTGGGGAATCGGACTCGCTATCTCCTGGTGTTTCGTTTTTCACTTTTATTGAGCAGATTAGATTATAAGTGTTCCCTTCATAAAATCAATAAACCCTCGGAACCAGTCGCTATATCACCTCTTTGTGCTCTAAAAGGTGATCCAAGTAGATGCACTTTTTTCAATAGTCTCTTTTTGACAGACCACGCGTGAGTCTTGTCAAGCTGTCATGCAATTTTTGTTCAGTATTGTTTGCCATTTCATCATGGAAAGATTTATGCCTGAACAACGTTTACAAATCATTCAACTTTATTACGAAAATTCGCGTTCTGTAAAGAATGTGTTTCGAGCGCTTCGCTCAACTTATGGTCAACGGGGGAATGGAACGACTTGGCGCATTTTTCGTCGATATCTTAAATTGAAAGCGTACAAAATACGACTTGAGCAAGAACTGAAGCCGCTCAACCTTCGCAAGCGACGTCGCTTCGCTCTATGGGCTCTTGAAAAGTTCCAAGAAGATCCGACGTTTTCAAGCCAAATTTTGTTCGGCGATGAGACTCATATCTGGGTTTACAAACAAGCGAAATTGCCGTATTTGGGACGAAGAGCAACCTGGAGAGATTTAAGAGCTGCCATTTCATCCAGAAAAAAAAACGGTTTGGTGTGATTTCTTCAAGAATGATGCCGAGGAGAACGTAACCGTCAATGGCGACCGTTATCGCGCGGTGATAAACGACTATTTGATTCCTGAAATTGAGGCTAATGATCTCCGCTACATTTGCTTTCAACAAGACGGCGCCACTGAGAGAACACTTCGGTGAGCGGATAATTTCAGGTTTTGGGTCCGTCGATTGGCTACCAAGATCGTGTGATATCCTATCCTGTAGGGATATGTAAAGTCTAAAGTCTATGCGGACACTCCCGCTTCGATTCAGGTCTTGGAGTAAAACATCATGTATGTCATTCGCCAGTTACCAGTCGAAATGCTCGTACGAGTCATAGAAAATTGGACTCAATGGATGGATCATCTAAGACATAGCAGCGGCGAACATTTGAAAGAGATAGTCTTCAGAAAATAAACTTGATTTTTCTGTGTTTTTTTCTTTAAAAAAAGTAGAGAACATCGATGGATTAAATTCAATTTTATTGATTATATGTTATAAGGGGATTGGAGTTCCGTTACACAGTTGATCTGAAATGTTGATGAGTGCCTTCAGACAACAGGAGTGCAATTCGAGCAGAATACCTTTATCTTGTCTGTTGTGATCGCAGTTTCTCGACGTCGAACTTTCTCTGTGTGTTGAATTTCCCTAATATTGTGCCAAAAATACAAACTTGGCTTAGCCCATCAGTAAAATCACTAAACAGCACGATTGTGACATCGTGGCAGCTACATTCTTCTTGAGTGCGTTCTTAGAAATCATCATTGGCCACATCGTCTTTCTCTTTCCTAAGCGATAAGTTGGAGAACTTTTCTCTGATGTTGATTGTAAATGTAAGACTCGACGTTGGCTTGTCTCCCACCACCAATCCAGCAACATATTTGCGCTTCTTTATATGGCCGCTGTCGTAGATTTCACCAGAATCCACCTTCGTCTGTCCATCGCACTTTTCGGACGGTTTTTATGTCAGCTTTTAGTCTTACGAGGACATTAAGCAGCTTGGTAGCGACACCTTCCCATTTAAGAGACTGGACATTCCAGGTACATGAGCTTAACTCATGAAATTTAAAAAAAAAATTTCAGAATATCGGAAATATTTATCAGAAAAGTTAAACTTTTTATGTGAAGTATTTCAGAAGTTTTTGTACTAGTTTTTTCTAACCCACAGCTAATAAATCAGTAAGAAAGAATATAAAATCGAAATTCAAAAGAGTTCCAATAAAAATTGTCATCCATCTCTGCCTAAATCACATCGCCTACTCCATTCCCTCATCATCGCCGACGTGCGAAATTTGTGTCACACTCATCGGCCTAAGCACGCAGCGGTCACATCTGCAACGTGGCACTGCGGTTAGCGATAAAATGCACAAATATTTAAGTGAATTAAATCATAATGCTGGAAACGTATTACAGTTGAAATAAATTTTTGTACAATAAATGGTTGAATATTTTATAATTTTGGCGATTTTTATTTTCTATGCGCTTTAAGGTGACCCTTCGACGCTATGGACTGCTAAGATGTTTTAGACACATTTAAAGCCCCCAAACACTTTAAAGTGCAAATCCTCAGCTTGTAATTTTTTTTACTTTGCTGTGTTGTCAGTAAGTCATTTGTTGCTGTTGCTTGTTTTTTGCGCAAAAAAGGCACATCCTTTTTAATAATTTATGCAGACATTTGTGTTGGAAAATTCATAAATTTTGTATAAACATAGAGATCTCATTTGGCAGCTTGTTGCCTGAGCGCACAGCTGACTGTGTTTTTCTGCATATACAAACATATCAAATACATACTTCAAATATTTCATTGCATACTTACAAATTAACAGTGAAATTAAGCGGTCAGAGGTCAAAGTTTGATTTTAATCAAAGCATCAAATGACTTTGCAGGCAGCGTAGTTTGGGGTAGATCTGAGAGTTTCAACAGCTGCCGTTTGAAGGCGCAGACAACACTCATTCCCTATCAACCACCTTTTTTGCTGTTCACAAACTTTGCTCTGTTCCTCAGTAGTTTCGTAATCTTTGATGAGTTTTCTTTGCCTTTTCTTAACTACACTGAGATACCGGCATATATACTCGTATAAACCTATGTCAAGGGTGATCCACTTCGAGTTTCCCTACTTCTTTAAAGAAAACGCGTGCTGGGCGTGATCTATTCGGTCGAATAATATCCAGTAATGAATGCTGGGTCTCAAGATGGGTGATGGTATTGCGAATAATACGCTCAGTAAGATGATTATGTTGACCATAAGTTGAGCGAAGCGGGCGGAACACATTTTTTACACAACGTGAATTTTCTTAATAAAATTGAATGATTTGTGAACGTTGTTCAGGCGAAAGTCTTTCCATGATGGAATGCCAAACAATACTGAACAAGAATAACATGACAGATTGACACGACTCACGCGTGATTTGTTGTCAAAAAAAAGCTATTGAAAAAAGTATCTCTACATGGATCACCCTTTCCATACAAAATAACGGCATTGCGCTCATTTCAGTTTCTTCTTAACGCTTGTTCAATGAACCATTTCACCAAAGTAACGGTAACAAAGTAAAAGTAGCAAACAAGTACAAACAGTCACTTGACAATTAAATTTACGTGACCTGCATAAGTAATTAAGGATTTCCCCAGGAGTCAAACGCAAAAACAAGTAAGAACCAAAAAAAAAAAAAAAATACTGTTATAACTTTGCTTGGTTTCTATAGCAAGCACTTCCCTTTTCCAAAAGTTACTTTTTTGCCTATGTGGAAGTATGTTTAAGTTGGTTTGTGGCTGTTTGGGCGAGCGAATTAGTGGGTGCGAAGTGACCTCTCAGTCAGTCAGTTGGGCTCTTTGTTGCTTAGCGCGAGTCATTTGCTGTTGTAGCTCTTTGGCAGGGATATTAGGATATTAAGGGATTTTGTGTTATTTATTTAGTAAAGTTATTTTTGTCTTTGTGTTCTTTTTGTTGGATTATTTGCGCTCTTTTATTATTTACTTCGGCAGTGCATATTACATATTGGTCTTCTTTCAGTCTTTTTGGTGTTTAATAAATTCTTATTAATTTCGGGTGTTTAATTTAAAAAAACAAAACAATATTTGTGTTCACGAGGTATCACTGCTACAACGAGGTCACTGCTAACATCGTTTACTCAAATTGTCTTGTGTGATCACCGACAGCTTAACTGCACCTCTATCCCAGGGGACGAATCTATCAATCTGTGGGCGATAGCTGTATATAAACTTTCAAAAATGTGATTAGGATTTGTTGGGTTAGGCTGGACTGATTTCCATTTCAATCAGCAGCACTTTTGTGCCAGATTTTAGTCTCTTTGGTTCAGTATCGTTGGTTGGTTGGTTGGTTGACAGGAAGGTTGAGGACGTTCGCTTGATTTTAATTTTTCCAATCATGCGTCTCAATCGGCTGAGTGCCGGATATCCGCAAGGGTACTGATCCAGAGTTTTTTTCTCTTACCCTATACTCAGTCAATTTCACCTCATCTAGCTTTGAATGCGACATATCAGGATCAAGGTCCCACAAATATACAAACAAGATTAATAATTAATTCAAGTAATAGTTTAGACTGTCTACAATCTACACCATTCCAAAATATTTTAGTAATACCTCGTAAGTTGGTAGTGTTAAAGAGCTTTGGGTATTCCTCTATGGTTGCTTATTTTAGATCACATTTGAAAGGGCTGAAAGGTACGAGGAAGTCAGTGGTGATAGACTTGCCAGTGGTGTCAGTACAAGCCAGCTCGTCCACCTTTTAATTGCCTTATGCATCTCTGGTACCTAGAACCCAAGTGATATTCACTGTGTTTTCACGCTAATCGCCTCCTTACACTCACGGACATTTCGACCTTTGGTTGGTTCTTTTAAACGTCGCATGGCCATCTGTCGCATGAAATCTAAAAGTTTTTTCCAGTAAAAGTTTCTGCTCGGAAGACAGAGCTGTAGTCATATTGTTATTAGGGCGTCTACCGAAGAATTTTACTCCTGTGCTTACATCAAATCTTAGACCACCAGCATTTTCAAGGATATCTTCGTTATTACAGTTGGCCAGGTATTCCGCATAATCTTCCCTGCTCGTTCGTACTGTACGTTTAGTCTGTTATAACTTTCTGTATGTATGCTGTTGCGTTCTTCACACATATGACACAATAGCTCTTCTGCGTGTATTACAAATTCCGAGAGCTTTACTAGCCTTGATTTTGATATGCTCTCTCCACTTAAGATTTTTTTGTCAAGAACCACATCGAAGATTTTGACCTAGGCTATTATGATATTTCTACTTATAGATGATGAGTTAAGTTGGTGAAAATTTGTCTTCCTGGTAAAGAGACAGATTCAAGTTTTCTATTTTGACAGTGAGCCCTTGTCCCTCAGCCCAATCCCCTGAGATGTCAAGTGTACAGATACCGTTTTGTTGATGGCTTCACCTTTGAAACATTATTCCCAGCACAAGAAGAAATAGGTGAATTGCACCAGGAAAAATATTTTCTTCACTTCAGTTCCATTGCATGTTCAGCCCGCGTTATGTAATAAGAGACCTATCTTCACCAGGCGAGACTTTACTCAATTGTCTAGAATTTATATCCAGCTTGCTGCTAGCTACATTACTTCATTAACTCTTTGAGGTAGTTATCACCGCGCTTTTAATGCCCTATAAGAAGGTACGTTAAACCCGTTTAAGGAGCTTAACGCCCACCGTTTAACATGTTTCTAGCCACATTTTAGGAAATGCCTTACCATACTTGTGCAACAGCTCCAAGTTTGGAATGCTTTACTGCTCTTACTTTCCTTTTCTATGCTATCTGCTCACTACATATGCGACACCACCTGCGCTCTTTTAAATGGCCTCTGTAATAAATGCGAGAAAGACCTATTCCTTCCATCCTTGTCCCGTCCATCACATCTTCTGGAACAACGGGGATGTTAGCCTTTATAAAGAGACATCCAAGTAGAGGTACTTTTTTCAATAGCCTTTTTTTGACAGTCTTGTTGTTTTTGTTCAGTATTGTTTGGCATTTCATCAAGGAAAGACTTACGCCTGAACAACGTTTCCAAATCATTCAAATTTATTACGAAAATTCACGTTCTGTAAAGAATGAGTTTCGCGTCCTTCGCTCAACTTATGGTCAACTTAATCCGTCTACTGAGCTTACTATTCGCAACAGCATCAC
This sequence comes from Neoceratitis asiatica, assembly GCA_030068015.2. Taxonomy (NCBI): domain Eukaryota; kingdom Metazoa; phylum Arthropoda; class Insecta; order Diptera; family Tephritidae; genus Neoceratitis; species Neoceratitis asiatica. The sequence continues at coordinate 64,151,140 of CM061527.1, read as the reverse complement.
CCATATTAGACCCAGTATTCATTGATAATATTCGACCGAATAAACTACGTCCAGCACGCAGCGAAAAAAATATAGCGGGCGTGGCTGAGAGTGTACACGAAGACCGTGGAGAGTCGATTCGGCGCCGTTCGCAGCAACTTGGAAGGACGTATGGAACGACTTGGCGCATTTACTTCGATATCTTAAATTGAGAGAGTACAAAATGCAGCTTGTGCAAGAACTGAAGCCGCTCGACCTTCCCAAGCGACATCGCTTCGCTCTACGCGCTCTTGAAAAGTTCCAAGAAGATCCGACGTTTTCGAACCAAATTTTGTTCAGCGAATAGGTCCATTTATGGCTCAATGGGTATGTAAACAAGCAAAATTGCCGCATTTGAGACGAAGAGCAACCCGAAGAGATTCAAGGGCCAGAAAAAGCAACGGTTTGGTGTGGTTTGTGGGCCGGTGGAATCATCAAAAATGATGCCAATGAGAACGTAACCGTCAATGGCGACCGTTATCACGCCATCATAATCGACTATTTGAAGCCTGAAATTGATGCTTGGTTTGAAGAGGACGGCGATACTTCCCACACATCGCATCAATCAATGGATGTATTGAGAGAACACTTCGCTGAGCAGATAATTTCACGTTTTGGGCCGGCCGATTGGCCACCAAGATCGTGTGATATCACACCGTTAGACTTTTTTCTGTGGGGATATGTAAAGCCTAAAGTCCATACAGACAATCCCGCTTCGATTCAGTCGAAATGCTCAAACGAGTCAGCGAAAATTGGACTCAGCGGATGGACCATCTGAGACGTAGTCGCCCTCAAAAAATTAATGCCAAGGTATGTTCTTTCGAGTGATAATAAACATTCCATATTAAATTTGAACTTTGCATATACATACCTAGTGGGCTTATATTACCTACAGAACATATTTCGGCAAAAATTTGCTCCGAGAGGAGTATATGAACTCTTAAACTTCTCCAAGCTTCATAAAGTGAGTTATTATTTAAGGGGAATAGTTGGTTGGATTAAATTTATTAGATTACAGAGAGCGGAAATAATACTTATATTGAATAAACGTTCTTCCAAGTCTCACTGTTCTTAAACTTGTGTTTATATAATGGAAACTAAGCAAAACAAACTTCCTTTTATATATGTTCATATATACATATACACCTGCGAGTATTTGATGAAAGACAAAAAAAAAGGCAAAAATTAGCTTTCACTAACAAAACAGCTTTATTTCAATTTTTTTTTTCGAAAGCTATTTTTAGTATTTTTTAGTTATTAATGGTCCCACTTTTATTTTTGTTTTTCAACTTTGTTTGCCTTTTCTAATTCCCTCTAAGTATTCAAAATGTTGTACATTTTTCAGTTGTTTAAGTCTCTTTTTAAATATTTTAACACTCTTGCATAATGACCGAAGCTTTCACACGAAACCTTTTTTGTTTACAAAATTCTGGTGAGAGTTTTAGTGTAAGTACATGAGAATAACAAAGTTAATGTTGGTACTCTATAAAAGTGTTGGAATAACTGAAAATTGATGAAAGGATTTAGAAAAGTGAAAAGGTGGAGGAAGTTGGTGGAAGTGGATGATGTAATTTAAGCTCCCATGAAGTATATGAATTGCTGCACATTTCTTGTAGAGAGGTAGTAGTTGTAGTTTACCGCTCGAATTTGCTGATTAATTTTATTTGCGAACCATATAAAATGATTAATTTTCATTTTGTCCATCTAATGAAGGGTATTGTTCCTTTTCCTTGTTATTAGTGGATTTTGTATCGAAAATTTCTGAACGTGCATGCAAAATATTGCATCTAACAGGTTTTGTTCTGCAGCCCAAGATAGTTTTTTTTTTTTGCAGAATTGGTGCCAAACGTATTTAAAAGCTGGTTACGCATAGGATTTGAAACCCAATCCATAAAAAAAAAACTATTTCAAAAGGGACTGCTTCTTGATGACGAAACCTGCAATAATTTTAAGGATCGTGATTTGAGTTCATAAAAAGTTCATAAACTACTGGCTGTTACCACGGATAAGGACAGAAAAAGGTAATTCCTTGTTAAATCTACTAAGAAAGCCATATAAAATAGCTCAAATAAGATGTGATGGGTGAATGCCTCGACATAATCCTCATAACAGTGGAGCTCTTCTACTTATTAGAGCCCACGTCTCGATGTAAGATAAAGACGATATTACCAAAGATGCACCTGAGAGCGATGCTCCTCCTACGTTTTGCCACAACATTCCGAAACATCATTAAACAGCAAACAAACACCTAAGACGTTGATCGACTTCACCGGGGACCGAAAATTTTTTGATTTTAGCTCCAGATTCTAGCACAAGAAAATTCATCAAACTACGAAACTGTCTGCATATCGTAAATCACGCAGACATGTCTCCAGTGTTCTAGATATTCGAATGTTTCGAGAGCCTAGCGCTTCTCAGAGCACTACTCTCATGAGCTCGGCTCTGTTTAGCAAAGAGCACCACTCATCAACAAACACAACAAAGGTTCGATGTCGAAAATATGCAATCACAACACACAGCTAGCCGGTTTTCTACGCGACTTGACTCACCGCTACCTGAGAGCGCTCATCAGCAACATGATAAAAGAGAAACTTATTTGCTCACGACAGAGAAACGTCGTGCCCCGATACGTTCATATATAGAGCTGGTATGTATGAGGGATGTAGAAAAAAATGACTTCAAACCTCATTATGCTGCAATCGATCACAAAACGTGCAGGGTGGTATAGATACCGAGAGCTAAAGAGACGAGCATGATGCTTTTACAGGAAAACAAGGAGAGAAAGCGAAAGTCATGAATATGACGAGCTTGAGAAGCTGCCTGATGAGGGCAATGGTCGAAAATTCTAAAAAAAGATGCAACGTCTCGCAGAAGAGTTCTTCAAGACCGGAGCTTACTTATGTAGGAACCAAAAAGGTAATCTGCTGTTTAGGAATACTCAGTTTGAGTTTTGCCGAAAATTTGCAATCTCTGACCATAAAAACACCGAACACAATTTTGGCATAATATCTTGGGCAACGCTCATCACTACGTCCCAGCCGTTCATCACTTCATCTTTCGAGCCATAGACGTTGAATAACTCCGCTTTGAAGTGGATCCACTGATCCAACTGTGTATATGAGGTTGCTGAGATCCACAATTTTGAGCTACCCTATATAGTTCCAGTAAGAGATTTCTTATCTCCTTCCCATTCTTATTCCATCCATTTCATTCTGACGATGACGATCTCGGAATGTTAGTTTTCAAGTGCTCAGGAGTAAAAGGTTTATACGCATAAGCACGGTCTTTCGCGTAGCCACCCAAAAAAAGTTCAGCGCTGTCGAATCGCACGATCTCGGTATCCAATTGATATCGTCAAGACGAAAGATTATGCGGCCGGGAAATTTCTCCCGCAATAAAGCCATATTCGATCGTATTGTATGTCATGTGGCACCATTCATATCGTCCAAGTTCTTCAACTGCAGCCAAGAGATAGTCGGTTATCATACGACCATAACGTTCCGAATTCGCAGTGGTGAAACCGTTATCGTTTTCAAAGAAGTAAGGTCCAATCACATTTCTGGACCAAAGAGCGCACCAGACAGTAAGTCTTTCTTGGGTGTAATGGCCTCTCTTCAATTATTTGAGGATTGTCGGAGCCCTAAAAATAGCAATTTTTGTTATTTACGTACCCACCGAGTGAGAAAGGTCCATCGTCGCTGAGTAAAATTTTGTTGGAAAAATTGCGGTTCACTGCTGGTTGCCCAAGCACCCAATCGACGTAACTTCTGCGTTGCGAATGGTCAGTTGACTTCAGTTGTTGTGTGAACTGGACTTTATAGGGATGTAGGTGTAAGTACAGGAGAAAAATACGCCGTAAGAAAGTCTCAGCTGTTGAGATCGTCGAGAAATATACACATTCGGGTCTTCGGCTACACTTACAACAGCGATATTTGAGGTGGGACGAGCACAGGCCTTACTATATTTGTAACCGAGACGATTTCTTCGATTTTCTTTAAAATTGTACCAATTGCTTGAGTAGTTTGACGATTATGTGCACCATAATCTCCTCTTAAAGCATGAAACGTGACCACGTTTGAGTCCTCAATTTTGTAGTTTTTGTAGTAGATATATATAGATATATGTTTGACTTTTAACTAAAACAAAACATGTTTGGTTTGACAGTTAAGTCTGACAGATGTCAAAATACAGCCCTGCATTTTCGAAACCACTAAATGGTTTATCCGTCACATATGGCGAACCGTTTGATTAAATACCGACGACCGCTTGGAGCTGCTCCTCCGGTGTGCTGCCTATGCAATGCGATCCCTAAAGCATCCATTGGAGCGCCTTATCTCGTTAATCTATCATCTCAGGCAACTGCTTGATGTAAAAAAGTGAAAAATGCCGGATGCGATTTTCAATGAAGGGCAGTTTTTTTAAAAGAAATTTATTTTCTGAAATAATTTATTTTTATTTTTAATTAATTCCAAATTTATTTATAATAGAAAAGTAAAAAAAAATTCTTGGAGAGATTCGAAAGTCAAGTGTTCAGTGCATAAAACTCCACAAGCAAATAAAATTCAACGTGAGTTGGAAGCAAAAAGTAAAAGAGTTCTTAGTGCTGAATATGTTTGCTAATGCGGCACTTACCTAACAATAACAACAACAAAAATACTTATTTAAAAATAGAAAAGCAAAATGCTTGATAATGCCAACACTAACAACAAGCTTTTACATGACAAAGCGCATTTCGAATGCTACTTCACACATGCCCACATGCACATACACATATGCATACATACACATATATATTCATGTGTTCACATGATGCTACTAGCCACATGCCACATGCTCTATGTTGCAGGGCATTTGTAAGTACTGAAGAGTGCGCAGCATGTTTTATGCAGGAAATATTGTAACGTTAGACATTTGCACCAGTCATTTGTTGTTGTTATTGTTGCTGCAAGGAATTATTGTGCAAAAAAAAAACAAATGGAAAGCCGGAAGAAGTGCGCTTGGGCTTTTAAAAAATGAAAAAAGCGCAACAAAAAGCACACTTTACACCACTACACATCGCCCCACAACGCGTCTCTGAGTGTCAACTGCAAGTGGTAAGCGTTAATGCAAACGCTAACGGTTTATTGTGCGTTAGTTGCTGCTTGTTGCTGTTGCGCTTGTGGGAGCTGCTGCTTTTACTGTTGTAGCCAATGCCTGTGGGCCTGTGGGAATTTCGTTTGTTTGGTTGGGGGCTTTTTTTCTGTTTTATAATAACAACTGCAGCGTTGTAATCAGCGTCGCGGCGCCGCCAATTGCAGCAAATAATGCGCAGTGTTGCGTTTGTCAGGCTTTTTGCTGACATTTAAAATTTATTTTTTTCCTTTCTCGTACTAATATGCGTCGATCCTTTGTGCTGCCTCTGCCACAAGCGCACTTGACAAATGATGGCAACAGTGTTGCTGAAATGGTGATGGTGCATATGAGCGAATCTGTCAATCATCGCCACTTGGCCGAACGCGGAAAATGAGAGTTCAGAGTACTTTATATATAGAAGAAGAAGAAAAAAACACTACGCTACGGCGGCAGACGACAGCTCTCATTAGACGCGGTAGGCCGGTGTCGGTCGGGAAAAGTTTATACGAACTCCACCTAGCTCCAGCCGTACATACATACTTGCATACATATAGACACTTTTTCTGGTTTAGAATCGATGCAAAATTAATCCAAAGAAAAGGAGAAAATATTAAATAATAAATAAAAATCTCTTCAACTGCTTACGAAGTTTTTGGTCAAACTTTAGGTCTTTAGGTTTTTAAAATGCTTCCCTCGGTCTCATATCCGGAAAGGAGTAGGGTCTGAAAAGTGTGAAGTTTTAAGATTTGTGAAGTCTGTTTAACTGGAGTAATTGGGGAAAACTCTGAAGTATTTTCTTCATTTCGTTGATCAACAACAAGTGGATAATCCAAGGGAATCCGGTAATATTCCACTTGTTCTACCAAAAGAGTGAAGGTCCTTCCATTTTTTCTGCTTCCACCAGCGAATCTTTTCAAAGTTGGAGTGTTTTTATCCATTCGGACGACATCATTCAGCCACTCTTTATTCGCTGAACTATGTCACTTGCATTATTTATCTCATACATTTAATCGTTCTGAGAGAAGAGCTCAGGATGGCGTATTATCATCGGTCCTACAGACACTCGTAGAAAACGAGCTTCTTGATAAATATTAATGGGAAAGCATCTAAGCTCATTGTAAAGGGTGATCCATTTCGAGGTTCCCTACCTTTTTAAAGAAAAAAAAGCACAGAAAATTCAAATCTAATAGGAAATGTTTATTATCATTAGGAAGAACATTCTTTGGCATGTATTTTTTGAATATTATGTCTTTCAAATATTGGCCGCGGGTACGTCTCGGATGGTCCAAGGTCTGAATCGAAGCGGAATTGTCTGCATATGGCTTAGACTTTACATATCCCCACAGGAAGAAGTCCAACGGTGGGATATCATACCAATCGAGCGGCCCACAACGTGAAATTATATGCTCACCGAAGTGTTCTCTCAATAAATCCATTGACTAATTCGAAGTGTGGAAAGTGGCGCCGTCTTGTTGAAGCCAAATGTCGCGGAGATCACGAGCTTCAATTTCAGGCATCAAATAGTTAGTTATCATGGCGCGATAACGGTTGTCATTGACGGTTGCGTTCTCACCAGCATCATTTTTGATGTTGTTGTTGTTGTTTTACAGGATGAAATGGCCGTTCTTGAATCTCTTCAGGTTGATCTTCGTCCCAAATGTGGCAATTTTGCTTGTTTACATACCCATTGAGCCAGAAATGGGCCTCATCGCTGAACAATTTGAATTTGGCTCGAAAACGTCGGATCTTCTTGGAACTTTTCAAGAGCCCATATAGCGAAGCGATGTCGCTTGGGACAAGCTGTATATCGTACGCTTACAATTTAAAATTACGACGTAAAGTGCGCTAAGTTGTTCTATACGTCAGTCCGAGATGCTGCGAACGGCGCCCGTCGACTCTCCACGGTCTTCGTGTACACTCTCATCTGCGGCCGCTATATATATATATTTTTTTTTTGCGTGCTGGATGTTGTCTATTCCAGTAATGAATGCTGGGTATTTTCGTAATAAAGTTGAATTATTTGTAAACATTGTTCAGGTGTAAGTCTTTCCATGGTGAAAACAAATGCTGAACAAAAATATCATGACAGCCTGACACAACTCACGCGTGATCTGTCAAAAAAAGGCTATTGAAAAAAAATTCCTCTACTTGAATCACCATACACAAAATACAACTCTAGTCAGTGATTAAGGAAAATTGGGCCTCCATCTGGAGTTACAAAGGCTGATTAGGGTAGTAATAAAAACAGGACTCAATCACTCTACATATGCCCGGAAAGCAAGACAAGTACGGCAAAATGCGAACGAAGGAGGTCACATTTTTAAGGCTGTAAGATATAGCTTAAGTAGACCACTATCAGAAAGGTTGATTTGTCAAAATACAGGGCTTTTTATTGTTATAAGTTTAAAGAGGAGTTGGAGAGAATTTATCTCATGTGTTATGTGGCTGAAGAGATAGATATAGAGACGCTGAAATAGTTCACAGTACTGGCATTCCTACAGGACAAGCTGGGCAAAGTTCTCCCAGCCGACTTCTATGGAAAACTTTATGCGAGCTGGAACACCATGAGACTTATTGTAACTCAAACATGGAAAAACCGCACAGCATACTACCACATATTAAATTTTAACTATCTTCCACGACGGCTCAGAAATTGATGGCAAAGTGGGTTGGGGGTTTACTCTGAACTCCTCATAACCGGCACGAGCAAAAGGCTTCCCGATTTTTGAGGCATGTTTCAAGCGGAATTAACCGCATTAATGGACCCAGCTACATGGTTACTCAACTCAAAAGTGGTAACTTAACCTCTTACAATATATTCTGATAGCAAAGCTGATATTAAGTCTCTACCCTACAATCACACTACCTAAAAGGTGGAAATAAGATGAAGAGAAATCTTTAAAAAAACTCTCGACTATATGCGAAATATCCGTAGTTTTAGTCTCTGTTCGTATAGACACATCCCATGGAATTACGAATTACAGGTCCGACGAGTTAGCTAGAAGGGGAACAGCTCTAAGCACGACATATTCTGTACTTGTGGGCATACCACGTTCCTCGGCAAAATATCTGTTAAGACTGACCTTCTTTAAAGGGGCCAACTGCAGATGGCAGAGTAAAGAGACTTGTTATGTGACCAGACAAATCTAATCTTTACTCATTGTAAACAAAATCTGCGTTAGAAAAACAACCGACGTAATAACCACATACTGTCTTATGGGAATTCATGCTAGAAGGATGGGCTGCGCCTCCAAAGACTATTCCCGCAGAGGTATCGTTGGATTATTACCTCCTCCACCGCCCACTTCTACGTCGATTGATTGGCAGAAATTGATAGAGCAAAAAAGACGTTCGCTAAAAATTGCAGGAGAAGCTTGGGCGATAAACGCTTCATCGGTTCGAAAAATGGACAATCCTGATGTTATCTAAATCAGTTTATAAATACAGCCATATCCAGCCTATTGAACTTTGCGCCATCAAACGAAATGTAGTACTTAATCATCTTATGATGTTGATGATAAAGCCTGGCGGATATTTTCGTCGCCCACAGTGAATATTTTCATTTTCATCAGCAAACTAATGCTTGAAAATTCAGTTTCAATGCATTTTCCATCAGGTTATGCCTCATATTAACTCACATTACGAAGCAACAGTTGCTGCTGGTGTAAGAGTGAAACACTTTGTGGCATCTGAAAAAGAGAAGAAGTAAAAGCCAACATTTACTCACTCACTTGTTACCAGCAAAATAAAGTCACAACAAACAACAAATACTTAAAAATGCAAATTCTTACCTCCTGTCGTGGCAATATCCATTACCTGTATCGTTAAGAAATGCATTTTACCCATCCAAACTACTTATTTTTGTGGCGTCGAAGGCAGAGAGAGAGATAGCTGCTAGTAGAGTAGAGATCGGGGAGCATAAATATTATTTTTCAAATGAAAATTTTTAAGCTCGAAACTAAACTCGGAATTGCGGATTTTGAAGCATTTCTCATAACACAAAGAATCATTTGGAAGTCTGTGATAGAGTCTGGTGCGAATAATGTACTGAGCTACAATGGCTTTCCCTTCAATGTGCATAGACAATTCCACTCTGAGTACTCACTTAAAGTCTATCGAGATAGGGAATAGAGACATATGTGTATGCATATATGTATGTACATGTCTTATACAAATGTATGCAATTCTCTATAAAAGAATGCAAACATTTAATGCATAGCTTAGTATTAGAGCCAGAAAAAGGCAGCGACAAGTAAAGACTCCTCAGGTGATATACGACAAAGGTTGTTAAAAGGGCAATTGTGTGCACTTAGCGAACATCAACAACAACAAGAAGGAAAATATACATATTTACATGTGTAGAAGAATACTTACATATATATATATATAATATGTGTATGACTATTTTGAAAAGTGCACTACTACAGCTTAAAGTACTACAAATGAGCCAGTAAATGAAGAGATTTTGCAGCAGTTGCCCCTTAAAGTAACTCAAAACAACAACAATGAGATCTACACACTACTGAGCTTAAAAGTATATAAAGTATAGACTAAGTGTGCGAAATTAGTAAAAACATTCATTAAGAGTAGAGACTTTGATTGAGAAAAGAGTTTAAGATGCAGGAAAAGCTTTAAACTCTTAACTACGGAAAGAGAAGATCACGGTCGTTGAACTTCACAATGCTGGTTGTATTTTTTGTATACTCTAACATATACACCACTTCCTGTAGTGCAACGTTGCCTGTTTTTGTTCGTCGTGAAAATCTTTATGCCTTTTTTACCAATATTCAATATAGTGTTTTAGGTTAGTCTGTTTTAATATAAGGAAACAATTTGTTATAACTCGAGCGCAATTAGCGCTAGATTTGCCATTTTGAGGCTCTCTTCGTATTATTTTTTACTGGTTTAGACATCATTTATAGCGGAGCTAACTACAGCACGATATTCTTATTTCGCTGTTTAGCGCCAATGGAAACACCAAGTGCGGCCAGATCCTTCTCTACCTAATCTTCCCAACGGTGTGGAGGTCTTCGACCGACGAGCACTGTAACAAAAACTTTCAAGGCTAAAGTGTTCTTTTCCATCCAGACCACATGAAATAGACCTTGTCAGCGCATTCGCTGTCTCTTGATTCGCTGAACTATGTCATTGTCGTCGTATAATATCTCGTAATCGCCGTTCTTAATTCACAAAGGATCATAAATCTTATGGAAAACCTTTCTCTCGAAGACTCCAAATGTGGCCTCATCAGATATAGTCATCGTTTATGCCTATGCACCGTTTAGCGTATGGAATGATTAGTGACTTGTAGAGTTTGGCCTTTCTTCGTCGAGAGAGAACAATTGCATACTCGGTTTAAAGTAGCAGGCTGGCATTGTTGTATTTGTTAATCCTGGTTCTCAGATAGACAAAGTTAACTACGATTTCAAAGTTCTCACTGTCAACAGTGACGCGGGAGCCGAATGGCGAATGCGAAGACTAGCTGCTTGATGGCGGGAAATATTTCGTCTGCCTTATTTACTTTCGGACTTATACGCTTCGCTTTCTTATTCAGCCTGGAGAAAGCACAACCCACGGCGCAGTTGTTAAGTTTCTTGATGCTTTCTATTAAGACCTTAATATCACATTTCATTATCACGCACTCAAGCGATTTTTTTCTCATAGAACTATTTGTATCCGACATGTCACTCAAGGATTGGTACCTTATGGATTCCAAATGTCGAAGGTGGATACTCACAGAGAAAGTGGCACTATTTGTTTATTCCCATCTAATTTGAATCTTTGTTAACGGATGTTATAGGATAGGTCCATTTTAGATGTATGCTCTCCTAAGGGCAAATAATGCATTATTAGGTTTGTCAGTCTATACATACTTTTTCCAAGACCTCTTTATTAGGTTTTTTCGTACTTGTTTTGTCATACTTGGGCTAAATTTGCTTCGCTATCTTACAGTTTAATGTCAATTTCTATCGGTTTTGTGCTATTTATTCATAAGTGAAGTTCTTTCCTCAGTTCTCTTTAGATTTGTCAAGCGGTGCTTTTGAATTGACCAATTCGTCATCTTCTTTGCTACCGAAAATATTCCCACGGCTTCAAACCAAGACCTGTTTGCGAGTTTCAATCTTTCCTGCAACTGTTGACAGCGTTGGTCTCCTGGTAGTAGAGCTCTAAAAGGTTTTCTTATGCTTAATACTTCTTCTTGGAATACGCCAGCTGAGCCTGAATCCTGAAAAGTGAGAGAATTCGCAGTCTGTTTTGGAAAAATTGGTGTAGATTGAATTAGTATCTTCTACTTTCCATTCACGTCTAGTGGGTAAATGAAAAGAAAAGAGTAAGAGAGTTGTGGTCGCACTTGTACAAGTGACGCCGAAAGTTCAGGTCGCCCAAAAGAGGTAGTCACGGTAGAAATCGTCGTTAAACTTGGTAGAATGATATTGGGCGATCGGAGAATCGTGAGATGGCTAAAACTGTATACATATCAACTGAGCAGGCACATCACGTTTAACATAAATATTTGGACATGAACTAGTTATCCGCGCGCGAAACATAGATCCAGTACACCACTCTAGAGACCAGACAATAGATTTCGACGTATGAATGTGCACCAAAAAAGGCCAAGGTAAGTTTGTGGCCCAACAAGGCAATGGACACAGTTTTTTGCGATCCACGAGGTGTCATGCACATTAATTACCTTGAGAAGGTTAAAATTATCACCGGAAAATATTATTCTGAGCTTTATGATGATTGATTTGAAGCAGAAACGACCGCATTTTGCGAAAAAAGCGCTGTTCCATGAGGACAATACACATGTGTACCTGTGTTTAGTCACCATGGAAAAAATTTATAAATTGATCTACGAACTGCTAACCCATTCCGTATTTAACTTTCTGTGGCTATTGCTTGTTTCCGAACGTGAAGAAATGTCTGAATGGTAAAAGATTCGTGTCGAATGTACAGGTCATCACAAAAAAAAAAACGCCTATTTTGAGCGCCTTGAAAGTACCTATTATTTGAAAGGAATACAAAAATTGGAAACAGCGCTGGACTGGACGTATAGAACTAAACGGAGACTAAAGGGTGATCCAAATAGAGGTACGTTTTTAATAATTTTTTTTTGACAGATCGCGCGTGAGTCGTGTCAAGTTGTCATGTTAATTTTGTTCAGTATTGTTTGGCATTTCATCGTGGAAAGACTTACGCCCGAACAATGTTTACAAATCATTCAACTTTTTTACGAAAATTCACGTTCTGTAAATAATGTGTTTCCCGCGTTGCGCTCAAATTAAACGAGTAAAATTGCCGCATTTGAGACAAGGACTAACCTGAAGAGATTCAAGAGCTGCCATTTCACCCGGAAAAAAACAACAGTTTCATGTGGTTTGTGGACCGGGTCCATATTTCTTCCAAAATGATGCCGCACACATCGCATCAATCAATGGGTTTATGGAGAGAACATTTCGGTGGGCAGATAATTTCACATTTTGGACCGGTCGACTGGCCACCAAAATCGTGTGATATGGCATCGTTAGACTTTTGCTTGTGGGGATATGTAAAGTATAAAGTCTATGCGGACAATCCCGCTTCGATTTAGGCCTTGAAACAAAACATCACGCGTGTCATTCACCATTTACCAGTTGAAATGCTCGAACAAGTAATCGAAAATTGAACTCAACGGATGGACCATCTGAGACGTAGACGCGGCGAACATTTGGAAGAGATAATCTTCAAAAAATAAATGCCAAAGAATGTTTTTTCGAATGATAATAAACATCCCCCATTAAATTTGAATTTTCTGTATTTTTTTCTTTAATAAAGTAAGGATCTGGCAATTGAACTGAAAGACTTATACGATCATTTTCTGAAAACGCCCAGATCGGCCAATATAACATATATGTGACCGCTTTTTCAAATCACTGAAATGGGACGACTTTATCATATTACTTCCTAAAACCAATTTTTCAGAAAACATTATTATTTTTCAAACCTAAATATAAATACAATTAATTTGAGGTATTCATAAAAGGTATAAAGAATTCGGCATGGCACAGAAGACAGCACTTTTTTCTGTTTTAACAAACTTTAAAAAAATATATATTTGTTTCAAACTAAAGTTTTTGCTAGTATTATAGCTGCTGGCGACATAACCAAAAACAAATATTTCAGCTTGCGCATAATTCAAAAAAAAAAAAAAAAAAAAAAAAAAAAAAAAAAACTCCACAAAAGCATCAAAGCAACGCTTAGACAACTTCAATGGCATAACAGTTATATAAATATTGTTGTTTTTGTACTTATATATTGAACCAATTCAAGTTAGTACATGAATAATCCATTTTTATACATTACCTGCACCACATGCAACCACCTAAGCGTATGTGTAAGCTTATCTGGCAAGAGTCAATATTTTTTTTAGAGCGAAACAAAGATCGCAACTCTGTGGCTGGCATGTGTATATGTACTTAGACTGCATTGCTTTGTATATACATATGTATCGATATTTACTATTGTTATTAAATCAAAAAACACTTCGATAAAAAGTTTCTACTACTTTTTTGTTGTTGTTGTTGGGTTTATCAGCAGCAACTTTTGTATCCACATTTTTGTGTAGTTCAGAAAAGTTTCTGAGCTTATCCAAATTACTTTTCATTTCAGTAAACCGTTACCATTATTTTAAATGAAATAGATTAAAAAACATATTCATGTTTGATTGAGATTTTAATGTTGAAAATATTTTAAAGTTCATTAAGTTTATTCGAAGAAATAAGCTTTAGGAAGGCAGCCATGTGAAGTCAAGGCAAGTGATCTTTCCAAAGGTTTTCTCTACTACGTTTAACAAATACAACTGGGGAAACTGGAAACTTTTCAGGGACATACAAAGGGTGATCCAAGTAGAGGTACTTTCTCCAATAGGCTTTCTTTTGATAGATTACGCGTGAGTCGTGTCAAGCTGTCATTTTATTTTTGTTCAGTATTGTTTGGCATTTCATCGTGGGAAGACTTACGCCTGGACAACGTTTACAAATCATTCAACTTTATTACGAAAACTCGCGTTCTGTAAACTATGTGTTTTACTTGCTTCGTTCAATTTATGGACAATATAATCGGCCTACTGAGCGTACTATTCGCAACACCATCACCCATCTTGAGACCCAGCCTTCATTATTGGACCGAATAGACCACGTGCAGAACGCAGTGAAGAAAATATAGCGGCCGTAGCTGAGAGTGTACACGAAGACTGTGAAGAGTCGATTCGGCGCCGTTCGCAGCAACTCGGACTGACGTATGGAACGACTTGGCGCATTTTAAGTCGATCAATCGTACGATCTTAAATTGAAAGCATACAAAATACCGGTTTTGCAAGACCTGAAGCCGTTCGCCCTTCCCAAGCGGCATCGCTTCGCTGTGTGGTCTCTTGAAAAATTCCAATGGGCTTTTGAAAACTTCCAAGAAGATCCGACATTTTCGAGCCAAGTTTGGTCAGCGATGAGGCTCATTTTTGGCCCAATGAGTATGTAAACAAGAAAAATTGCCGCATTTGAGACGAATAGCAACCTGAAGAGATCCAAGAGCTGCCATTTCATCCAGAAAAAGCAACGGTTTGGTGTGGTTTGCGTGCCGGTGGAATTATCGGTCCATATTTCTTCAAAAATGATAGCAAAGAGAGCGTAACCGTGGTGCCTGAAATTGAGGCTCGGGATCTCTGCGACATTTGGTTTCAACAAGGCTGTGCCACTCCCTACACATCGCAATAATCAATGGATTTATTGAGAGAACACTTCAGTGAGCAGATAATTTCACGTTTTGGGTCGCTCGGTTGGCCACCAAGATCGTGTGATATCACACCGTTAGACTTTTTCCTGTGGAGATATGTAAAGCCTAAATTTTATGCGGACAATACCGCTTCGATTCAGGCCTTGGAGCAAAACAACACGCGTATCGTTCGCCAGTTACCAGTCGAAATGCTCGAACGAGTCACTTAAAATTGGACTCAACGGATGGACCATCTGAGACGTAGCCGAGGTCAACATTTGAAAGAGATAATCTTCAAAAATAAGTGCCAAAGAATATTCTTTCGAATGATAATAAACATTCTCCATTAAATTTGAATTTTCTGTGTTTTTTTTTTCTTTAAAAAGGTAGGAAACCTCAAAATGGATCACCCTTTGCACGTGCACAATATTTCGACTATAATTTATGAAATAACGTAAATAGAACAACCCTGCAAAAAAAGGTGAGCATAAAACACTTATTTTTATCTTGAATACACCCATTAGCAAGTACTTCATATATTTCTTTCTCCCAGTGAGATTCTGCCTGTAAGAAGCATCGCGAAGTTCCCTCTGAACTGTCGCAGTAGGCTACCGTCATTGAGATGCTTCATCTATACCATGGTATTTTTTCCATCTCCATAAAACCCTCGTGAAATCACTCACCTTCCTGCTTTCTCCTATGATCTCTTCTTTCCGCTGCTTGACGCTAAATGGAATTACTAAATGAAGTCAGGTCCTTCTTCGTCTTATTATTCTAACCTTGGGGAGTGAATGTTTTCCTTTTTCTTCTGCTTCCATCGGTGCATACTGCATCGAATAGTATCAAAACTGAAGCACTTTGAACCGACTGGACACCATGACCAACCATCGTACTCGCTACGCCTTTTTTCACTGAACTATTTCATTCGACTCATCGTCTAAAATGACCATTATACATGGGTTGCCTTATATATATCGGGATTCGTACTAGGAGTAGTGTTTATCCATGGTATGGTAAGTTTAATCGTAGACGAGTTTCGTGAAGGTTGTTCAAAAACAGTTGTTGTTCAGGAAACTGAGCGACATGTGACCTTGGGATAACTACAGGTATTAGTGCGACCATCAGGCATTCAATATTGCATGAACATTTGATTGTAAACAAAAATTGTTCTCGTTGTATCCCATACAATTTATCAATCGCTCAAAAAAAGGTTCGTGTCGATTTGTCGAAACAAATGTTAAAAAAATACGAAGTGGTGCTCCGGAACAAGTCTATGACTTCGTGTCAGCTGACGAATCGGAGAGTTACGCGTATGAAAGTAAACAGCAGTCGACTGTATGGGTTGCTTCAAGATGAGCCTAATCCAATGAAAGTTATTCGCGTACGAAGCATTTTCAAACAAAAAGTTGCCTGTTTTTCTGGAAAAACTGGACAAGTCGTAACCGTATAACTGGAACAACGTATCACAGTAAATTCTAAGTGATACACAACCACTTGTTTGCCAGTTGTCTTTCAAATTATCAGGAAAACCAACCGCCGAAGGCAGTTCACGGTAACGCGAGTTCTCAAATATCGACAGAAACAACTGAATTTTTCAGCACTCAAAATATCGATTTTGATGAGCCGTAAAAAATAAACAGAGAGGTCAACGTTTTTTGACACCTGTAGAGGCAGTTGATGCATTCATAACTAATGTTTTCGAGATACCTCAATCAGAGTAGCAAAATTGCTTCGATAATTGAATGTATGCAAAAATGTGTAGATTTTTATTTAGAATATTTTTAAAAAACAACAAAACAATTTTCCATGATTAATGTTTGCGTTTCTTCTCTACTGTCTGCTGAGGTGATTTTCAACAAAGCTTCTCCTCTAAATTGTGGTTGATCTCTTTTCAACAGACAGAGGGACTCTAGTTCAAACTTAGCCACCTACGAATGTAGTTTTCCTTCATGTCAGAAATACACTTGGAGGGGTGGACATTCCCTGCCGAGAGGCGGCGTCTATACAAAAATGAATTAATTTATTTAAATTTTAAGAACTTTTTTTCTATAATTTTGGATGTTGATCGGATCAGGAGTAAAGCTCATGACTTCAACATGGTAGTAGGCACTGCGAACAACTCCGCCATCGCGGCCGTGGATTATTGGTCTAGACCAACGAAAGTTGCTGGTGACGACTCATTAGATGTTGATATCGTTCCTGCTTCCATACCGTATATAAGGGCGGGTGTAATCAGCGATTTGTAGATCTTCATTTTGGTTCATTGAGAGAGGAATTTATTGCTCCATTGCCTACTCAATCCAAGGTGCCACCAGTTGGCAAGAATGATTCAACGTTGGAGTTCAAGGCTGACATTGTTGTCGACGAAGTCGTGTAGAACTTCAAAGTTGTGACTGTCAAGAGTGGCGTGGGAGCAAAGCCGCGACTGTGCTGACTTTTGGTTTGATGGCAGAAGATATTTCACCTTGATATGTCAGGTATATTAGGTGTAAAAGTTCGTTATGTCAAGGTGTAAAGAGTTCGTTCACCTTGAGCTTCAGTTTCTCACACAATACGCTCGATAAGACCTTATAAGTGATATTGGGGAGAGGCTTACGACTCTCACGAAAGCCGGTTCTAAGTACGGGAGTTGATCCGGATTTTATCCGGCTAAGGGCTGTCGCCCTTTCGGCGAGACGCTACAACAACAACAGGCTTATCCTACGAAAGTTGGGCAAAAATTGTTTACTTCCCTCCATATTTTGCAAAAAAGCTGATACACGCAGCGTTTCAGTTCTTCAACGCCTCAGATAAAGAGCTCAGTCATTCAAGGATGGAGTTTGTTATAATTAAAGCAAACAGTCGCTATTAGAAGTTGTTTAGTTGGCTAAAGAGACGTGTATAACATAATCAGAGGTTCGATCTTGCACTCTTGGGCTCTTTTCTTTGCCATTCTATTTTCGATCGATTACAAGTTTGAAATACTTCTGAAGTGAGCGAACCTGATTTAATTCATTTCATAAATATGCTTGGAAACCTAACGAGTGTTGTGTTAGCTGAGATACTAATTTCGATGAATTAATCAAGAGACAAGAAAATATATTTTATTTTTCAAATATATATTTTCTTGCTATAATTTCCATTTGACTTATGTGCGAGTGTATGTGAAAAAGGAGAGAAAATATGGCAAGGTAAACAACATTTACATAAATGATACATTTATGATATTTGCATATCGTTTTGTGTTTTTCTATGTGCGTGTGTGTCATATTTTTATAAATATCTTTCCCACATTCTTCGGTATCAATTTACACTCCTTCCCAAATGCAGTGTCAAAAGCAAATTGTTTTTTTTTTGTCATCTTAATAAATCGTTTTATTTCACTGACTCTGTGTTAGTATTTATTCAATTCATTTATCTTGATATTTTGTAATTGTTTTGTTTGTCATAAATAGCTTAAATTATTTTGTTTATTATGTTTTATAGAAGCAAGAAAAGAGATGAAAATAAAAAATAAAAAAATGAATTCCAAATGTTGCTCATACGTAACGTACATCCTTGACATGCTGCTTTCTGCAGCAATGCACCTGCACTTATGAATACATATATACATTATATTTCCAAGTAAATTTCCTCATATGTATATGTATGTGTTTCA
This sequence comes from Neoceratitis asiatica, assembly GCA_030068015.2. Classification (NCBI taxonomy): domain Eukaryota; kingdom Metazoa; phylum Arthropoda; class Insecta; order Diptera; family Tephritidae; genus Neoceratitis; species Neoceratitis asiatica. The sequence goes on along the minus strand of CM061527.1, from coordinate 64,132,626 downwards.
GATAAATTATTATTCTTGTTGTCACTCAGCCTTAAATTGTTGTCTCATTCACATTCTCACGCTCGTTTACTCAATTCTCATGCATATCGCTTCATCATTTCATTAATCGTTTGCCGGAAAGTTGGCAGTGTAGAAGTGCATCTGTGTATGTGTGTATTTATATAAATAAACATACTCTTATATGTGCTTCACATATCTACATATTTATTTAGATTTCAAGCAAATAGTTTAAGATGTTCTCCCGTTTGCCAATTGAGATTATAAACACAATTAAGATATGACTCAGTAAATGAATATAAATGAAGACAACTGAAGTATGTATGTGTGTGTGCGAGTGTTAAGCTTTTCATTTATATATGGAGAATATACATATGAGGAAACATATATACGACGTGTGTTCAAAGGAAAACGTGAATTTTGAATTTTTTTTGAAAAGTACTTTTTTATTCATCAATATTTATTTTGTCCCCTTCAAAGCAATCCCCATCGGATATAATACCCGTGTGCCAACGCTTTTTCCAATCTTCGAAACACTTTTGAAATGCGCTTTTCGGTATGTTCATCTCTCTCTTCTCTTCGATTCTGCCTTGATCTCATCATTTGTGGCAAAACGCTTTCCTTTCATTGGTTTCTTTAGTTTGGGGAATAGAAAAAAGTCGCAGAGCTCCAAATCTGGTGAGTACGGTGGTTGAGGCAAAATTACTGTTTTGTTTTTGGCCAAAAAAATCATGAATGAGGTGGTGGTGTGAGCTGGTGCATTATCGTGATGCACAATCCACGTTTTGTTTTTCCACAGTTCCGATCGTTTGAGCCGTATTGCTTCACACGAACGTTGCATAACTTCCTTGTAGTATTCTTTATTAACTGTACGACCTTTTGGTAGGAACTCATGATGCACCACATCATTGTAATCAAAGAAAACGGTGAGCAAAACCTTCACATTTGAACGAACTTCGTGTGCCTTTTTCGGTCTTAGTTCATCTGGCAGCTTCCATTGGGATTATTAGGCCTTGGTCACCAGTTATGACTCGCTTGAGCAAACTCGGATTGTTGTTGACGTCATTCAACAACTCCTGAGCGATACTAATGCGACATTGCTTTTGCTCAAAATTTAGCTATTTCGGCACAAGCTTCGCTTCCACACGTTTCATGCCCAAAACATTGGAGAAAATTGAATATGCTTGAGCCGATTGATATGCCAGCATCCTCTGCAACTTCCCTAATAGTGATTCGAAGATTTTCAAGAACAATTGTTTCCACTGTTTCGATTTTTTTTTCAATTGTTGACGTGGTCGCACATCCAGTACGCTCATCGCCATCAACATCTTCTCGGCCTTCTGCAAAGCGCTTGTAGCACTTATAAACACTTTTTTGAGACAAAGTGGACCCACTGTATGCCACAGTCAATATTTCGAGTGCCTTGGAGCACTTTAATCCATTTTTTGAAGAAAAATTTATTACATATTATTTGATCCATTTCTTTCAAAAGTCAAAAATCGAAGATCACTCAAAAATGTACACAGCCGGCGAAAAATCACAATTCAGCTTTTCCTTTCATCATACCTCGTATTTCTCCATAAAATTTGTAGTGTTTCGATGCAAGCTTTATAAATACATAAAGGTGTACGTAAGTTTTTATGTATGTATGTATCTATGTACACAAATAAAAGTAATTATTTCCATTTGGAGCTGAAAAAAATGTCATCTTGTTTGCTTGTAATTGATATCTCGTATTCACCATTTTTTTGAAATTGACTGTACAATTTCTTGTTTGCAACTATGAGTATAGTAGAGCAACCAGAAATAGTAAATGAGAGTTTATTATTGGATTTGGATGCATGAAGAATAATAAGAAAAAATTTTATATAACAACAAAAATGATTATGAGAGGTGTCTATAGATTTCGAAATTTGATATTATAAATGGAACAATTACATTAGGTTAAAGCGAAGTGGTTACTGGATATCAACCCACTTATAGCACCACTTGCATGATAACGTATCTTTGTATTCGCTATTTCGCTATAGTCTAAAAAGGTTGCCGGCAATAGGTTCTTCAATTTACTCCTCTAAAATACACTGCTTTCGCAAAGGATGTTCCTTAAGGTTTCCTACTTTGTAAAGAGTTTTCCAATAGGGCTGATATGATTTCTAAGTGGCGTTTTGGTAATTTTTAATATGTCATAATCTGTCATTTTTTTCATAGTATTCAGTAATGTTTACAATTTCATCTATGGACCACCATAAACATCGTGAATTTACTGATTTTGCCTTTGAACAACTCGAAAACGATAACGATTTTTTTAAGAAAATCATCTTTTCCGATGAGGCTCACTTTCATCTGAGTGGTGTGGTAAATAAACAAAACTGTCGATTCTGGTGCGAAGAAAATCCACAATTTATTCATGAACAACCATTTCATTCACCTAAATTGACAGTTTGGTGTGGTTTTTGGTCTGGTGGAATCATCTGTCCGGAAACTGGCAGCACCGTTACTGTCAATGGAGAGCGGTATAGATCAATGATAACCAACATTTTATGGTCACAATTGGAAGAAGATGATCTTAACAACTTCTGGTTCCAACAAGACGGGGCTACGTGTCACACAGCACGTGCAACAACCGAATTATTGCGAGAAAGCTTTGGAGATTCGATCATTTCAAGAAATTGTGACATTGAAGGACCTCCAAGAAGTTGTGATTTAACACCATGAGGCCACTCCTTGTGGGGTTATGTGGGGTTATTTGAAGTAATTGGTCTTTAACAATAAACAAGACTTGATTTAGTGGAAAGGGTGCTCAAAAATTGGGTTCATCGAATTCGTTCCTGCAAAGGAAGTCGTTAAATAAAAAACATTTGAATTTCCTTAATAATTAGTGTGTTTTTTTTTAAAGAAATCATATCATTATTATTGGAAAATCCTATACAATTCCAGCCTTTCTGAGAGCATGCCCGTAAAAGAGGTGTCGTAAGAAGATCCATAATCGGAGACGGATTCATAAAAAAGCTAGATATGTTCTCGCGACCTTTCTTTTATCTTATAATGGAACTCATCGAGCTTAAGTTAGCATCTGCGATGATAAATTTTTTTATAGTGATTTTTTATTCTTCCATGATGGTTCGAATGCCGAAATGTACTTTTTGTACCACCGAAGACGGTGAACGCAGTGAACGCCCAAAAGCGGTTGTTACCCATGAAAACATCAAAAAAATCCACAAAATGATTTTGAACTACCGTAAATTGAATTCGAATGAAATAGCAGGAATTATAACGATATAAACTGAGCCTGTACATCATATCATTCACGAATATTTGTTGGTGATTCGAAGCAGTGTTTGGAGATGTTCAAGCGCAATAAAAGCAAGTTTTTACATCGATATGTGATAATGGATGAAACATGGCTCCATAATATTACCTCGAAGTCCAATCGAAAGTCATTCGACGACGAGCCCTCTCCAATGCGTGGAAAAACTCAAAAGTCGGCTGGCAAGGTAATGGCGTCTGTATTTTAGGATCAATAGCGCTATTGGACGGTTTGAAGAACGAAATCGCCGAAAAACAGCCGTATTTGTAGAAAGATAACGTGCTGTTTTACCAAGGCAATGCAAAAATCCATGAATTGGGCTTCGAATTGCTACCGCATCCACCGTATTTTTCAGATCTGGCCCCCGTTGACTATTTCCTGTTCTCAGATCTTAAAAGAAATCTCGCTGGAAAGAAATTTTCGTCGAATGAAGAGGTGATCGCCGAAACTGAGACCTATTTTGAAGTAAAGGGCAAATCTTACTACAAAAATGGTATCGAAAAGTTTGAAAGTCGTTATAATTAGTGTATTCTCTTGAAGGGAACTATGTTGAATAAAAAAATGAATTTTGACAAAAAAATGTAGTTTACTATAGTATGCCGGGGACTTGTCCATTGACCTGTTATATTTTATTCTAAGCCGCCGTGCAGTTCATTCTTCGACAGTTTTTTTTAACACATTGAAAATATAGCGGATATGGCATAACCAATTCTTTGGTGTTTTTAGAGTGACGTAGAAACAATGAGAAACGACATAAGATGCGGCAGAAATGACTGTAGTGGGATGTCTCTGAAATAATCTCATTTGTCTCTTGTAAAGCCTCTGTATGGATTTACTTACTATTTAAGTACCCTCTTGAAGATCAGCTTCGTCCAAAAGGATTTTAAAGATCTCTCGATATCGAATAATGTATGTTACCTTGAGTCAGTTTCTTCACGGAAAATCATTTCTCTCCCTCGCCGCCATTGCTACTATATAAAAATGCAACAACAAAACACACACACTTTTCTTAACATATAGATTTTATTACAATTATTACAACTATGGAACTATATTTCTTCTAAATAATTAAACTATCCTTTCACCATAGTCTTCCACTCGCTGCATCAATGTTCGCCAGCTGCTCATCAATCCAAAGCCTCAATGCGGACACTTTCACGTAGACGCCCGGATAATCCTTTTGCGCACAACCAATACCCCACGACACAATGCCGTACAGTGTTGCCACACCACGGTAGTTGGCGACCAACGGACCACCCGAGTCACCCTGACACGAATCCTTACCACCATTCTTGTAGCCAGCGCAAAACATCTCCGCCGTTATGGGTACAACATATTTATAATTCTGCACGCAAGTCTCGTGACGTATCAGATTCACATCCACGTAATTCAACAACGCCGATACATAACCCGTCTCACTGGTGAGACCCCAACCGCTGACAAAGAGTTTCGCTTTCGCCGCCAATTCAGTGTGTGCCGTTGCCAACGCCACTGGTTGCACCGTCTGTGTGTACTGCAACTCCTGGGAGAGTTGCAACAGAGCCACATCATGATTGTGCGTGGCGGAGGAGTAGCCAGCATGTCTGTATATATGCTGTACAGTAAGCAATTGTCCACCGTAAGCGTGATGTGAGGAGCCAGCGCGTACTTGGAATGCATTCGCCAGCATCGTTGGCTCTACACAATGCGCTGCTGTGATGATGACATTCGGCCGTATGATTGCACCGCCACAAATGTGATGTCCTTTGTACTGCACAGAGACTTGATAGGGAAAATTGAGTATGGATGTGGGCAAACCGCCTACAATGCGGCCGTCAATGAACCACTCATCATCATCATCGTCCGCGTCGGTGGCGACGCTACGAGCCGCTGGGTGCTCATTCAACTGAACGACGGCTGGAGTATCACTCTCGACTTGTACTTGTAATTGTTGCACCGCCGGTGTAGCTTGGCTTGAATAATGACTGTGGCAAAGGCTGAAAATCAGTAGAGTGCAGTAGAAGCGCATTTTTTTCGTAAACAAATATAATTTTAAGATTTTTATTAAGTACTTTGTTGTCTGGCTGTGATTGAAATGATAAACTTATTCAAAAATTCTTTACTTTTTATACTTTTCCACACGCCTTATCTCTCCCGTGTTGCTTATCTAGCGTTAAGACGCCCACTCGCTACGCATGTGAGCAATTGAATTACGGTAAAGTGCTCATATCGCCAGCATTGAGTGTCAAGAAACTAGTTTGAAGGCTATTTTCATATCTTTTTATGACTTTCTTCTGTTTACCGAGCAGGCGAAATTTGCTTACTATTTAGTTGGCGTTAACATTTAACGGTATTTACAATTAACTTTACTAAATATCACTACTTTGCATTTCATTTGCGCTGAGAACAAATATTTAACAAGTGCTTAGCCCGTAAAAAAAACCGTAAATTTTAATAAAAATATATATGATTCTTGTTGTTTTTGGTGTAAAAATTTATTATTTGCAAAATATTTTTGCGAGTTATTTAAGCACAAAGACCATGAAATTCAATGGAAAGTTCAAGTTGTCACCTTTAGGTCACCTTTAGGTTATCAGATTCTTTATGCAATCATTTTGAAGGTAAGACCCAGTAGCCTAGAAATAGTTTTTACCTTTTTTTCTTACATAAGATTGATTCTGTAATTATATAAAAGAAATGAAAATTTAATTAATTATTTAGGGGCTTTGCCTTTGGGTGTTGCTTGCATAAACGATTTTATTATACTTAAACAGAAAAGTGTTTCGCCTGAAATTCTCCACCAGTTGAGATAACAAATGGTATTGGGGCTATATGATCCAGTCTATCGATCTTGCCAGTTCCGACTAATGATTAATACATTACAAAGGTACAACCACGTAATTAGCTTCGTTCAAATACCTCAAAATCTCAGACACTAGCTTTCGCTCAAACAGACTAACATTAGTTAAATAAACTCAGCGCGTCATTCTAATCATATCGGTAATAATTATTTTGGTGGGTCTATCTCTTCTACTTCTGATTCATATTCATAAAAGGTATACAAATTAATTTTCTGTAATTTTGGATGTTAGTCAAACAGGGCCTCTAACCCTGACCTTCAAAATGGTGGCTCGTAATGCTTACAAATCGGCAATTGCTGAAGATACATTTTCTGGGTCGGCGAAAACCTCTAATATAACTCTTTGAATTCGCCTTAGACAGGGTTATACATTTTGCCGTTTCCAAAATAAACCTAAATAAAATACATTTAAAATAATTTTTTTCATGAAATTCCTTTTTTATTATAAATTTTATTGTACAGTATGAATTCAGGACCATGTGTGAACAACTATTATATTATTCAAGTGAGCGCCTCATGAATTTTTTCCTAACTTAGATTCGCTTGGGGTTATTCTCGACCACTTCTGGCACGTATTGGGCCATAACTATATGTTCGAATATTGATTTTTAAGTGCTCAAGAGTTAAAGGCTTATGGCGTAGCTCCACCATAAAGAGTACAACGACGTTAAATCGCACAATCTCGGTGGGTAATTGACATCACTGTTATGTGGCATATGACACCATCTTGTTGGAAGAACACATTGAACAAGTCGTGTTCTTTAATTGAGGGCTAAAACAAAGGCGTTTTTTTCGCTAAAGATAATTTTGTTGGAAAAAACGCTGATCACCGCTTTTTGTTCAAGCACCCAATCGACGTCAGTACGGCGTTGTGAATATTCGGCTGTCTTCAGTTGTTCTGTGCGCTGAACTCAATATGGATGTAGGTGTAAGTCCAAATGCAAGATGCGCCATAATGTGTCGTAAGAAAGTTCCAGCTCTTGAGAACGTCAAGAAATATATATATTCGTGTCTCCGGTTACGCTTTCACTTAATGTGATATGAACGCTTGAGATAATGGATCAGTGGTAAAAGAATCCGCATGAGGTTCGAGATAGAACAAAAAAAAAGAAAATAGTTCGATGGCTCTTACTTCATCACGTTAATGTTAAAAAAATGATTTATTCAGAATTTCAATCAAATTCAGAGCCAGTTCTACGCGTCATTGAAGAAACTTATAGCGTGTGACTAGCGATAGTGATATTTTTATTTTTTATTTTTTTTTTTTATTTTTTATTTTTTTTCTGAATGAACAATATGTCGAGAATATTATGTACAAATTTTAAGTCAATCCGAGTAAAACTAACGGAGTTACAGCGTTTCAAACGACCGGCCGTGCTACCTGATTTTTATACCTGCCCGATACCCCTATTAGAAAGCAGCTGCAATTTCAATTTTATTGCTGGTTTATTTCGAATTTTCACGTATAAAAAACCTTAAATCAGTTTTCCCGAAAGCGTCTTTTTCGAAATCAAAATCTACTGAACCGATCCTTTTGAAAATTTGAACATTACTTCTTCACATAAATCAACAGGTAATCAGCAAGAGTTTCTTTTTTCATCTTTTTCTATTTTTTAATAACAAATTAGCCGCAATTTTTTTTAGCTAAAATCGCGTTTTTACTTCGAAGTGCTGTAAAAAATAGAAGAAAAAAAACTCTTGCTGATTAGCTCGAGAAATACATCACCTTTAAAATGCATATAAATTTTCTTGTTTCAGATAATCCGGTAACGAGTTATAATGTACACCGCAAAACCATTTTTTTTCAAGGCACCTCTGGAGATTCACCGTCACCGGCGTATTTATTAATATTTTTCTTTGAAAAAAGTTGTACAATAATATGTAATAAAATTTAACAAAATTATACTATTGATGTCGCCGAAAAAAAATCATAAAAATATGCGTTTTTCTCGCCTTTAAAACCCTAACCCTCTTATAAATATAACGAAGCAATTGCCTACTCAAGCATAGAAAACATAAAATCAGGTTGTTTTAATGGCTCGTAGGTAAGAATGATGATGAAAAATACCACTTTGTCAAGTTTAATGAACAGTTTGGAGCTAATTGTGTGGAATTTATTGGTTGTAGTTACAAAAACTTTGTGGGAAATCATAAGTCAAGAGTAACTACTCTGAAGTTGTTATCAACATGCTAGAGGGTATCAAAAACTTCGGTCGGTTGTAATTTGTCCATCAAAGCGCATGACTTTTATTTTGGCGCAATCTTTGTTCCTTTAGCGAAGAACAACAATGGAAGCGGTTTCACCAGGAGCTAAAAAACTATTGAAGAGATGTATCAAGGCTTAATTTGCCATTGGTCCTAACGGATCATGAAGGTGTGGTAAATTTACAGTTTTACAGTTTGAAATCGATAATATAAAAAGGTAAGTAAGAAAGGGTGGGAAAAAGGTAAGTAATCAAAACTTCAGTATTTCGATTGCATATTTAATATCAGTTTTTCAGTAATTTAATAAATTATCGACAGTTGGTCCCTTATGAAATAATATACCTATGCCAACGAATAATCCAATCATCAAAATATATTTTCAATCCATTTTCTGGAATCCACTTCTGTTCTCGTCACAAATTCTTTTTTATGTTTTTCATCAACTGAAAACGGTAATATGAGGCCTTGGAAAGAAAAGGAAGTTGACCGGCAATTCGTTCACATTGATAGTTTTCTCAAATGATTCGTTGTCTTTATGCAAAATCTATGAATTTTCTTCTTCTTCAAAATTGACATTTTTTGAATTTGCTCTCTCAAATACCTCGTAACACTTAGATAATATTCTTTAGTTCTCGTCTGACCATCGGGAAAGAATTCAGCTTCCACGAAACGACGATAATCAAAGAAGTCAGTAAAATAGCTAGACTTTGGCTCGACTTTGGCGTAGTTTTTACGGTTTTTGCTCAGTTGGAAGACGCCATTCCGGAGAGTGTTCCCTACTTTGCAAATAAAACTCGTTGATCCATGCTTTATTATCGGTAGCAATACGACTAATGAAAGTGGGTCTAAATTAAAACTGAGAATTAAGGCCGAAACATTCGTTTATATTTGCGCCTTCGAATGCACTGTACTCATTTTTGATGAAGTGCATTCACCGCAAGCAATTTTTCAGCTGGTTCAGGATAGAGCTCTAAAATGTAGAACAATCTTCTGGACTTGCATCGGCTTGTACAGGGTTGTCCAACAACAACAAAAAAGCCAATTGACATAATCAACGAGAGAAAGATTATGCGGCCGAGAAATTTCTCTCGCAATGAAGCCATATTCACTTGCGTTTTGTGGCGTGTGCCACTATCTTGTTGGAACCCCATATTGTCCAAGTCGTGTTCCTCAATTCCAGACCAAAAAAAGTCGGTTATCAGAAATACAGTGACAGTCTTGCCATTATAGTTTTTAAAGGTCGGTGTAAGGAAGTGCATACTCTAGCGAAAAAAAAACTCATATACTTCGTGGATAGAAAAATGTAGTAGGCACGGAAATTTGACAGATGATTTTCTATTGTGAACAGCACTTTACAAAGGAAGAAGATATGCCGACGTAAATAAACAAAACGAAAAACATGAGTGGAGCGCGGTAAGTATTTGTCGCTGAATATGTAGTCTTACCTTTTACATGGCTAAAAATAAATAAAAGGTGTAGGAATTGATGAAAAATATAAAAACTTTACATAAATGACTTTATAAGCTTGCTTTAATACGCTGGAAATTAGTCTTCATCTTCTCTCTCACCGGTGTTGACGTGCTTTCGTATATGTTTAAAAACTTTAGAAAATGGAATTTTTTTCGTTCGAGGTGCGTAAAAAAATTTTTCGCGCATCGGTTTTTTGTACATTTTTATATGGAGTTTTTGGTTTTCATTAGCGCTGCATACCGACCTTAAAGAAGTAAGGTCAAATCACACCTCCAGAAAAAAGAGCGCACAGGCAGTAAGTATTTTTAAAATTCCCTAAGCACAGCTCCAAACGAAACTATAGGTTTTCGCAGTAAAAATAACAGCTGGAACGATAAATTGTCGTGTCTTAGCGGAGAGTAAACAGACTGCCCACTGCGTAACGATGAAAATTGTCGCATCTTAGTGAAGAGGAAACAGACTGAACACTTCGCAACGTTCCGATCGACCAAAACTCGTGCGGGATTGAATACATACCGAGAGTTGGAGAGGGAAGCGAGACGCATATGAGGACAAAAAACGAAAGAGTTCGAGAAACGGGAGTATGAAGAGCTTCTGAAGCTGGCCAACAGGGGTTATGCTCGAAAATACTACGAAAATATGCGGTAACCTACTGAAGTTTTCAAGCTCCTCATGCTATTCAAAACACAGACTTAGATCATTATTAAACTTGCGCACAGAAATAAGTAAGAAAAATCAACAGCACCAACTCTAAGGTAGTCTTGGTGACAAAGAAAAATTCATTTATTTTTTCAGTGCCTCTAGCTTTGTTGTATTTATAATACTAATATTTTACCTTCACCATTTACTTTACTTTTTAATAATTTTAATTCTGCAATATAATACATTTCAAATTCCGAATAAATTTTTGGAATACCACAGTATCCATCTTTGGCTGTATTTGCATTTCGCCTTGGGGTTGGTTAATGGCCTACTTTTAGTTGGCTTCCAATTTGCATATGTATGTAACCCAATATGTATATATATGGTGAAATCACATAAGGAATGGAAAGCGTATTTTAATTAACAACGAGAGAAAATGTTGCAACTAAGTTGAAAAAAAACCGAAAAAAAAGGTTTGATACATATACTCGTACATACCATAATAAGTGTGTATTTGTGCTGATAATTCATTTGTAAATATTCACTTGCATGTGTTGATGTATGTAATTACATGCCACACGAGATGCTGCCAACAAAAGATATCTGCAAAATTTATGCATTATTTTTCCAAAGCAAAAATTTTCAAAATAAATATGAAATTAAATTCGAAATAAATACGAAAGGAGTATGAGATATAACAGCACACACACATGCACACTCACACACAAAAAATACAAGCAAAAATCAAAACTGGAAAATTGAAGTGAAAAACCGAACCCAAGCAGAGAGGTCAGTCAAGTAAGTTGCGCCCATTAACTTGGCCTATGTTGATGTGTAGCCCGCCTTGAAGTAATGTATATGTGTAGTATATACGTATGCATGGTGTGTGCGTGGGTGTTTACATGTATACCGCAAACGCCCCCCAGCAAGTGCCCTTTAAAAATAACAATTGACATGTTGCCTCAGGCCTGTAACGGGCAACATGCTGTGCGCTCTGACCTCGTCCCAACACTGAGTTGTTGGTAAGTTGAATTTTGTATTTGCATGCATTCTCCATTTTGTATGTATGAAAACATTGTTTATATGAAAATTTGTTGTATAAAACACAATATAATAATTTCTCAATTTCGGTTTGAGCATACACACAAGTGCACATAACATATTTAACCAGTAGTTAAATGCACTAGGTTAGAACTACTTCGAAACTAGTAAGGGAAGGAAGTTCAATTAGACAGTCAACTGTATTTTTTTCATACAAGCAGCTGGTAGTTATTGAGTCTAGCGTTCCGCGTAAATGGTTCCACCCGGTTTTAGAAGCCCATAATACATCACGGCCTTCTGATCCAACCAAGTACAGAGCACGAGCTTTTCGCCATGATTGTTTGATTTCGCCGTTGATTTGGCTGGCTCATTTGACCCTTTGCGCTTAGAGTTATTGTAATGGATCCATTTTTCATCACCAATTACAATACCAGGACTTTCGGCAGCGTTTTTCTCATATTAATGCAATGAAGAGGAACTCCACGCAAACCACTGTTTCGGCACAAACCATATTGGACTGAAAAAAAAATATTCTGGTTTACTCTTAAAATGAAGTATACTCGAAGAGACGCATAATGACAGGAGCCTTCCAACGCTTGCTCGGAATATTGGAACGATGGAATAATAATCAAGTTACGCCATCTCTTGGCAAACAGCTCGAGTAAGTTATAGACTCAATACATCATGGACATTTCAACGAGATGAATATACGTTTTCAGGAGTGGGCTAATTCCATACAAATTCAAAACCGATAAAGAAATATTAGTTCCACTTTGAAGCATAGAGACTGTTTAAATATCTTCACTTGCCCTTCGAGTCAGTTCAACCTCTTCGTTTTGGAGCTTCTATAGTCAGCCGTTCTGTACTCTCGTCCTTGGAGTCTGCTACCAGCAGTTTCGTCCTGAATGAGGCTTTGGTGAATGCTAAGCTCTTTTCTCAACCTTTGACAATTTCATCCTCTTCAGAGTGCCTTGACTTTATCCTAGAGCTTTTGATTTCATTGCCTGCATATTGTCTAAGATTGAATAGTTTGTTTTTGTTTTCCTTGTGCGGTTGTGTGTCCGTCGGCGTTCTTTGACTTCGCTTCGTGGCCGGCTCTAATCGTTTTTTAGCTCCTTTGGTTTTGGGAGGATCGAGCGTGAGTCTTTCTTTTCAGCAGGTTTATTTAAATCTGAGACTTTCGGTCACTTTTGTCTTCTTTTATTCCTTGAAGGCTAGGGTTCACGATCTTCATTTGGTTCACTTCCTCTGATGTCAAGGTTTGTTTGCCCTCAACCCTGATGAACTCCGCGTCTTTCGGTCACTTTATCTCACAAATGGCAGTGTCGTTTCCTCAGTAGCTCGTTTCATTTCCCATTGGCAAGCTCTCAAATAGTTTGTAACTGCCTATTAGCGGAGATCTATAGTCAGAATTTTGGTATCACTCCTCTTATCCTCTATCGTCTTGTCCTAATTTGCAAATTGCTAACGGAATTCTAAGGTGACGTTAGTGCCTGTTCGCTCTCTGTAATGTCCTCGGTCACTGTGCTGGCTGTGTTTACCTTCTTGCTTGTGGCTACTTTCCTTATAGCTAGTTTGTCGAGGCGACCTGTTCGTATCCGTGTTCCTGCTTCTTCGTCTTTTACGCTGCCTTCTTTTTCTAGGCTGACTGTGTACATTGTGAGGAAACACTTTAAACGTTGTCCTCGTTCTATGGTGCGTGAGCGAGGCATCTCAATAAGTGAAGTACTGTTTTTTGCTCTCTTGCTGGTGTGATCTCCTTTGTCTTCCGTTATTCTTCTTTCGTTAGATGTTCCCCGTATGTTAATGAGAAAGCGGTAATGCTGAAAATGCTATTGCTTCAGGCTAGAGCCTGCCATTTCTGTTGTGTTGTAGTTGTTGTTCTTATTGGTTTTGTTTTGCTTTGTCTTTTCCTAACGATTAATAACCAACCTTGACGCACATCGCAAACTAAATTGTTTATTGTAAATTCAAACTGTACGCTACGGCAGCGTCTCTTGCACAGTAAGGCCATGGTTCTTTTTCGAGGTAGCCCGGTATCAGAAAGGCTCCGATCAAATTTAGTTGACGTTTTAACCCTTTTTTCTTCAACCCAGTCAATGGGCACAGTTCGCATAATACCTCGACTTTGGATGGGGACAGTTCTTTCTGTCCGTATAACGGCTCCATCAGGAATCTAACCAATAGATTCAAAAAAAACCTTATAAAATAACTGTATCTTTTTAAACGGTCCTAAATTAATGAAAACTTTTACGGTAACTAAATACTCATAAAAAAAATAGACATAAAAAATAAAAATGTTTGGTTCGTATTAAGAAAGTTGAAAAAGTATGAAATATACTTGAATTCAGTTGAATTTTCTTCGATCTAGTCCGATTACTAGCAAAAAATTGTATTTGAAAACTAGTACCTCTCCTGACCAGGTAGATATTTCACTGGGCTGTGAGCATATCCTTTCGAAGGGAGTTGTCATTTGTCTTTCGGCTTTCGACTTTCGAAGGCATCTCCACATGCCTTGTTTTCCATTTTATTGCGCTCATATTTTCTAGCATTCAGCCGGGAGTTGTAAGCAGTTGTTGAGGGCATTGAGCGATACACAAGCGTATATGTATATCCATATAAATATATATATATACGAATAGTGGCTTGTTGTTGACAGCTTGTTGCAAGCAATGTGCACCCACTCAAAGGCCAATTAAAATTTGTACTCTGGTTACGAATTGAATGAATGAATGGTAAATGTTGACCAAATTATTGTTATTGTTATTGTTATTGTTATTGTTATTGTTGTAGTTGTTGTTATTTATACTTTAGTTGCCTGTGTTTATTTAAAATTTTGTCCAAAAATTCATTAATGGCAAAGCAGACTGTACAGCAGAGAAATGTATGAGTGCTTATATATACATACTCGTATGTGCATGGAAGCCAAAGGATAATTGCCGGAGAAAATATGAAACTAATTTTTTTTTTGTTTGTCTACACAAGTGAATCGTAATGTTTTTAGATAATCAGTTATTTTTGTATTTCTAATTTGCAAAACAAATTTGAGGTTAAGACAATGGAGCTTGAAATTTTATTTTCATTTTGTAGGAAAGAAAAAGTTGCTGAACTCTGACCAATCTACTGTATGTAAAAATAAATAACGAAGAGGATGTAAACACATAACAAGGTTTAGCCCAGAAAAGATAGCCCAAATATATATATGTATATGGATCAGCACAACCTTATGTATTTCGGCTTACATTTTTCGATTTTTTTGTAGCAAAAACCTTCCCGGGAAAGTTTTTCCTTTTTTCACCAATAGACATCGAACTATGAAGATAAGATAGCATACAGTAAGTCATAACAGCAAAAGAAAACCTTCTGTCTGGTTTAAACCACCTATTTCTTCCAAAGTAGGAAAGATTGAGTGGCAGATATGGCTATAGGTAACAAAGGGTAATCCAAGTAGAGGTACCTTTTTCAATATTCTTTTTTTGACAGATCAGCGTGAGTCGTGTCCAGCTTTCATGTTATTTTTGTTCAGCATTGTTTGGCATTTCATCATGGAAATACTTACGCCTGAACAACGTTCACAAATCATTCGGCTTTATTACAAGAATTCACGTTCTGTAAAGAATCGGCCTACTGAGATTACTATTCGCAACATCATCACCCGTTTTGAGACCCAGCATTCATTTTTATATATTCTTCGACCGAATAGACTACGTCCAGCACGCAGTAAAGAAAATAAAGCGGCCGTAGCTGAGAGTGTACACAAAAACCGTGGAGAGTCGGTTGGGCGCCGTTCGCACCAACTCGGACTGACGCATGGAACGACTTACGTCGAGGTCTTAAATTAAAAATGTACAAGATACAGCTTGTGTTCGAACTGAAGCCGCTCGAAATTCCCAAGTGATATCGCTTAGCTCTATGGGCTCTTGAAAAGTTCCAAGATGATCCGATGTTTTCGAGCAAAATTTTGTTCAGCGATGAAGCCCATTTCTGGCTCAATGTGTATGTAAACGAGCAAAATTGCCGTATTTGGGACGAAGAGTAGCCTGAAGAGGGGTTTGGTTTTTGGTGTCGGATCATATTTCTTCAAAAATGATGCCGGTGAGAACGAAACCGTCAATGGCGACCGTTATCGTGCCATGATAACTGACTATTTGTTACCTGAAATTGAAGCTCGTGGTCTACGCGACATTTGGATTCAACAAGACGGCGTCACTTCCCACACATTGCATCAATCAATGGATTTATTGACATAACGATTAGCCATCTAGATCGTGTGATATCACACCGTCAGGCTTTTCCTGTGGGAATACGTAAAGGGATTTAGGCCTTGGAGCAAAAAATCACGCGCGTCATTCGCCAGTTACCAGTTGAAATGCTTGAACGAGTCATTGAAAATTGAACTCAACGGATGGACCATCTGAGACGTAACCACGGCCGACATTTGAAAGAGATAATCTTCAAAAAATAAATGCCAAAGAAGGTTCTTTCGAATTCCCCATTAAATTTAAATTTTTTATGTTTTTTTCTTTAAAACAAGAGTACCTCGATCAGATAAAATGAAGATTTTTCAACTGTTACTTTTTAAAATTTAACTTCAGTAAATATCACTTCACCTTCCGAAAACGGATATGCTTTGTTTTTAAGAATTTTCTGTTATTTTGATGTTTTCTCTTTTTATTTTATGACTTTTTGATTTATTGTCCACGTTTTGTGTCAATAAAATATGTTTGCGATCATCTAGCGGGTTTACTGCCATAAGAATAAAAAGGGGTTGCAGTAATTCTTAGCTAGCAGGCAATCCACTCTTTTTTTAACACAAAAGGTAAACATGAATCAAGAAATTTATTCGCCTTAAATTTGATTTAATTTAAATGCGGAATCTGTATTTTTTGTGCATTTTTTACGACTTTGTTTTTATGCCGACACATTTTGTCAAATGACCATATTTATCACCGAGTTAAATCTATTTTTGTGCTAAAATTTATGGGATGCTCGTAAAGGCATAGATGGGAAGGGAAGTGTGTGTATACATACATATCTACATATAAATTTTTGTTGGTAAAAAAAATTACTTTAAATATATGTATGTATGTATGTTAAATAACCTACAAAGCGAGATTATGGTGGTTTTTGAGTAGTTTTTCCAACTGAGCTCTCTTTAAACCACCTAACCCTAATGCCATTTTCTTTGCTTCCATCAAGACAAATATTTGTTTCTCAATATTTTACCTGCTAATATGGTGAGTGGGCAATATTAGAAATGATTTAAATTATTAGCATTAAACTCAATAGGTATCAACTAAGACCTTTTCGGAAGATAGCAAAAAAAAGGGGATTTCGAAGTCAATGTGCTTCCTTAAACAATATTATTTGTACAAAATTTGGGAAATTTCTGCTTCAAGAATAGCAGCAATGCAAAATTATTTTACTTTTAACTGGAAATTCAACAACTTCATGATTACAACTCTAAACCGTCTACCAATCCCGGTAATCTCATCGGATACACCGAAGGACAAATGCTCTTCAAAAACTTCAGCGAAGAAAAGCGTCCGAATAAATGAGTAAAAAATGTTTAAGTATATTCTGTACTATGAATAACGTGTAGTTTGAATGGCACTGTGTACACATTCTCTTTTTCTTCATTGGAATAGCGCGCCAGTCGAAATGAAAACAGATCCTTCTCAATCAGATATTTACAATTTAATGTGATATAGTTCTCTTCTTTAGCTTCCCCCGGCTGATGGAATACCTTATATACGTGGGTTAGCTACCATATCCGGGTTAAAATAATTTTTTTTTTGGAAAAACAAAGTGCCAATTATCTGATACAGTCTATTTCTCAAACTCTGCTACTTTTATTTGTCCTTGCCAATGCCCAAAGCTCCATAAATTCTTCGCAAAACTTTTCTATCGAAGATGTCCAAAGCCGCCTGAATGGCTGTTTGTCATTTTTCACGCTTTTGAAAAATATACTAATGGGTGATCCATTTCGAAGTTACCTACTTTTTTAAAGAAAAACACACATAAAATTCAAATTTAATGGGGAATGTTTATTATCATTCGAACGAACATTCTTTGGCATTTATTTTTCGAAGATTATTTCTTTCAAATGTTGGCCGTGGCTACGTCTCAGACATTGGCGGTCGAAATTGACGGTTACGCTCTTACCGGCATCATTTTTGAAGAAATATGGACCGATAATTCCACCGGCCCACAAACCCCACCAAACCGTGGTTTTTTCTGGATAAAATGGCAGCTCTTGAATCTCTTCAGGTTGTTCTTCGTCCCAAATGCGGCAATTTTGCTTGTTTACATACCAATTCATCGCTGAACAAAATTTGATTCGAAAACGTGGGATCTTCTTGGAACTTTTCAAGAGCCCTTAGAGTGAAGCGATGTCGCTTGGAAAGGTCGAGCTGCTTCGGTTCTTGCACAAGCTGTATTTTGTATGCTTTCAAATGAAGATCTCGACGTAAAATGCGCCAAGTCGTTCCATACGTCAGTCCGAGTTGCTGCGAATGGCGCCCAATCGATTCTTCACCGTCTTCGTTCAAACTCTCAGCTATATTATAGTAAAAAAAAAACAATGTAGACTTCTGGAGTTTAGTCTTGTGCCTCGACAGAGGACAACAAAGTAGCACCTGGTGGCAAAAGCGCTTGTGGGTTCAGCATCAAGCTGGAATTGTTGGTGATGTTGATGCTGGTTCCAAGCTGGACATATAATTGACGAGGGCGACAAGATTTTTTTTTTGCTGAACCAGATATCACAAAATAAAGCTTAAATACTCTCTTGTTCACTATAGAGCAGCTCAGAGAGATCCTTCCGATACTGAAATTTCAGTTTCAGTCAAATTTTATGAGACTTACTTTATAACAGGTAATCAGAGAGAGCCTAATTCGAGCTAATGTTGTTGTTGATGATGATGTTGCTGTTGTTGTTGTTGTTGTTTTTGTTATTATTATTATTATTATTATTATTATTATTATTATTATTACTATTGTTGTTCTTGTTGTTGTTGTTTTTGTTGTTTTAGTTTAAGAGCAAGTACACATTCTCAGTATTCGAATTCGTCGAACAGCAGACCAAAAAAACGAGCCGTGTGGACTAGCCCAGAACAAACAGAGAGAGAGATGTCAGATGAGTAAGTTAAAAGAACATGCAGGGAGGTGATTAGGGTTATGCGAGGACACCCAAAGTGTGTCTGTTATGTATTGGGTATGTCGATTCTAAAACTAAAAATTTAGACTTATACCATGTCTACCATCTTATGCCAGGCTTACTCGGGATGAGACAACTCGACATCCTTGAATGGAATAAGTGCTGGTGGAATAATAGTGAGGCCACTCACTGCCAGATAGCTGACGAAAGTGTTGATTTACTTTTTGTAAACGTCGTTTAAAGTCTGATTATGACATATCGCCTTCAGAGGTTCTCTTAGGCATTGCTGTATCGAGTTCATGCAGTCATGTACATACATTTCGAGGTGTCAGTGGTGGTACTGATTAAGGTAGGTATCCGCAGGTGATCTGCAGACAATATCAGGATGTTTTTTGTCACAGATGTTCCATATCTATGTTGCCGCTTCGTGAGCTGGCTTAGATTTGCTCTTGTTCTCGTGTTTGTCGGTAGATCTTCAAAATATTTCTCAGTAAAAATAGAAACTTCTCATTTTAGGCAAAAATATACACTCTAATGATGATTCAGCAGCATAAAATGCATAAAGTCAGATATAGAAATATATGAAAATTAAAAACACAGCAAATTCAATGTCCCTATTCGCTGCGCTGCCCATGATTCCCTCACTGCACCACCCAGTCACTGGGTGCATATAAAAAAATATTTTCGCAGTCATTGTGGCACTTTAAATTGAATATATGAGACAGTAAGCGATGCTAGGGACAACTCTCAACAATAGTCAGTCACTCAGATTGTTTCGCACGCCACATATTGAACAATTCAATCGTGAATTCAAAATGCCATTGAATTGCCACATCCGCATCCGGACGCTATACCACAAGCCGTCGCCCGGGCGCGCTCTCAATGCCGCATTTCACCACAATCAATACCAGTCAATTGAAAACTCGAAGTGAGTGTTGACTTATAAGTGGAGTCTCCTCCGCTCTTCTGTGGAGTGTGTGGTGTAGTGTGGTGTGGTGTGTGCCAAATTGTTGTAATTGGCAAAATGAAACTTAATGGTGGGCAAAAAGTATATATATGTATACATATGTCTGTATGCATACGAGTATAAGCGTAATGAACGACAATACTTTGCGAAAGTAAAAACCATAACAATTGTGGCATTTTGAGAGAGAAACAACAACAAAACAACACAACATACAGTGCTGTGAAAACTGCTAACAGCACCAGCAACAACAATACTAATAACTGTACTTATGTGTGCGTGTGACAATCACACAATTAATTGCATTGCCCATTGGCTGTGATTGTATTGTCATTTGACAGCTGCTCGATCCAGCAGAGCGGCATGCGGATGGGCGAACGAACCCAGAACTGCCAGGCCCTCTGTTCAGCTCCATTTTGGTCGCAGTTGCTCCATTAGCTGCTCACCAACATTATATTGGCATATGGAAATTTTATTAGCCAGTTGTGGGCGGTGGAGTCAGTAAATATTCACCACACATATACACACATATACATATATAAATATATGTATTTTACAATGGAACAAGAACAACAATAATAATGCGTTAATGGTTTCAGTATTTTCGGTTGCAACTTAATTGTATTAATTTTTTGGAATTTGTTTCAAACCAAACAATTCAGTTTATTTTTGTGCTACTGACAATATGTTGAAGTCCACATATTTCTACGGGCATTAAAATTTGTTATTGTAGCAAAAGATGTTGAGTGAAAATAAAAAGCAATAAAATTGGTTAAATCAAATTTAAAAAATAAAAAAAAAACAAATAAATTATATATAAGTAATAGTAAAGTAAAACAAAAAGAAATATTTAGTAAAATTAAAAAAAAAATATTTTCATAGAACACTAGGCAAAATCAGATATATTTTAATCTGCCAATTACAGACTGGTACCCATAATAACCCTTATTATGTGAATGCGGAATATACGATTGTGTTCATGTTTGCTTTAGTGATTCTGAGGTTACTAAAACAAGAGTATTAAATTTTATTTTTTGGAAGAATTTTAATAAATTAATAAAAATATATAGAGACCAAAGACAAGTGCTCTTTATAATTTTTTTTTCAAACGAAAATTGAGAAAAAATTTGTACGGAATAAAATCAAATCCCAAAACAAGTAGAAAATTTCGAAATTGATAACAGTGCAGGTTTTCTAGCAACAAATGATCGAAACACCTCTTGAAATTTTGTTTAACAATGTAAGTTATCGATTATTTTAAGATCATTGCTGCTGTTAAATACCAAGCAGCGTATATAAAGGATGATCCAAGTAGAGGTAGTTTTTCCAATTTCGTCGTGGAAAGACTTACGCCTGAACAACGCTTACAAATCATTCAACTTTACTACGAAAATTCACGCGCGTTTCACTCAACTTATGGTCAACATAATCGGCCTGCTGATCGTGCTATTCGTAATACCATCACCCATATTGAGACCCGACCGAATAGACCACGTCCAACACGCAGTGAAGAAAATATAGCGGCCGTAGCTGAGAGTGTACCGTGGAAAGTCAAGTCGGCGCCGTTCGCAGCGTACAAAATACAGTTTGTGCAAGAACTGAAGCCGCTCGATCTTCCCAAACGACATCGATTCACTCTATGCGCTCTTGAAAATTTCCAAGAGGATCTGACGTTTTCGAACCAAATTTTGTTCAGCGATGAGGCCGATTTCTGGCTTAATGGGTATGTAAACAAGCAAAATTGCCACATTTGGAAAGAAAAATAACATGAAGAGATTCGAGAGCTGCCATTTCATCCAGAAAAAACAACGGTTTTTTGTGGTTTGTGGGCCGGCAGAATCATCGCTCCATATTTCTTCAAAAATGATGCCGGTGAGAACGTAACCGTCAATGGCGACCATTATCGCGCCATGATAACCGACTATTTGATGCCTGAATTTAAAGATCGTGAGCTCCGCGACATTTGATTTTAACAAGAAGGCGCCACTTCCCACACATCGCATCAATCTATGAATTTATTGAGAGAACACTTCGGTGAGCAGATAATTTCACGTTTTGGGTAGGTCGATTGATCACCAAGATCGTGTGATATCACAACGTTAGACTTTTTCCTGTGGAGATATGTAAAGCCTACAGTCTATGCGGATAATCCCGCTTCGATTCAGGCCTTGGAGCAAAACATCAAGCGGGTCATTCGCCAGTTACCAGTCGAAATGCTCGAACGAGTCATCGAAAATTGGACTCAACGAATGGACCATCTGAGATGTAGCTGCGGCCAACATCTGAAAGAGATAATCTTCATAAAATAAATGCCGTAGAATGTTCTTTCGAATGATAATAAATTTTTTCTGTGTTTTTTTTTCTTTAAAAAAGTAGGGAACCTCGAAATGGATAAAAAGGAATTTTGCGTGTTGATAAAATGTTGCTTTTTGAAGAGAAAAATTACAGTTGAAGCAAAAATTTGGCTTTCTGCCTCAGTAAATCAACCATCAAGGATTGGTATCCTAAGTTTAGACGTGGTAAAATGAGCGACGAAAACGATGACCGCAGTGGACGCCCAAAAGAGGTTGTTACCAACGAACGCATAAAAAAAAATCCACAAAATAGTACTCTAAAGATAACAACTGCCGCCCAAGCTCACTTTTAACAAAAAAAAAAAAAAAAAAATTATGAGTTGATAATTCGGAGAAATGTTTGGAGGTGTTGAGGCGTAACAAAACCGAGTTTTTGCGCCGATATGTGACAATGTATGAAACATTGCTCCATCATTTCACTCCGAACTCTAATCGACAGTCATTCGAGTGGAATGCACATGATGAATCCGTTCCAAAATCCATGAATTTGGCTCCGAATTGTTTACGTATCTACCGTATTCCCCCAAGCCGAACCCCAGTGACTATTTCCTGTTCTCAGATCTTAAAGAAATATCGCTGGGAAAAAATTTTCGTCGAATGAAGAGGTGATCGCCGAAACTTGGTCCTATTTTGAAGCAAAGGACAAATCGTAGTACAAAAATGGTATCGAAAAGTTGGAGGGTCGCTATAATCAGTGTAGTCTGTAATTATAAATACCAGCCGTAATGTATAATCATATTTGAGTCCCACCCTACCTCGCAATGCTCATCTATTGTCCGTAGCTCCTGTTGACGTCTTTCACCCTGCTCTTCGCTGAAATCAACCAGTTTTTTTTCGGAAAATCAGCTTGAATGCAAGCGCAGGAGATTTTCATTTTAACTTCATATTGCAGCTAAATTCGATATCATGCAATCAACAAACTCGACGTGGTAATCGGATTTTTTTAACGTAAGAAATTACTCATAACCAAAATAAAATTCCAAGCTCTGGATTTGACTTCATTCATTGCTTTGACCAAGTTAGAATATTTCGCAAGTTGTTATTTCTTTCAGATTCACTGAAAATTGGATTATTTCTCTCTCTAACTCTTTTTTGCTGAACGACTAGATCCTAATAGTGTAGTCCGGTTAAGCCATGGTTTCCTCATATTGCACGCCAGGAACTTACGGATTGTCTTGAGTACACAATTTTTTGTCTAAGTATTGATGATACGCAGTTTTTACAAAGTCCCTTATAGGTTTTCAATAGTTTATAAACATATATTCACCACAAATATACCAAAAACAATAGGGATCAAATACACATAATCTTCTTGATGAAGCCATATGGAAAGTACATAACATAATATTTAAGCTGCCACTTCATTTTTCTTTGTTGTATTACAAGATATTCAATTAAGAAAAAGAAATTGGTTCGTTAAAAATACATTGCGACAAGTTTACAAGATTTTCTGGAAAGAAGCCTGTGAGGAAAAGTGGTGGTTTTCGAAATAGTTATGACTACCGTTTAGAGTGTTTTTGTAATTTTTTCACTTTCCCAAAAATAAAATATAGTCCGATATAGTTCAAAAACTGAATAAACTGGCAACCCTACTGCGGAAATCTGGCAACTGAAAACTTTTTTGCAAAATTTGACGTTTTTGATGTTATACATACATGCTCCGAACGTTATGTTATACAACACGAGCGCTATTTGTATTGTTTACAGTAACTTAAAATATTAATCTCGACTAAAAAATGGAGTTAAATCCCGAACAACTTTCATCGCTGTGAATTAAATCAGCAACAGTGCATCGATGACAATAATAAAATTTTTGGCGATGATGCTAAATTAAGAACTAGTCTTCATCGATGGTATGCTGAATTCAACCGAGATCGTAGATCACTTCAAGATGAATTTCGTAAAGGCCGTCCAAAAGCAGTTGATCGTCATGTGAGCTATAGTGAGATTGAGACAACTATATAGGCATTGAGACAGCATATATACGTTGGATCCCACACAATTTTTAAATCGCTCAGAAAAAAAAGGCTCGTTTCGATTGGTCGCGAGAAATGTAAAAAAAAATTCAAATAGCTCTGCTTGGATTTATGTGTATGACCCGGAAGGTAAACAGCAGTCGACTGTATGTGTCATTCGAGATGAGCCGAATTTAACAGAAGTTGTTCGCGCACAAAGCTCTGTCAAGCAAATGGTAGTCTGGTTTTTTTGTTTTGAAAAACTAGACAAGCGGCAACCTTCCAACTAGAACAACGCAGAACATTAAATTCTGAGTGATACACAAAGATTTGTTTGCCAGCTGTTTTTCAAGTAATCAGGAAAACCAACCGCCGAAGGCTGATCACTCTTCACCACGACAATGCGAACTCTCAAACATCGACTTAAGTGATTGCATTTTTGAGTACTCAAAACATCGATTTGATGAGTCGTCCACCCTATAGTCCTCACTCGGCACTGAATGACTTCTTTTTACTCATGTACGTAAAAAATAAACTGAGAGGTCAACGTTTTTCGACACCTGAAGAGGCGTTTGATGTGTTCAGAACGCATATTTTGAAGATACCTCAATCAGAGTGGTAAAAATGCTTCGACAATTGTTTCAAACGCATGCAAAGTGTATATATCTTAATGGAGAATAATTTGAAAAACAATAAAGTGATTTTTAATTATTATTATTTTTGTTTGTCTTTTAATCCAGAAGTATAAAAGGCAAGGAAATCGAGGCGTTATGTGTGGAAAACATATTTATTTATTTCTCAAAAAAAAAAAAAAAAAAAAAAAAATGCTACCCTATGAATCCTGAAGATGGTATATACATAATTTTTTACTTCTAAGAAATGCCCTGCACTGCGTATACGTAACTTAGTTAACCCAAATTGTGGACCAAAAGTACGAAAGTGTTATTAGCCAACTTAACAGCTACAGAACGCTAACAAATGACATTTTTTTTTGGGACTTAATCAAACTTTATTGATGCACTCAACGTAGATTTGCTTTCCTTTACTTTGCTTTACTTTGTTAATGATCCAAATTTTCAAAAGAAGAAAAAAAATATACGACTAGTTGCTGCAATGCCTCACTCAACATTTGTTATATATACATATATATTTACATATAGCTGCTATGCTCTCTTGTGTGTTCGTGTGCGTGTCGTTGTGACATTATCGTGAAGTGTAAAAAGCCGACAAGTACATCCAAGTTAATATTTTAAAAGTATTTATTTGCACGCCATGCGAAAAGCGCCAGCGAAATGAAGTCACATTAAAGCAAAAATTCAAAAAAAAAAAACAGGAAAGAAGTAGAAGAGAATGAAGAACATAAAAAATGGCGTCTTAAGTAGCAGAGTAATTAATTTTGCATTTAATCCGACTACCGACACTCGCACGCGCAGCAACTTCCATGTCAGCACTCACGGCACTCAGTGCCGTAGCGCCGTTTGATGCCATTGCTGCTGACAGATTAAAACTCATTGTGTGCGTGTAGCTGTTGCCTTTGCTTTTATGCACGTGCCACGCCGTTGCAAGCAGCCATTGCAGCATTTTACTTGTCAACTTTATATGCATAATTTTATATATGACCCAGCATTAATATGCATTGTTTAAGTTTTCTACAGCAACGTAAATTTTTAATTTTTTCTCCTCAAAAAAAATTTTCTTCCATTTTCACTCTGCCATCTTCATATGCAAGGTAAAAGCGTACATATATAAGTACATAGGCATTTGCATGTGCTTAATGGCAGCGAAAGTATCAGTTTGCACTTTTGTAATAAATCGCATTATATTTTCTTCTTCTTCTTCTTCTTCTCGAGTGCTTTAGTATATGTTGCTCATAATTGTGATTTTATGGTTTAATTTTGCGGTCAACGCATTATTAATTGCTGGTTGTGCTTTAATTAGTGCGTTTCGAAGCCAAGCAATTTATTTGCTTTTTAACTCATGCTAAATGCAACTCGGAGGTGAGCTCTGCAATAGATGAGCTTCCACTCGGACTCACTGATTAGTAATTTTGATAGTATTTCAATTTGGGTAAAATTTGCGAAAAAATTGTTTCTAAAGTATTTTCTTCAGTTATTGCTACCTCGGGATTGTTTTTCTAAGTTCGCTGACGAAGGTGAACCATTGCGAAGTCTGCTTTCGGTTTGAGAGCTAATGGCCTCAACTTCTTGTTCGAACTTACATCAAGCGTGCGGAAAGAATTGTCCATGGCAACGTGCGAGTCCAGGCACTGCCCAGTAGCCGATATCATCGCTCAACACAATCAACATAGTCATACCAACCCCATTTCCATTACTCTCTAAGAAAAAATGTTCGCTCCATAAAATTTCTTTAGTTCTGAATGCCTACCACCTTTACCTCTTTGGCCCTCACTGTAGTATGTAGCGGTTCTTTCTGAGCGCATCTCTCTAGGGCGTTTGTAAATTCATATCATGAGGCAAGTTCTAAAACTGAATACTCGTCCTGCTTTACCCTCTGCTCTAGATCGTATAATCATCTTCCGACATCAATATTTTGTATTATACGCTAGATAGGACCTTTAACTTACGCTAATTGTGGTATTGGACGGAGCACATTGAGACTCAAATCGTTAGGAATGCGTTCGTCTGACCATTTTCTGCAAAGAAGCTGTTACATGCACCTTGTCAGTTCTTCGCCGCCGTATTTGAATAGATCTACCGTTAAGCCATCTTCTCCCGCCGTGTTACTATTTTCTAAGCAGGCAATCTCTATAAAACTTCATCATAGCCCGATGATGTAATATATATACCACAGTTATTGATTGGCGGCCGCAATAGCCCAGTGGGTAGTATTGCGTACTACAATGCGACAGGCCTGGGTTTGAGTCCAGGTTAAATTAAGTTTTATAAATACGGTCGCCCCTCGGCGGGAAATGTCAAGCCCTCCGAGTGCATTTCTGTAATGAAATAAAAGCTCCTCATAAAAATCCATCGGCCGTTCGGAGGTAGATTCTTCCATATGCTGCTAAAAGCATCAAGACGCAAAACCACAAATTGGAGGAGGAGCTCGGCCGAAAATCGCTTCAGCAGTTACACAGCGCCAAATATATATATCTACATATTGATTGCGGGTCGAGCTCATCATATCAGGGATTACTCTTTCACTACAATTCGGCAGGCCGGATAAGTATTTCCTCCATACACTAAGTATGCTCTGCTCATCGGTTATTAGATTACCTAATTAGGTCCTACATCCACTGAGTATTTTGGTAGACAATCACTTCTCTTTTTCATCGCACCAGCTCTTTTCGCCACTTTGTCGAAAATCAATTGAATGTGTAGCAATGGTGAGTAGAGAGCTTGAAATACCGTCCATTTACTAATATCGTGTTTTCTATGAGTTTTCTGAGAGAGTAGGTTTGCAAGTCAATTGTGAAACTGACTACCTGTCTGCTATGATTACAGTTTTCCGACGGCGTTCTTAATCAGGTGCTACAGATAATTCCTTCTTTTTTTTGGGTCCGCCGAATTTGATTAGCCTAAACACATCTAACTGGGGAAGTTGCGTCACGAAAACAGAATAAAAACATAAAAAAAAAAAAAAAAATCCACAAAATGATTTTGAATGACCGTAATTTGAAATTGAATGAAAGACCAGGTGCTCTAAAGATATCTTCTTAGTATATCTCGTATTATTCACGACTAGTTAGGTATGAGAAAGAAAAACAACGACGAGTTGATGATTCGGAGCAGTGTTTGGAGATGTTCAAGCGTAATAAACCCGAGTTTTCGCATCGATATGTGACAATGTATGAAACATTGCTCCATCATTTCACTTCGAAATATAATCGACAGTCATCCGAGTGCTCTGCACACGATGAACCCGCTCCAAATCGCGGAAAAACGCAAAAGTCGGCTGGCATGGTTATGGCGTCTTTATTTTGAGATGTGCATGGAATAATTTTCATTGACTACCTTGAAAAAGGTAGGAATACTAATGGCGACTATAACATAGTGCTATTGGAGCGCTTGAAGACGAAATCGCCAAAAAAAAAAAAACCGCCGCATTTGTTGAAAAAAAAAAGTGTTGTTTCACCAAGACAATGCACCGTGTCACAAATCAGTGAAATCGATATCAAAAAATTATGAATTGGGCTTCGAATTGCTTCCGCGAATATTTCCTGTCATCAGATCTCAACAGAACGCTTGCTGAGTAGAAATTTTCTTAGAATACAGAGGATCGCCGAAACTGAGGCCTGTGACAGAATTAATAAACTTGCCATTTTCTATCAATTTAACTAATTCGATTTGGCACCATCTAGCGGCCTATTTCAATATTTCACTCATCGTAAAAATAAATAAATGAAAGGAAACAGAACGAATGCGTGTACTGCCCTTTAAACGACCTTCTACTCTTCTTCTTTAAAATTATTTAAATTTGTTTGGAGGAAATTTTTTTTTTTTTAAACATATTTTAACTCAAATGTCTTATCGAAACTGGTCGAGGTATGAGTGAAAAGTCGAGCACTGGATTAGCGTGTTAATACAAAAGGAGGACAAGAAGAGGCAGAGAGCTAAAAGTAACCAAATGAAATGAAACGAAATCAAAATAAAAAGTGAAATAAAAATCAAATTAGGAAATTGCTACCACAAAGAATAAGATGAGAGGAAGTTGGTAAGTAAATGTATAAAAATCTACGAGTACATACAAAAAGGAAACGGATGTAGGGAATGGAAAGATGCTGACTCCTAAGGCGCAAATAAGCAATGAGCTAAAGAAAAAGAAAAAAAAGAGACAAGAAATGAAAATTGAAATGAAATAAAAATTCTGCAATTGGCTAAATCTAATTTAAGACAAAATCCACCAAAAAAGAATAAGAGAAAAAGCGAGGAACATGCTGAGGGTGTCTGGCCGTATACGAAATGCAAAAGCTTAAATGCCATCAGGCAAAATCCGCTCTATGGAAAAGTTAGCTTAAGGCAAAATTTATGCGCCTATTGAGAGAAAGACAAGCGAAAAGTTAACACAAACATACAAAGTGGAAAGAAGAAGGTGCCAGAGGAAAATGTTAGCCAAGGCTAAAGAGAGAGGCAGACTTTGGGAAGAGCGAACTGCCAAGCACTAGGTTCACACCGACACACTGCACCTGCTCCTTCCACCGAAGTGTCCATTATCGATGTTTGCTTATGTATATGCATCATATCCTTGCAATTCGCTCCTCTAAGCCAGCTCTTTTGTCCTTCTTTTATCGCCTGTGTGTTATACGCTTCACCGATAACTACTCTGCCAGGCAGTGCTGACAAAGGCAAAGCAAATAAACATGACACTTCGACATTTATAAAGGTTGACAACAGCTGCAGCCATTGGCGGCCGCGCCTACACTTGCATTGCATTTGATTTGCCGCCTATTCAGTTAGGCCTTAACCGTTATTGTTGCTTAGCTCCAGCATGAGACAATTTCTGCCATAAAAGAGTATAAAGTATTGTCTTTTATGCTTGTGCCAGCTGTCAGCCGTCAGAGGTCGATAGGCGCAACCGTGGGTAGCTTCGTGCCGCTAACCTAATTTCCGCTGTTGGCGTACGCTAAGGGGCAGCTCAAACCAAAGTCAGCCCTTAGTTGATGGCTAGTTTCTAAGCAAAAATTCTATTTCTTTGTAATTTTCTTTCATTTCGTGTCCTTTTTAGTCGCAGCACGATTGTCTACTTTAACTGTTTCTCCGTCCCATGGTATATGTGCTGATGTGGCTGAAATTAGAACAATAAAAACAATATTTATTCTTGTGTTTATTTGTGCCACATTGATAGCTTGCAAGGGTCATCAGTATTCCTTTTAGCCGAGACCTTTTGTTGGAGTTTTTTTCCTTTAGCGCGGAGTGGACTTTCCTATTTTTGAACCGACAAGGTCAGCTGGCTCATTCGCATTGGTCACGCATCGCATCATAGATCGCACTTACTGCTGAATAACTTTAAGCAGTCTGAAGTAGGCTGAAGTATTTTACTATCCCTTGGTAATAGATATCTATAACATTTCTGTAACATATTCTGTAACAAGTTTCGCGCCAAGCTAGCCGAATAGATACGCAGACGTTTGGGAAGGGTACCTTCGTATTGACAGCATTTGCTTATCGAGTTTTCTTGCTGGAATTCTCGTAAAATCCATATGCAAATATTAAATTGAAGTTGCAGAGAGTTTAACCATACGCGTAACTTAAATTTAGGTAAGGTTAGAAGAGTTTTTCGATTTGGGAACATAGATTAAGATAGAAGAATAGAGATTAAGGCCCTTTTTTGATCCTCATGAATCTTTCAGTCTCAGCTATATGCCAGAGGCAATCCTTAAAAATATCACCAAGAGCAGTAATATAACTGATATAAAATTGGTTAGCTATCCTCATCCTCAAGGAACTACAAGTGTTTCTGCATACTGCTCTAGAGAGGAGTAGTCCACCTGGAGCCTAATTACACAAAATAACAAAGAACATAAACCATAAGACCACTTCTGGTGTCATTATGACAAAGTTTGCCTGAAATTGCAACAGGAAAAGATTTTTTTCACCTTGATTTTATTTGAAACAATCTGTTGGTTGTATCTTCCTTAGCAAGCTTGTCGGTTTTTTAAATCTTCTTTATACCTCAGTACACCAATGGAGGAATGGTTTGCTCTGTTAAGTCATCTTCAACAAAGATCTGCGTCAGTGCAACGCGGTTATAAAGTTTATTCTCATCGAACCTAAAGACTTTGGTTCAATGAAATTTGATTCAAATATTTTTTGCAGCGTTCATGTTAGAGGAAACCTTCGCCTGAACGACATTGAAGGATATAAGGTGCAAGCTTTGTTGGTATATAAATTTAGATGATTCCAATATAAAAAGCTGACATTCAAGAGAAATAGCGGCTTTTGGTTACCTCAGACATTCAGAAGTACCTCGAAAACGGCTCTAACGATTCGCCAAACCTTTCTGCATAGGCAGGTAGGTGGATAGAAGTACTCTCTGAAGAGTTTTAAGATTTTGGGTACAATTAGCGCTGCAACATTATCTAAGACCTTCATAATCATGCTGTTTGTATCCCATATTCGTTTTCTGATATACTTGGACCAAATATGTTTCGTTACCTTACAGTTAGACATGGATTTCCATCGGTTCAATGATGATTGTTCTAATTGAGCTGGCTGGTTTCTAACAGACATGGTATTAATTCCATTACAGTTTCGTCAAGAGATGCTCTCGGCTTGGTTCGCTCGTCAGCTTGTTCGTTACAGAAATTGTTCCTATGAACTGTGAGCCAAGTTAAGGAGATGCACAGATGCTCAGGGTATTGCTATAATTGTTGACGCCACTTGAATTTAACATTGCAAATGATTAGCCGATCATTGCCACCTGACTATCGAAGTATATTGTTGCCTTCTTTATCCTCCCGTAGAGCTCTACATCCATTTTCTATACTTAGTATTTTCGTTTGGAAGATGCTAGCGAAGTTCACTAGACGGACAGAAAGGGAGATTTTAAGTTCTTCGGAAGATACCCCCGCCTCAAGAACACAGTCAATTTGAGATCCGCCGATGTTGGTCAAATGATGTCGGTGAGATGGTGTCCTCCTCTCTTACAAAACGTCTGCAGAATTCACATCTATGCATTGTTCTTACCCCGAAGCAACTATTGAAATCTTATTTTGTTGTGAGTTAGTTTCGCATATCGTCGATATATGTACTGTTCAGTATTCAAATAAATATTGAGATAGGGTTTCCGCCTTCCGAAATTATTTCTTGGGTGCAAAAATTAGTTTGGTCCCTTTTCTGTATTCCAAAAAGTGGAAAGTAAAATATTATATCATTCAAAGGATTGTCTACCGGAAGCGACTACTTTTTTCCATCTCTCTGGTAGTTTTTGAATACCATCACTAAAAAATGAGTTCTCTCTGTCATCCATCCAATCATTAAGCCATTTTTCGATTTCTTCAACAAACTCGAACATTTTGCATCCGTCGAAAAACACAGTCGTCCGAAGTATGAAGAATACGACAGGTGAGGTAAGACCTCCCATTTTCGCGTTTCAAAATAGTTTTTGACCGTTATGCCTTTCTCGTTATGCCTGTCTGTCGTTTCTGACCGTTTTTCCTGCAACGTATTAGTTTTAGTCGATAACGAGCTCAGTTTGCATTGGACACGGATTTTGATCCAGTAAAGGCTCCACTTCCTCATGCTCAAACTTTTTGAAGACGATTTTTGCCCTGGATGTTAAAATCGCCACTTCTGAAGCATCGAGACTACTATCTGCATGACTTATCGGTCGGCGCGGAATCACCAAGAACTTCCGAAGAAATTTTGATAGGCTTTAGCCGTACTTTTTTTTCTAATTAAAATAAAAAAATATAAAAACAAAACATCGCAAATTCTGTTTATATAAACAAATCCGGAAATTTTTTAAGAGGCAAAAAAATTGTTATCAGAAACCTTTCCAATCAAAGGTAATGGCTTCCAAGATCGGCTACAACTTTCAGATGAAGCCATCTTTTGAGAACAGACCGAATAATTTGTAAACCCAATACGATTTGTCGACAAAAACGCACACCACAATTTGAAAGGGGTGCTCCGTCGAAAACCATGTCAGCGGTTACAAAGCGCTAATTATGTATATTAAATTTATGATTCTCAAAAAATAACAGTTTCTTTTATGTCATTTCGTTTCCTTCCATTTTTCTCACGGTGTTTTTTCTTTCTCTTCATTCTTTCTCACTGTCTATTGTACGTCCAAGGCTCTTTTATTAAAACATTTAACTAAACGGTCAATGTGTCTTTATTTATTTTACTTCCCTAGCTCTGCTCATTACAAGTGCTCGAGTTTACTGTTTCTTTTAACTGTCCCTCTATTGCTTCATGCCACACTTTATTTCAATTTGTCGCCATTTCATTGCATTGATTTGAAGCGCCAGCTTTACGGCAAGCTACTGTCATTTCAATGATCGGTGCTTAAAATTTTAGCTTCCATCGCACTCTTCCTCGTTCCTACATCGGTTTTAGTTAAGTGGTATGGGTATTCTTCGATATATTTTGTTATGGTTGTGGTGTCAGTGTTGTTGGCTTTATTATTGTCATCTTAGTTGTTGTACTCGTAAAGGCATTTTATGAATGTAACTGTCCGCTTTTCTTGTTATTGCTGCTGTTTTTGTATTCGTAAAATGGCTTTTTGTTGTTATTTTGTACTTTCATTTTGTTGCGCGTTGTCATTCGTCGTTGGTAATAAAAACTAAACTGACTGAGAGGGAGAGAGAGAGAGAGAGAGAGGGAGAGAGACCTGCTCGTGCGTTACACAGTGGTGTGGCTAGAAATTATTCACGAAAAATGGTTGCAATACCCAAAGAAATTAAAAAAAAATATTTTGGAATCCTTCACGCGCTACAGAATCTTCCTTTAGTTTTATTAAAAATTTCTCAAAAATTACTTTTGACGACAAATGTTCGTAATTGTTTTTATTTCAGTGAAAAAAATAAAATAAAAAAAATAAAAAAATTTGATTGGGATCATGTGCAGAAGTATGGTTCAAGCAACTCACTTAGATCAAGTATACTTTCGGTAGCCAACAAAAAGCTGTTTTGAGAAAGCGAATTTCCTTGCTGGTTTGTTCGGGACAAATTGATGCATAGAGCCTCGAATAAGAAACAACTGAAATTGAAACGGTTTAAGGTTCGCTAGTATACACGCGAAGTACCCGGTTCCTTCTTTGGTAAGATGCCGCTGGTCAGCTGGTAAAAGTCTCCATTACGCCGCGCAAATTTAATGCTGGGTTTGTGGTAGAAAAGAGACTCCGTCTTTGGTGATTGAGAGTATAACTATGATCAGCATCAAAACTATATTTTGTATCCACCTCTTGCGGGCAGAGACCGGCAGCGTGATAAAAATACCTTCTACGAGCAATAAATTCAAGTCCAAGTTGGTCACTAAACATATTGTTGTCACAAAACCCGGAAAATTCAATACTATGAAATGGCAGCTCTTGAGTCTCTTCAGGTTGCTCTTCGTTCCTAATGCGGCAATTTTGCTTGTTTACATACCCATTGGGCCATGCCATGTTCATCGCTGAACAAAATTTGACTCGTAAACGCTGGATTTTCTTCTAACTTTTGAAGAGCCCATAGAGCAAAGCGATGTCGCTTGGGAAGGTCGAGTGGTTTCAGTTCGTGCACAAGCTGTATTTTGTACGTTTTCAATTTAACTTTAAGTCTTTCCATGATGAAATCCCAAACAATACTGAACAAAAACGACATGGCAGCTTGACACGACTCAGGCGTGATCTGTCAAAATAAGACTAAAGAAAAAAGTAGGTCTACTTGGATCACCCTTTAGATATAGTAACTGAACCAAACACATAAACACTTATTCAGTTATTTGGCTGTTTCCGAATCGAAAGATTCGAAGCCGAATTATGTCTTCATTGGTTTGGATGTGAGCGTTTTCCGAGAATCTACCACGGTTCAGACCACTGTATTGCTGCTGTCCAAATGGCGCTCTGCTTGAGAGTACTTTTTGAGATAGATGAACTGTTGCAGCATTTCTAAAGCCCTGCATATCGCATCTTAGCTGTTGCCCAGATTTTCTGGAAAGTTGGTTCTACGAGGTTTGACAAAAAAAAGTAATTAAACGGAGAAGAACAGCCAATATTCGATAGATAAGGTCGGTTGTAAAAGTTGCCTTGTGAAACTGGTATCTTCAGTTCAGAAATACCCGAGAATGCGGAGCTTGAGAAGTTCGTTTATAGAGGGTATGTGAAATACTGGAAGAGACTCGAGAAGATTACACATAACAACTATTCGTCCTCATTAAAGTTTTTTAGATACTTTAAACTGAAAACTGATTCCGAAGGCACCAGAAGATCCGTCAAAAATATCTCTCCAAGCTACGACTTCTATATCTAGTGGTGGAGAAAACAACAGAGCTGCATATCTAAATAGACGAGATGGAATCTTCTATAAAAGCATACAATTAATGGCCGAGCTGTACCATGCGTTGTCAGTAGCAAAGAAAGAAGTGAAGTCTTCGTCTCCCCCCACTTAGGAGCAGGCAAATTTCGTCGATGTCTTCTAATGATAGGCACAAGAAAACAATCTGTTTAGACCGGCTTTGGTCCAGAGTGAAAGGAGTGTTAGATTACTACAAGGGTCTCGTAAGGCAGCTCGAGCTGTTCGTTTGCTTTGGGTCCCGTGGCACTATTCATAGCAAAAGAGTTAGTAAAGATACTGACAGACTCTCTGTGAACTGTGCGTCACGTGGAGCGATTCTGTGATATAGTGCTGAATATCGTCTGTAAAGCTTAATACTTTCATCCTGATGTGCAAGTCTGCAAGGATGATTTCATAGTTGAGAGTATCGATGTCTCACTATCCGAATGATGTTCATATGCAGATGACTGAATAACAGCTGCAGCAGGGGACTTACTTCACTAGCGGAACGAAGAATTATCGGCTGAATCTGAACGTCGAATTTGATGAGGTCAAAATTCCGACTGTCAATAACGCAAAGTTACTGGAAGTAACATTCGATAATTGGATGTGCACATACCATCAGGATTGTTAACAAAATACAGAGTCACAACAAAATTCTCAAGTCGCTGGTCGACACCAGCTGGCGCAAGAACAAAGTCGTTATATGCAGCCTTCAAGGTAATCGCCTGGCCGGTCATAAACTACACCGCACCGATTTGGACACCGTAGACCAGTAAAAAGAGGATGAATAGACCACAAGCCTGTCAGAATACCTCCATTGAGGACCATAATATGGACGTTCGTAACACGAGGGGTGAGGGAGTTGTGCATGGGTCTTGATTGTTGCAGCTGTGTAACGCGCTGTGATGGTTGCCGCACATTGGTGGTTGGCGGCTGTGTAATATTTACAAGCAGACTTCTACAGCAAGGGGCAACGAATGCATTACTCCACTCACGAGTGGTGCGCAGACCAGAGCACGACCGAAAATGGCACCAGCCAGTGCATGAGTTGCATTTGACTGAAGTCACATTCCGCCGTACTATGGTCTGACACACGGAAAAGACTGTGCTGGGTGCTAGGAGCTGCTGATTAGCCTCCGCACGGGAGGTGGAGCTGAATGAGGGTGGGAAAGGGTTGGAAATCATGCTGCGGGGACCTCCGTTGGGCCATGTAGATCTAGGGGGAGTTACCCAAAGTGGGTAAATGCGCTGAAGGCACTGCC
Organism: Neoceratitis asiatica; assembly: GCA_030068015.2. Taxonomy (NCBI): domain Eukaryota; kingdom Metazoa; phylum Arthropoda; class Insecta; order Diptera; family Tephritidae; genus Neoceratitis; species Neoceratitis asiatica. Next base: position 64,096,498 of record CM061527.1, on the reverse strand, counting down.
GTGAGGGCTATAGGCACAGCTGGGCGCTGGCAGTATGGGGCCACGTAACGCGTGGACCACTCCATATGGGTCTTAAGGCCTGCACAGGTCTTAAGATGACTCCAATCATTGCACTGGTTGCATCTAGCCGAGGTGCGAGAATGTTGGAGTCGTCTTTGGAACATGCAGCAGAAATAACTCGTCTAGGCCAGCCCTGATGAGAAGGATTTGGAGCAGGCCTGCTGAAAAGTGTTATTCCATTGATGACCTAAAACTAAAATCACCTGATGGCCTAAACGATGTTAGGTCGCCGAAAGGGTGACAGCCCTTGGCCGGATAAAATCCGTGTCAACTCCGGTGCGTAGAACCGGCTGTCGTGGGCGTCGTTCCATTGCAGAACAAGAACTCGAGATGCCTCGAGAGACTTGCGTAACTCCTACCTATCCAGACTCGACCCTGACATACCCAACACATGTCCCGCATGCAACGAATCACCGCACGACAATAACCACCTCCTTGCATGTCCACTTAATCCGACTCATCTAACACACCTCTCCCTTTGGACCAAACCCCGTCGAAACAGCACGTTTCCTGGACCTCCCGTTAAATGACTAATCGATGATTAAATAACAGGTTGACAATTCTTATACGTCTTCAAAACATTTTTTTAATACCCAAAACTTGAGAAGTATTTTCCCCTAAGCCACCACTGTGCATTAGCCGACCATTTGATCGGCAACTAGGACAACAAAAAACGACAACAATTTTGTTGTATTACTTTGATTGTTATTGCTTTTAAGGGTCACCCTTGTTGTTGTTGTTGTTGCTGCTGACACTGTTATTCCTACCGATATGATAGTTACTTGTAGTTGTTGTTGTTTTACTGCCTGCCATTGTTTTTGTTTCGCTTGTCTCTTAGCTTTCCAGTTTTTTTCTTACTATTTCTCTTTGTTATTGTTGTTATTTGTGTTGGTGAGATGATGACGATTATGGGTTAGCAAGGATTATTGTCAGATTTCAGCATTAACGAAGAGGACAGAGTCACAGCTGCTGCTAATGAAATTAGTTCACTGATGGACCGAGCATAAACTGGCTAACACACACACACACACACACACACGCACACATACACCGAGAGTGAGAGAGAAGTGAAAACAAATAAGGCTATAAAACTGCATTAATACTGATGTACAAGTGAAGGCCAACAGTAAGGCACAGGATTTACACCATCATCATCAGCAGCAGCATGCGACAGCTTCAACTGAACTGACCGGAGCTTTTCGATTGCGACAGCTGATGTGTATGTGTGTTTGTGTATGTGCGGAAAGCAGTACAGATACTTTCCACTTCAGTCTAAGGGATGGCTGTGTAATAAAAATTAAGGTCAATAGCAAACGCTTAAACTGTGCACTCCTCAAATTGAATGTAATTAGGTGAAGTGCATAAGGCACAAAATACATATATACATACATACAAATATACATACATACATATATACATTGAAATAAAAACGACAGTGTACGAGTTTCCCATTTAGCAGCAGCAAAGAGTCAGTCAGTCAGTCCTTCATTGCTTTTGCCCCAAAAGGTCATTCAGGGTGTGTGTGAGTGAGTGAGTGGGTGTTTGTGAGTGTATGTGTGTGAGTGTGATCGCATTGTGTGACGATTTAAATTTAATTAAGATCACTTTCAGTCTGCTAACCAACCTCTTTAGTGCCGCCACCGCCCCCCGCTTTGCCCTCTCACTGATAATCACTCACAAATGCACAATCATTTCATTCATTTGCTGCCTTTCAGATTTATTTTGTAGTTTTTTCTTTGATTTTCTGTTTTACTTAAACTTTTTTCAGTTGGCCATTGTAGATGTTGCTTGTGTCCCAGTGAGTTGGAGGCATGAAGACGAAAATATATGTTTTTTTTTTGCAAGTTTGCAATTGAGCATTGCCAAAGCGGCTCAGATTTAAATATTTTAATTGCTATAAATAAACTCACAATGGATAGAGAATCGCGTCCTCCCCAACTGCAGGATGTTTGAGAAAGTAACATTTTGTTTATGGATTGAGTTTCCATTGTACCAGACATTCACAAATTACTTGTCAAGCCAGAGAATTTTCTTTGCTCCTATCGGGGTACTTGCAGTGAATTAGGTTGGGTTACACTGGACGGCTGATGCACCTTGCATATCACCGTTGAGCTCTTGCAGTACCAGATAAAGGCCTGCTGTATTGCGATCTAAAGATCGGGGATGGGCCATCTGTAGAAGTTCACGCAATGGTGGAGAGCTTCTGACTGCCATTCACCTGGGAGTGGTGAGAAACGATTCTTTTACATATGGTTCAAGCAGCCTAGGACTTCCGCTTTTAGACCAAGTATCCTCTTGGTAGCCAATAAACATCCGTTTGGTGGCGAGCTAAAGTGAGAAGGCGAATCCCCTGAGGTTGTGCGTAGGGTTCGGAACCGAATGAAAAATCAGCAAATGCCTCGGATGAGGGATCCCCCTTTGATGTCCATCCCTGCAAACCTTTAAAGGATCACAAATTGAGGGCATGCACCTGGAATGTACGGTCTTTTATATGGGGAGGTGCCACTGCCCAGCTGGTTGATGCCCTCATAAGACGAAAGGCTGACATCACCGCCGTCCAAGAGATGCAATGGACGGGGCAAGGACGAAAGAAGTTGGGGCTTTGTGAAATGTACTACAGCGGCCATTTAAAGGAGCGCAAATTTGGTGTTGGGCTTGTGGTGAGAGAGAGACTTCGTCGCTGAGTCTTGCCATTCACCCCGGTGAATGCACGTCTAGCCGCAATTCACTTCAAAGCGAAGTTCTTTAGCATATCGTTGATTTGCGCCCATGCCCCGCCAGAAGATAAGGATGATGTGACCAAAGATGCTTTCTATGAGAACTTAGAACGGGCTTATGAGCGCTGCCCCCGCCACGATGTCAAAATTATGCTAGGCGATTTCAATGCCGGGGTGAGCAAAGAAGGTATTTTTGGCACAACAATTGGAAAATTCAGCTTCCATGAATACCGCAGACGATGCAACGATGAGCTGTACGAGCTATACGACGGCATTGACATAGTTCAGAGAATCAAGAGACAGCGGCTACGCTGGCTAGGTCATGTCGTCCGAATGGACGAAAGCACGCCAGCTTTGAAAATACTCGTTGAGTACCCGCTGGTGGAAGTAGAGAAAGAAGAAGATCTCCAAACCGTTAGAAGTATCAGGGGGAGAACGATGTGGTATCACTTGGTATTTTCAACTGGCGCCAAACAGCAAAAAGAAGAAACGAGTGGTGCGCTATTGTTGATGCGGCTATAAACACGTTAGCCGTGCCCAAAGAAGAAGAAGGAGAAATATCGTCAAAGCTTCATCGCTAAGTTCAAGAGGGCTTTAATGCCCAATTTTGAACTCTTCCCTAGTTATTTAAACTGCGAAGCTCCGAGATATCGAAGACGAGCTGTAGCTAAGGCCGACCAGAATCATAAGAGGTGTTCTAACGCCTCGTCCATGCCTTCCTCTCGGCATTTTCTACATGTATCGCTGCTACTAAAGTCCATTGTATCCGAAGCCAATGGGTCGTGGCCTCTGTTAAATTTGGCTTAAAATCTTTTTCCCCAGATGTAATTTTAGGGTATGTGGTCGGTTTTGTCCTTCATTCGCTTGAATTTCGAGCTGTGCTCGAAGTTTATAGCGGAAAATTCATCTGAGGTCCTCAATTTCAAAGCGGATTTCACAGCTGCTCTCCAGTGCGATGTCGATTGGTATCACCACCAGTAGGTGGAGTGGTTCGTTGCGACCCTGTTACGCACAGTGCAGCGCGCAGTTGTAGTCGCTTCAATGGGCTTCTACAGCCACCCACCATTATTTTACATGCATAAAGTGCACCACTGGTTTCTCTTATACTTCTCTTCGTCTATATAAACCTATCACATACAGGGTTATCGGTTTTTCGGTTTCCAAAATAAACGTAAATGAAATGTATTTAAAATATTTTTTTTTGGTGAAATCTTTTTTTTTTGCTATAGAGTTTGAACCTTGGCTTTATATGTGAAACACTAAATCATTCAAATGACAGCCTCGTGCATTTTTGTAAACTTCGATCCGTTTGACGTAATTTTCGATCCTTTTTCGGCAAACATTGGATGGTATCTTAGCCATAATTTAATGAATGTCGATTTTCAAGTGCACAAGAGTTAAAAGTTTATCCGCATAAACCCCGTCTATTCTCGGAGCCCTAAATATGACAATTTATCTTATTTACGTTTTCATCGAGTAAGAAATGTGCCTCGTAGCTGAAGAAAATTTGTTGGAAAGAATGCGGTCTACTATTTGTTGTTCAAGTCGATGTGAATGGACAACTGGCTTGAGTTATTAGGTTTTTTTTTGTTGCCGAAGGGGGAATCTTTCAAAGATACTGTTACTTCCCAGTATCCAACATGCAAGTTCAATTAGTATTCTCATACCACATTGGACTTGCGGAGCAATACGCCTACGTATTAACCCCTGAACTCTGTCACCTGTAGCTTTGGGTGAAGGCCCTGCGAAACCGCTTTAAGTATTTCATCGTATTACCAGCTAGCCTGTTGGCTCGCATCATTTACCCGCTATTCGCGGCTCTAATTTCACAGATTCTTTGTCATTCGGCTCTTCTCAGCTTCTATAGTATCAAGGCTGTGATCCTTTCCATAATATACCATACTCTTTGCGATGGTAGCATATGAGACACTATATTTTCTGGTGTTATTCGATCTGCCATTTCGTTTTCCAGATTCAGCCGCTCTTTTGTAAATTTCGGATAGTAGAAAAATATGTGTTCTACATTTTCGCTACCGCTACTACAAAAGGAACAAGCCACTCCACCGTCAGGACCGCACTTGTGTAAGTACTCTCTGAAACATCCGTGCTCCGTATCAACTGCGTCATGTAAAAATCTGTTTCGCCTTGTTTTCGCTCCACCCCTGCTTGTACAGTGTAAATTAGTCTGTGCGTCCATCTTCCCTTGACTGATGTGCTCCAGCTATTTTGTTATTCCTTTATACTGACCTGCCTTTCTTCTTTGCGCTCTGCCAATGTTAGCTTCCTGAGTAAAGTTGTTATGTGAGTTGGATTTTATATGGATGTATGTGCAAGTCTAAGTGTAAAATATATTTATAATAATGTTCGGTAAGAAAGTCCGTCGAGAAAGGTACATATGCGTACGGGTCTTTAGCTACACTTTCACTTATACCAGAAACATTTGAGGTGGAACGAGCATAATGATGATACACAGGCCTTACAATACCTGTAACCAATCTAGTCTCTGCGAGTTTCTTAAAATTTTATAATCTCCTCTAAAGCACGAAACGTGGTCACGTTTGAATCATTATTTTTGTAGTTTAACACGTTGAGCGGTTGTTAAGCGATCCATTTTCATTAATGCCTGACTTTTAACTAAAATAAAACTTGTTTGTGTTGGCAATCAAAATACAGCCCTGCATTTTCGAAACCACTTAATGGATAATCCTTTCAATGGTGCTAGTTTTATTGCACCTAACGCCTTTTCAGTTTATTCTAACCCTCAAACGGAAGCTATTGGAATTTCCTGGTATTCTACTCATAAGCTTTCGTGTTTTTGTGCTAGTATTAGCACTTACTATTATTATTTTCAAAGCAATGGCTTAAAAACAATATCGACTCTTGAGATACTGATGATGCAGAACTCAGTGGACGGCGAAATGAGGCGGCTACACTAGACTATATAAAGAAGGCTGAAAAAGATAATGGAAATCATTTAAGCAAATATCCATAAGAGGTACCGTTATATACAAACAAGAATAGCTCGGATTTGAGCATATCTGTGAAAAAATGTAATTTTGGTATACCGTTAATACATGCAGTTTACATACAGTTGGAGCATAAATACATTTTACTTTACTTACACATTAAGCTCCTCCTTACTCCATCCAAACTTTCTTCAATTCTATTTTAACAGATATTTTAACATAATCATAAAATATCATTTTCCCTTCAATCACACGTGCTTTTGATGTCAAAGGTGTGGGATCTGTCTCTGCTCAACTCCACTGACTGTGCTCTATGTACTCAATTCGGTACACCATTTGGCGGTACTTTTCGGCAAAAGCTGATTTAATTATAAAGGAAATTTACGCTTAAAAGCCTTGGCCGATTTTTGATGTCGACGGCTGTGGCTGTGAACGCAGCTTCAGCTTCAGAGCAGCGCTAAATGGGAGGAGGTGAAGCAAATAAATTGATGCACTTTCGTTGAGTTAAAATTGAAAGTGATGTGAAAATTCATATTCGTACAAACACTTTTTTCCTCTTTCTTTTCTTGAGTTAGTTACTCAAAAAGATTTCTGCGTTGTGATAATATAACGGTATGTACGGCTTTTTGATGCTTACTTGAATGTGTTAAAAATAATTCGGTAAGGACAATTCGGTTAGAGAGCAAGTTTGGGTACTGCGAAGTGGTTTGCAGTTATGTTTAACATTTTTAGAGTGCTTTAAGTGAAATCAAATTATAAATGGTTCTAGAATTTTTTAGAAATATATTTCTGTGTAAGTCGGAAAAAAACAATTATTCTGAGTGTTTGTAGTTAATGCAAAGTTTTCTAACTTATCATGCGCTTTAACCCAATTTCTTGCCTTTTTCCGTCTTCAGTTTGAGTAACACAAATATTCAAGCTTCAGTGCGACCTTATTCATCTAAAACTAAAACTTCTTTCATCTTTTTTTTTGAATCGGAATAGTATTGGTTACTCTTCTTCTTCTTGTTTGGCGTAGGCACCGCTTACGTGATTATAGCCGCATCAACAATAACGCGCCACTCGTTTCTTCTCTTTGCTGTTTGTCGCCAGTTGGAAATACCAAGTAATACCAGGTCGTTCTCCACCTGATCTTTCCAACGGAGTGGAGGTCTCTTCCTCCGCTTCCGCCAGCGGGTACTCCATCGAATACATTCAACGCTGCTGCGATTTCATCCATTCGGTCAACATGACCTAATCAGCGTAGCCGCTGTCTCTTGATTCGCTGAACTATGTCAACGTCGTCGTATAGGTCGTACAGCTAATCGTTCCATCGTCTGCGGTATTCGCCGTTGCGAACGCGCAAAGGACCATAAATCTTCTGTCGACATCGTCCAGGCTTCTGCACATATGTCAGGACGGGAATAATAAGCAACTTATGGAGTTTGGGTGTGTCTCGGCGAGAGAGGACTTTACTTTTCCATCACCGACTCAGTAGCACCTGTTGGCAAGAGTGATTCTGCGTTGCATTTCAAGACTGACATTGTTGATGTTGTTAATGCTAGTTCCTAGATAGACAAAATTGTCTACGGCTTCGAAGTTATGACTGTCAACAGTGACGTGGGAGCCAAGTCGCGAGTGTGATGACTGTTTATTTGATGACAGGGGATATTTCGCCTTGCCCTCGTTCAATACCATACCCATTCGATAAGCTTCTTTGTCTAACCTGGAGAACACAGAGCTTTCCGTGCGGTTGTTATGATAGATGCAATTGGTATATTTAGCTCTGAAACCTCGTTTGGTATCGAAAAACTCATAGAGATCCTTTCCAATTCTGACCGCGCTTCTGGTATTATCCAGGGTCAGTTTACATAGTCGTAAGAGTTTTGTAGGGATATCAAATTCAGACATAGCGGCGTAGACGCAGTTCCTTATCGTGCAGTCGAAGGCAGCTTTAAAATCGATAGGTAGTGTGTATCGATTAATTTCTCTCGGGTCTTCTCGGGGGTCTAGTATTGGTTACTAGTAGTACTTAAAGTATATAGATCTCTTATACCATAATAAGCTGTCACGCTGTTACTTAATCCAGGCTTCAAAGAAACCACACCAGACACAATATCATCGTTGGAGCGCATAGCAACCATAGGCGCCTGTAAATTTAATATCAGAACACTAATCTCAGAAATTGATGATCGTGACCTTCGAAGAATGACGTTAAAGACGTAAGGAGATGTGTAAAAGAGACCGAAATACGTCGTATTACTTAAGCATGCGTTAAAGCGATACAACGGAACAAAAATAGGAAACAAAAAAGCGCCGAATAGCTAGACAGAGAACATTGCGCAACTACGACGGCCATGTCTTCGCTTAAAGCGCGTCTGCACAAGAAACAGCCATAGAACAACAATGCAACAATTAGAGATAGAGAAAAGGCATATGGAAATTAGCCATTAGGGAAAATTCTAAGAGCTTCGAAACGATCTAAACATGATCTGTGAGTCCATCCCCCAAAGTCGCTGCTATTTAATCTGGAACAGGAGACAGAGTAGTATACTAAAAGTACGTATTAGTCACAAACAGATCAATTCTTTCACTAGAAATATATAACGCTTACCTCAATGTCAGCTAATTCCCAGATATTTGAAAGAGACGGCAGTACGTTTTACTGACAAAGGGTAAGGTAATGCAGACAAGCTATCGCTTTACCGGCTTCTCGGCATAAAAAACGTAGTAAGCTTCTCGAAAGATTGCTGAAGTCACGGATGGATGCCTGCTAGCTTATCACCTAGGCAATATACTTTCACAGACACTGGAGACAAATGAGAATGTCATGAGGAGTGTGGAAATAACGCAAAGAGTATGTCACAAATTCAGACGAGTTATCCTACCATCTATCCTGCATGTACTTATATAAAATATCTACAATAGCGCTCAATGGGAAAAACATGATTGAAGAAAATTTCAAAATCTCTAAATTCCTCAGTTAAACGATGAGGACACTGATAAACGGACAGAGGATACAAAACCGCTGAAAGACCACAATATTAAAAGTATATTTGGCGCTTGATAACGGCTGAAGCAATTTTCGGAACGTCATTTGCGACGTCATATTAATCCTCGAAATATCTGAGGTTGAGATGGAGTCGCCGCGATAATCACACGCGAAAAATTAAACTAATCAATGATAATACGACCTGCAGAGCTAAATAGACCAGGCACAATATTCTAAAAGAGTGTGCAATTGTTTGTGTATGCCGATGATATTCAAATAATTGGTCATAACACCCGCAATGTAAGTTCTGCGTTCTCCAGATTAGACAAAGAAGCGAAGTGAATGGGTCTGGTAGTGAACGAGGGCGAGACGAAATACCTCCTGTCATCAAATAAACAGTCATCGCATTCGCGACTTGGCTCCCACGTTACTGTTGACAGTCACAACTTGGAAGTCGTAGATAATTTCGTGTATCTGGGAACCAGCATTAACAACACCAACAGTGTCAGCCTCGAAATCCAACGCAGAATCACTCTTGCCAACAGGTGCTACTTTGGTTTGATTAGACAATTGAAAAGTAAAGTCCTCTCTCGACGAACCAAAACCAAACTCTACAAGTCGCTCATCATTCCTGTCCTGACATATGGTGCAGAAGCCTGGACGATGTCTACATCCGATGAGTCGGATGCGCGTTGGCAACGGCGAATACCGCAGACGATGGAAAGATGTATTTTTTAGATTGAAAGTTGAGGAAGAGGTCTACATCATCCTCATTGCATGGGCACAGCAATATTATATTCCTTATGCAGGTCACCAAGAACACTCTTCTAAGGAACGGTAGCCCACCTTGGAACCTCTTTCGTATTTCTACAGGATATCGTTCCAAATATCTCCTCTTGATACTTCTGTTTGTGTATTTGCTTTCATCTGAGTGGTAAATAAACAAAACTGTCGATTCTGGTGCGAAGAAAATCCACAAATTATTCATGAACAACCATTAAATTCACCTAAATTGACCGTTTGGTGTGGTTTTTGGTCCGGTGGAATCATCGGTCGGTACTTCTTTCGAAATGAAGCTGGTCAATGGAGAGCGGTATAGATGGATGATAACCAACATTTTATGGCCACAATTGGAAGAAGTTGATCTCAATAACGTCTGGATCCAACTGGACGGCGCTACGTGCCACACAGCACATGCAACAACCGAATTATTGCGAGAAAGGTTTGGATATTCGATTATTTCAAGAAATTGTGACATTGAATGGCCTCCAAGAAGTTGTGATTTAACATCATTAGACTACTACTTGTGAGGTTATTTGAAGTCGTTGATCTTTAGTAATAAACCAGACTCTCTTCAAGCTTTAACAGTCAATGTTGAAAGTCCTGATTTAGTGGAAGAAGTGCTCAAAAATTGGGTTCATCGAATTCGTTCCAGCAAAAGAAGTCGGCGAGGCCATTTGAATGATATTATATTCAGAACTTAATTGTATCGATTGTACTTCACATTGAATAAAAAACATTTGAACTTCCTTAACAATTAGTATGTTTTTTAAAGAAATCGTATCACTCTTATTGGAACACCCTATATGTATCTCCATATAATTTTGTTAATTTATTAAATTTTTTTGGTTTTATGATTTTTAGATTATTTAATTTTGATTTTATTGAATATTATTTTATTTCACTTCATTGTATTTTTTATTTTATTATTTTATTATAGTTTTTTTTAGTTTTATTATTTTACTCTATTTTATTTTATTTTACTTAAGGTAATTGTAGTTTATTTTATTTTAGTTCATTTTATTTTAGATTATTTAATTTGATTTCATTTTATTTTAATTTATATTTGTCTATACTGTTATTTTTCTACTTTTTTATATCAACACAATTCTCTTTATTTGATTTTATTTTTTTTTCATTTTTTTTTATATAATACATTTTATTTTATTTTGTTAATTTTTTATTTTATTTTTATTTTAGTTTAGGTACTTTGTTTTATATCATTTTATTTAATTTTACTTTAGTTTGTATGTCTCAATATTATTTTTTTATTTACTTTTTTTAATTTCTTTTTCATTTCAATAATTTTTTTTTTAATGTATTTATTTTTGATTATTTTGTTTTATTTAATTTTGTATATCTCCATATTATTGTTTGTATTTTATTTGAATTTATTTATTTTCTTTTTGGTTTTATGTGAAATTTTTATTATTTATTTTTAATTAAAGTTTATTTTTTGTATGGTTAAATTTTGTTAAATTTTTTTGTTATACTAAATTATTTTAATTTAATTTAATATATTTATTTTTTTAATTTAATTGTGTTTTTAATTTTTGATTATATTTTATATATTTTAAATAAATTTTATTTAAAGTTGGGTCATTTATGTTTTTTCTAATTTATTTATTTTATTTTAATTTTTTATTACTTTATTTAATCAACTTGAAATTATTTTATTTTTTGTTGAAATATATTGCTCCGATTTTGCTGAATAACCCAATGATTTGCCAAATGCTTCTTTCTCTCTTTCATTTGATTTTCGCCACAATATATTACATAAAATTGTTTTAATTTAATATTTTATTTATTTTACTTCATTTTATTTTATATTATTTTATTTTTCATTTAATTTAATTTAATTTTAATTTACACTTCTATAAATATATTTTTATTTATTTTTTTTCTTTTTTTTCTTTTTTATATTAATTTAATTTAAATTAATTTATATTAATGTAGAATATTTATTTAATTTTATTTTAATTTATTTCAGTTTATATGTCTTAATAAATATTTTTTAATTAATTTTTTTATTTTCATTTTTCATTTCAATGTATATATTTTATATTAATTTATTGTATTGCATTTTTTTTCTCCATATTATTTGTTAGTTTTTTATATATTTGATATAGTTTTATTTTCTTTTGCTTAATGTGGTTTTATGTAATTTTGTGTTACTTTGTATTATTTTAATTTAGATTAATTTTTTTTTTAATTTTTTAAGTTTAATTTTTATTTTATTTTATAAAATTTAATTAAATTTTCGGTTGTTTATGTTTTCTCTATTTAATTTAATTTTGTTTTATTTAAATTTTTATTACTTTATTCAGTTAACTTAATTCTGTTATATTTTTTGATTCAATTTATTTTTCAAAATTGTTTTTATTTAACTTTTATCTATTTAATTTATTTTAATTTTTTGTTTAATTTAATTTTTTTATTTAGGTATTTATTTTTTAATTTCATTTATATAAATAGAAATATACTTATATATATGTAGTACTATGAAAAACAGCATATTTTAAAATGCAATTTACACACATCGCATATAAATAAAACAAAAGCTCATTAAAATCTGTGTGTGTGTGTGTTTGTATGTATGGGTGTGGTTTGCATTCACTTTATTTTGTTAATACCAATTAACTTCCTATAACCGTTAAAATGTGTATATTGAATGCGCCAAATATTCAATGAAAATGCACTCAACTGATGCGGCTAAACAAATTCACTAAAATTGCGCGATTAAAAGAAATTAAAAGAGCTTTTGCATAGAAAATTTGTACAAATTACCACTTTTATGCGGATTCATTATCTAATTTTGACGTAAAAAAAAACTGCGAATGCTAATACTATTATTAAACGGTAAAATCAACAAACTTGTATATATATATACATATGTATGTGTGTTATGTATGTTATGTATGTATCAATTATACACTTTTAGTTTAATTTGTATATTTGTATAGACAACAACCATCAACAAATAAATATAATTATTTTTGTGCATTAAATGACCTTCGGCTTGGCATATGGGGGAGTGTGAAGGTGTGTGTTAGTGTGTGTGTGTTTATGTGCAATTTAATTTGTTTTTGTTTTTATCAGCCTGAACGGTTATCGAATGCACTATTGTGCACTTTGGTCAATTTCACTGGTTATTAAATGAAATTAGCAGCGATTTAGCGGGGAGGCAGGAAAGGTAAATTGATTATTTTTCCAAAATGGTTTGTATAAAATGTGTGTGTGTTTGTATGTATAAGTATTTGTGAATTTGTATAGTGCATTTTTCCGAATAGAATCGCCGATCAAAAGCTTGCACTTTATTAAATTCAATCTAATGCTTTTGCCAATCTGTTGCGATGGCTTCCATTCAGAGTGAAAATGGCAAAGTCAGGTAGGAGCGGAATTTGTATGAAAGTTCGGAGGCATCTCCGCTGCAATTCGATAGCAAAATAATAATAAAAAAACCATTTCATTGCATCAATTCAACTGCATTCAATCAGCTGCAGGAGAGGAGGAGAGAGAGCTCCAAGGCTAATACTAACCCCACCTGATTGACTCAGTTATATGTATATGCATTGACTAACCGTATAACAGGTTATTTAAGTGATTAACTAACTGATTGACTGACGCATAAATGTATTTGTGCATCCCTTTCATAAGCTCATAACTATTTTCCTACACGTGTACATGCATACAAACATACAGTGGATAAGTGTACTTATTGGTTGCGGAAATAACATCAGTATAAATCAGGAAATTGCAAAAATGCCAATACAGGAAAAATCAAAATCAGCAACGAAAATCAGAGGAAAAAATTATATATTAATATCAAAAACTACACATTTACCCACCCATAAGTACATATAATCTGCTCATGTGTGGCATATTCACATGTATGTGTAAGCATATTCAGCAAATGTTTTGGTTGCATTGTAGACTGGTATTTGTGCAGTTTTTCTAAATTTAATTCGCCGATAAGTCGGATTTCATAAAAGTCCTTGAAATATCGTGTGCGCTTTTCAGGTGTACCTTGGACTTTAATATAAAACGTATGTCCCGTGGAAAATGAGACTGTTAAAATGCAGCTCATGCTGTTGACTGATGTATTCTCGCCTACTTGCTTAGGGGGTTGTGCGCTGGATTTCGGCCCCGCCACGTAGAAACCAGCTTACGGATTAGAACCCCAGCTTTTGTTAAGAAAGCCTTTAAGTGTATTACGGACAATGATTTAAGGCAAGGTCCGGTCTCTTAGTTAGAAAGGTTTCGCTGCCCAGCTGAATTATGTCGTCATAAGACATACCCGAAGTGCGATGGACGGGACAAGGACGGATATATTTACTACAGCAACATATCGCCTTTTTGCGCTTCCGCCCTATTGGAAGAAAAGGGGTATTCAAAAAAAGATGTCTTCTATGAGCGCCTGGAACGTACTTATGGAACCCTCAAATAAATTCATGCGGATAGACTTCGTCAGGGTTCGAAATAGAGTTGACTGTAATACCAGATTCCGGCAACAAGATCATACATCAAGCTACTTGGCTGCCAACGGACCGAAAAACGCACAACCAGACTGTCTGTCAAGACATTTCCTCACTGTTCTTGATGTGCGTACACTTCGAGGTCCTAAGATCAACTCAGAGCATTATCTTGTAGCAGCGAAGATGCGCACCCATCTCTTTTCAGCAAAGAACAGAAGAAGGGTCAAGAAAACACAAGGATGGTTCGACATCGAAAAGCTGCAATCACAGCAGACAATCAATAGTTTCCTACTCAACTTGTACACCTGATCTCTAAGAGCAATCAATAGCAACTCGGTATAAAATAACTGAAGAACGGCAACTCAAGCTCCTTATATAGAGCTTGTGCAGAATCAATTGAATTTCGAAAAAGAGCTGGCAGGATTAGGATTGCCGTCCCGCAGTGGAGAGAAAACAGACTGTCTACCTCGAAATCGATCACAACTCGTGTGGGGTGGGACAGATAACAACAGCTGAAGACGGAAGTGGGACGTATTTGTAGAAAAAAGAAGAAAGAGGCCTCGATGCCGCGGAGAATGTTTATGTAGGAACCAAAGAAGTGGTCTAATCACCAATGCCCAGGGCATACTGGAACACTTCTCCAATCTCCAACCTGCATACTTGGAACACTTCTCTAACCTCCAACCTGCTGAATGGCAGTGAAAGTGCAATACTCATAGATGGTGAACCCTAGTTCGCAATTGAAGATGAGGGAATAGATATTGTAATACCCGACTATGGGAAAGTACAAATAGCGCTTGCCCGCCTAAAAAATAACAAAGTGGCGCGAGCCAATGTCTTATCGTCTGAGCTATTCAAATACTGAGGGAAGACCTGACAGGATGTACTCTGCAGCTACTAGCTTGGCCATAACCACCACACCGTAAGTTCTGCTTTCTCCAGACTGGTACGGAAGTGAGGTGAATGGTTCTGTTAGCGAATGGGAACAAGGTGAAATATCTCTTATTATCAAGCAAAGTAATCGCATTTGCGACTTGGGTTCCATATCTCTGTCGACAGTCATAATTTCGTGTCGACAACAATGCCAATGATGAACCAAAACCAAACCTTATAAGCTGTTCATGAATTTCGTTCTGCTATATGGTATAAAAACGCGGTCGTTGATAATATCCGATGAAATGGCGTTGGGATGAGAACACTACAGCTTTGAGGGCTTTCGATATAGTAACCGCCGATGGAAGTAGAGGAAAAAGAAGACCTCAGTAAAAAGGAAAAAGAAGACACGGTTGAAAAGATCGGACAGAGGAGAAAATGGCTGCTAAGAGTGAAAATAAGGAAGGAATGGCGCGTAAACTCGGCTATAATCTAATAAGCGGTGTTTACGCCAGTAACGAAGAAGCAGCAGAAGTTTGCATATGGCCACAGGCATACCAATGCGTTCCTTATAAGGAAGAATATGCTTGGTTGATCAAGTTGTTGATCAAGTTCATCTGCCTTGCAATTCACCTCTGCGTTTCTGTTACCAGGAACCTAAGCGAATGATAATCTGCTTGGGTCTGCCATCTTCTGAAGGGTTTAGCGACAGTTCAGTATGATTCTAGCGTTTAGAGTGCGTGAGCACAGAGCTTTTATTGCTGCCTTACTATAACTAAATAGACTTATTGAGTATTCCTCTGTGTTTGACGACTTCCTTCGACTTCTATGCTGTAATAATCTGTATCTTGAATCAGAGCTTCAATGAAGGGTAACGTGAGTAAACTTAACAGTTGAATGATTTGTAAACGTTGGTTAGGCGTAAGTCTTTCCACGATGAAATGCCAAACAAACTTGGACAAAAATAATATGACAGCTTGACACGACTCACGTGTGATCTGTCAAAAAGAGGCTACTGAAAAAATTATCTCCATTTCGATCACTCTTTAGTAGTAGTAGTAGTAGTTGTGATAGAAGGAGGAGCAGTTGTTATAGTATTAGTACTCTTTTAGCAGTAGTATAAGTCGTTTTTGTGTTTATTTCTTGCTAAAAGAAAAAGAAATTGTGCACAAAAGTAAAGCTCAAAAACTCTGAAATGAGGAACTGAGACAGTCAAGAAAGCTCTTCCCCTTAAAAAAATTTCTATACTCGCATTGCCTTAATTTATTTATCATTGCTTGATTTACGTTAACTCCCGATAATATTTATTTGCAATTTTCCACTCATTTAAACGCATCAGCCAAGTCAACCAAACGCAAGTAAAACAAACAGCAAAAAAAAAAAAAGAAATAGAAAAAATAACAACACAAATAAACAATAAATGAAAAGAATAACAATTATTTTTATTGCTTTTATTGTAATTTCATTGATGCACAAATTGAATATTTCGAAGACTATTACTCCAATACTCGAATACGAAAGCAATTCAATATTGAACTTTGGCGATTTAATTCAATTTCGCCTAAAGCGCGAAAGGCAAAAGCAAGCTGACTAAGTGGCGTACTCTCCACTCTGCGCGGACCTTATCAGCAATTGTTGATCTCCAAGCGACAATAAATTAGTACTCGTAATGGCGAATGGCAAATCAATTGAGGATTTCCAATATTGAGTCGCTGTGAAGATGGCTGGCAGAAGGGATAATGTAAATAAATAGTTGAAGTTAATATTTTGCGGCGGTGGCATGCAACAGTGGTGGCACCATGAATTGTACATATCTTGTGGGAGTCAGTGAGGGCAACGCTAGTACACTTGAATGTTCAAGATTTCGGTTTTCGAAGTAAATTCTGTTTTTGTTTTTATTGTCTTGCTTTGCGCAACTGCATGCTACCGCACATAATTTTTAATTTTTAATTTTGAATTATTTTAATTTTTTATTTTTTTTATTTTTTTAATATTTTTTTTTTTTATATTTTAATTTTTATTTTAATTTTAATTTTTTATTTTTATTTTTAATTGTAATTTTTTTCATTTTTTATTTATTTTTATTTTTATTTTTTGAATTTTTTTTGAATTTAAAAATAAATTTTTTTATTATTTTTTTTATAATTTTTTGAATTTTTTTCTTTCATTTTTATTTTACTTTTATTTTTTATTTTTTATGTAAATTTTGATTTTATTTTTTTAATTTAAATTTTTATTTATTTAATATATTTATTTATATTTATATTTTATGTTTTGTTTGTTTTTTATTTTTATGTTAAGTTTTTATTTTGTTTTAAATATTTTTTTTATAAATTTTAATTTTTTTGTTGAAGTTTTTTGATTATTTTTAATTATTTTTTATATAATTTTTTTTAAATTTTTTTCCTTTTATTTTTATTTTATTTAATTTTTATTTTATTTTTTATTTAAATTTTGATTAAAATTTTAATTTTAATTTTAATTTTTATTTAATATTTTTATTTATATTTATATCTTATTTTTTTGTTTTTTATTTTTATTTTTAATTTTTTTTAACTTTTTAATTTTTTTAATTTTATTTATTTTTTATTTTACTTTTTTTTTGAATTTAAATTTATTCATTTTTATATTTTATTTCTATTTTTTTTTTTATTTTTATTTTTTTAGTTAAAAATTTTATTTTTATTTTTATTATTATTTTTTTTATTTTTTATTTTTATTTATAATTGTAATTTTTTTAACTTATATTTTTATTTTTATTTTTATTTTCTTTTAAATTTCTTAACATTTTTTTATGGGATTTTTATTTTTAATATAATTTTTTTTCAATTTTTTATTTAATTTTTATTTTTTTTTAATATTAATTTTTTTTTTAATTTTTTTTTGAAATTTTAATAAATTTTTTAATTTTATTTATACTTAGTTAATTTTTTTGGTTTTTTATTTTTATATTTAATTTTTATTTTTTTATATTTTTATTTTATTTTAATTTTTTTAAGTTTTTTTTAATTTTTATTTATAAAGTTTCAAATTTTTATTTTTATTGTTTGTTTTTTTTTTAATGTTTTTATTAAAAAAAATTTTTTTTAAATTTTTTATTTTTTTTTTATATATATTTTTTTATTTTCATTTTATTTTTTTTATTTTTTTTCCATTTCTATTTTTATTTTTATATTTATTTTAATTATATATATATATATTTTTTACTTTAATTTTTTATTTATTTTCCTTGTATTTTCCTTTGCTCTTCTCTACACCCACAATAAGCGCGCAACCTATAATTTTCATTATGTTTCAGTGATTATTACGCCAAATTATAAAAGAATTTATCATAGATTAATTGGGCGTAAACCAACATAGCAAAACGCCAGCAACTACAAAGCGAACAACAACAACAAACAGCAAGCCAAGACAGCAGTGTAAGATAGCGAGCGAACAAGGCAGTGGTAAAGAAACATAGAATCGCAAAGCCAAAGAGCAGCCGCCATGCAGTAGCTACTCCGGCCGCTCCAACTACAGTACAGAAATAATAACAACAGCTACTCAGTGAATACCAACGCAGCGCATTGGTAGCAGCAACCGTTTCGGGCAACACATAAACCAAATTGATGTTGTCGTTGTCTTATGCTTTCATTTTGTGCTTTTTTTGCTGCTGTGTTGTTGTTGTATTTTTGTGTGTTGTGCTGCTTCTTAGTCGCAATGCCCCCGTTGGTTAATATTTCAGTTCGTTTGGGGCACCGCGTGGCTTTAACTCACACCGCCCACTTGAGCTAAAGAGTCGAGTCGTGAGCTTGTTCCTTTCTTGCTTTCAATTATTTTGTTGTAGTTGTTGTTGTCACCAATAAAGTTCTTGTTCTCCACACTTTTTTTTGTGGATGGAGCTGAAGTGAGCTGGCGACGTTTGCTCCCTCTCTACTATTGTTTTTACATATATATTGAATATTTTTTTATATTTGTTGTTGTTTTCTTCTACTTTTTGTTTGCAATTTTTTGTGTGTTTTTTTGATATTTAATTTTTTTCTTTTTTTTCTTTGTTTCTGTTTTCAGCAACATCATTGAGTTGTACAAGCGCGTAAATCCGATATGAAAATTTCACAAGCTTCTTTCAACCAAAGTAATACCGTGCTATGTTGTTGTTGTATTTTGCTTTCGTTGTTGTATATTTTTATCTAGTGGAAAAATTAAGAAATTGTCTTTGCAGTCGCATTGTTGTTGGTTCACATGAAAATTGTTATTTGACATAACTTTTTTCCCGCCTCTTAAACGCTGGAGTCATATGACAGGCCTTTGGCTGTTATACCCTTCACGAATTCAAATTGAGAAATACAATTTTTATTCAAGTTTATAGCAGAAATTATAAAAAAACTCAGCTAAAATCCAAATCTTTTGAATTAGGCTGACTAGCCGAGTTCTTCCGGCTAAAACCATCTGCTTATGTTGGTCTGAAGAACCCGCTAGATGCCAATCACTTTTTGGAATTTTCCAAATGGAAGGACTACAACACAAAAGTTCTCACTTAACAGCCTGAAAAAATGACTATAAGACAAGTGTCACGCTGAGTTGATGCCGTTGGTCCCAAACTTGTATTAGTCTGCTTTTAAGAAAGGTATAAGCACGTTGGTGGAAGCGAAACAGTCTTTCACTCATTCTCATTTCTAAGTGAAAAATATCTACGGCTTTTTATTGTTGCTGATTCTACGAAGTGTTGTTGTAATTATGAGCTGCCCTTTAGGATCCCTAGTCCTAGTTAGTTTAATATGAGCCCTGAGGTCCAGGTATGCTAAAAAATATGAAGCAAACGTATTCTATTGTAGTCGAGTGACTGCCTACTAAGAGCGAGAGGGTAAACTCGACAAGCCAGCTCCAGTGTTGTCGAGGTGAAGAAGAAATTATTATTTCCCCTAGAAGGATCTTTGGTCTTACGTCCACTTTCTGCTTTTGGTAGTTGACGGTTACGTTCTCACCGGCATCATTTTTGAAGAAATATGGACCGATTCCACAGGACCACAAACCACACCTGTTTTTTCTATATGAAATGACAGCTCTTGAATTTCTTCGGGTTCCTCTTCGTCCAAAATACGGCAATTTTTTTGTTTATATACCCATTGATTCAGAAACAGGTTTCATCGCTGAACAAAATTTGGCTCGAAAACGTCGGATCTTCTTGGAACTTTTCAAGAGCCCATAGAGAAAAGCGATGTTGCTTGGGAAGGTTGAGTGGCTTCAGTTCTTATACAAGCTGTATTTTGTTTCAATTTAAGATCGCAACGTAAAATGCACCAATTCGTTCCATAAGTCAGTCCAAGTTGCTGCGAACGGCGCCGAATCGACTCTCCACAGTCTTCGTGTACACTCTCAGCTACGGCCGCTATATTTTCTTCACTGCGTGCTGGGCGTGGTCTATTCGGTCGAATATTATCCAATAATGAATGCTGGGTCTCAAGATGGGTGATGGTGTTGCGAATATTACGCTCAGTGAGCGAACCGCGCGAAACATATTCCTTGCAGATCGTGAATTTTCGTAATAAAGTCGAATAATTTGTAAACGTTGTTCAGGCGTAAGTCCTTCCATGATGAAGTGCCAATTAATATAGAACAGAAATAATATGACAGCTTGACACGACTCATGTGTGATCTGGGCTATTGAAAAAGTACCTCTATTTGGATCACCCTTTTTACATAAGTATATATATTTGGCGCTTTGTAACCGCTGAAGAGGTTTTCGAGTTTCTCCTCCAATTTGTGGTTTTTGCGTTATGTTTTTACAAAAAAGTTGAGGGAGTTTGTCGACATACGGCCGATGAATTTTTTTATGAAGAGCTTTAATTCCATGTCAGAAATACGCTCGCAGGGCTTGAAATTTCCTTCCGAGGGGCGACCTAAATTATAAATCTTCATCTTCTATAATTCTGGATGTTGCTCGAACCTGGATTCGAATCCAAGCTCCCGAATTGTAGCACGAAATTCGACCAGTACCGTCTTCAATAAATGTGTTCCTCACAATTTTCCTCAACAAATTATTATATTCCCTGGATCTACGTCTTGTCTTCAAAGCATGAGCTCAAGTCGTCAAAAATCCATCCAGATATAGGTTTTTGGATTAAGCTTTTTAGATTTTTAACCAAAAAATATTTGCAAACTTATGTCCACCAAAAAATCATTAATATTTCCTTTAGTGTCTTCTCTATTTATATAAGTAAGAAAAATCTTATTCAATAACACACACACACATATTCACATTCAGTAAACTTGTACATACATATATCAGTAATAATCCAATTGTATAACCACATTTTATATATGTGTTCGCGCATTTATTTGTAATGTATGTAATTGTTGTGGTTAATCGAGTGTAATTGATTTTATTTTAATCTTTATTATTGCCCAACCATATTCCCCCAATTCAAATACTTGGTTGCCATAGAAGAAACTTTGTTGTGAAGTAGATATGCGTATACATATCTGTGTGTGTGTGTGTGGATCTCTGAGATAGAATTTTCGTTGTATTTCTATGATATTTAATGAAATTGTTGTTGTTTTGTACATTGTGTTTCATTTCGAGGTTATGGTGCGTGTGATTCAATGGCAATTGTGTGGTTAACATCAGATAAATCAAAAAATTACTCATTGTATGTAATAAGATGCGTATTTTCTTCATAGATATATATTTGTATGTTGGAGAATAGAATGAATTTTCGTTTGTTGATTAAATAAAATGCAGAAAATTTCGCAAATTCAGTAAAATCCTTAGTACGTAGACAAGTAGACGAAGCTTTGTTAAGACAAAATTTTTGGACGCATGCAACAATGATTTCTTCTTAAAGCTCTAATTAACTCGAAACGAGGTTATTTTTCTTTATAAAAATATGTTGACTTAGTTAAGAGCACAAATTATTTATTTAATTTAAGTTAATGCAATTTTAATTATTTATTTTATTTTATATAAATTATTGAAATTTATTTTATTAACTTTTATTTATTTCATATTCAAATTTTACTCCTTTTTATTTTATTTTGTTCTATTTAGTGCAATTTATTTATTTTTAATTTTTTTTTTGTATTTATTTTTCTATATTTCATTTAATTATATTTTTTTTTAAATTTTATTGACAATTATTTATATTTTAATTAACTTCCTTTTTATCTTTTTTTGTTATTCAATTAAACTTTTTAAATTTCAAACAAATTTTTTATTGTGTTTTTATAAAATTTTATACTACATATAAATTTTTTATACCTTTCATGTACATGTAATATTATATTAACTTTGGTCCGTTGTATGTAAGTACAAGAAGGAGAAGATAGGGACCAGCCGAAATTTATACCGAGCGTATCAGAATCACGAGCTGAATTGATTTAGCTATTCCCGCCTGTCCGTCTGTCCCTCTGTCCGTTGAATTTTTTTATATTTTTTTAATTTATTTTTATTTATTTTTTTTTTCATTTTTTTGTGTTAATTTTTTTAAATTTAATTTTCAAATTTTTGTTTTCATTTTTTTTAATATTTTTTTTTTGTTTTATTTTTTCCATCATTTTTTTAATTAATTTTTTATTTTTATTATTTAGTTTTATTTAATTTAATTTAATTTTTTTAAATTTAATTTAATTTTATTTTAAATTTTTTTAACTTATTAGAGTGGCGACCCAGCACACGGCTGTTGCAGGTGGCAACTCTTTGTCATACTCCGCAGTTTTAATCATTCTCTTTTACATATTCATTTGTTAGCCGTTAAATTCTTCTTTTCTAAGAATATATTTTCTATTCCATTCATTTCATTATCTTCTCTTCTAAACTCGTGAACTGAACAGATGCATAAAAATTGTCATGCCTTAATATTCATATTATATATTAATAATTTAATTTACCAGAAATGAAAGTTAATTTATACACCAACAAGTGGGAACAATCTTCATATAATAACCGATATCTTCATATAAAGTCCGATGATTATTAGGCGGACGCGGATAACGACTCAGCAAATTCAGTAGAAGATGAATTTTCCAAAGCTATCCCATCCACACAGCCACAACCATTTTACGCTACGAGGAAAACTAAACATGGTTCACCACGGTCGAAGTTCAGTTCCAGCCTGCAAGAATCAGCGAAGAAAAAAATACAAACCAAATATGTACTTCTACCACCACTGATGTGGGGCACGTTTCAATAAAACCACATGACCTCACAACCATACGCATTGCTTCGTCGCAGCTACCAGTACTTTCGGCGGTAACTGATAGTGAAACAGTTCTCTGGACATTCATTTACTGCACAATCGATGTTAAGTACCTCGCTAATGCAGGCGCAGGCTTATCATCTACTCTATCTACCTACAGGAGCCAGCTATAGCCAATGCCACTTCAACTCCAGGCTGCTAACTGCACTGTCGTTGGAAAATATGGCTCACTGGTTCCCTACATTAAACTACAACAACCGCAATACCAGTCTTTTTCAACTGATTTATTAGATCTTCAGCATGATAATACGCCAGCATCATATACACGACACATATAATAACAGTACGAGATCAGGTTTTTACGCAACAGCACCGATCCTAACGCAACGCTCTCAACAGAACAAATTTCCAGATTTCCAGAGAATTTCACCGAATTTCTTGGTAATCCGCACAACAGTGCGGTCTCCAGACATATCGGTTACTCATCTCATCCCCACCAGCAGGACACATTACATCAACCCACCTATCATTTCAAAAATCAAATTCAAATTAACTCAGTTAAACTCTTCATTTGTCATGTCTTAATTTTCATATTATATATTTATAATTTAACTTACTTAAATCAAAATTTAATCATATTTTTAAATAAAGGGGAATCTTCGGGAATAACCCCACATTAGTAATATGAAATTTATGATATTTAATTGAACTTTATTATTTTTACAATATATGTTGTTTTACTCTTTTAAAATTATTTTATATCAGAGTAACTCATTTTAATTTAATTTTTTTATTTTAGATTTTTTGATATTAATATTTTTACGTTATTTATTTAGATTTATATTGGAACGAATTTTCGTCATCCCTCGTCAATTTTGGTTTTGTAACAAACCGGTTTCGGCGAACCGCCATCTTCAGTGCTTGATTTCGTTTGTTACAAAACCAAAATTGACAAGGGATGACGAAAATTCGTTCCAATATAAATCTAGTATCCACCCTGTCGGAAAAACACAAAACCAAATCAAATTTATTTTATATTTTATTTCACCTCAACTTGTATTAATAATTACCTGGTTTTATTTATTTAATTTCATATTTTTTATTTTATTTAAACTTCTATTCATTTATTTAAATGTTTTATTTTATTATTTTTATTATTATTAATCCGAACGATTTACCCCCTCCCGCCCATCCGCACGAGCGGCGCTGTTCGCATGACCTACGGAACTTGTTTTGTTTTTCATCAATGCCAAGCAGGTGCCTGTTTGGTGTCGAGAACTAAAGAAAGTTCAGCTATAGAACACAAACTCCTTCAACTGATTTTCTAGACTAACTTAATTCAAATATAAAATGTTATTTAATGATTAGTTAAGAATTGACAAAATAGTTTTCCTAATATGAAAAAGCGAGTCAGACATATCAATTGTGCTAGAGTAAGATTTCAAGTCAAGACACAAACAATGCAAAGACCCGTGAAATTCAAAATTCGTTTTACAAGTTTTCAGAAACAAGGGGAAAAAATGTCTGAGAGTTTCTAAACGGAACAATAAATTTTATTTCAGAGAGAATGAGGGGGCTGGATATTGAGCCTGTTATTATTTTAACCATCAATAATTATAATAAGACTGGCGAGAGTAGGGAGATTGACGACTAGTATAAGGAGGAAGATTGTACTGAGAGTCCAAATGCAAATTTCTTAAGGCAAATAGGAGGAGCTATTTTTTTGAATAGACTCTAGTTTGTCAGAGTAAATTTGATACCTCTGGTTCCAAATCACCGAATCGCATTCAAGAAAAGGTCTTACTAATGTTATATACAAAGCTTTAGAAGCATAACGATAATTAAAGCCCTTTGTCCAACGTCTTACAACTGCCAAGATGTCATTGGCATTAGGGTCCATAGTAATCCACTGGTCAATAAACCGGTGAACCTGTTCCAAATTGTGGTTATCTGTACGACTAATCTGGAGAAACTCATAACTTTACATTTCCTAAGATTTAGGTTCAACCGATCTATTTTACACCATTCAAGCATGCTGTTTATGTCTGCTTACAGCTCCTTCATTTGCCTAAGTATAAGATTTATAAAGTTTTACATCATTCGCACATATTAAGAGTTTTGAAAATTTTATCTGAGAAGATGTAACATTTACAAATAGTGAAAACGAAATGCGCCCTAGATGGCTATCCTGTAGTTCTCCTGAAGAAACATTAACAGGTATGAGGGGATCCATACCTGTCATACTGAGCGTACTATTCACAACACCATCACCCATCTTCAGACCCAGCATTTATTATTGGATAACATTCGACCGAATAGACTACATCCAGCACGCAGTGAAGCAAATATAGCGGCCATAGCTGAGAGTGTACACGTGTAGAGTCGATTCGGTGCCGTTCGCAGCAACTCGAACTGACGTATGGAACGACTTGGCGCATTTTACGCCGAGATCTTAAATTGAAAGCGTACAAAATACAGCCTGTGCAAGAACTGAAGCCGCTCGATCTCCCCAAGCCACATCGGTTCGCTCTAAGAGCTCTTAAAATTTTCCAAGGAGGTCCGACGTTTTCGAGCAAAATTTTGTTCAGCAATGAGGCCCATTTCTGGCTCAATGGGTATGTGAACCAGCAAAATTGCCGCATTTGGGACGAAGAGCAACCTGAAAGGGATTCAAGAGCTACCATTTTATCCAGAAAAACACTGGTTTGGTGTGGTTTGTGGGCCGGTGGAATCAGCGGTCCATCATAACCGACTATTTGATGTCTGAAATTGGAGCTCGTGATCTCCGCAACATTTAGTTTCAATAAAACTTCACTTCCCACATATCTCAACAATCAATGTATTATTGGGAGCACATATCGATGAGCAGATAAGTTCCGGTCATCTGATATCATACCGTTAGACTTCTTTGTGGATATGTAAAAGCTATGCGGGAAATCTCGCTTCGCTTCTGGCCTTTGAGCAAAACATCACGCGGATCTTTCGCCAGTTACCTGTGGAAATGCTTGAACGAGTCATAGAAAATTGGACTCAACGGATGGCCCATCTGGGACGTAGCCGCGGCCAATATTTGAAAAAGATAATCTTCAAAAAGTAAATGCCAAAGAATTTTCTTTCGAATGATAATAAAAATTTTTCATTACATTTAAATTTTTTTTTTTTTTGTAAAGTGTAGGAAACCTCGAGATTGATCAACGGTTATTGACTTATAATATTTTTTATTTTATTTTAATTTTGGTTATTTCATTATTATTTTCTTGTGGAATTTTTGTTTATGATTTTTTATTTAATTTTATCATTTTTATAATAAATTTTATTTTTTTTAATATCATTTAATTTCAGTTTATTTTATTTTAGTTTATTTTATTTCGCTTTAATTAATTTCATATTCTCTTATTATATCTATTTTATTTTATTTTATTTTATTTAATTTCGTTATTTTGGTTCTGTATCAATTTGAACTCATAAAATCCTTCAATTTAACCGGAAACCGGAAGTAATAGCATGTCAAACGAATGTGCCCTCTTATCCGAATAAAACTTGTGCTGGGCGAAATACTGTTATATACAATGTTTAAGAATATTAGGGATATTATAAAGGCAAGAAAGAAGAAAACTAAATCGAATCAGCTTTTTAAAGAAGCGCAAAGAAGCTGAATAAAGAAAGCAAGATAAATCCAACGTGATCCTGCCTTGATAACAATAAAAGGGGAGAAAACGTACAAATAAAGAATAAAGAATAAACTCATTAAAATTGTTGTGATGAAAGCAGCGTACACAGAGTTGCAAAAGGTAAAAGCAGAAAAAATGGTTTGAAACAAAGCTGCTGCGCGATGCAGGAAACAAAAGCAACGCATAACAACAATAACAAGACACACGCACATAAAATTACCGAAAAAAACGATGGTTGGAGGCGCGGAGTGGAGAGCGCGACAAATTGAAGGGAAGAGTTAAAGAAATAGAAAGAGAAACAGGAATCAAAAGCAGTTAAATACAATATTAACTGAAGTAGAAGAGCTCTGTGCCAACGTTTTATATAATGACTTTTATTAGTTCAGGAAGTGAGTTGAGGTAATTGTTGCATGCAACGGAAGATCTGTAGCAATAATACGCGATGAGCAATGGCAGTACGAAATAATAAAAAATAAAAAAATGAATAAAAAAATGACAATTCGAAGAAAAAAGGGAGTACAACAATGTGCCAAATTAAATTTTCATATTTAACTTCCGTTTTGTGATTTTACTTTTGACTAAATTCTCTAATTTGTTTGGACATATTTGGCAACAGGCAAGTGGGCCGAGGTACGATTGCGGATGAAATGATGAAATTATTCTTAATTTTTGCTAATGAAGATTCAGTTATATGTTGATTGCATTACCTCCAAACGGGAGAAAAAATTTTCATGATTTTCGGCCAATTTCCAATTTGTGGTTTTGCATCTTGAAGTTCTTACCAACAAATGGAGGGACCTACAGTTAATTCGAAGCCACCTCCGGACGGCCGTTGGATTTTTATGAGGAGCTTTATTTCATGTCAGAAATACACTCGGAGAGCTTGGTATTTCCTGCCGACTATCGACCGCAACTAGAAAAATTAATTTTCTATAATTTTGGATGTTGCTCGAACCTGTACTCGAACCCAGACCTTCCGAATGGCAGTACGTAATGCTAACCACTACAATTCGGAAGGCTAGAGTTTAAGGAGTATGAAAATACTCCCAAAGATATTAATTCATGTCCTTAGAGGGAACTCTCAACAACGTACTACGTCCAAATACCATAAAGAACGGCTTAGAAGGTTTGGTTATGAATGCCCACTGGAGATTTTGAAGTACAAACGTGACTGTTTATATAAAAGGATATCAGAAGTCTCGACTAGATAACAGATAAACTTTCTCCTGGGCAGCGACTTCTAACCCATGATCTGGAATCCTACATTGAAAAAGTATGGATGGGGGGTTTTAGCACTGTCTGAGTCCATAATGCAGCCGCATCTTTTACAGAATAAGTTATCGATATATTCGCTCTCCGAAGATACTACATCAAACCAGAGAAAGCAGATGCCAAGAAATTTTTTCTCATTCAACCTTAAAATCAAAATTAAATTTTCTCTCCCACTAATGAGTGCTAAGTGCTCCAACCGGAACAGAAATGGGAGACTTCAAAAGTCTACCTATTTGCCTATCCCAGGCATTAGTTGTGCACTTCGCGGTCAAAATAATCTAATTCATCACTTAACTAAGAGCGGTGCGTGCCGGCAAAGCCATTTTAAAACGTGTTCGCATGTGTCGAGAGGTATGAATGCCAGGATTTGCATACATTTATACATATATTTATACATAAATATATGTGCGTTCGAAAGTAGACGCTTCAGCGAAGATAACCTGAGAGTTCTGTACTCTCATACGTGTACATTCATATCTAACTAATGGTACAATCATAGCCGATTGTGGTACCTTGTGAGCTGTGAGTTATTTACTGCTCACTCTGTAAACGCTTTTGCCGTTGCTATTCGAAGTCTACTTTCAGGCGCCCACCCAGTGTAACTTTGCTGATATTTATGCAAAACATGCACATTTAATAAAACGTTTTGCGAATTTTTAATAAACTCCAATGCAAAGGAGGCTTCAAAAAGGAAAAATAAAAGATTACTTATGTACACATACATATTTATCGGAGTAAATGTATATGTATACTTGGTATTTTCGCCGTGAAATGCAAATAAATATAACAGTTCGCAGGGAAATATGATAATATCGTGGTTAAGTAAAAAAAAAAAAGTCCCAAGAGAACTGTAGTGTGGGGCATTGATAGGCGGATTAGGGTTTTTCCCAAAAATCGAAAGAAAAAAATAAAAATAAAAAAAAATTAAAAGAAAAAAAATATAAAAAAAAAATTAAAAAATAAAAATTAAATGAAATAAAAAAATTAAGAAATGAAATGGAATAAAGAGGCGAGTTAAGAAATATTTTATTGTTTCTTGGATCATAAACGTTTCAAACGAAAACAAATGTATTCTAAGATTGTAGTTTTCTTCTTCTTCTTTGGTGTAGGCACCGCTTACGCGATTTTAGCCACTTCAGTAATAACGCGCCACTCGTTTTTTCTCTTTGCAGTTGGAAATACCAAGTGATACCAGGTCGCTCTCCACCTGATCTTTCCAACGGAGTGAAGGTCTTCCTCTTCCTCTGCTTTCGCCAGCGGGTACTCCATCAAATACTCTTAAAGCCAGAGCGCTTTCATCCATTCGGCGACATGATCTAGCCAGCTTAGCCGCTGTCTCTTGATTCTCTAAAGTATATCACTGTATAGCTCGTACAGCTCATGGTTCCATCGCCTACGGTATCCGCCGTTGCTTCTTCACCATATGTTGGGACGGGAATGATGAGCGACTTGTAGAGTTGGGTTTTGGTTCGTCGAGAGAGGATTTTACTTTTCGATTGCCAACTCAGTCCAAAGTAGCTCCATTTGGCAAGAGTGGTTCTGCGTTGGATTTCAAGGCTGACATTGTTGGTGTTGTTAATGCTGGTTCACCGATAGACGAAATTATCTACGACTTCGAATTTATGACTGTCAACAGTAACGTGGGAGCCAATTCGCGAATGCGATGACTGTTTATTTGATGACAGGAGATATTTCGTCTTGCTCTCGTTTATTACCGGACCCATTCGCTTTGCTTCTTTGTCTAACCTGGAGAACGTAGAACATACGGTGCGACTATTATGACCCATTATATGAATATTATCGTCATACGCTAACAATTGTACATTCTTCTAGTAAATTGTACGTGGTCTGTTTAACTCTGCAGCTCGTATTATTTTCTCCAGCATCAAATTGAAGAAATCACACGAAAAAGAGTATCCTTGTCTGAAACCTTTTTTGGCATCCAACGGCTTGAAGGGGTCCTTCCCAATTCTGATTGAGCTTATGGTATTATATATATATATATATTTGGCGCTTTGTAACCGCTGAAGCGATTTTCGGCCGAGCTCCTCCTCCAATTTGTGGTTTTGCGTCTTGATGTTTATACCAACAAATGGAGGGACCTACAGTTTATTCTAAGCCGCCTCCGAACGGCTGATGGATTTTTATGAGGAGCTTTATTTCATGCCAGAAATACACTCGGAGGGTTTGACATTCCCTGCCGAGGGGCGACCGCGATTAGAAAAATTTTTTTCTATCATTTTGGATGTTGCTCGAACTTGGGATCGAACCCAGGCCTTCCGAATGTCAGTACACAATGCTAACCACTCGGCTATCGCGGCCGCCATGCTTATGGTATTATCCAGGGTTAATTTACAAAGTCGTGCGAGTTTTGTGGGGATATTAAATTGAGACATAGCGGCGTGGAGCCGGCAGTTCCTTATCGTTTTGTCGAAGGCAGCTTTAAATCGATAAAAATTGGGTTTGTATCGATTCTTTTCTCTGAACAGTGGGGTCTCCCTTTTTTGAGTTGGGCAGAGAACACTTGGGTTCTATTCGTCAGGCACGCTTTCGTCGGACCATATTATGCAAAGAAGCTGATGAATGATCTTGTCAGTTCTTCGCCGCCGTATTTGAAAAGCTATGTAAGCCATAGGCTCCCGCCGCGTTGTTATTTTTTAAGAGGGCAATCGCTATTCGAACTTCTTTATAGTGGGATTATGGCGCGTCTGTACCATCGTCATCGTTTATATCAGCTGTTTTTCTGATATTGTTGAAAACCAATTGTTTCCGAAGCAGCGGTATGCATGGAATTTACTATTTCGTTCCACAGCTCCCTTATATAGAGTTTCTGATGAGCGCTCTCAGAGAGCAGGTGTGTAAGCTGAGCAGAAAACCTGTTGGCTGCCTGCTGTGATTGCAGCTTTTCGACGTCAAACCTTCCTTGTGTTTGTTGACGGGCGTTCTTTGCCACACAGAGGCGGGTGCGTATTTTTGCTGCTACGGGATAATGATCCAAGTCGATATTTGGCCCTCGGTTTTACGATCTGGTGACAGCCCTGTAGCTTGATGAATTTTTCGTATGCTGGAATCTGGTACTACAGACAACCACATTTCGGGCCCCGGCGAAGTCAATCAGCCTCAGCCCGTTTGGGGATGTTTCGTCGTAGAGGCTGAATTTTCCGATTGTTTTACAAAAAATATCTTCCTTAGTCACCCTGACGTTGAAATCGTCTAGCAAAATTTTAACATCGTGGCGGAGGCAGCGCTTATAAGTGCGTTCTAAGCTCTTATAGAAAGCATCTTTGGTTACATCATCTTTCTCTTCTGTCGGGACTTAGTCGCAAATTAAGAAGAACTTCGCTTTGATGCGAATAGCCGCTAGACGTTCATCCATCGAGGTGAATGCCAAGACTCGGCGACGGAGTCTCTCTCCCACCGCAAAGCCAACACCGAATTTGCGCTCCTTTAAATGACCGCTGTGGTAGATTTCACAAGGACCGTTCTTGTCACGTCCATCGCATTTCTTGGACGACGGTGATGTCAGCCTTCAGTCTTACGAGGACATCAACCTGCTGGGCAGCGGCACCTTCCCATTTAAGGGGAGGGCATTCAGATGCATGCCCTCAAACTATGATACTTTAAACGTTTGCAGGGGTCGTCATCAAAAGTGGGACTACTCTTCCGAGGCATTTGCTGATTTTTCATTGGGGTATAGTTTTAATGTGGTGGGTCCCAAACTTAACGCACAATCGCAGTGGATTCACCTTCTCACTTTATCTCGCCTCCAAACGGATGTTTGTTGGCTACCCAGAGGATACTTGGTGTAAGACCGGAAGTAGTGAGCTGCTTGAATCATATGTAAAAGGATCATTTCTGGCCAATCCCAGATGAATGGGGCAGTCAAAAACTTTCCTCACTTGCGTGAACTTCTACACATGGCTCCATCCTTCAGATCATAGCCCAGGGCTATATTTATATGTGACGTAAATTTGTAAATCAGCAAATTGTAGAATCATATGCAAAAGTTATTATTTCCTAATTCCCTCAAGATTTCATTTTTTGTTTTTTGCTTTTACACATTTTCCGCCCTCAATTGCATGCACACTAGTGCGCTGACAATCAGTAGCCTTCCAGCTTAATTTATATTTTTAGCTGCTCAGAACGCTCACTTGAAATTCAGTTATGTGGTAATAAATTTCATTAACTTGGCAGTCATGCGCCAACTCGAAGTTTTGCATTATTACACAGTACAAATGAGCCCTCGCTTTGAATGCGCGTTGGAAAAACCTCCTACCTGTGGGTAGAAATTAAAAAATAAACACCCAACTTCGCAGCTATAAAATTCCCATACAGTTTCTTTAATTTTTTTTCAACCATCTCAATTCACCGTTACTATTGTTTATAAGCTTCAATGCTGTTTTTCACTTCGGTGAAGCTTTGTTTTTTTTGTCTTCCTCTTCCTGTTTTCATGCGTTCCATTTTCTGAACATACCCTAGTTATATAATCGTATTCACCTACATATACAAATATACACCCATGTATTTTATGTTTTTACTCTGCATCGTTGTTGTTGTAACATTTAATTGAATTTTTCAACATTGTAATTTGTGTAAAAAGTTTTTTTTGGAGGCAAATTTTTTCTGCAGTAAAAGCAAGGGGACCCATAAAAAAGACTGCTAAAGTAACTATTTGCAATTTTTTTCGGTAATAAGTAAAATTATACATTTTGATTGAGAAAAGAGGAATTAAATTACTAGGTAAAGACAA
This sequence comes from Neoceratitis asiatica, assembly GCA_030068015.2. NCBI lineage: Eukaryota > Metazoa > Arthropoda > Insecta > Diptera > Tephritidae > Neoceratitis > Neoceratitis asiatica. Next base: position 64,063,789 of record CM061527.1, on the reverse strand, counting down.
AAACATACATATATAAAACAAGAACGTTTGGCTGTGTTCGGCCTCTATAGCTTTCATGCAATACATATTGTACTGCATTTTAGGTTTAAATATTTACTTTCTTACTAAAAATATCGGTGGTGGGGGTAATATTACATAATCTTCAAATTTCGATGATTTTCAGTACCAATATTTTTTGCATTATCTGTGTATAATACCAATTTTCTTGACCATGAAGGACACTTGGCAAAAAAAAAAAAACCTCATACTTGAAGGATATGGTTGTATGCAAGCTAGATGATATAGTTGACTGATCTGGTCGGTTCCGAAAAATGAGCAATACCTTATAAAAATACATCCACATACAAAGCTTATTTCAAATAGCTGAAAAACGGAGTGACAAGTTTGCGTTCAAACAGGCAGACGGACAGACAGACCACGGCTAAATCAAATAAACTCGTCATTATGATCACATAGATATACATTTTAATGGTCTATGATTTCTTTTTTTAATACTTATATACTTCGGACCAAAGTAGATGGCGCTTTTCATGTTCATGACAGGTAAAAAAGTTAAAACTAAATTTAGTTTCTCTACAATATTAGCATTTTAATAAAATTGCAAATTTGCCAGAATGGATCCATATTACTTCTACTTTACTTTATGTGTGAAATTATCTGCTCACCGAAGTGTTCTCTCAATAAATCCACTGAGTCGGTTATCATGTCGCGATAACGATCGTCATTGCCGGTTACCTTCTCACCGGCATCATTTTTGTGGAAATATGGACCGATAATTCCACCGGCCAACAAACCACACCAAACCGTTGTTTTTTCTTGACGAAAAGGCAGCTCTTGAATTTCTTTCGGTTGCTCTTCGTCCCAAAAACGACAATTTTTGGGTATGTAAACAATACCCATTGAGTCAGATAATGGGCCTCATCGCTGAACAAAATTTGACTCGAAAACGTCGAATCTTCTTGGAACTTTTCAAGAGCTCATAGAGTGAAGCGATGTCGCTTGGGAACGTCGAGTAGCTTCAGTTCTTGCACAAGCTGTATTTTGTACGCTTTCAATTTAAGACGTAAAAGGCGACAAGTCGTTCCGTTCGTTACTCCGAGTTGCTGTGAAAGGCGCCTAATCGACTCTCCACGGCCTTCGTGTATACTCTGAGCTACGGCCACTATATTTTCTTCGCTGTGTGTTGGACGTTATCTATTCAGTTGAATATTATCCACTAATGAATGCTGGGTCTCAAGATGGGTGATTTTGTTGTAAATTGTACGCTCAAAAGGCCAATTATATTGACCATAAGTTGAGCAAAGCGCGCGAAACACATTCTTTACAGAACGTGAATTTTCATAATAAAGTTGAATGATTTGTAAACGTTGTTCAGGCGTAAGTCTTTCCATGATGAAATGCCAAACAATACCGAACAAAAAAAAAAAAAAAATTACAGCTGGGCACGACTCACGCGTGAGCTGTGAAAAAAAAGGCTATTGGAAAAAGTACCTCAATTTAGATCACCTTTTACCATTAACAATGACCGATTACCAATTACCGATGACAATGTCGTAGTTACGTCGAAGGTGTGATTGGACTTTACTTCTTTGAAAACGATTTATGCGAACTGTCAATTCGGAGCATTATGGTTGTAGAATACAATTTAAACATAATGTGGTTCCAACAAGATGGTGCTACATGCCACACAACATGAGCGAGAGAAATTCCGTCCGCGTAATTTCTCGTCTTGGCGATGTAGTGTTTCTCATATTCTCCCAATGTTGGATCCATTATAATAAAAAATGAATTTTATGAAAAAAAAAACTTTAAATGCATTTTCTTAACGTTTATTTCAGGAACTGTAAAATAGATAACCCTGAATTTTGTTGTTTGTGGAAAGCTTGCTCCATAACGACCGAATCTATTAAAAGCTTTTCTTTGCATCTTGGCTATTTTTGCTCGACAGCTAACAGGTCAATTGAAAAGTCCCCGGTCTACCATAGTTTATCATTCTCTTCAAGTGTGATTCAACACAGTTCTCTTCTATTTGCTTCGAAATATGCCTGAGTTTCGGCTATCACTCCTTCATTCGACGGATAGTCGCTGGCGGGCAGATATGGAGAATACGGTAGATGCGGAAAAAATTTGAAGTCCCATTCATAGGCTTTTGCCATCGATTTAATTGACTTGCCACACGGTGCATTGAATAGGTGAAACAGCACTTTCTTTTTCTTAAAATGTGGCTGTTCGGCGATTTCGTCCTTCAAGCGGCCCAGTAGCACTATGATATAGTCGCTATTGGTGGTCCTTCTTTTTTCAAGGTAGTAAATGAAAATTATTCCATACGCATGTCCAGACGCGGGACGCTTTGCAGCGAGTTCATTGTATGCAGTCCACTCGGATGACTTTCGATTGGACTTCGGAGTGAAATGATGGATCCATGTTTCATCCACTGTCACATATCGACGCAAAATCTCGGGTTTATTATGCGTGAACATCTCCGAACACTGCTCCGAATCATCAACTCGTCGTTGTTTTTGGTCAAAAGTCAGCTCGCGCGACACCCACTTTGCACAGAACTTTCTCATACCCAAAAAATTCGTGAATGATATGATATAAATGTTGAGTTGGTATCTTTAGGATGCCTTCTATTTAATTCAATTTCAATTTCGAATCATTCAAAATCATTTTATGGATTTTGTTGTTGTTTTCATTGATGATAACCTCTTTTGGGCGTCCGCTGCGTTCACCGTCTTCGGCGCTCATTTCAGCACATTTAAACTTAGCATACCAAACATTGAGTGTCTGGGAACTAGCCATAAAGCCAAGTTTTTGTTGCAACTGTATCTTTTCCCTTCAAAAAGCAATATTTTATCAAGACGCGAAATTCATTTTTATCCATTTTTTTTTTGACAATAAAAAAATGGTATAATTCACAAACTATGATTTAATTCCAGTAGCGCCATCTATATGTCAGGCTAGAGACAATGTTAATTGAGCTGTAATAATACCACAGAAAGAATTCGTTACCTACTTGGGAGTTATATTGGCTCGAAGTGGGAAACCTTCTTAAATGAAAATATTACCCCAACTTAATTGAAAATTGCGAGTATGCAATAGACTATAGGTAATAAGTCGAAACTAAACTTAGAAAATAAAGCATCCATTTTGGACGTATGGGATCCAACTTTGGGACCCAGCATCTAAATCTAGTCTAGGTAAAATTCAAAGGCTACAGTCTGAAACCTTAAGAGCAATATGCAAGACTCCGAATTAACACCGTGACAGAAGAAATAGAAAAACTGCGTAAGAATTACTTATTAAGGTTAGCTAGCCACACATCCTCCTGATTCTTTTCACTTCAAGGTGTACCTCACCACGTATTTTATTAATTATGTTTTTTAGTTTTATGATTTTGTTAAAAATTCTACTTTTCTTCTTTTTTTTTGCTATTTCCTTCTTACTTTCTTATCCTTTTATTACACTGCATAGTTATTCGCAGTTGTTACATTCTGCCACACTTTATGCCTTTAGTGATACCCGTAGCACCTGCCACATCAATTATATCAGAATGTAAGTAAAAAAGAGCAAACTAGGAAAATAGTAGAATGAAAATCTCTAGCGGTGGCATATCATCGAAGCTTCTCTTCAGTCATACTTGCAAAAGTGAAAAATATCACCCTCCAGTGTCAGTTTGATAAACATAAAGTTTATTAATCAAATATTTATTTGTAACAACAACAAGTAGCGTTTATTAAACTATATTTGTATTTGTAATGTGCAATTGTACATACACCCATATACTCGTATATGTGGGGAGATAAACAATATTGCATTATTCTACCCCTCAAGTGTGCGTAATTTAACGGTCTCTGCCGTAAATTTTTCACAATTACTTTCTTCAGTGTATGTAATTAAATGTTTAATCGTTCTTGTTTCGCTTGGCTATTAGCAATTTAATCGAGATCTGATTATGCACACATATGTGCATGAAATTTACCTTCATTTTCATTTTAATTTCAGATATAATTTTTTTTAATAAATGTTTAACAATTTTTTGAAAAAATGGTTAATTAAATAATTAAATAAAATAAGATTAAAAACAAAATAAAATCAGACATTAAACAAGCATAGGAAAATACTCACAATTGGAATGCTTCAGGCTCAGATGGTATTCATACTCTTATAGCTCCGAAATAAGGTTCAAGTACCTGCTTTTATAAGGAAGATATAAACTCACCTTTTACCGTAGGAAGTAGAAAACAACAAATATCACGAATATTTGGGTATGAGCAGGAGGCTCTGTGCAAAGTAGTTGCCTCGCAAGCTCACTTTTGACAAAAAAAAAAAAAAAAAAAAAAAAAAAACACGAGTTGATGATTCGCAGTGTTTAGAGATGTTCAAACGTAACAAACCCGAGTTCTTGCAGCGCCATGTGACAATGGATGAAACATAGGTCCATCATTTCACTCCGAGGTTCAATCGGTAGTTATCTGAGTGGACTGCGTACGGTGAATCCGCTTCAAAGCATGGAAAAATGCAACATTACATAGGGTTATTAGAGCGTTTGAAGGACGAAATCGCCGAGAAACGGCAGCATTTGAAGAAAAAGAAAGTGTTGTTTCACCAAGACAATGCCCCATGTCCCAAGCCAATGAAATTGATGTCAAAAACCCATGAATAGGGTTTGGAATTGCTTTCGCATTCACCATATTCTCCAGATCTGGCCCTCAGCGACTATGTCCTGTTCTTAGATCTCAAACGAATGATCACTGGAAGGAAATTTTCGTCGAATGAAGAGGTGATTGCCGAAACTGAAGTCTATTTTAAAACAAAGAACAATTCGTATTACAAATATGGTATCGCAAAGTTGAAGGATGGCTATGATCAGTGTATCACCCTTGAAAGGAACTATGATGAATAAATAAAAAAATGAATTTTGACAAAAATATGTGTTTTACTATGGTAGACCGGGGACTTTACAATTGACTTGTCATTCATGTTACGCTGCCGGAAATTGTTACCTCTTTTGAGGTTTGGGCGCAGCGTATAAAATTAGTTTCAGAATAATTGTTCTCTATGGTAGGTACGTTTGCCTGAGGTTGTGGTGCAAGTATATTGCTGGAGGTCTTTTTATTCCTTTTATCTATTAAAGAAATGTATGTGGGACAACCTCTATAATTATCAGTGTGATTCTGATCAAAATTTCTAAATTTTTTATACTCAGCAGTCGTTTATGGTTTCATACAATTTTTTGAGCCGTGTAGGTCTTCACAAAACACCCATACACTTGGTAAGGTGCAATAACGCCAAGTATAGAGAAATTCTAGGCAAATAAGACATTAGATTTCTCTACGGAAATACGACGATATAAATTTATAAATCAACTCAAGGGAGTGCAAAAGATACTCGCTCCACAATGCGAAAAAATATAATTACCTTATGGAGGGGAAGTGAGGGAAGTTTTTATGGATGAAAGCCGAGATTTATATGTTAATGCTTGCATTTTGCTATATGTAGTTTATATCTTAAGGTTCATCTAAAATATATGTATTCAGTATGAGGATGATGAGATATTATTCCAGCACTGCGGACGCATATGCTTATCGGTCTCTCACTCAAATTTGAGTTAAAAAAAATATTTGTTACAAATTTCCTTCAATGCAAAGATGTTTTGCATATTCCTAATAATCTATGTTGAACAAAAAAAAAAAAAAAAAAAAAAAAAAAAATTAAAAATTTTTTTTTAAATATTCCAATCTAAAAATATGCAACAAATTTTCTTTATCTACATTTCAAGAGGCGTACATCTCTTCCCACATTTTTATATGTATGTTTGTAGTGAACTAATATTTGTTAAAATTTCTTGATACGGTAGAAAATAAATATAAATAAATATTAAATTTTTTCATAAAATTTTCCAAGCCAAAAAATTTGTATTTATCTAATTGAAAAATCTAAACACGAGTAGAACTCTCTCTCTCTTCATTTTGCTCGTCTAAGCTGTGTTTATCTCATATTAATATATATGAATATATATATAAGTATATGATATGTGCGATAAGCATGAATTTCTATATTTGTGCGCATTTAAGAAATTATTTTAAGATACATTCATTCATACAATTATATTTTTGGAGAAATGAGTTTCACACATACGATATATGTATGAATGTATTTAAATAAATAATTTTTTGTATGCTATCATGAAATTGCTAATATTTGTTGAGTGAAATAAATTGTGTATGCATTCAAAAAATAACTTCCAGTTAACATTATATGAGTCAGCCTAGCCACAGGGCATAAATATTTGACTTTTCTGGAGCGGAGAAGAGAGAAAATCTGAAATTAGTATAAAAATACAAATATTTTGTGGAGCATGCAAAGTGTACGAGTATACATATTCATAGACGTATTTTACACGCACCAACAAAAACAATAAATAAAATAAATAAATAAATAAAAATAAAAATAAAAACAAATAAAAATCAGCACAATATTGAGAATTTTTATTAATTGTAAACTACTTCTAAATATTTATTAAATTATTGTATTTGTGAAATTTGATATATAAAGAGTGATCCGTTCGAGGTTCCCTACTTTTTTTTAAGAAAAAAAAAACAAAGAAAATTAAAATTTAATGGGGAAAGTTTATTATCGTTCTAAAGAAAATTATTTGACATTTATTGTTTGAAGAGGGACCATAGAGCGAAGCGATATCGCTTGGGAAGGCCGGGTAGCTTCAGTTCTTTTACAAGCTGTATTCTGTACGCTTTCAATTTAAGATATCGACATAAAATGCCCCAAGTCGTTCCATACGTCAGTCCGAGTTGCTGCGAACCACGCCCAATAGACTCTCCACGATCTTCGTGTACACTCTCAGCTGCGACCGTTACATTTTCTTCACCGAGTGCTTTACGTGGTCTGTTCGGTCAAATATTATGCAATAATGGATGCTGGATCTCAATTTGGGTGGTAATGTTGCGAATAGTTCGCTTAGTAGGTCGATTAAGTTGACGTTAACGGATTCTTGGTGAATGGTGCTTAAAGCTTGTAGGTATGCCGTCCTGTCCAGGGGCTCTTGTCAGTATTTCTATGCGGAACCGCGGTAGTCTAGTACTTTCTTCTTGATGTGCCTAGCTAAAGGTTAGGTTCCTTATAAGTGGACATTAAAGTGATCCCAGCATAACATTATGCTCCTTAACCGGGAACCGTTTCCTCTCTTTTAGCGGTGATCCAAGGGTTCCAAATAGTAGAATTCGGTAAAGTCCTATCAGTGTAGCTACATATCCACAAGAAAGACACCCTAATAAACAATTTTTTAAATTAATTTTTCTATAAATGTATGTAAAGGGTGATCTAAGTAGAGCCACTTATTACAATAGCCTTTTTTTGACAGATCACGCGTGAGTCGTGTCAAGCTGTTATGTAATTTTGGTTCATTATTGTTTGGTATTTCATAATGGAAAGACTTACGCCCAAACAACGTTTAAAAATCATTCAACTTTATTGCGAAAAATCACGTTCTGAAAAGAATGTGTTTCGCGCGCCTTGCTCAACTTATGTTCAAGATAATCGGCCTACTGAGCTACTATTCGCAACACCATCATCCATCTGATGAGCCAGCATTCATAACTGGATAAAATTCGACCGAATAGACCACGTCCAGCGCGAAGTGAAGAAAATATAGCAGCCGTAGCCGAGAGTGTACACGAAGACCGTGGAGGGTCAATTTGGCGCGGTTCGCAGCAACTCGGGCTGACGTATGGAACGGCTTGGCGCATGCGGGTGAAAACGTAACCGTCCATGGCGACCGTTATCGTGCCATGGTAACCGACTATTTGATACCTGAAATTGTAGCTTGTATTCTCCGCGACATCTAACATTTAGTTTCAACAACACCACGGCGCCACTTTCCACACACACACATCGCATCAATCAATGGCTTTATTGAGAGAACACTTCGGTGAAAAGATAATTTCAAGTTTTGGACCGGTCGATTGGCCACCAAGATCGTGTGGTATCACACCGTTAGATTTTTCCCTGTGGGGGCATGTAAAGTCTAAAGTCTATGCGGACAATCCCGCTTCGATTTAGGCAATCGAGCAAAACCTTACGCGTGTTATTCGCCAGTTACCAGTCGAAAAGCTCGAACGAGTCATCAAAAAGAATGTTCTTTCGAAAGATAATAAGTATTTCCCAATAACTTTGAATTTGAATTTTTTTCTAAAGTAGGAAACCTTGCAATGGATCACCCGTTTTATACGAGTATTACCACTTCTCATTATTTGGTTCTTTTGCTGTGGCAAACACTGTAGATCCGAATGCGTTTCCATATCCTAAATGCATCTGCAAATCTCTTTATATCTATCTGCACTTGCATCTCTGACACTATGCATGCGTAAGCTCATAACTTGTACGATTGCATATGTGATGCGAACTCTATACAATTCAGCAATGGAAAAAACCCAAGCGAAGGAAGTGAAGTGAAGGACCCTTTTTGGCATTTCAGTTGAATAATATTTGAGATCATAATGGATTTTTGGCAATTTAAATAATATTACAATTTTATGCAAACAACTTCACTTAAACGAATAGAACGAATACAGCTCTACACACACACACACAAAGGAAGAAAGCAAGCAAAAATGTTAAATAAAAAACGAATCTTGGGTTGGTTGGTTCGGTGGTGAGACGAGTGAAGGACGATTTCAGCCGAAAATAGCTACAAAAACGTATGGTAAATATCTGAGTGCTACTTACATATAGACATAGCAACGAGATGAGTAGGTGCTCGCAATAGGGACGTTGGGGTTGTGAGGTGAAGACAGTTTTGAAAAGTGTATATATTTATATATGCATTTGTATGTAAGTGAAGTAAAGTGAAAATCGAGTAAGGCGCATAGAAAGTTTTCTCAACTCAATATTCTTTAGTGGGTTAAGTGCGGTTGGTCCAGGGGTCGCAAGGGTGGAAGGGGGAGGTGAAATGGTGTTATAGCACTTCAATGCGACTGTTGAGCGGGTTAACTTGCCACATTATGAGTATGTATTTGTACTTTTATATCTCTATCTATGTATGCATATACCCGTGTGTAATGGAATTTTCAAATACTTGCATTTGCCAGTTAATACAATTGCAAACATGATGAGTGCATCCATAGCGTCCAACCAGTAGCTCGTCTTCTGAATCTTCGCCCTTTTGCGCGCTTGATGCTGTTCAGTTTAGTTCATGGCAGTTATTTGGCCTCATTCCGTGCTTATTCTACTGTCTATTCGCTATTTTTATGCTCTTTTAGTTGTAGTTTTTTTTCCAATTTTTTTTTCATATTGGCATTCAGCACAATTGCCAAATATGAGTGGCTCATGGCTTTTCTCATTTTCACTTTGTCTAAGTAAATTTGCTATGCAATCGAATTGTCGTGATTGATTTCATCAAAATTTCCATTTAAATTGTTGTTAAATGCAAATGGGTTTAAATAATTCTAAATGGATGCAGAAAAACTTGCATTACAACAAAATATACAATTTTTGCTGGTGAACTTATGTATTTTTTGATGATGTTACATTTTCCTAATACTGAAGAACACCTTCCAGTTTTCAGCCTATGTTAGTTTGTCATCTGTTTAACGTTCTCGAAATCTCCACTGAGGTGGGGGTGTAGTCCTGGTTCTGGGTATGCAGTTCCACCCAATTCTTATTCCCTGCATATTCTTTGAATGCAACCCACCCTTATGCAAGTTGCGGAAACTAACCTGGGTCTAGCTTTGTCACGGTTACGGTTAAAAGAGATGGAGCTTCAGTAAAGACCCTCCAACACCGAAACCTTACGACAGTTATCTGTACACCAGAGATGCGTCTGCGAGCGAGCGCCGATTTTAAAGCAACCGGCTCACTATATAAATGTGCCAATGATCTAAACCAACTCAATTAGCGAATTCTGAGCTTGAGCTCTGCTAAGCAGAAACAAGCTCCAATGAAAGGAGGTACAACAGTCAAATGAGATACCCACTTTAGCTGACGATTCATGCCAAATATAATCGCTACTTCTTTAAAGAAAAAAAAACACAGATAATTCAAATTTAATGAGGAATGTTTATTATCATTCGAAAGAACATCCTTTTGCATTTATTTTTTAAGAATTATCTCTTTCAAATGTTGGCCGAGGCTACGTCTCAGATGGTCCATCCGTTGAGTCCAATTTTCGATGACTGGTTCGAGCATTTCGACTGGAAACAGGCGAATACACGCGTGATGTTTTGTTTAAGGCCTAAATCGAAGCGGAATTTTCCGCATATAGACTTAAGAGTTTACATATCCTCCTAGTAAAAAGTCTAACGGTGTGATATCGCACCGAAGTGTTTTCCCAATAAATCCATTGTTCAATGCGATGTGTGGGAAGTGGCGCCGTCTTGTTGAAACAAAATGTCGCGAAGATCACCAGCTTCAATTTCAGGTATCAAATAGTCGGTGTTCATGGCCCGATAACAGTCGCCGTTGACGGTTACGTTTTCACCGGCATAATTTTTGAAGAAATATGAACCGATGGTTCCACCGGAAAACCAAAGCACACCAAACCGTTGTTTTTTCTGAATGAAATGGCAGCTCTTGAATCTACTCAGGTTGCTCTTCGTTACAAATGCGGCAATTTTGATTGTTTACATACCCATTGAGCCAGAAATGGGCTTTATCGCTGAACAAAATTAGGCTCGAAAGCGGCGGATCTTGGAAATTTTTAAGAGGCCATAGAGCGAAGCGATGTCGCTTCATACGACAGTACGAGTTGCTGCGAACAGCGCCGATCTTCATGTACACTGTCAGCTGCGGCCGCTATATTTTCTTTACTCCATACTGGACGTGATCTACTTGGTCGAATATTATCAAATAATGAATGCTGGGTCTCAAGATGGATGCTGCGAATAGTACCCTCAGTAGGCCGATTATGTTGATCATAATTTGAGCAAAGCACGCGAAACACATTCTTTACAGATCGTGAATTTTCGTAATAAAGTTAAATGTAAAAAAAGGGAATTGAAAAAAGTATCTCTACTTGGATTGAGAAAGTATCCCACCCAGTTTGTTTATGAGCTTGTTAGACTAAAGAATGTTATTGCCGCAGTCCAGGTATTGTCAAGCAGCGCAATTTTGGTGTCTGATTTTTAGGATTACCCTAATTTCACATCGAGATATCTTGTCTCAGGATACGTACAGCAACCAACTGAATTAATTAATCTTCGACTAGATGAGGGACTAAAAGATTAGCACGATGAGGATTGTCGTACCGGAGTAGAGAGAAAAGACTGCCTATTGTTGGATAGAAATCGAGAGCTCAGAAGGAAGTGAGACACATTTGAAAGTGGAGTCAAAAAGTGGAAGTCCGAAACCTGTGTATGCGATGAGCTGATCGAAAGAGGTATTGCCTCAAAATTTTACAAAAATATACTGTTACTTGCCTATATCCAATTCGACTTATACAGAGTGACTTTAGAGACTGTACCCATGATGAATTTAAAAAACTCGGACCGGTAGTTTTACAAAGAGTTAATGGAATCATAATTTCCTCTAGCATTAATACCACCAAAACCTACGGATATTGAAGACTTAGAGGAACTGGTCAACCGGTACACTAACGCCAGCTCACAAGCTCTGGTTAAAGTTAGTCAAGCTGATCTTCTTAGAGTAAGTAGAAACCACCATGGTGGGGTCCGGATCCTCAATACCTTAGGTAAGTCTGTGGAAAAGCCTTTAAGCAGCAACATTTATTCTAAATAGAGGATTTCGATCAGCTACAAGCAATCTCTAACAGATTGTTGAAAACCCCAAGAAGGGCAAAAAGAAGTGAGGAAACCTCGCCAGAAGGGAGTAGGTTTAGGAGAGTATTCTCAAGTAATCCCCGATGCTTGCAAAACTTTACGGGACTTGGAAAGTAACTGTGGAGGAAGCCGTTAATCTTCTCCTTACAACCCACTTTTCTGACGCATCAGTAACCAGGTCATTGGACCTAATAAGGCGAGTAGCAACACCTATATGGAAAAATCTTCTAAATAGAGAAAGACTGAGTGGACTATTCGTACCTTCAAACCGTATAACCAGACGAAATTACTTCTATCCGGCTAAAGCAGTCTTTTAACAACAGCGTTAGCTGGTTGCGTGTTATATTAGAAGGAGTCTTCAGCTTAAGCTACATACCTAAATTATTAAGGGAATTGAGAATTGTTTTTATTCCCAAATGTGATAAGGTATCACACAGCAAACCAAAGGAGCTAAGACCAATAAAACTGACGTCATTTCCAGGAAGGATTGAGATTTATGTCACGGATACCGTGGGTCATAAGCTTTAGAAAAACCAATACGCCTACATGAAATTCAGGTCAACGGCGCTATATACAATGATATTGCAAGTGGATAAATTTATCTCGGTTAAGGAGTATAGCTCAAAAGATTTGTTAGACATTGATGGTGCCTTCAATAATAGAACGCTGATTGCTGTTATCTTATGCTGACTTGCCTGAGCGTTGACCCACAGGTCATTTCGCGTAACCACCAGTTGCTCAGATGCAGTGTCGTTAGGTCTGAGCTCGCAGAGGTATCTGCGCTTAGGCGTTTCAACAGAGGAGCTCAGGTGATCCTCTTCTTAAGGATCTTGTAAAAAAACTAATTGCTGAGAGACATTAAGTAGGTGAGAGGATGCAAAGTCCTAAAGTAAGAGCGTAGGTGGACGATCTGGTGGTTTTAGTGAGTGGAAAATTCCCATAATTTATGTGTAATATCATACAAGGCGTATTGATGCGGATAGAAAAGTGAGCTAATGATGCTGACTTAAGCATTAACTCAAAAAATTCGTTCGAAGAAATATAAGACTCCAAAATTATCAACTTCAGGGTGTGCTCTCGGGAACGAGGCTACTTATCACTCCGTCTACAAAATACTTGGGAAAAGAGCAACATAAAGGGTAATGAAACCCAGGTAGTGGGCTGGCTTCATACTGCAAGGGTTTGGCGTCTGGTGGCCAACAAAAAAGAGAAGAAATCAAGTATTTGTGAACCCCATAGAGTCTATAGGATGGTTCTTATATGTATTAGTTGCGCACTGCGGACCAGACCCGCTGAGGATTTGAATGTCCTCTTGGATCTACTCCCCATCGACATAAGGGGGACTTAAAATGCAGCCTCTGCTATGATAAGACTGTAGAAAATCTATATTACGGAAGTTTTGTCTACTAGATAGGACGAACTACTGCATAACTTTCACGGACTTTAGAAAAGACTAAGAGGTGGTTATTCCAGATAGAAACTAATGGGACATGGGTGTTCTAGCAAATGCAAACTCGATTCATTTTTATACGGATGGGTCAAAAGTGGAAAACAGGATCCGAAGTGGAATCTACTGAAAGGAACTTGGTATTAACAAGTAGTTTCGACTGCCGAATACAGGAGGCCGCCAATAGTATCTACTAAAAGTCCTGGAATCTATTGGAATGACTTCTGCTGGAGTTGTAGAGAAGAGTAAGAACCTGACAACTTAAGACAAAGCGAATGCCCGCTCTCTGAAGGAGAAGGCTGAAGCCTCTAAGGGCAGCCACCTTTAGGCAGTTGAGCGAAATAGCGGTTGCATAGATATGTCGATCTCTCAGTTTTGCTTACTCCACACATTGGTTTGACTAGCAGGGCGTTGCTATAGCGGGGTCAGTGATATCGCAATGAGCTCGCTTAGGAATTGAACTGTACTGATGTCCGACAGCCACTCCAACTTAACTCAACTGCTATTTATAGTAGGTTTAAAGCAAGTAGAAACTACTCATATAGAAACCAGAGAGATGAACTTCAACTGATTTTCTGGAGAAAACATTCTCCAACCTGCTGAGTGGCAGTGAAATTGCAGCATACCCAATCAATAAATATGTAATGAAGTCCGAATAGTAATAGCCCACCAGAAAACCGAAGGAAGTATCGAACCAACCTATGGGTCAGTTTTGATAGATCCATGATTGACTAGATTTTCACTATGAGCCGCACTGTGTAAGAAAGCGAGACGAATGGGATTTGTAGTAAAGGAAGAAAGACTAAATGGATATATCTCGTATCAAGCAGACAGTCCGCGCACTACTGTCTTGACTCCCTCGTCACACTTGACAGTAATAAAATTGAAGTTGTCGACAATTTCGTCGTACTTTCTAGGCGTAAAAAGGCAAATGTAAGTTGCTCATCATTGCCGTGCGGCTAAATGCTGTAGAAGCATGAACGATGTCGACATCCGAGGAGCCTGCACCAGGAGTTTTGCGCGCGATTTATGGATGGACATTGATATGCGTAGAGAATGTCATGAGCTTTATAATGCGGGTATGGCTGAAAGGCTTTCTATTATTTACACCGCCGAATATCTATACACAGAGAAGACAGTGACACCATTCGGTCATACGTCAGCCTCCCAATGGGCAAATAGGTTATGTAAATTTTCGAATAAATTCTGAAAAGTTGCCTCGTGTAAATAAGCAATCAAACAGTCGAAATACGCGTCCGAATGATGAGCAACGCAGCCGCCTTTATTGTATACGCTTGTTTTTAATTCAGAAAAAAATTGACTTTGGAAACAAGAGCTGAAATGGTGAATGCTTCGAATACAAGCAGCTTTTTAATGGCAACAATTGGTAGAAAGGACAGCAACAAATACAGCATAATGGTAAGTAAGATTTTTAAAATTAAAAAAGTTTCGAGTGAAATATAAAACAAAAAATGCAAACCAACCAACCGCTGCGACCGTTAAATGAAAAGCGTAAACATTACTGGTGCGTGGGTTGTAGTTGTAAATTTAAGGTTGGACATATAATGGAAACAGAGGCCAATTCCGCTATTAGCAGCCACTTTGAAATGCCAACCATGCCCGCTGCGTGGGCTCAAATGCGAACACATGCGTCGTTGGCCAATGTGTTGTTGGTCGAATATAAAATGACCGCGTGTTTTCGCTTGGACCAAAATATCGTGTTTGCTTATTTCATGTATTTATTTGCGAATATATTTTTCTGTTGTTACTTACCCACCTGCCTGTGGATGCGACGACAAAAAAGGAGGAAGAGTTCGTGAAGAAAAACAAAACGGAATTTTCAAACGAATTTCGATTTCCTTTATTTTCTCCCACACGCATACAAAAACCAATTTTCCGCCTCCAGAATGTGTATTTATTTCGTGTAATTTTCGTGATTCCTCTGCGCTTATTTACCTTAGCTGTTGGCAAACGAAAATTTCAGCCAACTGGTCAATGCGTACTTGTCGAAGGTGGAAAACCGCGTACGCATCGTTAAAGAGGTTGAACGAAGTAAAAGGGAAACAAAATATTACGTATAACTGTGTGCAAATAAATAAGAAAAGTGAAGTATAGTTAAAAATGTAAAAAATAAAAAAATAAAAAAATTAAATATTATGAAAAAAAAAATATTATTAGTTTAAATAATATAAAAAAGAAAATGCTAAATACAAAATAAATTTAAATAAAATAAAAATAAAAATAAATAATAAATAATTAAAAAAATTTATTTAATATTATAAAATAAATTCATATAAAATAAATTAAATTCAATATATTGAAATAAAAAAACTCCATTCAAATACAAAAATTCAAAGTAAAATAAATTAGCATAACTAAAATTAGTTTAAAAAAATATATAAATATAAATTATTTAACAATATATAAACTTAAATAACATAAAATAAAATCAAACATATTAAAATAAAATAAATAAAATAAAATAAAATAAAATAAAAATAAAACAAAAAAATTAAATAAATAAATATAAAAATAAAAAATTAAATATAAACAAAATATGATATGAAAAAAATATAAATAATTTAAAAAAATATTTAAAAAAATTACAATTAAACGATTTAAAAAAATCATTTAAATAAAATATTAAATAAAATATATTAAAAAAATTAAAAAATCAATTCAAGTAAAAAAAGTAAAAAGTAAAGTAAAGTAAAAAAATATAAAAATACTTAAATAATTTAAAACTAATTAAAATGAATTTAAATAAATTAATAAAAAAGGACAAAATAAAATATATTAAAATCAAATAAAAAAAGTAAATTAATAATAAATTAAAAAGATTAAATAAAACAAAAAATAATGAACTTAAATAAAGAAATAAAAAATAAAATAAAAAATAAATATTTTCCCTAAATAAAAATAAAATAAAAATAAAATATTACAATATATAATAAATAAGTAAAGAAATAAATTAAAAATAATAATAGAAGCTAAAACAAATTTAGAAATATAATAATATAAATGTAAATAAAGCATTAAAAAATTAATAATAAAATAAAATAAATTAAAATAATTAAAATAATTTTAAGTAAAACAAATTAATATAATAAAAAAAGGATTTGAATAAAATAATATAAAATAAAATAATATGAAGTCATTTTAATTATAAGTATACCGCGATAGCCGAGTGGTTAGCATTGCGTACTGACATTCGGAAGGCCTGGGCTCGAGCCCAAGTTCGAGCAACATCCAAAATGATAGAAAAAATTTTATTATCGCGGTCGCCCCTCGGCAGGGAATGTCAAACCCTCCGTGTGTATTTCTGGCATGAAATAAAGCTCCTCATAAAAATCCATCAGCCGTTCGGAGGCGGCTTAGAATAAACTGTAGGTCCCTCCATTTGTTGGTATAAACATCAAGACGCAAAACCACAAATTGGAGGAGGAGCTCGGCCGAAAATCGCTTCAGCGGTTACAAAGCGCCAAACATATATATTTATACCAAAATAAAATTATGTAAATTGAAAAAAATAAAATAAAATAAAAGAAATTAAAATAATTAAATAAAATTAATTAATAAATTAAATAAAAAATATATAAAAAATTAGAAGACAAAATAACGGGTCATCCATTTCGGTATTTATACATTTTTAAAGAAAAAAAACACAGAAAGTTCAAATTTAATGGATAACTTTATTATCATTCGAAAGAACATTTTTTGGCATTTATTTTTTAAATATTACCTCTTTCAAATGTTGGCCACGGCTACGTCTCAGATGGTCCTTCCGTTTTCAAATTTTCGATGACTCGTTCGAGCATTTCGACTGACAACTGGCGAGTGACGCGCGTGATGTTTTGCTCCAAGGCCTGAATCGAAGCGAGATTGTCAGCATAGCTTTTAGACTTTACATATCCCCATTGGAAAAAGTCTAACGGTATGATATCACACGATCTTGGTGACCAATCGACCGGTCCAAAACGTGAAATCATCTGCTCACCGAAGTGTTCTCTCAATAAATTCATTGATTGATGCGATGTGTGGAAACGGGCACCGTATTGTTGAACCAAATGTCATGGATATAACGAGCTTCAATATGAGGCATCAAATAGTCGGTAATCATGGTGCGATAACATTCGCCATTGACGGTTAAATATGGACCGCTGATTCCACCGGCCCACAAACCACACCAACCCGTAGTTTTTTTCTGGACGAAATGACAGCACTTGAATCTCTTTAGGTCGCTCTTCGCCCCTAATGTGGCAATTTTGTTTGTTTTTATACCCATTGAGCCAGAAATGGGCTACATCGCTGAACAAAATTTGGCTCGAAAACGTCGGATATTCTTGGAACTTTTCAAGGGTACATAGAGCGAAGCGATGTTGCTTGGGAAGGTCGAGAGGCTTCTTGCACAAACTGTATTTTCTACGCTTTCAGTTTAAGATCTCGACGTAAAATGCGCCAAGACGTTCCATACGTCAGTCCGAGTTGCTGCGAATGGCGCCGAATCGACTCTCCACGGTCTTCGCGTATACTCTCAGCTACGGCCGCTATATTTTCTTCACTGCGTGCTGTACGTGGTCTATTCCTTCGAATATTATCCAATAATGAATTCTGGGTGATGGTGAAAGACGGGTGATGGTGTTACAAATAGTACGCTCAGTAGGCCGATTATGTTGACCATAAGTTGAGGGAAGTGCGCGAAAGACATTCTCTACAGAACGTGAATTTTCGTAATAAAGTTGAATGATTTGTAAACGTTGTGCAGGCGTAAGTCTTTCCACGATGAAATGCCAAACAATACTGAATAAAAATAACACGACAGCTTGACACGACTCACGCGTGATCTTTTAAAAAGTTATTATTGAAAAAAATGCCTCTACTTGGATTACCATTCATAAGTAAAGGAATAAAAAATAAAAAATTAAATTAAATAATAAAAAAACATTCAGAATTAAAACGAAAAAATAAAGTAAAATAAAATAGTTAAGTAAAAAAAAATAAGTAGAACAATATAAAATTAAATTAAAGGAAAAATGAGTTCAAATAAAAAAAATAATTATCAAATGAAATAAAATAAATAAAAAACTTTTAGAAAAAAAAGAAATAAAATAATTTAAATTATAATTAAACGGAATAAATGAAACTAAATTAAATGAACTTAAATATGTGAAGAGAAAATAAAATTTAATTGATTTTTATTTAATAATTTAATTTTTTTTAAATGAAATAAAATAAAATAAAATATAACAAAATAAAATAAAATTAAATTAAAATAGGGTAAACGAAATAACATGAAATAGAATAATTTTAATGATAAAAATATATATAAATAAAATATAATAAAATAAATATACATAAAATACGTAGTATATTTGGGAGTTTTTTCTTTTTAGCATGAAAAAGGACTGGCGTGAAACAGCGACCGCTGTTTGCATATTATTTATGCGTAGCTTATTTTGTGCTTGCCGCTCTCATTTCTTTTGCTTCGCTTTCTTTTTTGTTACATTTTGTTTACCTTCAACTTTTATTTGCGGTTATTTTGTCTTGTTTGCCATTCGTTTCGCTCATTTGCATTTTGTTTTCTACTCGTTGCGGCTATAAGCTCATACTACCACACATCCATACATACATACATCATACATACATACATACATACATACATACATACATAGATGTGTACTGTAAATATTCCGTTATTGAGTTACTTGCAACGCAGTAGTGGTTGTGTGCCTCAAATTATGCACAGTTAATTTTCGAAAGTATTCTGAAATGGCGCAAATGTTATCCACTCCATCGGCTGTTCCATTACGAATTGTGTTGCACAATAAATTCGCTTCTAATGGATTTGCTAATTTGTTTGCGCACTTGTTTTTCAAGTTTATTTCGACACTTTTTGCTGATTATGAAATCAAATTTTCAAATACAATTCAAATGATTTGGTAGGGATTTGAGTAGAATTTATATATTTCTAATATATATTTAATTTTTTTAACAATAATAAAAATTAATTAAATAAAATGGACAGCACACCACTTTGCAATAACTGTTCTTTTTTTATTCATATATTTTCTCATTTAAAGTGACTATTTCGGAACGTATGTATGGGAATACTCTGTGATTTGAGAACTCTCGAGCGCCATACGAAACTTGAAACCTTAAAGAGGTTTTCTGGGTTGCCAGCCTTTGAATTTTCTATAATTTTGAAAATTTTATCGGACTAGGACTCGAACACTTGCCTCCCAAATGCCAGGTAGCACTGCTAACTCAACTTTCGCGTCCGCCAATATTTCAAGTTAGTTTTGGATATTCTATGAAAGCATGCGACGCCGATCGGGCTATCAGACGACCACGTGCTAATCTCAAAATTACTTGTATTGAATCGTCAAACGCATCAGTCGATATATCGAAGAAATTGACCAATTTTGGTACCACAATCGAGCGACATTTTTTCTTATGAGCATAAGCACAGACGAACATCAAACAAATACTACCCCCTGTGGGTTAGGGGTTCAAGAATTTACCCGAGGTAACCCATGCCTGTCGTAAGAGGCGACTAAAATCGAATAGTTCCCGCGAAATTCGGGTCTTTATATCGGAACGACCCGGATTTTTATCCGGCGAAGGACTGTCACTCCCGCAATGTTCCCCGAAGCACCATTTGGGGAATTTTCTGCGGCTGAAACAACAACAACAACATCAAACAAAGACTGGATCCTTCGAAGTTGCATTCTTGGTTAGTTTGTTTCAATGATTTAATGTGGCATTATTAGGAATTTCTTTTTGACTTTAATTCCGTGGGCGATTTCTTAACAAATTTTATCTGAACTTAGCTTAAGGTAGTTGCTCAAAAGATAATAGGTTATTTGTTTCTCCTTATCGCTCCTGCAGCTTCTGCAACATCTAAAAGGAATTCTTAGCCTTGCTATATTCCTTGTAATCAAACAGAGATCTGTTAAGACCTTATAACCCTAGACATATCTTCTTTTCTGAGACAGTAGATTTCGCCTTACCATTCTCAATCTCATTTCGACCAAATTTGAGATGTTCTGCAAGGCGTCCGCAATAGGCGAGTGGTTAGCACTGCGTACTACCATTCGGAAGGCCAAGGTTTAAGTCCAGTTTCGACGAATATCCAAAATTATAGAAAATAAATCTTTCTAATTGCGGCCGCCCCTCGGCAGGGAATGTCAAGCCCTCCAAGTGTATTTCTGACCTTACATAGAAGCTCCACATAAAAGTCCATCGGCTACTCGGAGGCGGCGTAGAATAAATTGTAGGTTCCACAATTTGTCGGTAAAAACATCAATATGCACAAAACACAGATTGGAGGAGAAGCTCAGCCGAAAATCGCTTCAGCTGTTGCAAAGCACCAATCATATAATTATATCTGAAAATAGCGATATGATCGAACATTAATTTGGCCTGCTCATAAGTAGATTCATAGGGTAGCAAATTGGCGATAGCAAAGGCCTAATAACATAGCGGTCTATCTGTCTGTCTGTCGATTAAATTTCGGTTGCCTCTTACTACAGGCATGCCTTGCCGCAGATAAACTCTTAAGCCTTAACCCGCAGGGGTTAATTAGCAGAATTCTGCAATTATGAGGTCCGGCGAGCTCCACTCCACCTGCCTGTATAGTTATGCCCTGAAATTCTATGGGGCTATCCCTGCAGTCGATGTCGCCTTAAATTATCTTGCTTACAATCACTTCATATAACAATGAAACCGCCACAGCTCAGAAGATCTGAGTGTTCATTTAGCTTGCTTTGTAGGATCTCAGCTAAGGACAGGTCGTCGACCCTGTCTTCGATTTCCACCGGAGTTCATTGCTATAAGAGTTTGATACTTCTACGTAGGGAGCTCGTAATACGTGATGTATGAGTGATGTGAACTTTCCTAACAAGCTCGTTTGCCTGGAAAATCATCAGTATATACGAGGCAGTGACAGTGTGTAGAGTGTTCACATACCTTTTGGTTCCTCTGTGTGAAGAGAAGGATGGTGCATAGAGTTAACCGGTTACTGAAAACTAACCGGATGAAACTTTGGTTCATCGTTATGAACCTGAATCGAAATAAAACTCCATGCTCCAAGATACTTATGGGAACACTCTTTTGGGAATCAGAAGGAATATTATTGATCGATCGTAAAGACAAGGGCATTTATACAAGTGCCTAATACTACGCTTCAATATTAGAGTGGCTAGAAGAAGACATTAAAGATAAAAGATGACGAAAGTATTCTGCTTTCGGCGACAATTCGACCCTCCACATTGGGTTGGCTGCCCTGCATAAGGCAGGCCTCAATATATCGATTCACCCACTATACAGCACAAACCTGGCCCCAAGTTATTATTAACACTTTCTAAAAATTAAAAACAAACTGAGGGGTAAAAGTTTATCACTGACGATGGAGTAAAAGAGTCTGTTTCGATGCATTTTGAAGATAAAGAAAAACCAAATTTTTATGGGAAAAATAATTTAATTCCATGTTTCCAGCATTTATTCCCCATTCGGCGATCATAAAAACTCTCTCACCGACATACCTCAACACTGTTCCATTTTTTTCTTCGAGAAATTTGTGTCGTATATGTTGATTATAGTATCAAAGTTTAGCAGTAAATATATGTGGTACCTGGTTGTAATTTTACATTTCAAAGATTTTCGATTATGCAATCCATGTGGTTTAACTCACTTATACGAAGAGTGGCTAGCACTGTAGTCTGATATCTGATATGACATTAAGACCTATGGTAATATGATGAAGATTGCAGTTAGGGCCTTATTTATCAAGGGCTTCAGTACACCAGAAATACTAATCATCAGCGAACTTTTCATCGGGTTTATGAAATTAATATTTGACACTTTGTTCAACGCAGGACGACTGCAGTCCTCCATACAAATACATTCATACGAGCTCAATATGAAATATTGCCAAGCAAGTTGTACTGCTCTTTCCGTATCATCTGCTTATGCTCTGCTACCATTTCCAGTTTATGGAGATAGAAATTTGTTCGGTAACTTTGTCACGATAGGATAGGAAGTACACTGACTGGCTGCTTCAAACAGTTTTGAGTTTATCCACTACTACTCTGATCCTAAGTACACCTTCCTCAGGCTATATAATTTATGATTATTTGTATAATTTGACCTGGTTATCTAAAGAAAAGACTACAATAATACGGTATACTGAAAGATTTTTATGAGTTTTGTTGGTTTATAATCCATTCAACCCAGCCTTCCCTTGTTTATCGTCCACCAGTTTCACAGCGGATTTTGCAGCAATGTTTGCTAACCTAACATCAATTGGCTGTGCGCTGAGTAATCTTTCGTGTGCAATTGGTTCTGTACCCTCTGACTCATGACTGACGGAAGTAATAGCTACAGTCTAGGCTTAGACGATAGGTCTCATCTTGTGTCTATCATCTTCTTACAAGCATGGTAATCGGTCCGGTTTTGTCCTCTTTATCATATTAAACCTTCTTTCTATCATTTTGTTGATAGGGATTTATTGGGATTCTTTAGTTTTGGTTCCACGCAGTTCAGCTTTGGAGGTTTCTATACAGCGACTTTGTATCTTCCACCGAAAGTACCATACCGTTTTGATTTTCTTTTTTCTCCAGGTTAATTCCAGACACCTAATGATGCCTGTAAGTTTTATAGCTATGTTGTCTGCGCTTGGTCGCTCACCCTTCAAATTTCTTTAAAAGCTTGTTATGCATGAAAATACACTCTCTGAGGAGACTCTCTGCCCGTTAGTATGGTTAGTCTGCCTTCATGCCACTTCGCCCTGACTCTTCTCAACGTACGGTTTTAAGAACACCCCCATTCATAGGCGTGCAGTACTGATCCAGAGAATCTCCTAAGGTAATGTAATTTATTGATGATTGATTTTATTTCGCTTCACTTTTAGTTCACCGTAAGCTTAGCGCAGCGATAAACCTACATCATAAATGTGTTCCATAACCTGCAGAGCATTTTACACTTACACACTCTTTCTTACCCGAGAATGCACACTCCCGAATTTTTAAGACTCTATAAAGGTAATCTTTACACATTCCAAACAAAGAAGTATACTTACATATGTGTGTATGTATGTATGCATTTTATGTAAATTCCCACCTACATACCAACGAGCATAAAAATAGATCAAGTAAGTATTAAGCGCAATGGCATAACAAGCAAAGTGAAATGAGTTTGAAAAATTAATAATAAAAAAAAATTTAATTTATTTTCATGCATTCATAAATCCTTATGGCGCCACAGCGTAACCAAAAACCGAGGCAAGCGCTGAATGTAATGTTAACCGATTCTCAACGTAACCATCTCAATATGGCGAGCCTAATAATCTGCACCGCGCCGCCATTACAGTTACTCGTAAAGTGAGCGTAAAATATACGAGCCATTTTTTATGGCAACCGTATAAACTACTAAAAATTGAGTGGCGTTTTTGCAAATAATATTAATATATTTTGGTCGAGCATTAGAGGAGCAAAAAAAAAAAAAAAAAACTGGAAATATAATTTACGTGGAGGAGTCAAGAAAATGGCTATTATCCACAGTGATGTAATGGGTTGACTTTTGAAGAGGCGCAAGTATTTTTGTTTATAGCGTAACATGGTTAGTGCACCTTTCATTACATTGCATTTTTATAAGAATTTTAACTAAGCTATTTCCCTTCCTTCGTTCCAATTCTCTCCGGTACTGACCGCAAGATTTTAGATAAATCCGGTAAATTTTATCTCAAGCCAGCAAAGCAATGAATTCAAATTTAATCGGGAAATGTTTATTATCATTCGAAAAAACATTCCTTGGCATTTATCTCTCTAAAATGTTGGCCGCGGCAATGTCTTAGATGGTCCATCTGTTGAGTCCAATTTTCGATGACTCACTCGTTCGAGCATTTTGACGGGTAACTGGTGAATGACACGCGTGATGTTTCGCTCCAAAGCCTGAATCGAAGCCGGATTGTCCGCATAGACTTTAGATTTTACATATCCCTACTGTAAAAAGTCTAACGATATTATATCACACGATCTTGGTGGCCAATCGACCGGCCCAAAACGTGAAATTATCTGCTTACCGAAGCGTTATGTCAATAAATTCATTGACTGATGCGACGTGTGAATTTCAGGCATCAAATAGTCGGTTATCATGACGCGATAACGGTAGCCATTGACGGTTACGTTCTCACCGTCATCATTTTTTAAGAAATATGGACCAATGATTCCACCGGCCCACAAACCACACCAAACTGTTGTTTTTTTCTGGGTGAAATGGCAGCTCTTGAATCTCTTCAGGTTGCTCTTCGTCCCAAATGTGGCATTTCTGCTTGTTTACATACCAATTGAGCCAGAAATGGGCCTCATCGCTGAACAAAACTTGTCTTGAAAACTTCGGATCTACTTGGAACTTTCGGTCGATCGGCTTCAGTTTTTGCACAAACTGTATTTTGTACGTTTCCAATTTGAGATCTCGAGGTAAAATGCGCCAAGTCGTTCCATATGTCAGTCCGAGTTGCTGCAAACGGCGCTGAACCGAATCTCCATGGTCTGCGTGTACACTCTCAGCTACGGCCGCTATATTTTATCCACTGCGTGCTGGACGTGGTCTATTTGGTCGAATATTATCCAATAATGAATGCTGGGTCTCAAGATGGGTGATGGTGTTGCGAGTAGTATGCTCAGTAGGCCGATTATGTTGACCATAAATTGAGCGAAGGGCGCGAAACACATTCTTTACAGAACGAGAATTTTCGTAAAGTTGAATGATTTGTTACCGTTGTTCAGGCATAAGTTTTGCCATGATGGAATGTCAAACAATACTGAACAAAAATAACATGACAGCTTGACACGACTCACGCGCGATCTGTCAAAAAAGGGCTATTGAAAAGGTACCTCTACTTCGATCACCCTTTACAACAACCAAAATGAAAACTGAAGGTGGCGAGCAGGCGGGGCCTTTGAGATTTCGCATAAGATCATGGCGATACACTATAAGAACTGAAAAGAGATGCAGAATGACTTAATGTTTGATTTCCCTGGGTATTACCCTTAAAAAATTTTAATAACCTTGCAACACTAACATCCTTATGTGGACTCTTGTTTTGAAGATTCCAGATCATGTTAGGCGGTGAAAAAAGGTAAATTAATATAAAAAAATTGGCCTAGTCATACTATGGAAGTTTAAGAGTTTATCAACCAGATCTAGAACTAGAATCTGACCTCTGATGAAGTCCGAGTCTTTTCGAGTCTTTCATTACAATGATGTCATGTTTTGTTTCTGAGCCATTGCACGGATAGGAAGTTTTGCAATCCATGCACCCTAGCATGCATTTTCTAGACAGAGAATACCTCTAATGAATTATGAAGGCTTTGAAATATCTGCAAGTAAGTGAAACTTTTCCATAGTCTTAGCACTTAAGTATGTATAGAATAATGTTCCATGAAAAGACGGAAAATGAAAGTCTGTGCAGACGCGTTCATCGATGCTCCCACGAACAACGTGCACCGCTGATTTATAATTTTACTATGTAAGTGCGAATAGGCCCGGTAGTGTTCACGATGTGCGAGTGCTTCGTAACAGTGTGCTTCTTCGTGGAATGCAAAATGGTTGGCGACCTCATATGAACGTGGTATTTCTGGGAGATTCCAGGTATCTCTAACGTGCATGGCTAATTCCATCAATCTGTGACAATCCCACGAATCCAGCTTAAAGCGCATTTAATGCATTTCATAAACGAACTCGGCGTATTATAGCAAACGTAGTTGGCGTACTAAATAATTTCTCTGCTTGAATCATCGGCGGGTTGAACCAGCCTTTGCAGAAGCTATATTTATGTGCTATACCATATTCTACAATATAAAAAGAAACAATGAAGCCAACGTGGAGGAATTTAATGATGATGAGGGCGAGGGTCGTGAAAACAACCACACTGATAATGAGCATCTTCCGATTGCAAGTGTAGGAAAAATTATTGTGTTATTATTGTAGTACAAAGGAAATCGGAGAACTTGCGGATATAAGTGAGCTACTAATCAGTAGCAGATTTTTTACAATTGTAGTATTCGGTTTATAGTCCTCAAGTAATTGAAAATAGATGATTTTCACTGAACATAGAAAAAATACCAGCTCAGAGGTAATCATGAGGGAGAATCTAAAACTCTTTCCTTCTTTAATTTTTCTCTCAACAATCTCTTTTCACTTTGAAGAGCTCTGTCTATAGGAAAAAGTTTGTTCGTAGCAGAAGCCACAGCAAGTTTATCTGCCCCACTTCTATTAGACGTTAGTCAGTTCTGTTCTTTTCTTTAATCAAGTTTCGGCAAAAAAGGACTGCTCTTAGTAAGGAATTCCTTTAGCCTTAATAATTTATTAGTAAAGGACAAAGTGCGGAGAGAAAAAATGAGCTCCACCAACTCAATCTCCGAATCAAATAATACTTAAAAGAGAAGTCAAAGAAAAAAATCTTTTAATACAACGACAACAATGAAAACTATCTGCAGTGGAGTTCTATTGACTAATGTATAAAATATGAAATTTTGAGTGGGTAAGGGAAAGTAAGAAGTCCATTATGTGGGAGATATGCGTACTTTCGTAATTTTCAAAAATTAATTAAGTAAATTTGATCCGATGTAATAGTACCCACAAACTCGGTCAAGTATCTCACAATAATTCTTTGCAGAAAAACCTAGCTAGAAAGAAGACATTTATGAAAATATCAGCAAAGCGCTCCGAGCTTATTTACTGCGTATCCCAGGCACGAAGAGAACTATCTCAACAAAGAACCAGTAAGGTTTTCTTGGCATAAAGCCAACTAATATATGAGTAAGATATGAAGCAGCGCAACCACTTAGCCGTCTGAAATTCCTCGTTAATTGAGTGCAATTTCCTAACTCTGAAAGGCATGACAGCATAGAGAAAGTTACAACAGAACGCATGCTAAAGGTACAGTGCGAGCGGGAAAGGAAACTCGCTGCCAGCTGCAAACATCCACTTCTCTCAGAGTAGATAAGAATCAGCGGTAATAGTGAATACATTTTTAATCCATACTGATGAGTTTAAGTTTTAGACGGTTACAGGAGCAGGGCTCTTTTGTGACCGCCCTAGTAAGGAAGGTAGCTTCAAATACAGTGATTACAAGTAGAAGTTGTGGGTATTACTGAAAATGTGAAATGGACAAGCGCTTGAATAGGAAAATCTATTATTATCTAAATTAAAAGTGCCAACAAAAAAAAAAAAAAAAAAAATTTAAGTGAGGGCATGTACAAAGGCAAGATGCCGATTATAATGGGTGAATACAGTGAATATCACTTCAATCCAAGGTCACACGGATGTAGAAGACAATGGCAAAATGTAGGCAAGCTGGTTGGTGCAGGCATCGCTGAAAAAAAAAAATTCGAAAAAATATTATTTTCAGAGCGAATATGCTAAGGGGGTCTAGTCTAGAATTTTGGAAAATTCCATTTTTTTGGCATATTTTTAAAGTTAAACTATTTAAAAATATGTCTGTAAGAAGATTCAATTCAAAATAATTTCGTAAAAAAAGCAGGTATATTTCTGACGGGCTTGGCCTTTACGCGGAACTTTAAACGCATTTTTCCCGAAACTACTTTTTTCTATGCATTAACCACAATATCTCAAGTTCTAATCAGCCGATTTACTTGAAATTTGGTATGAATATTCTTTAAATATCTCTCTATCGCACGAGCTAACAAAAAAATAAAAAAGATTCAAAAAATTAAGAAGAACAGCTTCTGCGCCCAATTATATATAATGACTTCGTCGCTAGCTATCGACGTTGTAGAGTGAAAAAGAACAGAGAGAATTAATAACCACAGGCTTAAGTTATGAGAAACAGTTCATACACATAATCATCAGTTCCTCCGCGAATAAGTATCTTCGATAGCCTATTAATTTCAAAATATAGTCACGATCCTTAAAAGTCTGGGAATGTGCTTGTCAGACTCAAAGCCAAAAATTAAAAAAATTACACAAATTAAAAAATTACAAAATGAAAAAAATAGTGAAAAAATCGACCTTTATTTTTAAGCAGCCGCCATTTTATGAAACAATTTTTTTTCCAGCTTTGCAGGTTCTTGAGATAGCGACATTCGTACTAATTAAGAATCCATAAATGTTTTATTTTTTTAGATGACTACAAGGGTAGGAATCATGGCGACAAGGACACGTCCTTCTTTTCCTCTCTACTTAGGGACATAAATACGGTTACACACATTTTATGCTATAAAATAAAAAATAATGAATGTTTTTGGACCAATTTTTTTTTACATATTTATTGATATATATTGTATATAAAAAAGCAGTATTCATTCGAAATGCCCGCCTTTGGCCTTCACGCATGCCTTAAGTCGGACTAGCCAATCATCAATAGCTGCACGCACCTCCTCTATTGGGAAATTGGCCACAGCCCGAATCAAAGCTATCTTAAGAGAATCAATGTTGGGGTATCTTTTGTGGAAAATAATGCCCTCTAAAACTGTCCACAATTTGTAATCCAGCGGGTTCAAATCAGGACTGCCAGAGGGCCACTCTTCAGAGGAGATGAATGCTGGTAACTTGGTTTGGAGCCAGATTTGGGTCGTTTTAGCTTTATGGGTCGGCGCAGAGTTTTGCTGAAAAGTCCACAATTGGTTTTGGAACATGGAATGGTTAAGTGCTCTTACAACAACTTCCCATGCGGTTTCTTGGTAAACTTTGGCCGATGTTTTGACCCCTTGTTCGCAAAAATGCAAGTCAGTTACCTCATCATAAGAGACATCCCACCAAACCATGACTGAAGCTGACCTTTTTCGACCCGTGGAATCAGTTCCGATGCTTCCTTATATGGCCGTGCATACACCCTATCATTTTGTTTATTAAATTTTTCCTGCACGGTAAAAAAAATTTCATCGGTAAACAAGATTTTTCTGTGCAAGTTATCAGCGTGCTTCACCAAAAGACGTTTGCATTTTACCACCCTATTTTTTTTTCAAAGCTGCAGTCAACAAATGTCCGGTACGGCGTTTGAAAGCCCCAAGTCCCAAGTCTTTTTTAATAATTCGACTCATGGACTTTTGCGAAACATTCATCTCCCGGGCCACGATTTTCTGTTTTCGGAGCGGATTTCGCAGAATTCTTGATTTGACAGCTTTAATGACTTGCAGCGTTCGAACTGTGCGTGGACGGCCTGACCGATGGCGGTCTTTAACATCCCCAATCTTCTCAAACAGTTTTATGCACCGGTAGACGAACATGCGACTGATGCCAAGCGGACGGAGTGTTCTGAGAATATCACCTTTTTTCATTTCACACTTAAAAAGCGCTATAACAGCGATACGGTTTTCATTATCTGATCATTCCATGTTGAAAACTTACACAATTTAGAATTCCCGATACAGACTAACGCTTTATAGGTTATATTTTATAAACCATATGGGAATTATGTGGTGTGCTCAATTCTTCTATTGAAATGCTTGTGTTTAATGTTGTAACAGTATTTATGTCCCTACCAAGTATTTCAAGGACTCATAACTCCACGAATTTTGTTTTAAATTAATTTTGTGTACTCTTGAAATATAAATAAACAAATGACATCGTTGGCCACAACAACCGTGCCGTAAGTTATATTTTCTACAGACGGGATAGGAAGCCTAAGCAAATGTGTCTGGCAGTGAACGATCACAAGACGAAATATCACCTGTTCGCTACTTGGCTCCCACGTCACTGTTGACAGTCATAGCTATAAAGTTGTAGATAATGTCGTCTATGTAGAAATCCAACGCAGAATCACTCTTGCCAACAGGTGCTATTTTGGACAGAGTTGGCAATTGAAAAGTAAAGTCCTCTCTCGTTGAACCAAAACCAAACCTTACCAGTTACTCATCATTCGATAAATAGTGCAGAAGCCTAGACGAAGTCGACATCCGATGAGTCAGCTTTAGGAGTTTTGCGGAAGATTTATGGTCCTTTGCGCGTTGTCAACGACGATTAGTTCGGCGACGACATTGACATATTTCAACGAATTAAGATACGCTGGCTAAGGCATGTCGCCCGAGTGGATGAAAGCGCTTCAGGTTTGAAAGCATTCAGGTACTCCGCTGATGGAAGCGGAGGAAGAGGAAGACCTCAACTCAGGATCAGGTGGATCAGGAGCGAACTGGTTTCAATATTCAACTGGCTGCAAAAAGTGAAGAGAATGAACAAGTAGAGCGCTTTTGTAGATTCGGCTATAACCGCATAAGCGGTACTTGCGCCAAATAAGAAGAAGAAGAAGAAGAAGGAGCAAAGATATAAAAATCGTGTTCTGGTGAGCTCCGTTTTCTTATGCGGCCTTTCTAAGTGGATGATTTTTCCATTGAAAGAAATGCAGATAATCATTATCTACAAACCCTTTTTTCAATGAATGTTTTCAAAAATAATATATTTTTTTAAAGCAAATTATAGACACTAAAAGTAAATGCAACTTAATAAAATTTCCCATTTAAAGTTCATATCTCGAGAGTTTGAACGTACACGTCAATTCACGAAGAACAAAAACCCCACATACTCCATGCAAAGCACTTGAGATTTAGCACAAAAGCCATAAGTACAAATATCCTCAGGATATTGCAACAACTTGTCACATTTGCGACAACAAAACACATAAACACACAAACGCGTGTATCAGTGGGGCACGAAACATAGACGTACGAGGAATACAGTCAACGTTTGAGTTGAGTTTGAGTATGAGCATGAACACACGTGTAAAATAGTTGAGTGTTTGCTTAAGGCTCACCACTTAAGGTATGAGCGGGCGGCAGCTCGATGCTCGGAGGCAACAGCATGTAGTAGCATGTACATGGTAACGGTTACGCTTAGTTGCAATACAGCAGTGAGTACGCTCAAAAGGATACTTATGATGTTGTTGGGTGTCTAATGTCAATGAGTTTGCCAGGATTTGTACGCTGCTAAGCCGCATTCATGAGATTTACATGAATACCTCCGATGAGGCTAAGCAAAGCGACCACAACGCGGGCAGCAAGCAAGCGCCACCATCACTTCTAAGAAACTCGTTTACCCGTTGACAAGTGACAGATGAACACAAATATTTGCTTTAATGCCGCAGTGATTGTAAACATATGCTCATTTAGGACACACACACAGAGAAGATTACTTGTAGCGCAATCTACGTACAACTTATACTCGTATATAGGTAGATACATATTTACAGATTAAAGACGGTTCATCATATGGAGAATTGTTCATGAGAGTCAGAGAACTTTTAGCTGATTTTGCGATATTTAACCTCCTCGGCTGACTCCTGCTCCGTTAAGGCAATCTCGTCGGACCCGTTGAAAGCTTTTGGTATGGCCAATCACACAGTTCTATTAGCGGATATTGAGGAATCCTCATTACAGGATTGAAGAGATGGACTAAGAACTAACCAAGTTGTCGGCAATCATCGGTAGACTTTTGAGGTCGAACTTCGAAGCCGCGTAAGATTAAATAGGTGATTCCGCAGGCTGGTGTCCCCTTGCTTTTTAATTTTTATATCTCGAGGCTCTCTCTACCACCAGAAAGTGTTTCTTTGATCGCCGAACTTTCCCACTTCTTCACTGCACGATACTTACAACTACGATAAGCAAAATCCTTGTCCACCCACTTCTCCAACTGGTGGAAGGAGCACGGGCTCGATATCAATATGAAAGACAATATCTTAAAAATTCCGACCATAAACAACCCGAAGTTACAGTGAGTAATATTTGACAGACAGCATTCCTTCACTCAGCATTCGGCTGCAATTGCCACCAAAGTATAAAGCCGCAACAAAATCCTCAAAACGCTAGCCGGAAGAGGCGTAAAAACAAAGCCTAGTTGCTCGAAACGGTTGTAAGCTACGAAGCACCGATTTGGATGTCAGGAACTACCGTGACTCAGTTGAAAAAGCCGCAAATCTGTCAGAACGCCACCCTTAGGACCCTGACAGGAAACCTCCAGTTGGTACCAGCACATCATTTACACATTTACCGGAAGCCGAACCTACACATAGATATATGAGGAAGGGAGTACTAGACCACGACAATAATCTTATCTTTGCATGCTCACTTCAACCGACTCTAACAAGCCTCTTCCTCTGGTCCGAACCCATTCAAACAGCAGGTTTCCTGGTACTCCCGTTAGATCACCTCGATGACTTGGACTGGATGTACCTGACCCTAGGCGGGGTATATAAACCGCTACAACAACAACAAGAAGCTGCATGCCCATATCTTCTGGCTCACAAACCACAGAGGCATTGAATTAGTTGGCGAGATTGCCGAATATGTTTGGTCTGGCTACCGAACCAGTACATGAAAGACGTAAGCGCTAAAGACACGGAATAATTAATTTCCTAGAGGGCCGGATAATGGATTAGAAGAAGATGGAATACCTAATGGCATGCAAGGCCACCAAAATCATGCGCAGCGAAGAAAAGCAAACCCACTTTTTGCTTATGTGGTATCGAAAACCCTACAGGACAGTCGCAGTTCTAGAGACAAACCACAATCTACGAATGCACTGAATGAGCACAAGTAGCAGTGACACATGCGGAAAAGGTAGAGAGGCAGCAATAGTTGAAACACCTACTCCATTTCTGTGCGGCCTTATCTAGAAACTGGCTTAAATACAAGATTCCATTCAAAGGACTAGAGCTTCCAACTGGATATAAAAACTCTTTTAAATTTCCCTAAAAACGATGACACACGACGAGATGTCTACGCTAGCTCAACATTATATGAACACCCATCTGACACCAAGAAATACCAAGAGGTCTAAGCAAAGCGTAGCATGCAGCCAGTATAACCTACACTCGGTTTCATCATTATCATCTTTCTTAAGGCCCTTACTAAGAGTTACTCAGATAACTCTGTTCAGCCCTACTTGTACTTGGTATCGGTTTTTGGTGGACTTATGTTCACTTGAAAGCAGCGCACTCGATACTATGTTTGGACTTCTTCTCAGTGGCGGTCTAGAAAATACTATTTACGCGGTTAAGAATTTCTTTGACAATGCACGCCTCAAAGAGCTTAAGTTCTGCAGATTCAATTTCGTTAATGTGGAACATCCACCGCTTATTGCCTTAGCACCTGCGCCACTTACTAAACCCACGACCAACTAAAGCTTAATAGCGGCGCATTAAGACCACCTTGACACGCAAATAACTATCCAATATACGTAATTGTATCCATCATAATACTGGCGGTGTTAATCAGCATCATCATCATCATACTCATAATGACCATTAAAAATAGCTATACGCGCACTTTCAAAATATATATTTGTATGTATATAACTACATATATGTATGCACGAGTATATATACGAGTTTATCATTAGTTTCATCAACGCTTGTTGAGACGTAGATTATCGATGCATAAAACCAGAACATGGTCAGCCACTTGTGAGCTCGCTTGTCATGTCGCTGTCAGTGGTTACCTACATATAAGGCCAGCCCGCTAGGCAGCATGCAGCATACTCAACCGATTGTGGTAAAACCACCGCAAAGTTGAAGGCGTTTGGTGAGGCTCTCCGGTCGGTCACATTGAAGGTGTCGGCTGCGGCGGTGGTCGTGTCAAAACTCACAAAGGCGCACGGTGTGCGTTGGTCGAATGTAAATACAGTTGGGTGGATGGGCTTGTGTGCGTGTGCCTGTGTTTGAATAGGCAATGTTTCATATTGTCAGTATATTGGCTGTGTATATTGCACAATAAACACGAAATATTAATGAGGAGCCAACCAAGCACCCAGCACACTCAAATGGCCCACGGCGTAAGTCATAAACAGCAAAAGTGGAGCTTAACAAAGGCTGTTAAACGGCAAATTGTGGGGTTGGTTGAGGGTTGAGCTGCGGTGGTGTGTTAAAGGTTGACTCGCTACGATGACATGTCATATTTATTGTGCTGGTATTGTTATTATGTTGGATGTTATTGTTGTTGCTGCTGCTGCTGTTGTTGTTGTTGTTGCTCGTTAGCCGTCGTTTTTGTTAATATTAATGCAGAGGGGTCTGCGTGTCGCGTTACTTTTTGTTAGATAGTGGGGTCGCTACGCTGCGCTCGCTTAAGCCGCGCGGCCATAAAAGTAAACATCAACAACATCCGCCAAATGGTGCTGAAAGTCATTTACTCACCTTCCGCACACGTCAACTAACGCCCCGTGCGAAGTCAGCGTACAGGCATCTATCTGAGTGCTGACTGTTCTGCGAGAGCACATCCCTCAAATTATAGCTCTTCAGCTGGCAGCAGCCAACAAACCCCACCACCAGCGAGCCCACTATGACTTTCGAAGTTCTACTGTTGGCTCCTCATGGCTCATACAAAGCCCAACTCGTTAAATCCGATTCATTTTCGATGTCATGACGTTACGCTTGCCTGCCACGTTGGTTGGCTGGATGAAGTGAAAGGCGGCAGCGCACCTCCTTTGATTATGCTGATTATTGTTGTTGTTGGTGTTGTGTATTGTGAAGGGTCACAGTTACGGTCGCAGCGCCAACCGGAGATTATTACGTCAAAAAGTTATAAAAGTTATCGCCATGACAGGAGCGACAAGTAGCCAGCGATCAATCGCAACAGCCAGCAGCAGCAACAACAACAGCATAAACAGACAACAACAACAATGGGGCAAAATAGTAGCAGCTTCATTAATGCGGTTAACGGCTTCCAACTACTTATCAATGTCAATAACAACTACAAATTTCGTTTAATAGTTGAATCAGCTGCGCTTATAAGCTCGGAGAATCTCTACATGAGTATGCGTGTACGGGTGTCTACGTATTTGTAAGGGATTATCTTCAATAAGTGATATTTATCAGGGCTGTCACGAAAGTAAACCGTGCCGAAACCGAGGTCGGTGTAAGGCAATTACGAGGTAAGAATTGTAAAAGCCGGAACGTTGGGAAATGAGTAAAAATGATGTCGATCTCTCTATAGGAAGGCAAGTAGGCATGGAAGTAACATGAGGAGATAAGTAAAAGGCGCAGGATTTTAGGTTTCTTTATGAAGTCTGTATTAGAATCTTTGCGTAAATAGGCAGTTACATTCGAAATCATCTCTCTTCATTAAGGAAAGTGGAGCATCAGCCAAGCCAATTGTAGTTCCAAGCAGAAGATCCACTAATAGAGTAAATTTCCTTACTTCTAGAATAGAAATCCCTTTTATTTGTGTATTCCATTTGTTGCATTAGAATGAATGTACTTACAGTATGAACATCGTAAATATGGCATGTCGTCATGATGAGCCAATCTTTATCCCATGTTACTTCAGCTACAACTCTGGAGTGCGCCGTATAGCTTTTGTATTACGAAGTTGGGCTCAAAAGTAAAGTGTTACATTTTTCTCTGTGGAGCACATATTTACTTTAAGTAGGCTTCAGTTGGAGCTTAAGTCCAAGGTAAAATATAAAAAAATTCAGTCCATTCGCCACCACGGCCAAGAAGAAAACTTGATGGACCAATAATAAATGCACTTAAAGCACTCGATACGAGTACACCGACGTCGTGCCCTGTTGTTTGCTCAAGCTGTCAAGTATCAGTGCGAATCATGTGGAAATAAGGTAGAGTGGTCTAACTAAAGGATGATCCAAGTAGAGGTACTTATCCAATAGCCTTTTTTTTGACAGATGTCAGCTGTCATGTTGCTTTCCTACTGAGCGTACTATTCACAACACCATCACCCATCTTGAGACCGAATAGAGCACCTCCAGCAGGCAGTGAAGAAAATATAGCGGCCGTAGCTGAGAGTTTACACGAAGGCCGCGGAGAGTCGATTCAGCGCCGTTCGCAGCAACTCGGACTGACGTGTGAAACAACTTGGCACATTTTAGGTTGAGATCTTAAATTTAAAGCGCAAAATGTATAGCTTGTGCAAGAACTGAAGCCTCTTGACCCTCACAAGCGACATCGCCTCGTTCTACGGGCTCTGGAAAAGTTCCAAGAAGATCCGACGTTTTCGAGCCAAATTTTGTTCAGCGATGAGGCCCATTTCTGCTTTAATGGGTATATAAACAAGCAAAATTGCCGCACTTCGGTGTAAGTCCAACCTGAAGAGATTCAAGAGCTGTTATTTCATGCATAAAAACAACAGTTTGGTGTGTTTTGTGGGCTGGTGGAATCATCTGTCCATATTTCTTCAAAAATAATGCCGGTGAGAAAGAAACCGTATGGAGACCGCTATCGCACTCCCTGCGGGTTAGGGGTTCAAGAATTTACCCGCGGTAAGGCATGTCTGTCGTAAGAGCCGACTAAAATCCATAGT
Organism: Neoceratitis asiatica; assembly: GCA_030068015.2. NCBI lineage: Eukaryota > Metazoa > Arthropoda > Insecta > Diptera > Tephritidae > Neoceratitis > Neoceratitis asiatica. Next base: position 64,027,286 of record CM061527.1, on the reverse strand, counting down.
TCCCGCGACAGTCGGGTCTTTGTACCGGAACGACCCGGATTTTTATCCGGCCAAGGACTGTCACTCCCGCAATGTTCCCCGAAGCCCCATTTGGAGAATTTTCTGCGGTTACAACAACAACAACAACCGTTATCGCGCCATGATAACCAACTATTTGATGCCTGAAATTGAAGCCCGTGATCTCCGCGATATTTTGCTTCAACTAGACGACGCCACTTCCCACACATCGCATCAATCAATGGATTTGTTGAGAGAACACTTCGGTGAGCAGATAATTTCACGTTTTGGTCTGGTCGATTGGCCACCAAGACCCTGGGATATCACACCGTTAGGCTTTTTCCTGTGGGGATATGTAAAGTTTAAAGTCTATGCAGACAATGCCGCTTTGATTTAGGCCTTGGAGCAAAACATCACGCATGTCATTCGTCAGTTACCAGTCGAAATGCTAGAAGGAGTCATCGAAAATTATACTCAACGGAGGAGGGATCATCTGAGACGTAGTCGCGGCCAAGATAAAGATAAGAGATAAAGATGAAAGAGATAATCTTCAAAAAATAAGTGCCAATGACTGTTATTTCGAGTGATAATATACATTCCTCATTGAATTTGAATTTTCTGTTTTTTTCTTTAAAAAGTAGGGGACTTCGAAATGCATCACCCTTTACTTAAACCAGAGAAACCAGCCTTTAATGAGGAGTCATTTCGACTGATATTCTTTATCTACCGAAAAATACTTAATACCCAGTTGTTCCTGTCTTTTACCCATCACTTGAATGCAGCAGCCGATTATAGTATCTCCGCGCACCACAACCACACTTAGCGTCACAAACATCTAGATAACATATGGCGTCGAGCAAAATCGACCTCGAGCGCCAGCTATTCTGGTAGCAATGACATAGACTTGTCCAGAGCCATGAGGTGCTACTATCGTACGTTGTCAACATCACAATAACGCCTCTTGAAGAGTTCGATTATAAATTAGCTGAGTGATAGACAGCCATGAGTTGAATTCGAGGTTCCAACTCAAAACGCAAAAAAATTAAACTGGTCGTTCCTTTAGATGGCCTCCTCTACCAGTTCTTATTTCATTTCTACATTTCGAAGTTCCATCCACCAACAGATGGTGTCTCCATGTTTATATATCCGATGATTACTCGATATTGGATTATTAACAATCCAGAGTTACTGAGAGTTGCTTTCGAGAAATAGCTTTCGCTCATTCCGCTGTATAGGACTAGCTACCGATAACTCGAGCTGCCAAGTGAGATCCGAGTACTACTAATCTGAATACTTTAGTATACTCAAGTTTTACTTATCCAGATTCGATATCCCTAGAGGACGCTAATCACCTTTTAACATGCCCACTAAAACTCATTCATCTAACTCTCTTCCCCTTATTGACCGAATACTGCAAAACAGCTCGTTTTTTGGTCAGTGTTATAACCAATTCCGAACATCACACCGAATCCGTTGCATCTCTAAATTCTTGTGCTACCCTCACAGCAATGCATGAACATACGAGTGAATACTCTTTTCTAACTGATAATTATAACGGTCTTCTGCATGTTGATTTTTTATGGTCCAATTTTATTTGCGCCGCTTTGTACTTCTCCCGCTTCCAACTAACCTTTCATTACTCTTTTATTGTTTGCCTCCATCGCATTGTTGAAATTCTAAAATGACGCTCTTTAACTTCGAAGGATTGGAGAAGGAGAAGCACTAAATTTTAAATACTTTTGATCCAATGATTGTGTCGCCAATGGCGCTTTTGATTGTTCGTCATTGATATTGGTCTTAAATGTCAATTCGCAGCTCATATTGAGATTGCTGAGTTTATAACCATGGAATTGTCAATTGAAATAGTTTTGCGAATATTAAATTTTAATTTATGGAGCAATTAAATACATAAAATGTGCCTTCATGACCCTTTTACGGATGACATGTGGAAATATTGTGAGTGTTTATGGTGGCGTTCGAGTTTATGAAGATAAATGTTGGGTTAAGCCAAGGCTTATGACCTAAGTAGAGATTTTTATGCCTTCAAAGTATTTTGGTCTTCTTACTTGAATTTCAATCATTTCTGGTGTCGGCGTGAAGTTTGGGGCCCAGCGACCATTATATTTATTCGAATGAAAGATAAAGATCGGGATTAGGGTTCCTTCCTTCTGATAACGTACGCTGCAGTATCGCATATAAGGACCTATCTAGTGTATTGTGTAAGATTAAAGCCCACCGCCATTAAACTGATTGAATCTTATCAGTGTAGCTCTTGCGGGACATTCCTTCTTTCTCTTCGCTATTTCGCACTAGTTGGAAAATCCAAGTACAGCAAGGCCTTTCTCCACCTGATCCTTCCTACGGAGTGGATATCATCCAGTTCCTCCACTGGTGGGTCCTCGCATGGCCAGAAATCTTGAGTTGTCATCGTCCATGCTACTGCACCATATAGCAGGACGAGAATGATAATCGACTTGTTGGTTTTGGGTTTGATTCGTCGAGAAAGACTTTACAAGTTACAGTCCAAAGTTACACCCGTTGACTAGGTCAACTGACTTTGGATAATACCAGAAGCGCAGTGAGAATTGGGAAGTCTCTCCATGAGCCGTTCGCTATCAAACGAGACTAGACTAGAGACTGGGTGAGTCTTTTTATGTCGCTGAAGAAGATAAGAGCTGCAGAACTAAACAGACCAGGTACAAGATTTTACAAAAGTTTAAAATTGCTGGCGTACAAAGATGATGCTGATATCAGTGGCCTCAACAACCTCATCGTCAGCTCTGTTTTCTCTGGTTTAGATAAGGAAGTCAAGCGAATGGGTCTGGTGGTGCACGAGTACAATAAGAAATGACCTTGCCAACAAAAATCTAGCCATCTCATTCGTGAATCGGCTCCTACGTTACTGTTGCCTGTCATAACTAACCTCGCAGATTATTTCAACTCTCTTGAAACTAGCATTAGCTTCAATCTGTGCGAATCAAAACCAAACCCTACAAGTTGCTCATCATTCGCTTCCTACTGTATGGTACAGAAGCGTGTACTATGACAACATATGATGAGTCGGCTTTTGCAGTTTTTGAGAGAAAGATTTTTCGGGAAATTCCTGGTCTTTTGCGTACAGCGAATACCGCAGTTGGTGGAACGAAGAGCTGTACGAGATACACGACGACATTGAAAAGGAGAGTAGATACGCCAGCCAGCTTGGTGCGGTCGAGATTTATCTGAACCCCTGCCGTAGATTTGGGTCTGGCAACCAGCTACAAATGCACAACAATATCAGGCTCATACTGGCATTTTGTTATGGCAGCACAGCTTCAGATGCGTCTGATCACAGAACTAGTAAGGATTGACTTTGAGTAGGACAAAGCAAGCCTTGAGGCTCCCATTCCCTATGCTAAAAGACGATTTAAGTATATTAAAAAGAAAAATAGGAGATGGGGAATTCAATTCTTTTTGCATACATTACAAATCCTCCAATTAAAATTTTATTCATTCATCCATGTGAGAATTTTTAGGCTATTATTAATTGTTTAAAATAAATAAACTTTTTATATAAAGGTAGCAGGTACTTTTTTTCAATATTCAAACTGACATGTTATTTTTATCCAGCATTCATTACGCACTGAAGAAAATATAGCGGCCGTAGCTGAGACTGTACACGAATGCCGTGGAGAGTCGATTCGGCGCCGTTCGCAGCAACTCGGACTGCCATATGGAACGACTAGGCTCACTTTACGCCGAGATCCAAGCGACATCGCTACGTCCTATGGGCTCTTGAAAAATTCCAAGCGATGAGGCCCATTTCTGGCTTAATGGGCATGTAAACAAGCAAAATTGCCGCATTTGGGACAAAAAGCCACCTGAAGAGATTCGAGGGCTGTCATTCCAACTAGAAAAAAAAGATTTGGTGTGTTTTGTAGGTCGGTGGAATCATCGGTCCATATATCTTCAAAAATGATACCGGTGAGAACGCATTCGTTAATGGCGACCGTTATCGCACCATCGTAACCGACTATTTGATGTCTGAAATTGAAGCTCGTGATCTCCGCGACATTTGGTTTCATACCAATCAATGGATTTATTGAGAGAACACTTCGGTGAGCAGATAATTTCACGTTTTGGGTCGGTCGATTGACCACCAACATAATGTGATATCACACCGTTAGACTTTTCCTGTGGGAATACGTAAAGTCTATAAAGTCTATGCGGACAATCCCGCTTCGCCTTGGAGAAAAACATTGCATGTCATTCGCCAGTTACCAGTCGAAATGCTCAAACGAGTCAACGAAAATTAGACTCAACGGATGGACCATCTGGTACGTAGTCGCGGTCAACATTTGAAAGAGAGAATCTTCAAAAAATATAAGCCAAAGAATGTTCTTTCGGATGTTAATAAATATTCGCCATTAAATTTGAAATTTCTGTGATTTTCTTCCTTTAAGCAAGGGGGGACCTCGAAATTGATCACCCTTTATATGTTTTACTACTTAACTAAATATTTACGATACATATAAACTATTCATATTCACCACAATTCGCAATTTAAGTAGATACTGAAATACGAGTACACTTGAGGCAAAGTAAAAAAAAAATGTAAATTATCAAATTTAATAAAATTACCCAATAAACTAAACTACCAACAAAGAAAGCTTAAAAAGCAGAAGAGCTCATAATAATTTTACATGCCATTTGGCTCAACATTCATCGGCTTGTTATTTTATTTTATTTTATTTTTTGAGTGAATAAGCGCCTTTCAAGCCTATAAACAAGAGCGCCCCTCTTCTTGAAATGGAAAGTCATTCCATCTAGTGGATATTACTAAAAAAAGAAGATAAATAAAATAATATTTGAAGGGGTTTCTCTTCGGCTCGGCCTCTATTTGCTAGCTTCTGAGCCAAAGAGTTTAATAAATATTTTATATGCCTATTGTGTATGTAAATATGCAAATGTGTATGCAAAATACACACACAAAAAATACGAAAAATAGTGTAATATAATCAACCCTTTTCATTTCATCTTTCTGTTTCCAATAAATTACACACGTTACTTGTGATTCCAAAGCTTTTAGCTCTTCAAATCTCGATGCTGACTAACGGTTAAAGTTCGCCCTTTAAGCTATTTAATATGTTTTAGGCACAGCTTTATTTATTATTATATTGTTTGACTGTTATTTCTTCCGAAAAACATTTATGGGGCATTTTTCGAACTGCTTATAGACGGCTCATTCTTTTTTATATTTATATATTTTTTATAATATCAACTGAAATACGCCGGTACCAAGAGAGCCTTGGAATACATACACAGTAGTTCTCGGTTATAAGGAATTTCAAAAATGCGCACCGCAAAGTGCTTTGAAATAAGTACATGCATTGGAAACAGAAGCATAAAAGAACAAGAAAGAAGTGCTGTCTTCGGACATGCCGATAGCATTATACCTTTCTTGAGTAAATCAAATTTATTGCGAAATGCAAAATTCGATTTTGACGATTTTTAGTGTCCTTTTTTTGATTTATGTGAGTGGCATACGAAATTTCACACGAATTGCTATTTTGGCAGATTTTTGAGCGAAACTCTCATATCTGAATGAATCGGTTGTATGAGGGCTGCATGATATAGTCCTCCGATTTCGATGGTTTTCAGTGTCAATATTTAGTGCATTATATGTGTACAGGATACTGAATTTTATGTCCTTAAATGCTTTATTGAAGTATCTATGACCCAAAACTTCATGTCTAAAAAAATTTGTCCTTTCTGAGGTATATAATATAGTAAACTAATATAGCCAGTCCCGACAAATGATCAATCCTGGCACAATTAAGGTCTGGATATTGTAGCAGGCTCAAGTCCTGACTATCCAGATTCGACTCTGACATACCCAACACATGTCCCGTATGCAACGAATCCATGCACGATACTTACCACCTTTTTGGATGCCCACTTAACTCGAATCATCTAACATCACTCTCCCTCTGGTCCGAAACCGTCGAAACAACTCGTTTCCTGCGCCTCTCGTTAGCTGACCTCAATGACTAAGACTGGATCTATCTGATGCAACAACAACAACAAATGATCAATAAATTAAAGGGCTATATATGTAATATACACCAAGTTTCGTTGAAAGATCTCAAAAACTGAGCGACTAGTTTGAGTTCAATTAGACAGATAGACAGACAGACAACCGGACATGGTCAAATCAACTCAGCTCGTCATTTTGATAAGATCGGCAAACATTTTGGTGGGTCTATTTCTTCTCTTTTTGGTACTTAATACTTGGTACCAAACCTTGTACAGCATTTCATGTTCATGATAGGTATAAAAATGTATATAATGCTTTGAAATTAATATTCAATAATTTTGAATGTTGGCTGACCCATATCTCATGCATCTTGCACTTCCTAGTCATCATTTTAAATTAATCAAGAATAAACGAATAAACTGACTTCATTCCATTAGATAGCATCCATGCTCCGATCTGACTGTCCCATCATTTGACCTAGATAATATCGCCCTGTTACATAGTGCAACAAGATTTTATGTATTTGATGAAACCAAATGCAAATGACAAATGAAGGTTCAAATAACAAAACCGCGTAGCGGATTCTTGCCTTATAGATCTGGTTTTTTTCTAAATCCGAATTTAAAGTTTTAGCTCCCTATTTACAGTAAAACTAAAAAAATTGCATACAATAACGAAATTCTTTTAGAAAAATATGGTATCCTACTGTTTTCTGAGTCGGAGAATTAATATTTCGTGATTATTATTTAACTAAAACTCAAAGCAGGTGGTACTTTCAAGAAATTGTTGCTATTTTTTATAGTGTTTCATTAGAAAGTGGTGTTTATACTGTTTTAAAGGGTGAGTAATTCATTTTTCATGTCTGTTTTATTGTAATCTTTAGGCCATATTAAATATAATTTCATAATATTATTACATTTTTGGCCTTTTTGGAACCTGTAAATTTACATCGCTTCTGCTGTCAGCGTCACTCTGACTATCAATTCTCTCATATGCTTCTTCTTGTATTTATCTGGTTCTGGTTCCACATCGCTGTCCTCTTCATCATAGGTTCTCTTGAGTCACCAACACAAATCTCCTACCCTGAAACCCAGCTGCATTCCTTTATATCGAGTTTACATGGTCATTGGGTTCGGTGGAAAGTTTATTTTCAAACCAATCCATATAGTGATGTATGAAATTAATTTTTAAACTCATGTTCATACCTAGTTCCTCAAATGTTTTCAAGGGATATACAAATTTTCCCTTAATATCTCTTTCTCGATGTTTACCAAGAACATTAGTGATTATGTGCATCTTTTATTGAAATCCTAATTGCATGGATTTGAATTTGATCCAGAGTTAACCAACCTACTATCTGTCATCAATCTGCTAATGTATGAAACATTAAAAATAGTAGGGCAATTTAAAAAGGTTTGAAAATACATACATAAAATCATTTATTTTATTGGTAACACATAAAATAACTTCTTTTATTTTGCTGGATCTGAGTCGTGGAAGTTTTGAATGTAAATTAGTAAAACCTTCCCCATCTGTAAGAAGTGTTTTGTCAAAATTTTTAATATACCATATCTAATATGAGGTGGAGGTAGTAACACTTTATTAGTTGCTACAAGGGGCTTGTGTATAACATACGAAGTGGCCGGTACGTACTCGGCTCTCCTGACGGTTTGTTAGGCTTCTAAAGAAGGACCAGTCGCTGCTTCTTCCATACCTTCGGGGAAACTCCTTCATTTATGCATCTTGTATATAGCTCGGCGAAAACTCTGTTATTATGCTTGATGATGATTTTAAGTGCTTTGTTCGGGATGCCATCAAGTCCAGGTGCCTTTGCGTTGCCGAATCTCTCAGCCACTTCAGTTATCTCTTTCCCATCGATATTCAAAACCTCCACTCCTGCGGGTATCCTTCTGGCAGATTGTGGTTCTTGCGCTGAGAAAAGTGTTTTCACCACCTTTCCTAGAAGGTTAGGGTAGGTTGGTGCTTGATCTCTATCCCCTTTAACCTTCGCCATGACTATTTTATACGCGTCACTCGTCAACCTTCTCACATAGTGCTTTGAAACATGAGGACTTGCTTCTTTTAATCTCCTTCTTGAACTCCTTACGTTTTTTCTTCAAATATTCGCTCAGTCTTGTATAATCTGGCGTACCAACGGCTTCTTTGCGATAACCGCCTCGATTTATAGCATTCGCTTCTTAGCGTGCTGATGTATTCGTTCCACCAGTATGCGGGCTTTCGGGACTTGTTTTGTCTTTTTCTACACATGACAGCGTCGCAGGTTCTGCTTATGGGCTTCCGTCCAACATGAGTTCGAAAGTTTCCTCATTTAGCGTTTCCAACTTCCATCCTTTTTTCTGGTTGGATGGCGTTTGTGTTTGCTTTCCTACTTCTAACATAATGGCGAGGTGTTCGCTATGTACTTATATATAGAAGTCGTACACTTTCCAGCTACACGATCGAACCAGTGTGCTGCTGGCAAACGTAATATCTATTATCTATCCACGACCATTCTTCTCGAAGGTATTTCTTTCACCACTATTGAGCAACACTGGCTCTAATACAGGAAATGCTTTGAGCAGCGCATTACCCTCCTATTTGTGTGGCTACTTACCCAATCCACTGCCCAAGCATTGAAATCGCCTGCAATCATGTTAGGCGTGGTAGTAAGGACGTCCTGAACTAGTTCGTCAGGGATATTTTCGTAATTGCCTTGCGGCACACTCGGGGGGAGGTAGCAAATAGATTCCACTTGTTATTGCCCGCGTACAGCAACATTTTCCAAAGAGCGACTTGTCTTGGAGAGCCTTGCCCCCACAAGACAGCTTTGTTTTCTTTAAGTCCGGGTACCGGTGCTTAGTAGATCTTGCGCAGCTTCGCAATAATTAAGGTTGATCTGAATTAATTTCATTTGACCTTTTCACATGACGCTTGATATAGAGGACACTTCCAACTTCCGACCAAGATTTGTGTGCTAAAGTTTCTGTTTATTGCTGGAGAAAATTTTGTTTTAAATTATGTAGGCGATGTATGAATGATAACAGAATTTATATATAATGTGCAAAGTTTTTTTTAATTTAATTTATATATTTGAAATAAATGAGCAATTTAAATTGTTTCTTAAAAATAAATATCAAGCACGGCTGTCCTCCGTACATAGTTCATGATAATTTCGGTGGTTTTGAGATATTTTTGAATAGGTAATATTTTTTTTCTTCAGCTGTCCTTCTCCCATATACAACTTATGCTTTATCTTCTATAGGAAATTATTGAGGCATAGGTGGCATAGGTGGCATTGGCGGCATTGGCATGCCCTCTGGCGGTGCTGGCATTTGCGGTGAGCGGCGGTGCTATAAAAAAGACGAAGAGGAAAAGCATAACTAATATGAAAATAATTTTTATTTCGAAAAATATTATAAAGATGATTAAGAAAGAATAGTTTTATTAAATCTTTCACTTATTGTTCACTGCATTGTACTCACCCTTACGCCGTGCAGTTCTTGCGGTACATCTTCTGGCACTTCATCAGCTGCCTGAGTTGGCGAACGACGGAACTTTAAAGAGAAAGTAAGTGACACACTATATATATTTATATATTTATTTAAAAATTTATTTAGTTACCCTGTTGCGATGCTCTAATTCCTGTGGCACTTGTTCTGGTACGTCATCTAAGGACTTTTGTACCGCACGACGGGACTGAAAAGAGAAGAAACTTTAGTTGAGTATAATACAAAGAATATAAGTTTAATTATCCAAATAAAAATATATGTATATATTCCTCTCTCTTCAGTTTTTATTATTTTAAGACCAGACTCACCCGCTCTCGAAGTCCCTCTGGTACTTCTTCGGGTACTTCCTCAACTGCAGCGCGGCGGGCCTTAAAAAAATTAAAAAAATTATAACATTAGAAACTAAATTTGAGATCACTCTCTTAAGCATCGTCATGCACTGTTCACACTTACCCTCTCTCGAAGTCCTTGCGGCGCCTCTTCGGGCACTTCCTCATCTGTAGCGCGGCGGGCCTTGAAAAAATTGAGATTTTACAAATTTGCAAAATAAATTAGAGATCACTCTCTTAAGCAGCGCTATTCACTCTTCACACTCACCCGTTCTCGAAGCCCCTGCGGCACTTCTTCGGGCACTTCCTCATCCGCAGCACGTCGGACCTTAAAAAAATTGAGATTTTACAACTTTGCAAACTAAATTAGAGATCTCTCTCTCTTCAGCATCGTGATGTACTCTTCACACTCACCCGATCTCGAAGTCCCTGTGGCGCCTCTTCGGGCACTTCATCATCCGCAGCACGTCGGGCCTAAAGAAAAAAAATTTTTTTTCCACTAAAAAAATGCTTGAAAAAAAATTTCCCCCCACACATACCCTGGCATTAAACTCCTGCGGCACCTCCTCTGGCACTTCGTCCGGCCGGAAACCGCGTGCACCGCCGCGCATCGCATATCCTTCGGCACCAATAAAGCCGGCAATAATCACAATCACTGCAGTGGCAATGCACAAATTTCCAAATGCTTTCATATTGACGGGGCGGCGGCAATAAAAAATATTTTCGGTATTACTGTTCAAAAGAAAAAATGGAAAAATGCATAAAAATTTATATTTTTTTGAAAGCAACTAAGCAGTCAACGGAAACAAATTTGAAATATTAAAAACTCAAGCGTATCCTTGCAACAACTTACATGCAGTAAAGTTTGTGGCGTCAAAAGTTTTTGATTTTGCTATTTCAGCGTTGCTGCTGCTGCTTAAGTGCGCTAACAATGTTATTTGTTGGAATGCAATCATTCAAGCGATTTGTTGCACAATTTATAGTGGATTTCATCAGTCTCAGTCTCAGTCTCAGCCCGCTGTCAGTTGCATGCAGCGAATTACATTTTACACTTATCGATGCATTTACATCTCAGCAGATAAAGAAATGACATGAAAATCGCATGCAATAAATTATATTCGATATTATTACAAAATTGCTTATGAATATGATGGAAAAATTTCAATGTTATAAAAAAGTCATTGCATAAGCGTAAAATTATTTTTATGTAGATGGATTTGCTTGTTTGATGTTTGTATAAATATATGTAAATATCAGTATTAGGGAAAAAAGGTTAGAAATCAAAGGGATACTATTGAATATTGACAGCGATTCAATGAAGGTTAGGTTCTTTCGTTAATCGTTGATAATTTCGCATTTTTATAAAAGAAAATTGTTCAAATACTCATCTGTGCCTTAAAATATTCTACGTTTGCCATGTGGGACGTAATATTCTAGCTTTCATCCATACAAATTATACAGCATAAATTAAATTATATAAATTTTTCTGAATTTTTACTACCTAGTAAATATATATTCGGAGCCTTTTGACCTTTTGAGACTCCATTTCGAAAAAAATATTAATTGGAATGGAAATTAATTAATTTTTTCGTTAAATACATTTGGTCAGAAAATTTTTGAGATTAGGAAATGTATATTTCGAATAAAAAAAAAAACAATATTTCCTTAAAACAAAAAAATTAAAAAGACGATAAAAGAATTATGTAATCCCAATGTATATTTTGTTTTGCAAAGATAACAATTTGCAGATAATTTTTTTTAAATCGATCAGCTACACACGACAGCTGGTTACTCATTTTGTTGATCCTTTTAAGATTTTTTTTGAATTGCTCAGTATTTTTGCGAGCTCGAGCATGAAATTAATCCTTCTAAAGGGTCCAAGCAGTGGTACTTTTTCCAATAGCCCTGTTCTGATAGATCACGCGTGAGTTTTTTCAAGCTGTCATGTAATTTTTGGTCATATTGGTTGGCATTTCATCATGGAAAGACTTACGCCTGAATCACGTTTTTCAAATCACTCAAATTTATTACGAAAACTCGTTCTCGTTCTGTAAAGAATGTGTATCACGCGCTTCCCTTCATTTATGGTCAACATAATCGGCGTACTGAGCGTAATATTCCCACCACCATCACCCATCTTGAGACCCAGAATTCATTTTTGGATAATATTCGACTGAATAGACCACGTCGAACACGCAGTGAAGAAAATATAACTGCCGTAGCTGATAGTGTACACGAGGACCGTGGAGAATCGATTCGGCGCCGCTCGCAGCAACTCGGACTAACGTATGGAAAGACTTAACGCATTTTACATCGAGATATAAAATTGAAAACGTACAAATACAGTTTGTGCAAGAACTGAAGCTGTTCGACCTTCGCAAGCGACATCGCTTCGCTCTATGGGCTCTTGAAAAGTTCCAAGAAGATCCGACGTTTTCGACCCAAATTTTGTTCAGCACTGAAGCCCATTTCTGGCTCGTTGGGTATGTGAACAAGCAAAATTGCCGCATTGCAAAAAACAACGGCTTGGTGTGGTTTGTGGGCCAATGGAATCATCATCGGTCCAAATTTCTTCAGAAATGATGCCGGTGAGAACGTAATCGTCATTGGTGACCGTTATCGCGCCATGATAACCGACCTATTTGATGCTGGAAGCTCGTGATTTCCGCGACATTTGGTTTCAACAAGATGGCGCCACTTTCTACACTTCACACAGTTAGGCTTTTACCTGTGAGGATATGCAAAGTCTAAAGTCTATGCGGACAATCCCGTTTTGATTTAGTTACCACTCGAAATATTCGATTGAGTCATCGAAAATTGGACTCAATGGATGGACCATCTGAGACGTAACCGCGTCCAACATTTTAAAGGGATAATCTACAAAAAATTTATGTGTTTTTTTTTCTTTAAAAAGTAGGTAATCTCAAAATGGATCACCTTTTAGAAAGAAAAAGTCATATATTTTGCACCAAGTCAAAGCAAAATTCCACAAGACTGTGCAGGAATTTCTGACCAACAGTTCAATAAATACCATCGAACAACCACATTAGTTTTTTATATATTCAAAGTTGGCTACTTTGAGGCCGATACAATAAATTTCAAATTTGAACAAATGAGCTGGAATGCCGTTGAACATGGTAACCCTCTCTAAGGTATATCAATGGTTTAATAAACGTCAAATATATGACAATCCTACATAAATATCCTAAGCGGTAACAATTGTTATAAACTCAACACTTTGCTCAACAAAAATAAAAACAACCTTGTCCATATATAAATTTCAACTAATCACATTTTTTATTAATTTTGCAGGCAATTAGGAATGCCTTGCATGAATTAAAAAAAAAAATCAATTCGATCGCTTTCAAACTATGCGATAATTACGAGTTCTCAGTTAACACAAATTAACGGTTTATTAGCTATAAAATTATATATTTAGTAATTTCCCTACAAGTAATTTTAATTAAACAAAGAAAATCGCACAAATCTAATTATGTCTGAATTGAAATTTATTCACATCGCAATATGTATGTGTAAATTATCAGCAAATTGACACGCGACAATTATTGACAACTTCATACTAGATGAATAAAATTCAATTTTTATTTGCACTTCAAAATGCATTTAAATGCCGATCAGATAATTATGCATGTATGTATGTAGAAGTAAGTCATCTACAGTAGTGAGCACAACAATGGGAATCATAAAAAATAAATTTTAAATTTGCTGTCGATTAATCAATGTAAGAAATAAAAAAATATATAAAATAAAATAAAAAATATTTCAAAATCAAAAGATTTATTATTTTCTCGAACAAATAATAATAAAAATAAATAGTTATCGGTCATAATGAGGTTTTATGAAGCTTTTAATTTTCACATCACTGCTGTTTCTTTTATTTATTCTACTATTTTGTGGAATTCATGCGAATAAGCATCAGTGCACATTTAGTTTTACTTAAATATATACTCACTAGGTAAGTGTATATTTATTTGGCATTCATTACAAAACTACTGAAAATTAGCACGTAATTAATAATGACAATTAAATCGTATATAATTAACTGTTTGCATTTTTTCTTTTTTTTTTTTATTTATTCTTTTTTTCTTGTTATTGTCTATTACTACCGTTAGTGTCACTGTTGCATTGACGCAATGCATATTTTAATTGTCAATTTAGTGGTAATCCAATTGAATTTGTGCGTTTATTGAATAAGATTTTTCACATATATCAAGCCGTACATGTAAATGCTGTTGAATTCCCGAAAGTTCCGAAAATGCATCAAATTATTTATAAATATTTTTTCATTATTTCTAAATGAAAATTTAGCTTAAATATTATGCAAGTAAAATTAACTAAAATTTAAATGAAAAAAAATTAAAGTTCAAAGTAAAAGCAAAAATTAATTTTTATATTAAATATTTAAAACATAAAAAAAAAATTTTAAAATTTTTAATATTAAAAGCTGTGTATATTATTAATTAATAATGATATTATAATCAATATAAATTTGAATTGAATTTGTTGGCAAATTTTTGACCCAAAAGCTCAAATCTGAACAAATCGATTGTATGGGGCCTATGCGATATAGCAGTTCGATTTCGATGATTTTCAGTACCAATATGCAATTCATAATATTTGTGGATAAGTGAGTTTTGACCAAAACCTCTTATGTGAAAATATTGGTATATGCGAGCTATATGCTATATTAGTCCGATTTCAAAGAATTTCAGTACGAGTATGCAATTCCCTCTGTATGTGCGGTATACAAAGTTCCACGTTCATAGGTACTTCTTGACGGATTTATGACCCGAAATTTCAAATCTAAAAAAATCGGTAGTATATGTGCTGTAGTGGTCCGATTTGGCTGGTTCCGATAAATGATCGGTTAAACGAGTAGGTCTTCCCCGCAAGCTTGGTTGAAATACCTCAAAAATTTTCTTTTTTTCAATTGTATTCAGTAAAGTTTACAACTTCATCGTGGCAACATATACGTAAGAACAACTTTTACAAATTTGCCTTGGAACAACTTGAAAACGATAACGATTTTTTTAAGAAAATCATCTTTTCCGATGAGGCTCACTTTCATCTGGGTGGTGCGGTAAATAAACAAAACTGTCGATTCTGGTGCGAAGAAAATCGACAAATTACATTCACCTAAATTGTCAGTTTGATGTGGTTTTTGGTCTGGTGGAAGCATCGGTCCGTACTGGTAGCACCGTTATTGTCAATGGAGAGCGGTATAGATCAATGATAACCAAATTTTTATGACTACAATTGGAAGAAGTTGATCTTAACAACATCTGGTTCCAACAAAACGGGGCTACGTGTCACACAGCACGCACAACAACCGAATTACTGCGAGAAAGGTTTGGAGATTCGATTATTTCAAGAAATTGTGACATGGAATGGCCTTCAAGAAGTTATGATTTAACACCGTTAGAATACTTCTTGTGGGGGTATTTGAAGTCATTGATCTTTAGCAATAAATCAACCTTTAAAAGTCAATATTGAACGTGTTATTCATGACACACAAATTGATTTAGTGGAAAAAGTGCTCAAAATTTGGGTGCAAAAGAAGTCGTGGAGTCCATTTGGAGGATGTTATATTCAGAACTTAATTGTATCGATTGCACTTCAAATTAAATAAAAAAGATTTGAATTTCCTTAACAATTAGTGTTTTTTTTTTTAAGAAATCATATCCCAAAATAAAAAATTTTTGTGTATGATTCACTAAAAATATTATCAAACAAAGCTAAGAAAAAAATTCAAAACATGTAATATAGTTTGAAATATTTGAAGCTAAAGAAGTGAATATAAAATAAATTTATAAATTTTAATACTTAATTCAAAATTAAAAACTACAAATATTGTTAGATAAATAAAGTTTTAGAGATTAATGCAAAATAAAAAATTGAAAATTAGTTTTTTTCTTTAGCCAAGAAAATTTAAATTTATTTTCTACTTAATTGATTTGATTCCATGATATTTTCACACTTAAGGCATACTTTTTTACTTCTATTTTTATTTTGCTATAATACTGTAACGATCACTGGATTGCTAAGTAAAACTCCCAAGATTTGTTCGTTTGGCCTCTTAATCATCAGGAATTTACTCAACGTTTATTAAGTCTTTAATAATTACAATTCTTTACTATGCCCGAGGGCTTATTTACACTTCTTTATGTCACACAGTTATTCTCTGCTTCACACAGCTTATCCGCTTCTAAAACACACAGCTCACAGCAATTTTAACTCCACTGAGTTGTCTAGTCGTCTCCTCTTGTGATAGCGGCTGTTGTTCTTTTGATACCTGAAGATGACCCAAACATTCTGTTCAAGCGCTCAAGAATAGGCTGATTATTCGTTTGCCTGCGGTAGCTGCAGCCGCTCCGTTTAACCTTAACGACAGTCCAAACATTCCGTTCATGCGCTAACTCGTCTACCTGCAGTAGTTGCTACCGCTCTTTTCGTCTGTCCTTTTAACGGGAAATTTGCATCATACTGCCGCTTCTTTTGACCGTCCTTTTTATTTGGGATTTCCGTCACAATATGTTCACCTTTTCGTTGTTGTCTTATAACTGTTTATAACTCGAAAACGGTTTCACCAAATTCAATCAAATTTATAGAAGATTTTTCGGTTAACATGCAGTTGGTTTAGGTATTCCTAAATTTGGTAAGAGGAGGCGTGGCACCATTAATTATCATAAAGGTACACCCTATATGTGTGTTTGTGACTAAGGCATAAGTACGTCTCTTTTCAGCTCTGCATATTTTTTTAATCTCCACAACCACCGATTTTAGTGCTTTCTCAGTGGATTTTCACTCAGATTACGTAATATTGCGATATTGCCAACTCATCTGTAGTTACATAATCTGTTGTCCTGTGTTGTATGTATCTTTTAGACCAATCGTGCTAACATTTTTAAGAGAAATTAAGAGAAACTAATAGGTCTAAAGACTTTGGGAATAGAGTGAGTGCTTTAATCGAAGGTGGTGTATATCATTGTAAAGGGTGTTTTTTATATAGAGATAGAACTTTAAGTTGCAATAAAACAACAATGGATTATTCGATTGACATGAATTTTATTTATCCGAAAGATAATCTTGTGGCATTACATTTTGAATATGATTTCTCGCATATGACCGCCACGGCTGACGCGGATGTAGTCCAATCTGGACGTCCAATTTTCGATGACTTTTTCCAACATTTGTGGCCATATATCGGCAATAACATGGCGAATGTTGTCTTCCAAATGGTCAAGCGTTTGTGGCTTATCCGCATAGACCAATGACTTTACATAGCCCCACAGAAAGTAGTCTAGCGGTGTTAAATCACAAGATCTTGGAGGCCAATTCACAGGTCCTAAACGTGAAATTAGGCAGTCACCAAACGTGTCTTTTAATAAATCTATTGTGGCACGAGCTGTGTGGCATGTTGCGCCTTCTTGCTGAAACCACATCTCCTGGACATCATGGTTATTCAATTCAGGAATGAAAAAGTTAGTAATCATGGCTCTATACCGATCACCATTGACTGTAACGTTCTGGACACCATCGATTTTGAAAAAGTACGCACCAATGATTCCACCAGCCCATAAAGCGCACCAAACAGTCAGTTTTTCTGGATATAACGGTGTTTCAACATACACTTGAGGATTACCTTCACTCCAAATGCGGCAGTTTTGTTTGTTGACGTAGCCATTCAACCAGAAGTGCGCTTCATCGCTAAACATCGCTAAAATGTACGTAGTGCGCTATACGTTTTCCGCACAGAACCATTATTTTCGAAATAAAATTGCACTATTTGCAAGGGTTGTTCAGGCGTGAGTCTATTCATGATGAATTGCCAAACCAAACTGAGAATAAATCACTTGAAAGCTGTTAAATCGGTCGCCATCTTTAAAAGTAATGCCAACTTAAAGTTCTATATCTCTATAAAAAACACCCTTCAGTTGAGCAGTGCATATGCCAGCAGGTTCTGCCGATTTGAAGGGCTTAATGTTGCTTGCTTATAATTCTCAGCATACTTTGGTTTCTGACATCATATCTATGTCATAAGTTTGGAACCTATTTCATCTTATATACTTTGCTCATACTCAGCAGGATGGTTCTCTGAGCTAACCGCGAAATGAGCTAGCTTTCGGAAATTTATTAGCTTAGTAGTGAGTTATCTCTAAGCTATTATATATAGTTTCTGAAGGTATTCGATTTTATGCAAAGACTTTGCTATATTTTTTTTTTAACAGGACGCTTCTACCGTTGTCGCGTTGTCTTTGCCGAACAATTTCCCACAATTTTTAGTTTTGGAATTTCAGGATGTTGTAATATTCTTCCAGTATTCATCTATTTGTTATGATCTTGCTACGTTAAACTTTTCCCTGCAATCTTCTACGTTTCTAAAAAGCAAAATAGAGCAGAAATTATTTTCTTCTTATTTCGAATTTTTTTTAATGATTTTATGTATTTTTATATATTTTCATATTTTAAAATTTTATAAAAATTTAATTTTTTTTACTTTGCTTAATTTTTTTTAGCAATGATATTCTGTAAGTACGAGAGTTAACTATAAAATTATAAGTTTGAAATGTTGATAAGGGAAAATCTGACATAAAATCAGATTAATAAGCCAAATAGTCTTAGAAATATTCGTGCATGTGAACATAAATCTTGTAATGTGTATCCTTCAAGGGTGATGAGCTAATTATAGCGACCCTCCAAATTTCGATATATTTTTTGTAGTAAGATTTGTCCTTTGCTTCAAAATGGGACGATCACCCTTCATTCGACGAAAATTTCTTCCCAGCGAGCATCCTTTCAACATATGAGGACAGGAAATAGTCGCTAGTGGGCAGATCTGGAGAATACGGTGGATACGTAAGCAATTCAAAGCCAAATTTATAGATTTTTGCCATAGATTTCACTGACTAGGGACAATGTGCATTGCCTTGGTGAAACAGCACTTTCTTTTTCTTCAAATGCGGCAGTTTTTCGGCGATTTCGTCCTTCAAATGCTCCAATAACGCTGTGCAATAGTCACTGTTGATGGTCCTTCATTTTTCAAGGTAGTCAATGAACATTATTTCATGAGCATCCCAAAATACAGACGCCATAAACTTGCCACGCCGACTGTAGCGTTTTTTCAACACTTCATTGTGTACAGTCCACTTGAATGACTGTCGATTGGGCTCCGGAGCAAAATGATGGAGCTATGTTTCATCAATTTTCACATATCGCCGCAAACACTTGTGTTTATTATGCTTGAACATCTCCAAACACTGCTCCGAATCATCAATTCGCAATTGTTTTTGGTCAAAAGTTAGTTCGCGCGGCACCCACTTTGCACATAGCTTTCTCATACACAAAACTTTCCTGAATGATATAATATAAACTTTGAGTTGGTATCTTTAGAGTGCCTGCTATTTCACTCAATTTCAATTTCGAATCATTCAAAATCATTTTGTGGATTTTGTTGTTGTTTTCATTGATGATAACCTCTTTTGGGCGTCCACTGCATTCACCGTCTGCGGTGCTCATTTCATTGCGTCTAAACTTGGCATACGAATCCCTGATGGTTGATTTTCCTGGGGCAGTGTCCCGAAAGTCGTCATCAAGCCAAGGTTTGGCTTAAACTGTATATTTTCCCTTCAAACAGCATAATTTTATCAACACGCAAAATTCCTTTTTATCCATTTTTTTCACAATAACAAAAGTTGCTTCACTCAAAATGCTATAATTCACAAACTAATAATCCGTCAGCTGTCAAATGCTATATATACGCGACTTTTTAAGGTTAGGGATAAATAAAGGTTAATAACATATGGATTTTATTGTAGCAGCGCCATCTATGTGTCAGGCCGAGGACTTTCCAATAGAACTGTGCGCAAACAAGCATTACAATTTTTTGATAATTTTCTATTATTAATTAATAAAATCATTGTGGTTGCTTGTTAACAAAATTATAATATTAATTTGAAATAACTATGAAATCATATTAAGTATAATGAAAAAAGTTGCATGAAAAGTCTACGAAGAAAAAACTATTAAAATTATTGGAAACAAAAAAATTACAAAATAATTGGCAAAAAAAAAAACAAATGCAAAATAATTACAAAAAGTTCCAAAAAAAAAACGTCTATTAACTAGTTCACACGCTCTGTTGCCTTAATTCAATTCAGAACTCATGCATTTAAATGCAATTTCAATTATTTAGCTACGCAAATTAATATTGTAATTCATTTATCAAATTGTGCGCTCTTAAAATGCACATAAAATTTGATTTCCATAAATAAATCAGTTGCAAATTGAATTAAAAAATGCTCAATAAAAAGTTTTGTATTTAATCGAGTGTATTTTGCGCTTTTTTGTGAAGTTTTTAATTTTTTTTCTCGTGATAATATTAGCTAAAAAAAGTTTAAACTGTAATTGTTAATGGCATTTTTATTGCGGAGTTATATATTTCTTCTTCTTCTTCAAAAAAAAAAAAAAAAAAACCCTAACCAATTTTTTTTTCAATTTCCAAAACTTTATCTTAAGACTTTTGCACAATTCCTTGCACACAATTTGCATTTATTACAAGCGACAATGTAAATAACGTTTTGATTGGATTCTCAAAATGACAAATACTCGTCTATATATGTGTGAGTAAAAAAAAAAAAAATTATGGCTTGCCACAAACTACAATTCAACATTCGAAAAAGCCACTCAAAAGTCACAATTTCATTTATGCAACAAAAAAAAAAAAAAAGGAGTAGAAAACCACAAAGCCTTGCCGTCATCATTCACTCAAATGATATACCAAATATATGTATGTCTGCATGTGCATGTAATATGTCTTATTTACCTAAGAGTCTTTCATTAGCATAGAACATTTTATTAATAAAAATTTGTTGTAAAGTAGTTCAGAAATCTCCTTGAAAACTCTTTCCTCTCTTACTAACTAGTTATTGTCGAAAATTCAAATGAAAAAATTATATTTCTGGCAAAAGAGATTGAAACAAAAGCGGATAAAAATCTGCTGATCCAACGAACCGTTATAAATGAATAAGAAATATACAAGTTTTGTGCGCATATTTAGAAAATTGTTCATGATAAGTTTCTTAGTATTTGAGGCTGCATAGTAAATACATATGTATGTATCTCTTAAGAGGAACTTTTACAAATTGCTCACCATACGCATACACACACACACACACTCAAAATTTATGCAAATTACAAGCATAGGAATTTTCTTAACAAGCTTTCGACTAATCAAATACGGCACTAAGAGTGAAGATGATTCAGATTTTTGGAATATTTAAAGTATATATGAATAACATAAATGTATGTAAAGGGTGATCCAAGTAGAGGTACTTTTTCCAATAGTCTTTTTTGACAGATCACGTGTGAGTCGTGTCAAGCTGTCATGTTATTTTTGTTCAGTATTGTTTCGCATTTCATCATGGAAAGACTGACGCCTGAACAGCGTTTACAAATCATTCAATTTTATTACAAAAATTTACGTTCCGTAAATAATGTGTTTCGCGCGCTTCTTCAACCTATGGTCGACATAATCGGCCAACTGAGCGTACTATTCATAACACCATCTTGAGACCCAGCATTCATTATTGGATAATATTCGACCGAATAGAGCACATCCAGCACGTAGTGAAGAAAATATAGCGGCTGACTGTGGAGAGTCGATTCGCAGAAACTCGTATGGAACGAATTGGCGCATTCTACGTCGAGATATTAAATTGAAAGCGTACAAAATACAGTTTGTACAAGAAGTAGACCTTTCCAAGCGACATCGCTTCGCTTTATGAGCTCTTGAAAAGTTCTAAGGAAATCCGACGAAATCGAGCCAAATTTTGTTCAGCGATGAGACCCGTTTCTGACTCAATGGGTATGTGAACAACCAAAATTGTCGCATTTGGGACGAAGATAAATCTGAAGAGATTTAACAGCTGTCATTTCATCCAGAAAAAATAACGGTTTGGTGTGGTTTGTGAGCCGGTGGAATTATCGGTCCATATTTCTTCAAAAATGATGCCGCTGAGAGGGTAACCGTCAGTGGCGAACGTTATCGCGCCATGAGAACCGAATATTTAATACCTGAAATTGAAGCTCGTGATCTCCGCGACAGTTGGTTTCAACAAGGCATCACTTCCCACACACCGCATCCATCAATGGATTTATTGAGAGAACACTTCGGTGAGCAGATAATTTCACGATTTGGGCCGGTCGATTGGCCACCAGGATCGTGTGATATCACACCGTTAGACATTTTCCTGTAGAAATATGTAAAGTTTTAAGTCTATGCGGACAATCCCGCTTCAATTCAGGCCTCGGAGCAAAACAACACGCGTCTCATTCGCCAGTTACAGTCAAAATGCTCGAAAGAGTTATCTAAAAGTGGACTCCACGGATGGACCCTTTGAGACGTAGCCGCGGCCAACATTTGAAAGAGATAAGCTTCAAAAAATAAATGCCAAAGAATGTTATTCCGAATGATATTAAACATTTCCGTGTTTTTTTTCTTTAAAAAAGGAGGGAACCTCGAAATGGATCAACTTTTATATATGAATAGTATAAATGTATGTGTAAAACATATGAGTTTATGACTGCTCTTAAGAAAGCAGTGAGTTAAAGGGTTAAAATATGCTAATGAGTTACATATTTGCCTCTAGTTATACAATATATGTGTCTGTAAGACTTCCCTCCATATGCACATACATACATACGAGTATATATTTATTTAAATATTGAAGATAAAAGACAATAAGGAAAATTTTTTATTGCAGGACACTGAACCATACTGTATGAATTTAATTATAGAATAGAGAACACTGTGAAAAAAAATTTTACCTTAAAAATATGCTTGGAAAACCCCAATATCAGACCTGGTATGTCCTAATGAAACACACAGTCCGGTAGAGCTAAAGCCTACTATCAGTGAGAGTGGTGAGGGTAGTAGTCCTTGTAAGCAGGTTTCCTCCTCACCTGATATAGTCATCTATAATGGTCAAGATGCAGCACATCAATGGATGCAGCTCCGCGTAGTCCTGTCATATCAATTGTGTAGACGACACGGATTGGCGAGGCAATACAAGCTGATGTTGAAGAAATCGGAGCTATAAATTGTTGGAAATGTAGTTGGCGATCATAATCAGCACAGACTTTCAGGTTATCTAGAGCCAGATACTGTAATTTAATTTATTAAACAATATTCCACAGTTCCGTGGAGTAGTAAGCATTCAACGGATCTTTGCTAAGTAGATGTAAGGCCGAAAACGCAATTGCTATAGCTATTCAGTGTAAGAGGCAAGTGTAAACGCAACATTCCGCGAACGGTCTCGAGTTCAGGACAGTCCGAGCTGTACTTGATTTTCGAACACTGCTCTGTTCGATTTTTTTTAATTCTTGAAGCGCACCCCGCGGTTGAGCGCGAGGTTTGGTAACGCTAACTCCGTAGACAAAAAAATAGGTTTATGAATGGGCGGCTACCCAGCTGACATTGATGGCATCGCAAATATAAAATCTAATCTCGACGCCATTCAGGAAACGCGGTGAACATGATAAGGATAGAAGTAAAAAAATTTCGTTGAATTTGTGGTTGAAGACAGATCCAGTCTGAGAGTACTTTCGTTTACTTCGTGGAATGAACGTATACCACAATCCGCCAAAGTGTTGTACTTGGCAGGCAAAGTGTCGATTGTTTCCTTCCGAAAGGAGGCAAAGTGTGTCAGAGAATTCTTGAAAATTTTCCCAAAAATTGCCTCAGAGAACAAACAAAAAGACTTTTAGGTTACGAGGTCCGGCTTGTGACAGTGCTCCTCCAAATATGCTGCCATAATCCAGTTCGCCACTGAATCAAAGAATCAATGCATCAAAGAATCAATTATATAGTAAGTCTTCAAAAAAAAACCTTTCAAAATGAGCTGAGTTTGATCGGTTTCGCCTAAGCTGTGTATGCCTTAGAAAATCTTAGGTCGAAAAGACGCTCTGTGGTCCTAACTTTAACGCCTCATTATCTCGTTGACATCAAAAGGAAAGTTCGACTTTACCTTAAACTGTTCAGGAACACGCACTCTGTGATCCGTCAAAACAGAACAATATCATGGTACAATGAGAAAGGTCGTTCGATAGTATAAAGACAGCAATTAAACCACCACATAATCGGGAGCAAAAGGCCAGTTTCAGCATATCTTTTAGGAGGTTTGTGACCGTGAATTTGTACTGACCAGCGGCAGTTAGCGTGACTGCAACAAGGTCTGCTGGGAAAATGCTGCAGTTTTTTTATTAACTCGTAATCCATCGGCTAGCTATGAGTCGTCGAGAAGGATGGCTCTGTTTCTGTTATATAGAACGTTGGAATTTTCTCATTGGTTCCTATCCTGAATGCTTATAGAAAAGAGTTTGTCAAAGCAGAAGTTGGGGATGGTATAGACTGGCTCTTATGTAATTTGATTGGTTGTTTGGATGGCTGAATAGGCTCATTGTGCTTCCCCGCTTACCTCAGCTATGCTCTTCCGAACATTTTGCTCAATTTGATTAACTGATTGAATTTCTTCGAACCATAGGTATCCCCTTCCGTAAGAATGGAGCTGGAGGCATCGTGAAAGAGACGACGTTTTCAACCGGCTGATATACTTTTGAGGTACGTATGGTGTCATACAATCGTTGATCTAATCGTCGCAGGTCTTTACAACACCTTTCAATAGGAGAAATGTCAGATTGAATGGTCTATACGATTTTGGTCCAGAGTAATCCTCCCGGCCAGACTTCAGGAAAAAAGTCACCTTAGACACTTGCCACCTTTTCGGGGTGTACGCCTGGCGATGAACACAGTGCACACCGAAGGAAGTCTTTTTGTCAACATATCCGGCCCATTTTCAACAGGGCTGAAAAGATTTAATCGGTACCGCCTGTTCTGAATGGTTTAAATCCTTTAAAAGCTCTTCACACCATCTCAGCGTCGAAGCAGAATTCCGCGTCCCATCCAAATAAATGAAGGGTATGACGGGTGTTATGTTGTGAAAAATGAGTATTCAATAAATTTTTCATAGAGTCTTCTAAATTTGAGGCTCTGCGACCGTGGCTATCAACCATAAGCGCGGTTTACCGATAATAGTTCAATAAAACTCTTGGTCCTCGCTGTACGACTACCGATGTTAACCCGTTCACTGAAGAGACATTACGGGTTGCGCTTTGGCTTCCTTAGCTTGTATTTATACTATCGAAATGCGATCTGATAATCTTCACAATATTTTAATATCGGTAGCGTTTAGCATTGTCGAAGGCTCTTAGACAGTTTTTTCTCAGGTTTTTTAGCTCAGCGGTCATGGAAGGATTATATATAGCCGTAAAGTCGGTTTTGCGTAGAACACAAGCAAATAACTATGTCGATCTACGATTTCGACCTCAACCATTCAGATACGAATACTCAGAGTGCGCTTAATGACAGCTCTAAGGCCGCCAAAATATTTATTCCAGTTGCTGCTGGTCTCGTTACGTTATATCAGGGGCTGAGAGCCTCCAATGTTTATTTTGAAGGCAGCTTACCTGTGATCAGAGAAAAAGTCTCGAAGGAGATTTGCCATCCTGATATTGGGTTTATCGCACTTCTTACGTAATTTTTATGTGAGAGATATGTACGAGGTGTGTTCAAAGGAAATATTATTTGAATATTGCATTTTTTTTAAATTAATTATTTTTTCATTAATATCTATTTTGTCCACTTCAAAGTAATCCCCCTCGGATATAATACACTTGTGCCAACACTTTTTCCAATCATCGAAGCACTTCTGAAATGCGCTATTCGGTATGGCCATCAGCTCTTTCTTCGATTCTGACTTGATCTCATCAATTGTGGCAAATTGCTTTCCTTTCATTGGTTTCTTTAGTTTTGGGAATAGGAAAAAGTGACAGGGAGCCAAATCTGGTGAAAACGGTGGTTGAGGCATGATTACGGTTTTGTTTTTGGCCAAAAAATCACGAATAAGTATTTGTGTGTGTGCTGGTGCATTACCATGATGCAGAAACCTCGATTTGTTTTTCCACAATTCCGATCGTTTGAGCCGTACTGCTTCACTCAAACGTTGCATAACTTCTTTGTAATAGTCATTATTAACTGTACGACCTCTTAGCAGGAACTCATGATGCACCATACCATTGTAATCAAAGAAAACAGTAAGAAACATTTGAACATACCTCGTGGTGTCGATATTAGTTCAATGCCGCCAGCGTATACTACACTCCACAAGCACTTCTGTTGATTTTCAGCGTGGGACTCACAACAGTAGGCATATATCGGGTAATAAGGGTGTTGCCCATTACAGCGGAAGCCACTTTGTAGAAAAAAAGTATGAAAAAATATCTTCACATATATGTAGTTATATAACAAAAAACATATAGTTAATTAAAAAAATTAAATTCTAATTTACTATTTTCATACTGTTTTTTTTTCAGTGTAAAAAATTAGTCGCCTAAAAGTATGCATACTAATAAATATGTTTCTTTTAACAATAGCAAATTACTGCCTAACTCACCAACTGTCAGACTGTTTATTTGTTAGTGTACAGAGTTCGTTCATTTGTTTGACTATTTGTTTGTTGGCAACCCTAACAGGCATTTTGAATAAGTTTGTACAAAGTAAATAAGCCACACGCTGTTGCCCGCCCAATAAATTTCACACACACATTTCACCAAGTGGCATGACGAATTTATGCAACTAATATTTTCGAGTGCACGCACACGCATACACACACAATGAAAATGTATGTATGTATGTAAGTATTATGTTCGTCCAACAGTTGTATGCGAGCACCATGCATAACGGTGAAGGACTTAAGTGTCAGTGCCACAGCATTTAACTTGCATTTGGCTGCCATGTAACGCATTTAGTGCTAGGAGCGTGGCAGGTTGCCACCAAAACTCCTCCCGACTGAAACGGATCTGAACGCTTCGCACAGGAAAAACTTATTCATACACTTTGTCAATTTGTTTGACTATGTTTGTCTGTCTCTCTCTCTCTCTGTCTATTTGGCCACACTTCCGACCGCGCGGTCGTTGGTCCATTCAACCATTATGCAACTGCTTGCCACACATAGTGTGTGCGGCAATATCCGGGAATCGTCTTTTCGTGCTGATGTAATTATTGTTTCAAGACAATTTTCTCACAACTTGTCATGACTTTATCCCGGAAAATTGCCAAAGTAAGCAAAGTGCGCAAGAGAGAGTGAGTGAGAGATAGAGATAGAGAGAGAGAGAGAGAGAGAGAGGGGGGAGGCGTGAAAACTACCTACATAAATACATTAAGTTGAATAGAAAAAGCGGCATTTTGTGAAGTGCAGAAATCCAAATTTGCCTTGCCAGCGCCAAAAGCTGTGCGTGCGGTTGCTGGGCAGAGAAGCCTCTGCGTATTGTAATGCAAAACTATTGCAAGACAGATTTTATTTGAAGTGAGTATTTGCCAAAACTGACAATGGCGTGTGTGACTGCAGCGTCATCGAGAAGCGGCAAATAAAGTTTTTCCATAACTTTTCATAAATTTTCTTTTTTTTTTCTTTTTCTTCGTTGCGTTTCCTTTACACAATTCGCCAAGCCGTTTACATCATCCGTTTCGTTTGGCGTGGCACTGTTGAGCACTAACTTAGAAGCTTGTTCAAATGTAATACATATGAGCAGCTACATATGCCACGGCGAGCAGTTGAACTAGTAAAGAACTCGTATTTCAAGTATAAAATTTAACCAGTTCATTATGAACTAGGTTTGTAGCACTTTCCAGTGTTGAAAAAAGATAAAAGAAATAAAATTCTAGCGTATATTGGAGCAGCGCTTCAGTGGAAAAAGTCTATCGGTGTGATATCGCACGATCCTGGTGGGCAATCAACCGGCCCAAAACATGAAGTTATCTGCTCACCGAAGTATTCTCTCAATAAACCCATTGACTGATGTTATGTGTGGGATGTGGCGCCGTCTTGTTGAAACCAAATGTCGCCAGCTTCAATTTCAGGCATCAAATAGTCAGTCGGTTATCATGACGCGATAACGGTCGCCATTTACGGTTAAGTTCTCGCCGGCATCACGTTTGAAGAAATATATACCGATGATTCCATCGGCTCACAAACCACACCAAACAGTTTTTTTTTTTTATGAAATGGCAGTTCTTGAATATCTTCAGGTTACTCCTCTTCCCAAATGCGGCAATTTTTCTTGTTTACATACCCATTGAGCCAGAAATGGGCCTCATTGGATCTCCTTGGAACTTTTCAAGAGCCCATAGAGCGAAGCGATGACGCTTGGGAAGGTTTCGCGGCTTCATTTCTTGCGCAAACTGTATTTAGTACGCTTTTAATTGAAGATCTCGACGTAAAATGCGCCAAGTCGTTCCATACGTCAGTTCGAGTTGCTACGAACGGCACCAAATCGACTCTCCACGGTGTTTGTGTACACTCTCCGCTACGGCCACTAAATTTTCCTCACTGCGTGGTGGACGTAGTCTATTCGTTCGAATATTATCCAATAATGAATGCTGGGACTAAGTAGGCTGATTATGTTGACCATAAGTTGAACGAATCGCGCGAAACACATTCTTTACAGAACGTGAACTTTCGTAATAAAGTTGAAATGTTTGTGAACGTTGTTCAGGCCTAAGTCCTTCCATGGTGAAATGCCAAACAATACTGAACAAAAATAACATGAAACCTTGTACGACTCACGCTTGATCTGTCAAGAAAAGGCTATTGAAAAAAGTATCTCTACACTAGTATTTTAATACTATGATGTTGATATTTGGTAAGGTGTTCTGATGACATTTTGTAGGACCCCGTTTTCTGAAAAACTAGGCTTCGTTGCAAGAGGAGCTCTGCAGTGATAAATGCACACTGGTGGCATACTAGTTCACAAGTGGTAGCTCTCCTTACGTGGTTGTCATTTACAGGAAGGTATTTAGGATATTTGTTGTTGGCAACAGTGGCATATTTTCATATGTATTGACTTTTAAAGCTGATTCTTTTATGCCGAGTTGAAATTTATATTAGAATGTAAATTTTTAGCGAAAAAATTGTAATCAGATCTGATTCCCTGGACTATGAAAAGTTCATAATTTTTTTCAAGTATTCTGTTTAAGAGGAACCCAGCGGTACCCAAACTCCCCCCTACCGCCCAAGAACGAGCCTGATATAAAATAGTGCAAAATCCAATAGTCCGGCGACCGGAAACCAGATACAGCCCGGACTGTTCTGCATCCGAAAAAGTTGGCGGAAGGTCGCGGTTATACTTGCCTCTTGCACTCGGCAGCTACAGATTTGCTCATCAGCTGTTTTAAAGTAAATAAAGTTATTGTTTTTGTACATATGTCAATTTATCACTATGCAATTGATAATGTGGATGGATTCCATACAATGGTTCATCGTTTAATGAAAGCTAGGCTTCCTCTAGCCTTATTAGCACAGGAATTTATATGATTTAAAAAAAAATTTTTTTGCAAAGATTTTCTAGACCAGGACATATATTTACACTTGTTTAAATTTAGCGACATACAGTTCACATCACAGCACTCAGCGAACTGATTGAAAGAGCTTGAGATCATCTGCGTATAAAATGGCCTTAGGATAAAGAACCACGTTTGGCAGATCATTGATAAATAAAATAAATATTAAGGGATTGAGATGACTGCCTAACCCTGCGGGTTAGGGGTTCAAGAATTTACCCGCGGTAAGGTATGCCTGTCGTAAGAGGCGATTAAAATCTAATATTTCACGCGACAGTCGGGTCTCTATACGGGAACGACCAGGGTTTTTATCCGGCCAACGACTGTTATTCCCGCAATATTACCCGAAATCCAATTTGGGAAATTTTCTGCGACAACAACAACAACACTGCATTGAGTACACCAGATATTAGTAATTTTTCATGGGAAGTGCTAGAGTTAAAATTATTTTGGGCTTTCTACCTATCAAATATGATGAAATCCATTTCAGTAAAGATGATGGAAATCCAAACATATCGATATTATATATGAGACTTTGTCAAGTGCTTTGATGAAATCTGTATAAATAACATCGGTTTAATAACCATTTTTAAAATCATTACTGAGATGGGTAGTGAATTCCAGTAGGTTCGATGAGGTGGACATACAAAACCCGTGCTGCGAAATGTCAATAATTGATGGCACTGAGTGACCTAGTTGGTTAGCATCAAAAATTTTGGGAATAAAATATGTGTAAAATGATAAAATATCTACTTCCAGATTTAGGCAAAGGTAAAATAAACGACTTTATACATAATGACGGAAATATATTTTGACTGATTGAAGCAAGTTTTGATTTTAGACTTGCAGTAGGAGTTAGTTAGTGTTGCTTTCGGTGACACAATCTTTGGAACATTCAGCCTTTATAAAGATGCAATTTCGAATTGTACTATTTTGGTCTGAGATCAAATGGAAGGAATCGTGTCTATATCGGCAATGTTGTGATAGACGGAAGATACACCTTCTCTTTCAGATCCTCACATCGGTATTCTGCTTTTCTTGTACTTCTTCTATTAGACAACCCTCAACAACACAATGTAAGTGAACTGAGGGAACTTTATCAAATAGATACCCTATGTATATGTAGAAGGTTGTGTCCAATGAAGAATGTAGAAAAGTAGTAGAAATAAAAACAACTGCATGGAGGGAAGCAACACATATTTGCAAAGGGTAAAACTCGAGGATCTAGCCAACTCGAAAATTCTACTGGAAGTTATACCCAGATTAAGACGGCTTATGTTCCGATCGGGCGGTTGTGGTATTCGAGTATAAAATTTTTTTTTCTGATTGTGGACGCGCCACAGCAAGGAATGTCAAGACCTCCGAGTGTATTTCTGACATGAAATAAACATCCATCAGCCGTTCGGGGGCGTTTTTTTGCATAAAACTGTAGATCCCTCCATTAGTTAGAAAAATATCAAGTCGCACAGCAAAAATTTAAGTAGGGTTTCGGTTGAAAAACACCAGATCAAATTGCACCAAATTTTTAGGAATTATAAAGGGATATTAGGAGAAGGTTAATGTGTACAGATTCATGAGATTGGCATAGCCGTTCCAGAGATATCAACAACAAATACATGTAAAATTCTGTAAAACGCTGTATGTGGTGTTGAAAAAGTGAGAGAAAGAGTGAAAAAATAAAAGTGCAAATAAATTTAAAAGTAAAATTTAAAAAAATTAATACAAAAAAGTTTGGAAAAAAAATTTCAATCAATTTTTCGTTTTCCAAAAAAAAAAAAAAAAAAAAATCGAAAATTCAAAATTTCAGTTATATTTTCTTGATTTTTTTGATAGGTGTAGCAAAGCACGCTGAGATTCGCTAGATGCATATATTCATTACAATCCGATGAATTAATCGGCATCGGCACAAATCAAAAATACTTTCCAATTAATATATGTTAATTTAAAAAAATTTCAGTATAAAAAACCTAATGAAGATACACTTTTTTATTTGCAGTTTAAAAACCAAAAAAAAAAAATCTATTTTCGGGATTTATCTAGCATGGTTCTTTTGAACACAATAAGTCCATTTTCATTTAATAATTTTTCGGCTATATTTTAGCAGAATTTTCTCTTGGTCATTTCGGTTCTCTTTTTCCATAATTAAAATTTACTCTCATCGCATTAATTATAATTTTTATCCTTCTAACCACACTGTGCAGCCACGTCAACCTTAACTTTTGCAAATACAATATCAAATTCGACGAAGTGTGTTTGTTGTTGCAAAACATTTTTATTTTTTCTTCGTATTTCGTTTCGTTCCGTTACGTTTGTGCCAAACCGCACAAAATTTCTTTGAGAAATTGAAACTTTTTCACAAAAATTTCGTCCCCCAACTCACTCGTTTTTCAACGCAATGCCAGCCCAGGCAAGCAGCATGCAGTATTTGCGCTGAAAGTTGGCAAAGCAGCGAAACTGAAAAAATTTTAAAAAGCTTAAAAAAACAGCGAAATGTAGTTACGCATCGCATCAGTTACTGAATTTCGTGAAATGTGCGTTTGTGCATTCTCGTTTCTGTGGAAAGAAAAAAAAAATCATTTTTTTCCTGCTGGAACTTCGCCGCTGAAGTGCTGCGTGTGAATTGCATGCATGTAAATAGCATTTCCGGTTGTTGGCTATGAAATTGGATGAGCGTTTCCGATGTCATTCTTAAGCACAACGCTCCCGCTGCCACTGCTACACACTACTCAATGCTGTGTGGCTTTGTTTTTATCTCTTTTTTTCCCTTTTTTTTTACTTTCTACTTTTCTATTTTTGTTGCTGAAGCTTCGTTGGAGCTCGCTGTTTTGTAATGATGGAGTTATTATGACGCTCGCTGGCGTTGGTAAGCATATGATGCCAGAAAATTTTCGGAGTTTCAAAGATGTGCAGAAAATTCGCGTTATTATTAGCAGTTGCTCATACTGTTTTGCCATAACTACATAACATAGTTTGCTGGTAAACTTACTCAGACAGCGCGTCCTTTTTCTTTGTTGTATTTGTTTGCCGCTGATTTATTTACATATAACATACACACGCTCATATGTATTTGCTGAGTAGTAATTTGAAATCTCTTTAAAATATTTATGAAAGTTTGTGTTCAAATGTTTGGTTGAATACAAAATTCGAATAGAATTTTGATGAAAATATTTTGCAAAATTTTACTGTAGGAATTCAAGAGAGTTGAGTGCAAAAACTACTAAAACTGAACATTTTGAAAATATAATTAAAAACTTAAAATAAAATTTAAAAACATATGAAAAAAGCAAAACGAAAAAAAAAAAACTAAAAGAAGAATATTGGAAAAAAATAACAATAATTAAAAAAGAACTGAAATAAATTGAATAAATTGACTTAAAATAAATGAAATAAAATAAATTAACAAAATAAAAAAATAAAAAAATTAACTAAATTAAAATAGAATGAATATCAAAATAATCAAAAAAAATATTTATAATATAAAATAAAATGAAATAAAATAGAATAAAAAATAAAATTATTTTAAATGAATTGACATAAAATAGAATAAAAAATAAAATAAAATAAAGTGAAATAAAATAATTCGGAATACATCATCCGAAATCAGCCATAGCCACGTGTCTACTTACCACGAAGGCAAGGAGGGCGAGGAATGGCAGACATCAAACATCTACACCAAAAGTGTGTATACAACCTCAGCCTGTTTTTTCTTAAGCAACAAAGCCAATTGCATAAAGTAGTATGCCAGTCAGATGTGAAATATCCCCTCTAAATTTAAGTGACACCTCAACGATTGATATGCCCAACAGACGTTCAGCATTTTCAGTCATTAGTTTTACATGAGAAATTAAGTCAGTCCACGGAAAATATCCACATGAAACAGACACAACTAACTGCATCCAATGACTGGCTAAACAGACCAGGAATCTTTGCTGAAACCGAAGGTTTTATGTGCGCTATACAGGACCAAGTGATATATAATATATCATTCGTGTGGCCAATGCGAAAATAGCCTATATCGATGATGCCAACCTGTAACTGTTCACCACATTACAGATGCATGTGCTCCATTAGCAGTCACCGAATATCTGACAACACACAACAACAACGTCGCAAAAATTGTGCATCAACGCATAGCACTCAGATATGGATGAATTACGGAGAAATGTCCGTATTTCAAATATAACCTACAAACAATTTTAGAAAACAGCTCAACAAAGTTATAAGCTATACTGGGCTCGATCAATATTGACGGATCATCCCACGCCATACAACAGACCTGACATAACTGTAATCGAGGAACACGAAAAAAGGGACCTGCTAATATACATAGGAGCGCCGAACACGCATAACCTGCAAGAATGCTACACAGAAAATTGTAGAAAATACCACAATTTAGCACATGAAGTTAAAGAAATTTGGAGACTAGATAGCGTCAATATAATTTCAATTATCATACCATCTACGGGAGTTATTCCGAAAAATTTAAACACGAGTCTAGATTGAAAAGCGACACCTGATACAAAAGGCTGTTATATTATCCATTACTTCAATAGTTAGGAAATTTTTAAACACAGAATAATTAAAAAAAAATACTTGCAATCAGTTTCCTGTATCCTTCAAACATATACTTATTGTTATTCATAGAATATAATCTATAAATTTTAAGAATAGTATTAAATATTTTGTTGTAAAACGACCGATACTTGATGTATACCTTTATAGAGAAAAAATAAAGAAAAATAAAATATAAATAAAAATTAAATGAAGCAAGGAAAATTACAAAAATAAAAATAAAAACAAATTGATTTAAAATAAAATAAGCTAAAAAAATTAACCCAAGAAACTTTGAACAAAGCTAATATAACATTAAGTTTAAGAAATATATGAAATATATATAAAAAAAAAATAATTATTATAAAAGAAAACAAAATACAAAAAATAAATAAAAATAAAATCAAAAAGAAACTCTTTTGAATTAAATTAAAATAAAAGAAGCGAAAAAAAATAAATGAACTATAATAAAAAATATAATTTTTAAATTAAAAAACAAAAGAAATTAAAAAACGAAAAAATGATTAAAAAAATATATAATAAATTATTATAAATTAAAATAAATTAATTAAATTTAAAAAACATTTATATATATAGTATAAAATAAAATAAAATAAACAAGAGAATAATTTAACATATCTGAAATATAAAATAAACAAAAGTCACATTAATTACATATAAAAATAAAAATAATTTAACCAAAAATACATTAAAATAAAATAAAATAAACTGCAAAATTATAATATAATATAAAAAAATTAAAATTTTAAATAAGATAACTAAATGAAATGAATAAAATTAAAATATATTAAAAATTATATTATATTTAAATAAAAAAAAAAATGAAATATGTAAATTAAAATAAAAAATTAATAAATGAAACAAGCAAATAAAATAAAATAATATTTATGTTAAATAAAACCGAATAAAATAAGATAAAATAAATAAAAATTAATATATATTAAAGTAAATAAAACTTAAATAAAATAGAGGAAAACAAAATTCTAAAGTTATAAAATATTGTTTAAAGCAAATGAGTCTATTGGGGATTAAATTATGCTCTTTTGGGTAATGGTTTCTGCAAAATGATCGAAAAATCAAATCCTATTAATGAGAAGGGTAAATGCAGAGGAATTAGTGTACCTACTCAAGTTGGGGGCACCGTTTAGAAAATATCCTATGTAATTATTTCAAATATATATTTTGAAAAGAAAAAAAAAATAATCAGTTCATCACCAGTTTCTTAATAGTAGCTTCATCTAAATGAAATGTTGCCTATTCTAAACGTCTTATTATGATTTTTGATCTTACATACCAGGCTTATAGACGGATCAAAAAATTAAAAATGGCAAATCTAATAGACAGTGGTTAGACCTATAAAATAATAGCAGAAATGTTCTTCTAACGACAATATTGAGACCAAGTTTATATAAAGGGTGTTTTTTTATAGAGGTATAGAACTTTAAGTTGCAATAAAACAACGATGGATTATTCGATTGACATGAATTTTATTTATCCGAAAGATAATCTTGTGGCATTACATTTTAATTATAATTTCTGGCATATGACTGCCACGGCTGGCGCGGATGTAGTCCAATCTGGACGTCCAATTTTCGATGACTTTTTCCAACATTTGTGGCCGTATATCGGTAATAACACGGCGAATGTTGTCTTCCAAATGGCCAAGCGTTTGTGGCTTATCCGCATAGACCAATGGCTTTACATAGCCTCACAGAAAGTACTCTAGCGGTGTTAAATCACAAGATCTTGGAGTCCAATTCACAGGTCCAAAACGTTAAATTAGGCGGTCACCAAACGTGTCTTTCAATAGATCTATTGTGGCACGAGCTGTGTGACATGTTGCGCCGTCTTGTTGAAACCACATCTCCTGGACATCATGGTTATTCAATTCAGGAATGAAAAAGTTAGTAATCATGGCTCTATACCAATCACCATTGACTGTAACGTTCTGGCCACCATCGTTTTTAAAAAAGGACAGACCAATGATTCCACCAGCCCATAAAGCGCACTAAACAGTCAGTTTTTCTGGATGTAACGGTGTTTCAACATACACTTGAGGATTACCTTCACTCCAAATGCGGCAGTTTTGTTTTTTGACGTAGCCATTCAACCAGAAGTGCGCTTCATCGCTAAACATCGCTAAAATGGACATAGTGCGCGATACGTTTTCCGCACAGAACCATTATTTTCATAATAAAATTGCACTATTTGCAAGCGTTGTTCAGGCGTGAGTCTATTCATGATGAATTGCTAAACCAAACTGAGAATAAATCACTTGACAGCTGTTAAATCGGTCGCCATCTTGAAAAGTAATGCCAACTTAAAGTTCTATACCTCTATAAAAAACACCCTATATATCCGTATGTTAAAAAACAAGAGCACCTCTAACCAAAAATATGTTCAATGTATGTATGTACGAACAAACACAAAACTCTCATTATCACATTAGCAATTCATTGCTCACTTTGAATAGATAATGGAAAAAAATTCAAACAAGAAATATACTTTCAGGCGCGTCAAAGTTGAAGTGAAAACTTTTGCGCCGACTACAATGTAAAATTCCATAATTTTGTGTTAATGCGATGTTGCTGCAATCCTCAGACAAATTACAAACAGTCGATACAGATATATGTATGTATATTTATACTCGTAAATATATGCGATAATGTGCGTACAGCACCGTTACTTAGATAATTGAATTTCAACACAATTTCACACGCAGTCATTAATCAGCAAATCAAATTAAATTTATACGCATAAATTTTATTAATATTTCTTCAGCGGGGGGCGGCACACAAAAAAAGTGGGCGCGCTGATAAGCATAATTGGGTAGCTCATTTCGTGGTGGATTGTAGAAAATCATAATTTTGAAACAATATGAGAAGATGACACTGCAAAAAAATTTTCAAATATACACAACTACGCAGTACAAATATGTATGGAAAAACGAGCTGACGGTTTGAAATGTACTGCAGTGCTTCGATATTCTTGATTAAATGCGACGATGAGTGGATCCCATATTGAGCTTTTTTCATCTAGAATTTAAAAATTTTAATTGCACTTTATATCAGGGATTCTTGGAGAACCTCCCCGCAGCTAGTCGCCATTACTACAAGAGGTGGGCCCGTATTCGTAAAGCTCCGCTCGAAGACAGACGCTGCCGAGTGGAGCCATTTAATAGGCTTAGAGGCCACACCGTGGATTATAAGGGAATTCATATCTACATATGTATATCGTTTTTAGTCGGATAAACTTGAAATGATGCCATTACTCAGCGGACACTAGCGATCATTTGAAAGACGCCATAAAAAAGCTATTTTCCCGCTATGACTTAACTTTCCATAAGCTCGATACACATTAATGAGCTTTGAGGCAAGTAATTCCAAATAGTACAGCCAGAAACATGAGATAAAATGAATTCATTAATTCCAAATCTTCTTTTTCTTGATTGGGCGTAGGTATCGACTATAGCCGAGTCTAAAATAGTGTGTCAGTCTTTTCTTTTCTTCGCCGTTTAGCGCCAATTGGAGAAATGAAGTTAATCCTGGTCTTTCTCTACCTCATTTTTCCTATGGAGTGGATATCTTCCTCTTCCTCTGCTTCCTCAGGCGGCTACTACGTCGAATACTTTAAGAACTGGAGTGTTTTCATACACCAGGGACAAAACCATCTCGCCAGCGTATAGCTGTCTTTAATTAGTCAATGTTTTCGTATCACTCGTACAGATCGCTGTTCCATCGTCTGCAGTATTCACCGCTGTCATTGTGCAAAGGATCATAAATCATCCTCGAAACCTTACTCTTGAAAACTCCGAGTGTCGACTCATTAGATGTTGTTGTTGTGCCAGTGGGCTAAACCCCACCTAAGGATGGGCGAAACTAGTCCAAGTGAACTAAGTCATCTAAAGGGTGGACCAGGAAGTGTGCGGTTTCAAGGGGTTCGAATCAGAGGGAGAAGAGTGTTGGATGAGTCGGTTTAAAGAGGCATGTGAAGTGGTAGTTAGTGTTGCGTAGTGTTGATAGGTAAGGAAGTCGACCAAGCTATCCAGAGCTTAATAGAGCCAGAGTTTTATCAGATTCTACCTTCGCATCATACAGAAGGACGGGAATGATGAGGGACTTGTAGAGTTTGATCTTTATCCATGAAGAGACAAACTCTTCCCAAATATTTCAATTCACTAGAATTATAAAAAATTTTCTTTATAGAAATTAAACGAAATCAGCTCGAACTCCGCGGCATGTTTCCTCTCTTCTAGTCATTTATGGCGACCACTGTCTACGAGTGGTTTGCAAAGAACATAAAAAAGTTAATTTAATAAAAATCCGTCAGTCGATCAGAAGCGGCTTAGGAAAAACTGTAGGTCCCTCCATTTGTTGGAGAAAATATTAAGCCGTCACAAACACCACAAATGCGGAAGAGGAGCTTGGCAGACCATCACTGCAGCGGTTACAAAGTGCCAATTATATACTCATACATATATAGGCATCAATTATAAATTTGTATGCTTATCAAATCCTCACTCTGTCTCAACCATTGCCCCTTCTTTCCATTTTCCATTTTCCAAATTTGTAGGCTTTATCAGCGTCAATTTGCAAGCATATTATTTGCGATAGAGATTTGCCTCATCGAATATTGCATTATTTATTCATGTATTTCTTTCCATTCTTTCTAATTCTTCACATTTGCACATTTTACCAAATTTTCATGCTACAAAATTTGATAAATTTTTGTGCGTAAATCACTTCGTCCCCAAATTAACTTCCGAATTGCAAGCCTTAAAAGCTTAGAAATTGTCAGACCATTATGACCGAAGCACGCACAAGACTCATTTGTTTTTTGGTTTGGAAGTGAAGCGTATTGCGAGCAAAAATTCGTGATGGAAGTGTATGTAGAATATGTATGTAGAAAAAAAGGGTTATGCATTTGGTGGTTTCGAAAGTGCAGGGCTGCATTCTGACATCTGTGAAACTCAACTGTCAAATGAAACATGGTTTGTTTTAGTTTAAAGCCTGGTATTTATGAAAATGGATCGCCTAACAACCGTACAACGCGTTAAAATTGTTGAAACCTACTACAAAAATAGTGATTCAAACATGGCCCACGTTTCGTGCTTTAAGCAGAGATTATGGTGCATATAATGGTCTATTTACTCAAGCCATTTTTAAAATGTGAAATAAATTTGAAGAGACTGGATCGATTACAGATATTGCAGGATCTGTGCTTGCATCATCATATTGCTCATTCCATCGCAAATATCGCTGCCGTAAATGAAAGTGTAGCCGAATACCCGAATGTGTCTATTTCTCGACGTTCTCAAGAGCTGGGACTTTCTTACGGCACATTATGCCGTATTGTGCACTTGGACTTACACCTACGAGGTGTATTCAAAGAAAAATGTGAATTTTGAATTTTTTGAAAAGTATTTATTCATCAATATCTATTTTTTCCCCTTTCAAAGTAATCCTCTCGGATATAATAAAATTGTGCCAACGCTTTTTCCAATCCTCGAAGCACTTCGGAAATGCGCTTTTCGGTATGGCCATCAGCTCTTTCTTCTATTTGATCTCATCAATTGTGGCAAAACGCTTTCCTTTCATTGTTTTTTTCAGTTTTGTGATTAGAAAAAGGTCGCAGGAAGCCAAATCTGGTGAATATTGTAGTTGAGGCATGATTAGGGTTTTGTTTTTGGCCAAAAAAAATCAGGAATAAGTATTGATATGTGAGCTGGTGCATTGTCATGATGCAGAAACCCGGATTTGTTTTTCCACAATTCCGATCGTTTGAGCCGTAGTGCTTCACGCAAACGTTGCAGTATTCCTTATTAACTGTACGACCTCTTAGCAGCAACTCATGATGCACCACACCATTGTAAACAAAGAAAATAGAGGGCAAAACCTTCACTTTTTCCTTTGAACATACCTCGTACTTCCATATAAAGTCCAGTTCATACAATAACTGAATCCAGCTGACCATTAACAATGACACAGTTACGTCGATTAGGTGCTTGAACAACAAACAGTGAACCGTGATTCTTCCAAAAAAAGAAAAAAATTATTCAGCGCGAGACAAAAAAAAAACTTACTGTCTGGTGCGCTCTTTCGTTCGGAGGTGTGATTGGACCTTACTTCTTTGAAAGAAAATAACGGTTAAAACAAAATTCTTCATCGACGAGGCACATTTCTTACTCGGTGGATACGTGAATAAGCAAACTTGACGCATTTGGGCGCCGTGAGTCCTCAAATAATTGAAGAGAGGCTATGGACAACATGTGGTTCCAACAAGATCGCGCCACATGCCACAAAAATCGAGTGAATATGACTTTATTACGAGAGAAAATTCCTGACCGCGTAGACTTTCTTACTGTCGTCTTTGCGATGCCAAAAATATTTACGTCTGGTGCAGTCTTCGGTCTGGAGGTGTGATCGGACCTTACTTCTATGAAAACAATAACGGCGAGACTGTCACTGTTAATTCGAAGCATTATGCTCGAATGGTAACCGATTTTTTTTGCCTGCAATTAAAGAGCACGACTTGGACAACATGTTGTTCCAACAAGATCGCGCCACATGCCACAAAAATCGAGCGAATATGACTTTATTACGAGAGAAATTTCCTGACCGCGTAGACTTTCTTACTGTCGTCTTTGCGATGCCAATTGGCCACCGAAATTTCGTGCTTTGATACTGTTGCACTTTTTTGTGAGGTTATGCGAAAGACCGTGCTTATGTGGATAAACTCTTAGCACTTGAGCACTTCAAAAACTATCATTGGTCAGGTTGTGGCTTAGATACCGCGCAATATGTGCCAAAAAGTGTCCAAAAAGTACTTCAAACAGATCGAAGTCTGCAAAAATTCACGAGGCAATAACTTGAGTGATGAATTTTTTTTTTATATTTGGCGCTTGTAACCGCTGAAGCGATTTTTGGCCGAGCTCTTCCTCCAATTTGTAGTTTTTGCGTTTTGATGTTTTACCAGCAAATGGAGGGACAAACAGTTCATTACAAGCAGCGTCCGAGCGGCTGATGGATTTTTATGAGGAGCTTTTTTACATGTCAGAAATACACTCGAAGGGCTTGACGTTCCCTGGAACATGGACTCGAACCCAGGCTTTCCGAATTGTAATATGCAATACTAACCATTCGGCTATCGCGGCCGCCCTGAATGATGAATGGAGTGACATATAATGCTAAGGTTCAAACTTTATAATAAAAAGGGAATTTCATGAAAAAAATATTTGAAATGCATTTTATTTACGCTTTTGTTCGGAACCGCAAAATGAATAAGCCTGTATTTATATAATAAATTGGTGAATAGGCTCCCATGGGCATTGATGATAATAAGTAGGTATGTATGTATCTGCTGGTTGTGCCTGTGAATAAATCACAACGTTTTTTTCGATCTTCT
The DNA here is from genome assembly GCA_030068015.2 of Neoceratitis asiatica. Taxonomy (NCBI): domain Eukaryota; kingdom Metazoa; phylum Arthropoda; class Insecta; order Diptera; family Tephritidae; genus Neoceratitis; species Neoceratitis asiatica. Next base: position 63,985,985 of record CM061527.1, on the reverse strand, counting down.
ATTTTTTTTCATTTTCGATTATTAAATACATTATTTAGTAGCAGTAAGGAGTAGTAATCATATTGATTTGTTAACATTTCAGCTTATTGTTAAATTAGATACTGTGTTCCGCTCGAAATTATACGTTTTCTTCAAATGAAAGAGCACAGCAACTCATACAAGTACATTCATCCTTGAACACTCAATCCTCAATCATTCCCTTTGTTGGGCTTTCGTTGATAAAAAGCTACGACTTTAGCTGCGTTTAACTGTTATCAGTCTCACTACGAGTACTTGAGCGGTGTAGCCGTTGTCCGATTGTCAATTGTGATTTTCTCAGTCATTCATTAGTATGCCTGAAATGGACAAAAAAAAAAAAAAAAAAAGAATAGAAAAATCGCCTTTAATAGTTGTTAAAGAAGCTTACGCAGTTTTTTGTTGTTGTTGATGGAACATATACATATATTAGAAGACAAGAAAAAGTATGTAACTCTACTGATATGTACTTACATATGCATATATATAACTGCATACATATATATCTATCTAATTGTCTGTCCTCGTTGCAAATAGCATTTTGTTACAATTCTCTTTAACAGTATTTTCGGTTGGGATTAACTGAACTGTGTGATTAATCAAAATTTATTAAGTGTAAGTAATCGTGTTTTATTAGCCGTTTTACGTGAGACATATGGTTACGAAATTCATTAAAGCTGCACATTTTTTCTTTGGATTATTTTGTGAAAAGCTTATGTACATACGAGCACATCAATGCATAGACTTATATAAATATTTATATGTATTTTGTGTCGGCAGTTTTTAACTTAAGGTCACTCAGGTCAAAGGCAGGCAGACCTTTTTGCTTAGTTTTCAGTGCCTTCAAAATAAAAAATCAGAAGCCTAATTCTTAGGCCCTCGAAAAGGAATTTGTAAAAAACCCCAAACGTAGAGTTTATATCTTTGATGATCCTATAAAATTTCTTGTATTGCATTCTTAGGATTAAATATTAATTTTCTTATATAATAAGGGGATGTAGGGGCAATATGATAAAGTCTTACAGATTCGACGATCTTCAGCCTCAATACTTGGACTTCACCTCTATAGATGACCAACTTTCACGCTTTCAGACGCTCGGTCGTATATAAGCGTCCAATTCCTTTCCTTTATAATTCCTTTTTTATTATAAAGGTAACCTAGGCACTATATGTGAAACACAACATCATTCCAATGACAGCCTCGTGAATTCTTGCAAACTTCGATCCGTTTGAGGCAATTTTCGACCACTTTTTTGTGTACACATTGGGCGGTATATCAGCCATAACTTGACGAATGTTGGTTTTCAAGGAGTCAAGACTTAAAGGTTTAACCGTATAAACAAAAAAGTCCAAAGGTGTCAAATCGCACGATTTTTGTAACAAATTGACATCGCAAAGACGAGAGATTACGTGGCCGAGAAGTTTCTCCCACAGTAAATTATATTGGCATGTGACACCATCTTGGGGGAACCACATGTTGTCCGAGTTTTTGTTTTTGTTGTAGCGGCTTTGCTAACCCCGTCTAGGGTCAGGTAGGTCTAGTCTTAGTCATCGAGATCATCTAATGGGAGGCCCAGGAAACGTGGTGTTTTGACGGGTTCGGACCAGAAGGAGAAAAGTGTTTGATGAGTCGGGTTAAGTGGGCATGCAAAGAGGTGGATAGTGTCGTGCGGGTATTCGTTGTATGCGGGACATGTGTTGGGTATATCAGTGTGGAGTCTGGATAGGTAGTAGTTAAGCCTACTACGATATCCAGACCTTAATTATGATCCCGACGGTAGCATCCCAGCAGATATTGCTTACACAGCAAAACATTATGCTCCTTAACTGGGGGCATAGATGTTTCACTGTGAACTGGTGCTTCGGCGCCATCAGGAGGTTTCCCGTCACGGTACCAAGCGCGGTGTTCTGACAAGTCTGAAGCTTCTTCAACTACGTCTCGCTAGTACCCGGTGTCCAAATCGGTACAGAATAGTTTACGACCGGCTGGCCAATTTCCTTCTACGTTTCCATCGTTTCTTTGTCTTTTCCACAGGTGTTACCGGCTAGCGATTTGAGGATTTTGTTGCTCTGTACTTTAGTGGCAATTGCAGTGGCATGCGGAGTAAAGGAGTGTAGGCTGTCGAAAGTAACTCCTATTAACTTTGGGTTGTTCGTGGTCGGAATTTTAACGTAATGGACATTCTCATTGAGTTCGAGCCGGTGCTCCTTTGGCCAGCTGGTGAAAAGGATGGCCGAGGATTTCTCAAGTTGTAGGTGTAGATGTCGTGCAGCGAAGAAGTGAGAAAGACCGGCCAGATAGCAGCTTACTTTCGAACAATATCCTGGCTATCAATATCAATTTCGGCTATCAATATCCTGGCCAGACGCCAAAATCGAAAAGTCATCGGCGTATGAGATCGACTCTCATGACAGCCGATTGTACGTACCGGAGTTGACCCGTTTAGGCCATCAAGTAATCTTAGTTGTCCAAGTCGTGTTCTTCAATTACAGGCAAAAAAGTTAAAAAAAAAGTGAAAAGTCGGTTACAATACGACCATAACGCTCCGAATTCGTCACGATAGTCACAGTTTCGTTGTTATCTTTTTCAAAGTAGTAAGGTCCAATCACACCTCTGGACCAAAGAGCGTACCAGACAGTAAGTATTTTTGGGTGTAGTGGCCTCTCTCAAATTATTTAATGATTTTCTGAGCCCCAAATACAACAATTTTGCTTATTTACGTCTCCACCGAGTGAGTAATGTACCCCGTCGCTGAAGAAAATTTAGTTGGAAAAATCGCGCTGCACTGTTTGCTATTCAAGCATACAATTGACGTAACTACGGCATTGTGAAAGGTCGGTCTGCTTCAATAGTTATGTAAACTGGACTTTATGGTATGTGGATGCAAGTCTGAGTGCAAAGTACGCCATAATATACCGTAAGGAAGTCCCAAGCACAGCCCTCACAATATTTGTAACCAATCTAGTATCTTAATTTTTTTTTTAATTTTACCAATTGCTTGAGTAAATGGAACATTATGTGCATCATAATCTCCTCTTAAAACAAGAAACGTGGTCACGTTTGAATCAACAATGACGTTGAAAATAAGTCTAAGGAAACACTATTTTTATTTATTTATTGTTCTATTGAGAAATAATTTTGATACTTACAGCGGAAAAATTCAGATTTTTTTTATACCTATGAAATTGATCACAGTGCATATGGAGCATAGTCAGCAAATAATCTTCATTTATTTGACTTTGGTGCCGCACAACTCATTGGTCCTTAATCACGTACGGTTTTTCAAAAGCATATCTTTATTAGATTTAGATGATCGAATGATCTCATGGTCCACAATTATATAGAGACTTCGATTTTTGTCAATCCAGGGTTGACCTCTCGCCTCAGCTCAAACTATTTGAAAAATTGCACTTTTTGCAAAAGTAGTTCCTCACTTTATATCAAGACTTGCAATATTAGTGTTGTTTCGTTGATTGTAAGGCACTGGAAATAGTCTAGACAGTATGTAATGAGATTTGTTTTCTCTAAAAGAGAGTATAAACGTTTGTTGGAGTAGTTTGCGTGAAGTTTTCAGACAACGAAGGCCCAGGAAGTTATATGAATTTATATTATGTTATTTCGTAGTATATATAAAAGGTGCAATTCCAACCACTAGTCACAAATCCGGAACTGTATGGAAACTCAACTGGTATTAGTTTCGGCTATGAGAAATAATAGAGGCTTATACAGGCTATTCTTAAAACTTCGTACTCAATCATTTCCCCAGATCTGTTCGTCTTTAGGCAAAATAATCTATTTCCCTTTTTTACTCTTCCTATATTCTCATGGTTTTTGTTGTTTTTGTTGTATCAGTTCGTTTACTCTCTTAGGCGTCGTTGAAGTTAGGCGTTATGGTCGAGGTCATCTAACGTGAAGACCTAAAGAAAAGGTGTGTTGGTGTGTTGATTTAGGGGACTTAAAAAGACGTGGGTAGTGTCGTGCGGGTATTCATTGTATGCTGAACACACATTACACATATCGGGAATTTAGTTGTAGCAATAATACTGCAATCTTCCTATTGATATTCTTCATCTTCCAAGTGTTGAGGTTGAAGATTTTGAGTGTCGCTTTGTGAAAAGCGTTGAAGGCCTGTCGGAATCACATTCTCTCCAGTGGTCTTACCAAATATTGTTGAATGAAGTCAGTATAGTGCTTCCTTCTTAGTGTGTCTGTGGAGCAAGTGTCTGTAAGGGCAATGCTTACGGTAGCATTACTATAGATAGAGTTTGCGGAGCATTCTTCTTAATCATGGGCATATAGTTTTCACCAAATAGATGACGTTATAAGAAAGCGGTGTTTTGATCGGACTTTGATATATTATAGTTCGCAATTTCGCGCAATTTATGACTGATATTCTGAGAGCTTTGAAATTTACCAGCTACGTTTATTTTTCTTTGCGCCAGGTGTTGACCACTATCGAATGATGAAACGCGGGCTGTCAAATATCTTCTCCTTTGGCGTTGGCATCGTTTACGCTATTTTAACACACCACTTGTTCCATCTCTTCCCTATTTTGCGCCAGTTGGAAATATCAAGTGATACCAGGTCGTTCTCCACCTGATCTTTCCAAAAGAGTCGAGGTATTCCTCGTCTCTGCTTCCAACAGTGGGTATTCCATCGAATACCTTCAAAACTGGAGCTCTTTCATCCATTCGGACTAGGTGACCTAGCCAGCGTATGCCATTTCGGTGATCTATGTCAATGTTGCTGAATATCTCGTACAGCTCATCGTTAAATCGCCTACAATATTCGCCGTTGCTAAAGCGCAGGAGGACCATATATTTTTAGCAAAGCTTTTCTCTCGAAAACGTCTAAAGCAATCATTTGCTAAGACGGAATCGATGAGCGAATTGTAGAGTTTGGTTTTGGTTCGTGAATAGAGAACTTTACTTTGCAATTGCCTACTCAGTCCAAAGTAGTACTTGTTGGCGAGAATGATTCTGCGTTGGATTTCAAGGGTGACATTGTTGGTGTCGTTAATGCTGGTTCCTAGATAAATGAAATTATCTATTACTGCGAAGTTTTGGTCGTCAACTATGACGTAGGAGCCAAGTCACGAAGTCGATGACTGTTTATTTGATGACAGAATATATTTCATCTTGTTCACTACAAGATCCATTCGCTTCGCTCTTTTTTTCTAACCTGGAGAAAGTAGAACTTACGTTTCGGTCATCGACATACGCTAACAATTGTACCCTCCTGAAATAGGTTTTACCTGGTCTATTGAGCTCTGCAGCTCGTATTTTTTTTCTTCAGCATCAAATTGAAGAAATCACACGATAAAAATTCTCCTTGTCTAAAACAACGTTTAGTATCGAACGACTCGGTAAGGTCATTCTTAATTCTGACTGCGTTTGTCGTATTGTCCAGCGTCAGTTTACATATTCCTACAAGTTTTGCAGGGATACCAAATTCAGACATAGCGGCGTAGATGCAGTTCTTATCGTGGTGTCGAAGACAGCTTTAAAATCGATGAAAATGTGGTATGTATCGATTTCTTCTCTCGGGTCTTCTATAAGATTTGGTACATGGTGGATATCTGGTCAATAGTGGATTTACCAGGCCTAAAGCCACACTGATAAGATTCAGTCAGTTTGCTGACGATGGGCTTTAACATTTCACACAGTATATAGGGCCTCACAAGCGATATTGAGGGGGCTTATCCCACAATTATTGGCGCAGACCGTGAGGTCACCATTTTTTTTTTAAATTTGGCAGAGCAAATTGAGATTCCAATCGTCTGGCATGCTTTCCTTCGACCATCATATTCTGCAAAGAAGCTTATGCATGCACCTTGTCATTTCGTCGCCACTGTATTTGAATAATTCAGCAGGTAAGCCATCGGCTCCCGATGGGCAATCGTTATTCGAACTTTATTATGTGGTGGAACGTCTATAGTATAGTTATCGGTTAGGGTTTCGGGTTTCCCACCTCCGAGTGTTTCAACTTCAAAAGCTACAAATGCGTCTCTCATCCATCTTCAGCTCTCGGTTTGTCACTGAAGAATGACACTCTCAGTAACTTTGGGTTTTTCAACAGTCGGAATTTTTACCACGGCGTCATTGAAATTCAAATCAATAATAAATTTTTCATCCAGATGAAAGCCTCTTGAGGCTAGGCGTGAAATTCCGAAGAACCGCTTATGGTAACTGGGCATTAAGTGTTTCGTATCCAACGATCTGCTGGCCTAGTGAGTGGTGGTTCGGCACTGAACTGGCCTACGCGAAATCGTCTTAAGGAAACCTCTAGCAAGATAAGACACTGAAGACTGCGAAATCTCAGTTAACCGAAACCACATAACCTTTTAATAACTGGAAAAATTGTCAGCCTAATTGTCGGCAACGATTTTATTAGATTTTCAGAAATTTCAGAAACGGGATAAACAAAAAAAATTGCCTACATTTCTGCAAAATTATTTCTTTTTTTTTTGAGTTTTTTGAGTATTAAAATTTTTCTATTGTACAATATGAAAAAGTTTTCTCAATTTCTCCTCACTCAGTTTCAATTCACAATATTTTGAAATATTTTCCATCATCAACTCCAGCTACATTCCTAGCGGTGCTTTGATGGCCATTTCTTCTGGATTTTTATTTTTATTTAATTTTTTTTTTGTTTTTGGAAAATTTTAACACTGAGAAATGGTGGTAAAAATGGAAATAATTTTAATTTGGCTAGAAGTTTTGGCGTCACTTGGTGGTTACTGCCACACATAAACACATACGCATATGCATGCACACACGTATTCACACATACATATGTGTTTTAGTAGTTAACGCTGAAATTTAGTATCCTTTTGCTTGCGATTGTTGCCGTTGTTGTTGTCGCTACAAAGTGGCAAAGTGGTTTTGTAGCATAAAATGTGAACATATTTGAAATATCGCAAGTTTTAACATTTTTCATACATTTCTGGTTGCTAGCAAAAAATATATGGCCACAAAAGGATACGATGGAAAGAAAGCAAAAAAGGAAAAATTCAAAAAAAAAATCGCATTTAAAAAATCACATTTAAACACACACGACTGTATGTGCAAGAAAAATCGTGATGTCTTCGCTTTTATGCTCTCGTGTGACGTTGCCAATGGTAAAAACCAAGAAATCGAGTGATAAAATGAGTGAAATGACTTATATTCGGTCGTAAGCATGAAATGTTTTTTTTTTTTGTGTTTTGTTACATAAACCGTTAACAAGATGCCAAATAACGTGTTGTTGACTTAAAATTTGTAATTTTCTCAACAATAAAAATGAAAAGAGGCGTCAATTGGAGCTGATGGAGCGCAAGTGTGAGGAAAGTGTGTGCGTTAGAAGATACTCTGTGTCTCCAAGAGTATTTATATTAGCGTAAAAGGCTTGAAATCTACAATAAATATTCGCAGCAAAATGGCGTGAATCATAACTCAACTTTTTTTGGTATTAAAATATATATATATATATAAATTTTATTGACAATTACTGCTCGAGAATATACGGAAACTTACCGAAGGTTTCAATTCCGAAGTTTACTCATGTAGGACCCCAAGAGATGAACTGTTCACTGATGTCCAGAGTACACAAAAAAAAAACCTCAGCAAATTGACTTTTTGGCATCGAAAATTAATCTCGTGAAATTTACGAAATTGAAATGTTGCGCCTACAACAATTTCAGTTGCCCTGAACCACCGACATGCGACAACAAAGGAGCGGCAGCAAATAAAAAGTGAAAGGATATTGATGCTTTTGTAGTCACCGCGTAGAGAGTTCCTATCAGTACTCGGCTGATGAGTGAATTTTTTCTATTCACCAAGTGTTATTGAATTTTGTCATGCCATTGATTATCGCTAGGTTATGTGATGATACACTCTTGGGGATTTATTAGTTTTACTATTTATTGGTGGCTGTTGTATTTGTTTTGGATTACTTGTTTTCCAGTTATTTATTTTTATACAATACTTTATTTATTTACTTGTTTTTTTTCGTTTTTATTTTTTTCGTTCTTCCTTTGATATTTGAAAATCTGTTAACGTCACTGCTGTTTGTACTGTAATATTTTCATGTCAGATTAAGTTTTCCACGAAATTGAACTGTATACTAAATAACAGTAAAGGAATGTGGAAAATATTTATATGTTTGTATATAAAACTTATTACAAAGTTTCACAGATAAAAAAATTAAAAAAGTATAAATTAGAAAGAAAAAAAAACTGCCGGATATGAGATGAATGAGCGCACAAAGTCAGAGATGAAGCAATGCATTTATTGATAAAAATATTGACTGTGTGGTAAGCTCATTTCAAAAGGGTATACCAAGTGGGATGGTTTGGGTTTTATGGACTAAATCTTAAGCGAAGAAAATAAATAAATTAAAACAAAGTAAAATAGAGTAATATAAAAAACTTAAAAAAAAATAAATAAATTAAAGTAGAATATAAAAAAAAACAATAAAAATGAGAAATGTAAAATTAAAAAAAAATAAAATTAGAATAAATAAAAGAATTAAATAATAATTTATATGAAATAAAATAAAATAATAATTAAAAAAATAGTTAAATAAATAAAAATAAAATATAATAAATATAAATTAAAAAAATACAACAAAACAATCGCTATAGAAAGAGTAATAAATTTTACCTCTACATAAATTTGGTAGTAGATCTTGTATCATAAGCTATCGGGGCATTGCAAAAGTTATCTGTTATTCCCAAAAATTTTTAAGCTAACCAACTGACCAACTAGCTCACTCAGTGACATCAATTATTGACACTTCACCATACGGGCTCTGTAAAAATAAGTCCACCTTATCGAAGCTACTGGAATTCACTGCCCATGTCAGTAATGGTTTTAAAAATGGTTATCAAACCGATTTTCTCATATTGATTTCAGCAAAGCATTTGACAAGGGCTTACACTCAATACTTCATTATAAATCTGATTTGTTTGGGTTTTCACTATCCTTACTTAAATAGATTTCATCATATTAGATAGGTAGAAAGCAAAGAGTAATTTTTAACCTAGTACTTCATGTGAAATATCAGTAACATCTGGTGTACCTCAAGGCAGTCATCTCGGTCCTTCACTATTTCTCTTATTCACGAATGCTCTGCCAAACGTGATTCGTCATTCTAAGTCACTTATGTACGCAGATGATGCCAAGGGTAGGGTGGTATGATGTGAACTGTATGTCGTTAAATTTAAACAAGTGTAAATATTTGTTCTTCTCAAGGAAATCTTTGCCTATATGATTCAAAATCACAATATTGATCGAGTTACTGACTTCAATGACTTGGGTGTCACAATGGATCTTTAGCTAGATCTTAGCCAAAGGAGGAATTAAACGATGGGCTAAGGAGTGAGAGGATAAATTTTAATTCTAATTATGCCAGATTTGATTCTTCTGACTCACTTTTTTGTATAAAAAATATTTCCTGAGAGTTTTAAATTTATAGATAATCGCTTTATTCTCAATTTTTCTTAATCGGAATTTACTTTATAGCAGCTGATGAGCAAATTTGTAGCTGCTCAGTGTAAAGGCAAGTGTAGCCGCAACCTCCGCCATCGTTTTCGGTTTAAGAACAATCCGGGCTGTACGTGGATTTCGGTCACGGGTCTATTGGATTTTACGTTTATCCATCAGGAGGTTGGGCAACACTGGGTTAGGTAATACTGGGTTCGTCGTCAAAAGAGTAAAAAATAAAAAATAAAAAATAAAATGAAAATAAAAAAAAATAAAAAATAAAAAATAAAACAAACAAAATTAAATTTTAAAAAATAATGCAAAATGAAATAAAAAAATAATTTAATTAAATAAACTAAAACAAATTTAAATTAAATATATAACTAATATATATAAAATATGTAATAAAATAATATTAAAAATAGACTAAAATAATTTAAAGAAAAAAATAAAACAAAAATAATAAAATAAAATAAAATAAAAAAAAATTATAAAAGATATTGCAAAATAATTTAATTTGAATTTAATAAAATAAAATAAAAATTAAAATTAAAAAATAAAATAATATTAATTAAAAGAAAAAACAAAGCAAACCAAAATAAGTAAATAGTAAAGAAAAAAATGAAATAAAATACAAACTAGTAAATTCGATTAAAACTAGTTAATATTAAATGAAATAAAATAAAAGAAAAGAAAATAAAATAAAAAAATTAAACAAAACTAAAACAAATTTGTGGTTAAAAGTAAATGAGCTTTTATTCAAAGGCCTATTTTGCTAAAATTGTTTGAATTGAATATTTTGTTATACAACGATGAAAAATTGGCAGAAGTGACAACTGTTTCGGAGATCACCACATCTCCTCATCAGACTTCTTTTGCCAGGAATCGAACCGACCAATTCTGACATCACATTTAAAGCAAATTTAATTTAAATGAAAAAAAAACATACAAAAAAATTATCAAATACCCTAAAATAAAATAAATTTAAAAAAAGAAAATAAAACAAAAAAATTAAATTAAATAAAGAAAAGTAAAATAATTTTATTTAAGTTAAATAAAAATTAAATATAAAATAAATGAAACAAACGAACGTAAAATTAAATAATATAAAATTAAGTATGAAGTAAAATTACAATAATATAAACTAAAATAAAATAAAATAAAATAAAGTAAAACAATAAAATTAAAATTAAATTAAAATAAATTAAAGTAAAATAAAATGTAAAAATCAGATGAAATCATATAAAATAATATAATCTAAAACAAATTAAATTTATTTAAATATAAAATAAAATCAAATATATTATAATAAAATATATTATATGTAATAAACATAAATTGAAATAAAATAATATAACACAAATCAATGGAAAAAAATTATATAAAAAATTAAATAAAATATGTTAAATTAAACTAAATAAAAAATTATGAAAAAAAAAAATAAATAAAAAATTAATTTTTACGAAATAAAATACAGAGAAGGAAATAAAATAAAATAAAATAATATAATGCAAAAAAGTTATAAAAAATTAAAAAATTAAATTATATTTAAATAAAAGTGATTAATTTAAAGTAAATAAATTTCAGTAATTATCGTTATATCCACCTATACAACCACCCGTTATCTTAGATTACAATTTTTTTTTAACAGTTATCTACCGTTCATTCAATGCACACATAAATCCTTACCGCAAATATAAATCTTCGCCAGCGTTTTTTCAAGCCAATCGTACTTTACAGTACCCATCCGTCCGTCCGTCCTTTTGTCACCTACTTGCCTGAGCTGCCGCATCTTTGCTCGTAATGGTGTCTGCTATTGGCTATTGACATTGTATAGCATCGCCAACGCAATCATCCACAGTTCCAGTTGCCTGCCGTGTCTTGTTCGTTATTAACTTTTTCTATCAAACTTTGAGCTCATTCGCTGCAGGCGTTGATGCTTTTCAAAGTTGGTGTCACTGCATTTGTAAGCGTTGTATGAGCGATTTTTTCCCCCGCGTCTGTTGTCGAAGCTGTGGCGGAGAAAGCAAAAAAAAAAAAAGAAAAATGGACAAGTGTGCTTTCAAAGTTTTAATCTAAGTTTTTTCCCTTTACTTTTAAAACGTTTGTTTTTCTATGTGAAAACACACATACACACACGGTCGCACATAGTTTACACTTACAAGTAGCAAATGTACATACATATATATGTAGATATGTATGTATATGCTTTTCTATGGCTAAATGTCAAGGAAAAATAAATTTTTATTCCAACATCGACACTCAAACACACACACAATCGTTTAGATATGAGGGTAATCGTAAGTGGCCTTAGCAATGCAAGCAAACATGTCCTTTGGAATCCTGACATTGTGCCATCGCATGTCAAAGTGCATAGAAAGTAACTTCGTATTAGATTATGTTCATATATTCATATGTACATATGGATGTGTGTGTGTGTGTGCGTTAGTGACAGTAGCAGTAATCACTATTCACTGAGATTGGCGCGCCGATATTGTGACATTTTCATCTCTCACACCGCACACTCACTGCAATTAAGTTTGAATATCCACTGACTTCCCCTGCCCATTTCAGCACACACCCAACCCAATGTCATGTTCTCGCCGCGACATTCATAAGTTGCTCGCCAGTGTCACGCTGACAGTCAGTGGCTGGCTGTAAAGCATAAATTGTGTGCTCATAAAGACAAATTCTTGGTTGAAGGGTGAACTTCGCTCTTCATCTTCTCGCTTTGTATGGTGCGTATGTGAGTATGGCAAAGTTCTTGTACACAGCGACAAGCGACACACACACTCTCCTTGCATATGCATCTGTATATATTTCTTTTTTGAGGTTTGTCGCATTTTTTATAATTTTTTCATGCTTTTGCTTGCCCTTGGTTCAGCACAACCGACCAATGTGAGCCAACTAAGCTTTAAAAATTTATATATTTATTTGTTTATCGAAAAAAAAAATAGAGGGGATTACTAAGCAGCTAATGAACAATATAGCTGTACGTCTCAATGCTAGAATTAAAACCAAAATCAGTCAATATGTCCAAGCTAAACAGTAAATATTGATATAATCTTGTACAGTTCTGTTGGAGATTAAACATGCAAAATTAATTTAAAAAATTACAATTTTTTTTTATTCTGGTTGCCTCTCGGCAGGAAAAGTTAATCCCTTCTTCATCTATTAGAAAAACATCTAGACGTATATTGAAAATTGAAGTAGGAGCTTGACCAAAAGTTACTATAAATGCGCTTTATAATCGCTTGAAGGACAACAAAACGGCAGAAGCCAATAGTTCAAGGCCGGAGCTAACCAGTCAGTTGAAAAATCCCAGGCTATCATAATAGAACACATTTTTTTGGCAAAATTCATTTTTTTATTCAACATAGTTCCCTTCAAGGGTGAAAAACTAATTATAGCGACCGGTTGGATACCATTTTTGTACAAGTAGTAATATTAATCCCCTGCTTCAAAGTAGGCCTCACCTTTTCATTCGACGAAAACTTCTTTCCAGTTAGCATTTTTTTGAGATCTGAGAACAAAAATAGTCACTGGGAGCCATATCTGGAGCATGTGGTAGAAGCGGAAGCAATTCGAAGTCAAATTCATGGATTTTTGCCATCGATTTTTCTGACTTGTGGCACGGTGCATTATCTTGGTGAAACAGCACTTTCTTTTTCTTCAAATGCGGCCATTTTTGGTCTTTCAAACGGGCCAATAACGCTATGAAATAGACACTATTGGTGGACCTTCCTCTTTCAAGGTAGTCAATGAAAATTATGCCATGCTCAGCCCAAAATATAGATGCTTGCCTCGCCAGCAGACTGTTGCGTTTTTCCACGCTTTGGGGCGGGTTCAGCGTGCGCAGTCCACACCGATGACTGCCGATGGGGCTTCGGAGTGAAATGGTGGAGCCATGTTCTCTCAACTATCACATATCGATGAAAAAACTCGGGTTTATTATGCGTGAACATCGCCGAACACTGCTCCGAATCATCAACTCGTCGTTGTTTTTTGTCAAAAGTGGTATCGCGCGGCGCCCACTTTGCACAGAGCTTTCTTATATTCAAATATTCGTAAATGATATGATCTACATGTTCAGTTGGTATCTTTAGTGTACCTGCCATTTCATTCAATTTCAATTTACGATCATTCAAAATCATTTTGAGGATTTTTTGACGTTTTCAACAGGTAACAACCTCTTTTGGGCGTTCATTGCGTTCGCAGTTTTCGGTGCTCATTACACCACGTCTAAACTTAGCACTCCAATACTTAATTGTTGATTTTCCTGGCGCAGTGTCTGAAAACTCCTCATCAAGCCAAGTTTTTGCTTCAACTATATTTTCCGCCTTCAAAAAGAAATATCTTATCAACACGCGAAATTCCTTTTTACATATTTTTTTCACAAAAACAAAAGTTCCTTCCCTCAAAAATTCCTAAACTAATGATCCGACAGCTGTCAAGTTTATGCACGCCTCTTTTGAAGATTAGGGCTAACTAAAAATCGTTAATTTATTAATTCTTGTAGCGCCATCTATTATCCGGCCGGGGACTTTTCACTTGACCTGTTATTTTAATATGGCGGAAAAAGCGTTCGCTTCTTTGTAAAATTTGGTAGAATTAGAGTAAATATGATGGTAGGATATATGAGGTCTTATCTAATGGTATTGTGTGAAAGACTGAAGCCCACTCTCAACGAACTCGCTCATTATTGTGAATCAGCCCCGGTAAATGCACACTAGACCAGATATTCACCATAGAGTAAACCTATGGCATGTCTATTTGGTACCTCTGCAGAACTGAGCAATACTAAAAGCTCTATCGGAAAAACTCTCAGGACTATAATTTAATGAAGGATTTTTCGTATAATTTCTTCAGTTTGATGCCAGAGAAAATAATAAGAGTGTAAAGCTATAATGAGAAGGTACTACTTATTATGAGAGTGTACAGTCGGCTTCTACAGCCGCGTCGCTAGTTCTGCCTTCACGAGAGTGGATAAAGATGAAGCCTCAGAGTTGACAGTCATAACTTTGAAATTTTAGCCAATTTCGTTTATATAGGGACCAGTCCTAGCACTTGAGAACGTCGAGGAATAGACACATTCAGTTATTCGACTACACATGCACTTGCAGCAGCGATATTTGTGGTGGAACGAGCAAAACATTGATGCTCAGGCCATACAATATTTGTAACCGATGCAGTCACTTCAAATTTCTTTAAAATTTTACCAATGGCTTGAGGCCAGTAACTTGCCTGTTGTGATGATGATTAGTTCCCCATAACGCAGCGTTTGTAAAATATATAGTTGTTTCCAATAAGAGTAATATAAACCAAGAATTCTTTTGCAGTAACGAATTCGATGAACCCAATTTTTGAGCACTTTTTCCACTAAATCAATTCGTATGCCATGAATAGCAAGTTCGATATTTACCTCTAAAGCTTGAAGAGAGTCTGGCTTCAAATAACCCCACAAAAAGTAATCTAATGGTGTTAAATCAGAACTTCTTGGAGCCCATTCAATGTCATAATTTCTTGAAATAATCGAATCTCCAAACCTTTCTCGCAATAATTCGGTTGTTGCACGTGCTCTGGGACAGGTTGCCCGGTCTTGTTGGAACCAGATGCTGCTGAGATCAACTTCTTCCAATTGTGGCCATAAAAATTTGTTTATCATCGATCTATACCGCTGTCCATTGACAGTAACGGTACTACCAGCTTCATTTCGGAAGAAGTATGAACCGATGATTCCATCAGACCAAAAACCACACCAAACTGTCCATTTAGGTGAATTTAATGGTTGTTTATGACTAATTTGTGGATTTTCTTCGCACCAGAATCGACAGTTTTGTTTATTTACCGCACTACTCACATGAAAGTGAGCCTCATCGGAGAAGATGATTTTCTTAAAAAAGTTCAATTGCAGAGCGATTATTTTGATATTAATATTGAATAATTTGTAAACGCTGTTCTTTGAAACATTACTGAATACAATGAAAAAAAAAATGACAGATCATGACATATTATAAATATCCAGAACGACACTTAGAAATCATATCATCCCTATTGGAAAACCCTTTATTGTTGGTTCTAAAGTTCGCTCTGCGAGAAGGTTTCCACTCTTCTTCTTATTTAGTTTGAACGGTGGGAGACGAGGAAGTATTTTTAGCGAGTGATATAAATCAAAAACATCGTGAAGGGTTTTTTTGTAATGGCTACCAGGCGGCTTGCAACAATCGGACCGTTGCGTTGAGAGAGAGAGTCAAGCATTTTTCAATAAACGGATACTCGTTCGCCGAGTTCTGCACAATACATTGTTGAAGAGGTCAATACTTTTCATATTTTAATCTTTTATTTTGAGCGTTACTTATGGATCAAATTTAAATTTAATTTAGTCCAGAATTGAACTACTTCAGTAGCTTTTCTTAAACTTAAAGAGTAAATTTTGCTAGAAATCGCACCAAAAACCATTTTCATATGGCTCTATATGTGTATATGTGTATATATGAATGCATATCGATATCATTTCGCAACCAAATTACCCTTAATTGTGAAAGCTAAGCGTAGCCAAAGAGTTACACAATAGCGCCAATGCACACATACACATGCAAACATACATACAACTAACCTCAATTATTGTTTTTTTTTTTCCTTTGTTGTTGCTTCATTTCAGACCAGAGATTGTGGCAATTTCTTTCAATTTCACAGTTTCTGCATTCTAAACACAACTCGCATTGTTCCAACTTGATATTTCAGCAACCAACCAACCAACCGACGGACAGGCAGTAGCAACAGCACGATACACGTACATACAAACAATGGTATCGAGGCTATCCAAAAGGAAAATAATGCCAACACAAGCCGGTTAACAGAGGCAAGAAAGTGTTCATTTGACTCTATTTTCTTGCTGGAAAGATCATTTCTCTATATACATACATACATATGTACATATAAAGCTATACAAAGCTACATATATCAAGCCTTCTATTTATCAGCGTTCAACAGAGCGACCAATGTTTAGTCCTATGTAAATCCATACAAATGCTAAGGACTCTCTTTTGACCGTACAAACCAATATTTTCAAGAGTCTCCTCGCTTGGCATTTCAAACAGCAACGAATCTAACCTAACCTAACTTATCAATTCAAGCATTTTCTTCCGTCATACTACACTTGCACGAGTAGTTGTAGTTGTAGTTGTAGTTGTAGTTGTGTGAAGCGAATTTTGTTTTTCTTACTGCCTGACTTAGTGACAAATGGTTTTGTTTACCTTTCGCCAAGGATGTACGTACATCTATGTATGTGTGTGTGTATGAGTGCTGGTGGTGGTGACGATGTCGTGGTTACTTCACTTGGTGATTGATGTGTGAAAGAAAAATTTTCAAATTATTTTCCATTTTCTGTGAAAATGGCATACTTTTCATCCACACATACATGCATATATACCTTGAATTGCACCTTAAGTCTGATTTGTTGCTGTTTCTACTACGTGCACCTGAAAGACTTCACTTTGCGTAACGAAAACAATACAAAAAAAAAAAACTCAGTTATATTTCACACTCATTGTTATTGTCTGCTGATACCACTTCAGGTGATTTGCCTGTTTGTTTGTTTGTATGTGTGTATGTATGTAAGCGTGCTGTCAGTAGCGGTCAGTGACTCTTCTTTGTTTGTCGTAGATTGACCGAGTTGAAAGTCTCGGTTGCTGTCTGTGGCAGTAGTCTTTCATTCAAAATTTGCTTTCAATCATTCTTTTTAAAAAAAACTTTACGAAAGAACAAAAAAAAAGAATGGAGAACTTGCGTGGTTTTGCTGTGAAATCAAATTAATTTTTGAATTCTTAATTTAGGTTGAATGATCTGAAAAATTTTGTTGAACTTTATTCCTCCACCGACAGTGTTTTGTTTGTGCAATTAGTCAGTCATGTGGATAAGTAAGTGTGCCAACTGACTGAGAAGAAAATCTGAGGTAGATCCTTCCCCATATGATTTTTCCAATGGAGTTAAGGTCTTCCTCTTCATTCGCTTCATATCCACCAGCGGATATTGCATCCAAAAATTTTCAAAGCTGGAGTGTTCCCAGCCATCTGCACCGCATGACCTAGCCAACGTAGCCACTGTCTCTTGATTCGCTGAGCTATGTCAATATCGTCGTTCCAGCGTGTACGTTATTCTTCGTTGCCAATGCGCAAAGCGCCATAAATTTCCCGCAAATTCTTTCGAAAACTCCTAAAGCCGAATCATGAAATGTCGACATCGGCCATGCCCCCGCACCATAAACCAGGACGGGAATGATGAGTGACTATAGAGTTTGGTGATTGCTCGTCGAGAGTAGAACTTTACTTTTCAGTTGCCTACTCAGTTGAAAGTAGTACTGGTTGGCAAGAGTGACCAGGTTAACATTATTGTTGGTGTCAATGCTGACTTCAAGATAGATGCACCTATCTATCTGCGACGAAGTGTTGATTGTCAACTACGAAGTGAGCCCCGAGTCGTGAATGCGTTGACTGTATTTTTGATGGCAGAAAATATTTCGTCTTGTCCTTGTTCACTACCAGACCCACTCATGTTCTTATGTAATTTGGAGAAAGCAAAACTTACGATGCGATTGTTGAGACCAATGATTTCAATATCACACTCTTACATAGAAGATTGTACCTTCTCTATTTAGCTCTGCGGCTCGTATTATTTCCTCCAGAAAAAGATTAATAAAGTCCCACGCTTAATATAGAAAGGCTCGGAGAGTTTTGCGGTGGTGTGTGTCAATCCTCTTTTCACGAGTCTTTTCCAAGATTTGACCCATGGTAAATATATGACTTTCCAGATCTGAAGCTACACTGATAAGGTCCAACCAGTGTGTTGACGATGGGCTTAAGGCTTTAACGCAATACCTTAGATCGGGCCTTACAACCGATATTGCAGAAACTTATCCCACTGTAATTTGAGTAGAGGACCCCACATCACCCTGTTTGTGGATTGGGAGAGCAGATTTAGGTTCCAATCTTCGGTTATGATTTTGCCACCATAATCTGTAAAGAAGCTGATGCCGGCGTATTTGAATAGCTCGGCCGGTAAGCTATCGGCTTCCGCCGCTTTAATGTGTCTCAGGTGGGAAATGGCTGATGGAACTTCTTCTTAGTCGAGCAATGAAACATCTGTTCCATCGATCAAATCAGGCTTCCTAATTTATCTACTAGTTCTTTTTTCATAGAGACTTACCTGTTAGGACTTCTTTTACCTTAGAACTATGCTCCAAAGTGGCCCGCCAGGATGAGCTCCGATGAGGTTTAAGAACAACTTGAACCAAGGATACTAGTTTTGCCATATCTTTTTGTGAGAGTGGGCACTGCTATATCCAATACAGTGAGCAGCCTTCAGCTCACTCCATTCCACAGTATGTAAGAGAATCCCTGGAAACGACGTGCTATCGAAAGATCTTAGAACCCATTCACAGAGAGTGCTACATTCATTCAACTCTCTTCATGAATAGTTCCAACTGCCGGTATAACTAATGAGTGGCTTCTGTATTAGATTCAACTTAGCTTAACTTATCCAAATTCAACCACGGTATACCTAATACATGTTCTCCATGTAATGAGGCCTCGCGCTTAAGGCAACAGCCAGCTCGTTTTTTGGACTTGGTTTAGAATGGTCTAAACGACATCGATTAACTTTTTCTGCCCCTAAGCGGGTTACCTAGCCGCTTAAACAATAAGAACCACCTAACCAGCGCCCCACCACAATATTGCGCTAAATGGTATGCTATAAGAGTGGAAATTCGCTCACACGATCATCGAAATGCTTAGAGAGAGGAGTAAATTCGCTACTCAGAACGAATGGATTGAGTCTATTTGAAAAGATAGTTGGTGGAATCTTCTATCAGGTTTAAACTTCCAGGCCAGTGAAAATTCTTCAAAAGAAATTGGTTGCGATTAGGAAAGCGGTAGATCCTCTGCTCCGAAGTATCATATTTGCGAAGGACGTCAGGATACACTCTAAAAGTAAGGCGACTATCATCGCCTTGAATGGTTGACTTAGGTAGCACCGAATTCTTTCTCGATAAGACTGACTTGGGTTCAGGGTCATAACTTTGCTAGATCGGAAACAAGCAAGCTAGATTCTATGTAACGACTAACATCCAGAACCAGGGAAAATATATTTTCCTGTTGAGGTCGGTCCTCGGAAGACAATGTTAGGCCTTCTAGTAAACAGAGATTCTATTATCGATCGAATTATCTCCTGTCCATGTTTCTATGACAGGAAAAAGAGTAGATAAACTTTATCTTTCACAAAGTTTCCGTTCTTCAGTCACTTTGTACGTTTAGACTGAGGTTTCATTAAAGCTTTGCATACTGTGATCTCGTGGTTTCAGGTTAGTACTCCACATAAACGCTACTAGCCTAAAAATAGTCACCATATGGTCTGAGCGAAAGGGATCTCCATGCAAAATTCCAATATTAACACCCCATTTTACCTTTTTCTTAATATATTCAATGTACTGATATTGAATTCTTTCATGTAAAGTTGAAAGAACTTTCCTCCCCAGCACACATTCTCTTCCTGTCAACACTGTACGTCCCCTAACGAATGCCTGGTTGTTCTGAAAATTTTTGTCAACTTTAAAATTAAAATCAAAATTATGCTTTCTCATTTCAAAGCCGGAAATGATGGCCAAATTGTTGAGCCTCAAATATTTTTGTTGTGAACAAAATGGGACAAAGTCCAGCACCGGACATGGTTAGGCTTTAATTCGCCTGTCAAAACGAAGTTGTCATGTTGTCAAAATAATTACTCAATTTGTGTATAAGTAATAAAACAAACTGAAGCATAGATGGTGATATCAGGGCAGCAATAAAGCAAAATTCAAAGACAAAAGGTGGGCGGAGAAGGACAGAATGTATGAGAAAATGTAAGACAAAATGGTTATTAAATGAACCCAAAGAAGGCAAGGCAGCAGAGAATTTGCGCTTCTACTGCTTGATGGGTGGTGGGCGGTTGTGTGTGTGTTGTAGATGACGCCCAAAAAATAATTGGTAAATTTGTCAAACTCAAATAATTGAGCAATTAATAAATGAACGGTAAGCCGGATATGGGAGTGTGTGCGTTTCTGCCATTTTTTTTATTTGATTTGACGTTAAAAATAACAGCAAACAATAAACACTGCCACCACCTCCAACACCTCCCCACCTCTACTACCTACACTACCACCAATCGTTCCTCCTCATGCTGAGCGTAACGCGGTGTTGCGTGTCTCAATTTAACATGTTTTCGCTGTCAACCGTCCTTCTTGGATAATGCCAATTGTGCTGCGACAGCTTCTAATTAATAATCCCATATTTCCAAGTGTTCATTATTAATTTACGCACACGCCTCGGTTAACACGAATCGGCACTTGAAACGACGATGTGAAGGGAAGGGCTGACTACTCGCTCCTTTAAGTGCAGAGGCTTGAGCGTATATAAGTCGTGAAATATGTCTGAAGCAAAAAAGAAAGTCAATTAAAAGAAAGCGTACGAAATTGTAGAGACTTCGCGGGAATTTTAAATCTGCTGGCATACTTTCGATCAGCTTGGTTTGAGAATTACGAATTTTGGATGCCAGCTTCAAAGGCGCGTGAGAATTATGCTTTAACTTTTCTACGTTAGATTGATTAACAAATTCGGTCTCCCTTCGCTTTCTTAAAAATTATTGTCTCAATCAATTACCATCCAATTAAGATGCAACACCGTTTTTATTTACAAGAAAAAGTTAAGGAAAGGCAATACGCGAAGATAATTAAGTCAGTAGGTAGGTGACAAATTGGCTGTTCACACCAAAATAGAAGTTTTCAGAAGCACAAATTATGTGTCAAATCATGAGACATAAGTAAAGGACCAGACTTCTCTACTAACATTTTTTGAACGGTATTGCGTATTGTTTGAGATTTTACAGAAGTAAAATATTGTTCACACAGATGCTCAATTGGCTAATTGAGAGACGCTCAATTAGTTAATTGAGCGCATAAAATTTAGACTCCTAAGCATCAAGCGGCCGCTATAGCCGAGTGGTTAGCATTCCCTACTGACATTCGGAAGGCCTGGGTTCGAGCCCAGGTTCGAGCAACATCCAAAATGATAGAAAAAAATTTTCTAATTGCGGTCGCCCCTCGGCAGAGAATGTCAAACCCTCCGAGTGCATTTCTGGCATGAAATAAAGCTCCTCATAAAAATCCATCAGCCCTTCGGAGGCGGCTTAGAATAAACTGTAGGTCCCTCCATTTGTTGGTAAAAACATCAAGACGCAAAAACCACAAATTGGAGGAGGAGCTCGGCCGAAAATCGCTTCAGCGGTTACAAAGCGCCAAATATATATATATATATATATATATATAAGCATCAAGTAACTACATCATTTTTCTCTGAGGTATATTGAATGAAAATAACAGATTATCTAATTGGTGAGAAAACAAATCCCATTGAACCAAGAGTTTTGAAAAATTAAGCGCTGACGATATTGGATTTGTGGAAACAATAGGTCAAATAGCTTCGCAAGCAATGCAGTATTTCTAAATTATCTACGATCAGCATACGGAATTCCAACTACACAAAGTGGTTCCATACGTTGAGAAGCAGCTTTATACTAAGGACTGCTGCCTCGTTGCTTTCTTGGACATAGACGGAAGTAGCTTTCAGTGACTTCCATCCGGTGCTTGTATTAGAATACCTAGGTGTGAATATTCCATATGAATAGTGGACTTCATTGTTATCTCACGCCTGATCTGGAATTTTACATTGCACTCATCTCACATGGCTTTCACCACATTATCTGTCTCTCTTGAGCCTCGCCAAAAAATGGGTTTCAAAATCTGCCTCAAAAACTTCGTATTCATGGAACTTATATTCTATAGTAGTATGGTGGCTCGCAATCCTTAAGGAAAATAGCGTAAACCTTGTTATTAAATTTCAAAGGACAACGTTGAATTGCTTAGTAGTGCACCTAAAACCACTCCAACGGAAGCTCTATTCGTTATCCTTGCAATTTTCCTAACATTTGGCAGCACATCAGTGGCAACGCTGTTTTCCCTGGCAGACACTCGGTCGGGACTTTGAAATATACATATATTCAAAATTTGATGGTAGAGAGAGGTAAGAGCTGCTCTCTCAATCTAGTTACCAGATCATTGCAATGTATTCTAGGCCGATATCTCTGTCATCTTGGAAGCTGTTAAGCACATTTGAAGCGGATACTGAGGAGAAAACATCTTCACTGGAAATCCAGAAGCCTCAAAGACTGAATGCTTCATTACTACAAATCACAGTAGACTGTCAGAAATCGCGCCCGACTCTCACTCATATTCGTCCCTGAAAGCGGACAGTCGAACCTGTTAATATTCTTCTAGATTCAGAAGCATTGATACGCTTCTATGCATATACGAACAGGTACTTTGAAAGGAAATGTTTACCATTTCTATTATATTGTAACAAATTTGCTAAATTCGCCTCGATGATTTTCCAAACCCTTCGAGTCCGATCACTGGATTGCTAAACAAAACTTCCAAGATTTATTTGCTTGGCTTCTTAACCGTTAGGAATTTATTTGTACAGTAATTATAATTTTCGTCTTTACTATAACCAATGGCTTATTTTACAATTCTTTATCATACACAATTATTATCTGCTTCACTCAGCTTATCCGTTTCTCAAACACACACTAAGACTGAGTCTTCAACTTCATTGTCCGCAAATAGCTGCTGCTGCTCCTTTTATACCTCAACTTTCACGCGATCAAGACTAGTCTGATAATTCGTTTGCCTGCGGTAGCTGTAGCTGTTTCGTTTATCCTTAGCCGCGTGGAATTTCCTTTACGTTGTCTACCCTTTTATTTGTCCTTGGTAAGGGTAATTTTCATTATACGGTCGCTGCTTTCTTTTCGGTCCTTTTCGGGGAATTGCATTTACATTGTCACTTATTTCAATCTGTTCTTCGTATTTGGGATTTTCTTCACAATATGATAAAAATAAAAAATAAAATTTATTTTAAAACCATTTTTTTTAGACAAAATTTTTCACAAGCAAAGTTGAGCCGATATTAACTGTCAATGTCTTGTTGCCTCAACTTATTTCATTGTGTGTGAACACCAAATTTGTTGCGACAATTTAAAACTTAAGGGGGTATTCTAGTCTAGAATTTTGGAAAATTCGTTTTTTTTTGCGTATTTTTAAAGTTTAACTATTTAAAAATATGTCAGTAAGAGGATTATTCAAAATTCAAATTATTTTCGGAGATACAGGACTTTTTTTGACGCGGCATCCATATCGGCTTGGCCTTTACGCGGAACTTTAAACGCCTTTTTCTTAAAACTGTCTTTTTCAAAACGATACCCACTACGGAACTGCGAACATCCGCAAATTTTAATTTTTAGTATTTTTAAAAAAGTCCAAAAAAAGGTTAAATAAATTTTTTTTTCAAACAGTCGCCAATTTGTGAATTTTTTTTTTTTCGAATTTCCGTATTTCCCGACATTGCGACATTCCTCTATATTAATAATCTTGTTTTTTTCAGATTGCTAGAAGGGCTGAAATTATGGGTATAGTCACGTAACAATTTTTCACGACCCCCACTTCATCTGATGTTAATTCGTGGAATAAAAAAAGATTTTTGTTTTCAATTTTTTTTTTTTTTGTATTCTTCTCAAGTCAATAAATAACTTACAAAAAGATGGATAGCAAAAATATTGATTGCTTTCTTTCACGGAGCTTCAAATATTACCTAAAATTCATCCCTCTAGTCTAGAGTACTCCCTTAATGGCAATTAGCTTGAAGATACTCTACCGTTTTGAAACTTTGTAGTATATACACCGAAGTTGCGGAGAATATTGAACGCTAGACTTTGGGAAATCGGATTATTGTCTGAAATAAAATTCATTTGAATGTCTACAGAGCTCTTTATAATCTCCGCTTAAACTTCTAGAAAAACCTAGAGGGAACCATTGGAATGATATATGCGACTATTAGAAAGGTCAGGGTTCGAATTTTGGTCAGAGTAATATCGAAAATAAGAGAGAGACAGAGTTGTGTTTTAAACCATCTGGATATCGACTCAAAATCTCAATTTAGTATCAAATAATTAGAAATTTAGAGGCACCTTATAAGTTTTCCTAAATGCCTCAAAAGAAGGCTATGTTATAGATATTATTTCGCCCTTACGCTTAACTTTCATTTGAGACCACCTACTTTCACTAAGTTTGCACCAGACCCTGTAAAGTGCGGTCATGAAAAATTTGCTGGAGAATTTGTAAATAGAAAGGCGATCATAAATCAGAAAATTTTAATAAAGCCTGAATGAAATGACTCTGGGTGGCATCCAGCACATCGTAAAATTATAAAAAGTAGAATAAAAATAAGAAATTTTAGTAACCATACTAGTATTGAAGTCCAGAGTTAACAAAAAAGTAAATAAAACCACCAAATCCCCGCAACTTCATTCAGGCTGGTAACAGTTTTAGAGCCACTTCCCTCAGTTAGATCTTGCATTGCCTCAAATTGAATTTAATATATGCCACATGCGTTTGTAATGAAATTTCCAATATAGTATATATGTGTGAGTATAACAAATAAAACTCACACAAATACAAACTCTAAAATCTGTACTAATTAAAATTTTACGCCAAAGTAACTTTGCTAAGTGTCAGCACCATATTCCAAGTAATTTCTACATTGAGCATACACGCATGTGTGGAATTTTCGGACTGCAGTCAAACTGGCCCGGAAAATACTAAACAAATACTAGTCTTACCAATATTTATGAATTATTAATATAATGAAAATTGTTTTGAAATTTTTGTGGGGCAATTTATTCACACAGTAAAGAAGAAAATAAATAAATTTTAATCGGATTTAGTAAATGAAATTTTATTTGCCTCATGAGTTGAAGATCTCATGGAAAATAAAAGTTTTTTTAATTATTTACTGCTGCCTGGAATTTTTTTATTTTTTTGGTTCTAAGTGAACGCGCTTTATTCGAAAGGCCTATTTGTTAGTATTTTGAATTCAATATTTTGTTATACAACAAAGAATAATTGGTAGACTTCAGACATCATCAGACTCCTTGTGCCAGTATTTTTCTTTTTTAATATTTAATATTTAATATAATAACTAAGTTTTAATACTTAAAAAAGTGAGAAATGTTTGCCCTTGGTTATAATCACCTCTATTATGAACACCGACGAATGGCTGTGGGGGGAGTTTTACTCACTTTACTGCTGTTATAATTCCAAAACCGATTGTTAATGCATTATGCAGTTCGACCAAGCAGTATAGGGATCGACCATGCAACGGATAAATAAAGATAAGGGGAGCAACCTCCCACCCAACCTACCAAGGGGCCAGCCTGATATGAAAAGCTTAAAATACAAGAGCCCAGTGACCGAAAACCAGGTACAGTACAGATTGTTCTGAATCCGAAAATGACAGCGGAAGGTCGCGGTTACATTTGCCTCTTACACTGAGCAGCTACAGATTTGCTCATCAGCATAAAGTAATTTGCGATTAAGAAACGTTGAGAGTAAAGAAATTAATTATTTGCTTAAAACTCACAGGAAATATTTCTTTATACCAAAAAGTGAGTCAGAAGAATCAAAACTGGCGGAATGAAAATTGAGATTCTAAAGCAAACTTCTGAATGGTTCTTGCATTTAAAAATTCGTTTTGCATAAATACAAGGAAATGGGCCTAAAGTATCTAGATTATCTTAAAAGGATGCTAGAATTAATCTCACTAAGTAGAAATGGACTATTGATGATAACTCTTATCAGCATAGTTAAAAATAAAACTCCAAGCATCTCTCGTCGACTCTGGAGCGAAGACAGATTGATAAGCCTTAATCGGCTTTATGAGGAGGGAGATTTTTATTCGCATCCCCAAACAAAATTCCTTAACGCGAATAATAAGAATTGTTTTTGTACAGATTCCAATTTATCACTATGCAATTCATAATATGTATTCCAAGCAACGGAACAATATTCCAAAATGGGCCTCATGAGTGAAGTGTAGAGTAATTTAGTAATATATGGGTCATTGAACTCCTTAGCCCATCGTTTAATTGAAGGTAGCTAGCCATATTAGCACTGGAATTTATACGATTCCTAAAATCTAGCTTAGGATCCATTGTGACACCCAAGTCAATGAAGTCAGTAACTTATTCAACATTGTGGTTTTGAATCATATAGTCAAAGGATTCCAAAGATTTTCTAGAGTAGAACATATTACATACACTTGTTTAAATTTAACGACATACAGTTCACATCACACCACCCAACCAAATTATTTATGTTAAGTTGCAAGAATTCTCTATCTTCTATAGAACGAGCTGGTTTGAACAGCTTGACATGATCTGCGTACATAAGTGATGACTATGATCATTGCTGATACAGATCATTGATGAGTATGAGGAATAGTAAGAGGTCGAGATGACGATCTTACTGATATTTCACGTGAAGTATTAGAGTTAAAAAATTTTTGGTTTCCAAAATAAAAGAGTATACGGACATAGCAAAAAATTTCGCGAACAATTCACACGTTGTTGTTGATATATATTGGAAGGTAAAGAGAGGAATTAAACGCGATAGGACCGCAATCTACATTTCCTTCCCTTCTAATTTTAAATTAAATACCGGTGTAGTCAGACTTTTAGTCAGCAATAAAAGAGAGCAACAAGCAATTGGTGGAGGAAAAAATAGGGGAATACTACTATCACTTCTAAAGGACGATGCAGTTTAATTAATTTGGAGTACATAAATCAAAAACGCATAGACCTGAATAAATTGAAATATTAGAAAAACACTTAAAAATATAAGAAAAATTTTCCTGAGGCTGTTGAGAACTATTTTCAATTCCAGGCTAGGCGTTCGGAAAGAGCAAGCAATGATATTCTCCAAAAAGAGAGCTCACATATTGATACGAAATGGAGAGTTTAATTATTTCACTCACATATTATCAGGCAACCCAAACTTATCAACAGTTTTGTCTCTAACTCTATGTTGATTTTGTCTCATTTGGGTTTCACTGTTTTCCACAGCACAGCAATGAAAAGATAATTGAATTAATCAGCATCACTTCTGACATAAATATTTCAGAACAGCACGAAATGTTATTGCAGTGCATCTGACGGTTTTAACAATAGCGTTTACTAAAAAAATGAGTTGAATGCGGTTCGAGTGTACTTCCGTAGTTCCGATGCTTACCGTAATAAAGGGTGATCCAAGTGATCAATAGTCTTTTTTTACAGATCAAGCGTGAGTCGTGCCAGGATGTCATGTTGTTTTTGTTCACTATTGTTTGGCATTTCATCATGGTAAGACTTACGCCTGAACAACGTTTACAAATCATTCAACTTTATTACGAAAATGCACGTTCTGTAAAGAAAGTGTTTCGCGCGCTTCCCTTCACCTATGGTCAACATAATCGGCATACTGGGAGTAATATTCGCAATACCCCACTCTTGATACCCAGAATTTATTAATCGATAATATTCGAACGAATATACCACGTGCAGCACGCAATGAAGAAAATATAGCGGCCGTGGCTAAGAGTGTACACGAAGACCGTGGAGAGTCGATTCAACGCCGTTCGCAGCAACTCGGACTGAGGTATGAAACGACTTGGCGTATTTTACGTCGAGATCTTAAATTGAAAGCGTACAAAATACAGCTTGTGTAAGAACTGAAGCGGCTGGATCTTACCAAGCGACTTCAAACTGAAGATCTGGCGTTTTCCAACCAAATTTTGTTCAGCGTTGAGGCCCATTTCTGGCCCAACGGGTATGTAAATAAGCAAAATTACCGCTTTTGGGACGAAGAGCAACCTAAAGAGATACAGGAGCTGCCATTTCATCCTAAAGGAAAAAAAAAATTGTTTGATGTAGTGTGTGTGCCGGTGGAATCATCGGTTCATATTTCTTCAAAAATGATGCCCGTGAGAACATAACCGTTAATGGCGACCGTTATCGCGCCATGATAACCGACAATTTGATACCTGAAATTGAAGCTCGTGATCTCCGCAACATTTGGTTTCAACTGTCACGGCGCCGCTTCCCACACATCGCATCAATCAATGGATTTATTGAGAAAACACTTCGCTGAGCAGTTAATTTCACGTTTTGGGCCGGTCGATTGGTCACCAAGGTCATGTGATATCACACCGTTAGACTTTTTCCTGTGGGTATATGTAAAGTCTAAAGTCTCTGCGGGCAATCCCGCTTCGATTCAAGCTTTGGAGCAAAATATCACGTGTGTCATTCGCCAGTTACCAGTCGACATGCTCTAACGATCAGCTGAGATGTAGCCGCGGCCAACCTTTGAAAGAGATAATCTTCAACACATAAGTACCAAAGTATGTTCTTTCGAAAGATAATAAACATTCCCCATTAAATTTTCTTTGTTTGTATTGTTTTTTCTTTAAAAAAGTAGGGAACCTCGAAATGAATCACCCGTTATATCAATAAATACTAAATTTCTCTAAATCTGACTAAAAATAATTTTTATTATTAATATATGGTTATGAAAAAAACTGATGTGATTTTATGTTCTTTTTAGAACTAGATTAAGGTCAGAATATTTTTGATGGATATTAGGCATTTTATATCCTACAGCACATACTAGCTTCAATATAAATTTCACTGTCGGGATATAACGACAAGAAAGTGCAGCATAGGCCAACATCGCATGCATGCAAGGTATGTTTTACTGTTAGTCAAAAGGTAAGGAAATCAGATTGGCAGCAACCAAGGCATTCGGCTGAATATCAAAGAGCTTTTGCTTGGTATTAGTAAACGCGTTCGCTGCCCATGCCGCTTAGCAGAAGCTTATTATATTATTCACACACACATTCATACCTACATATGTGCACATATACACATCCATACATAGACTAGTTGTGTTTAGTTATTGTTTTTGTAATGATTGCCAGTAGCTTTGCCTAGCGGCATTATTTCTTTGATCTGTTGCTGCTGTTGTTGTTGTTATGGTTTGCTGTTGGTGTTGGCTGCAACCTTGTCAGGTAGCACACGTGCGCATATGTAATTAATGCAATTGCAAATATACTTATATTTGCATATGCACACACATATACAAGTATACATACATGTTAGTACCCTCATTTGCACTCTCCTGCTTAAGTAGGCATATTGTAGTAGTAGAAAATCCTTAATGGGTAATTACACAATTTCATTAAATATCCCGAGCGCATGGGAAGCGTACAAATGACAGGCTAGAAGCTAATGGCGCAGCAGACGCCGCCGCCGTTTGTCGATTGCAATTTCGATTTCAAACGTAAATGTGTTGCGCGCAATTTGAGTGCGAGTGTGTATGTC
Source organism: Neoceratitis asiatica (assembly GCA_030068015.2). Lineage (NCBI taxonomy): Eukaryota > Metazoa > Arthropoda > Insecta > Diptera > Tephritidae > Neoceratitis > Neoceratitis asiatica. The sequence continues at coordinate 63,956,174 of CM061527.1, read as the reverse complement.
TAACAGCTGCATATCGCTATATTTATGTAAGTATGTATGAGCATGTGATTGTATTGCATATAGAGGCTATAACACTGTGCGGCAGTGTAAATACTCCATATTTCTCTAAATTTAGAGACCAAACTTTTTCCAACTTTTTTGAAGAAAAAATACACAGAAAATTCAATTTAATGGGTAATGTTCATTATCATTCGAAACAACATTCTTTGGCATTTATTTTTTAAGATTATCATTTGAGGCCGCGGCTACGTCTCAGATGATCCATCCGTTGGATCCTATTTTCGGTGACTCGTTCGAGCATTTCGACTGGTACCTGCCGAATGACACACGTGATATTTTGCTCCAAGGCTTGAATCGAAGCGGGATTGTCCGCATATAATTTAGATTTGGCATTTCCGCACAGAAAAAAGTCTAACGGTGTGATATCAGACGATATTGGCGGCCACCGAAGTGCTCTCTCAATAAATCCAGGGAAGGTCGAGCGGCTCCAGTTCTTGCACAAGCTGTATTTTGTACCCTTTCAATTTAAGATCTCAACGAAAAGTGCGCCAAGTCGTTCCATACGCCAGTCCGAGCTGCTGCGAACGGCGCCGAATCGACTTTCCACGGTCTTCGTATACACTCTCAGCTACGGCCAATAATGAATTCTGGTCTTCAAGATTGGTGATGGTGTTGCGCATAGCACGCTTAGTAGGTCGATTCTGTTGACCATAAGTTGTGCGAAGCACGCGAAACATATTCTTTTCAGTAATGAAATGTAATGTTTCACTACTGCTAGAAGATCTGTATCATATTCAGCGAAAATACCTGTTCAATCATTTTGTTCCATTCCGTAAACCATAATTTGAAGAAGCCTACAGTGAAATACATAGCGATGATGACGGCGAAGAAACGGCGTCTACAGAGCTAACACCCTTTACTCAAATACAGATGAAAGATTAAGGGGTTAGGCCACTCTATAGAGCCACAAATTAGGCTTTTATTGAGTTTTTTTTCCGGAAAACTATTTTATAAATCTAATTTTTGACAAAAGGGATTTATTGTACATATAATTAACTGCTTATAACTATGTTTTAAGAAAATTTAATTAAAAAATGGCGGCTATAAGCTCTCCCTCTAGGATGTCTCCATTTTTTCGGGAACCACGGCCGGACACACAGCTCCTGTAATTTTTCTATTTTAATAAGTTGTTGAACGGTTTCCGCTTGCAAATAGCAATAGCTACAGAAGTTTGTAAGATTTTTTTGACAAAATGGCGGATCCCTAAAGGAAAAAGTAACAATTTGGCCTAAAAAATTGTTCCAAATTTGTTTAAAAAAAAAAAAATTAAAAAAGATCCTACGTACCTCTGTAGATAATGTTTTTCTGAAGATGTTGTCAAAATTTCAAGTGAATCGGTTGTAAATTGTTTGAGTTATGTTTTCGGCCAATTTGAAAAACGCAGTTTTGAGATAAACGCGTTCAAAGTTTTGGGTAGGCTCCCTGTCGACCGGATGGCCTTCAACTAGAGAATGGGGCATTTATAAGTTTTTATCTGTCATAATCTTTCGGTTTAGCATTTTTGAGACCATAATGTATTATTTGAAAGAAGAAAAAAAATTATTTTTTTAAAGATTCTAGAGTGGCTTTACACCTTAAATAAGTGATCTTAAAGTGCCTCACTCGTTCAACACTGAGCTTTTGTGTAGATCTAAAGGAAGCTAACTTTCTGTTAGGACACCAAGTGCATACACAAAATACCCCATGCTTTTATTGTCAGTGGAATAATCGTGCCAAGCATCCACATTGGACAAAAGGAGATTGGCCTGAATGTGAGATGTAGGAATCCACTAAAAAAATTATATTGGCCCATTGTAAATTAAACTAACTAGGTTTAATGAAACAATCTGTGAAGGTGACCACTTTTTGGCACATATAGAGTGGTATCTCAGCTATAAATTGACGAATGTTGGTTTTCAAGTGCTCAAGAGTTAAAGGTTTATCCGCATAAATGCGATTTTTCGCGTAGCACCACGGTGTCAAATTGCACGATCTCGCTGGGCAATCGACATCGCCAAGACGAAAGATTACGCAACCGGGAAATTTCTCTCACAATAAGGCCATATACGCTTGTGTTGTGTAGCATATGACACCATCTTGTTGGAACCCCATATTGTCCAAGTCTAGTTCTTCAACAGCTGGCCAAAAAAAGAAAGTGTGTTATCATAAAACCAACGTTCCGAATTGATGGTGACAGTCTCGCCGTTATCGTTTTCAAAGAAGTAAGGTCCAATCACACCTTTAGACCAAAGAGCGCACCAGATAGTAAGTTTTTTTTTTTAGGTGTAATGACTCTCTTCAATGATATGAGGATTATCGGAGCCTCAAATGTGAGAATTTTGCTTATTTTCCGTATCCACCGAGTGAGAAATGTGCCTATGGGATTATATATGGATGTAGGTATAAGTTCAAATAAGGCAAAAGCACGCCACAATGTGCCGTAAGAAAGTCCCAAAGTGCCAGCTCTTGAGATCGTCGAGAAATAGATACATTCGAGTCTTCGGCCACATTTTCATTTACTGGCGATATTTGAGGTGGAACGAGCAAAACGATGATGCACCGGCCTTGTCATATCTGTAACCGATCCAGTCTCTTCAGATTGTTTTTAAAATCAATTGCATGAAGAGTTTTGGTTCGACGATTGTATGTACCATAATCTCCTCTTCAAGCACGAAACGTAGCAACGTTTGAATCACCATATTTGTGACAGGTTTCAACAATTTTAACACCTTGTGTGGCTGTTAAGCAATCCATATTCATAAATGTCTGACTTTTAACTAAAACAAAACGTGTTTGGTTTGACAGTTAAGATTAACAGATGTCAAAATACAGCCCTGCACTTTTGAAACCACTAAATGGATAACACTTTATATCTAGAAAATTCCTTAGCATAAGCGTAAAAAAATAAAGTCGAGTATTTTTGTAGGCCCGCAGATAAGAATATAGAAAAGAGAGCATAAGCATCACTCAAAAATTTTTGAAGAAAGTTAATAACGCTGATTTTCTTAAAAATGATATAACTAATGTGATTTTAAAGCAAAACCAAAAGCCCAATTGTTTCAATGAAAGAGCCCAAGGCCGTAAATAATCACTCTAAAATCTTGACTAGGAATTAAAACTGTAACTACATACCCAGAGGCAAGACTATACCTCAATACATTATAGTATATATATATATATATATATAATCCACCTTTTTGACAAAACTATTTAATTTTTTTTCAATTCTGAAGAAATTAGTCTTTCGCACTTCAAGGAATTATTTTTAATAATTTGTTGCATGGTGTGGATCAATACTCGTTTGCATATACACTTTCTCGTAGTCGTATATAATTATACATATCCCTTAGTGGAATTCTTTTCCTTGCACTGCATTTATGCATTTGTATTATAAGTAAATAATTTTTGTTGTTGTTGTTTTTGCAATACTGCTTAGTCGTCTGCCTCAAACGCTTACCTTCCGCATTCATTCATTCAGCCATTAATTCTCACTTTAACTGCGAGACCGCATTTCCACTTGAACTTTCGCACTTCAGTTTATCGAGGCTTCTCCGCCTCGGCGTACTACTACGTTCTTCTACTTCATCTGCTAACTCTTTCAATATGATTTTCAATTTCTCTACACACACACACATGCATACTTACATTCAATACTCATTACATAAATTCCAATACAATTTGAATTTTTAATGTTCGACTTTCTACGCGCTATTTGCTCGCTTGCATAAGTGAGCATTTAGAAGTACGACGAGTATGCTCTTCGTTTTAATCAGTGTATGTGTATGTGTGTGTATGTATTTGTGTGCTCACATTCTAATTAGTTTTTAAGTGATTTTACACCCTAAACAGGGCATTTAATACCTTCAAACGCTAGTTGGTTTGGTTTGGTTTGGTTTGCGTGCAGATGATGGGCGAAGGTTGTAGAAAGAGCTTTGCCTGTCAGCATCTTCGTTAAACCCTTAGGAGGATTAGAGAGTGTGGGTATAGTATAGGTATCTGTATAGTGTGGGCGATTATTAGATAAGGGTGGTCGCTGAGAGTTTTTTCACAACACTTTTATTGGTATAGTAAAGCCGGTGAAACGATATCAACTTCAAAGAGATCAACAAAGAGAAATTTCCGTGTTGTGGAGCCTTCTGATATGGCTCTGAATTTTAAATCGCTCCTAAGAGCACCTCATATCGTATCCCTCGGAAAGGAGTTAAATGATAGGCATAAAAGGAAGAAGGTGGATATCGCAACGGGGTCGGCAGGCTAACTTCACTATATACGTATAGCGGACTAGATCAAACGTTGGGTAATGTCGGGGTTGTGTCTGGATAAGTAGGAATTTAGTTTACTAAAATATACTGACTTCAACGATGTCAATATTACTCTAGTTACGAGAGGCTACTCATTAGATAGAGTGGTCGGATTCCGTTGGCGCAATTTAGTGGAAAAGCGCTGAAGAACGTGTTGACAGACTCCCTGTGCATGACATTTAGACCCTGTCGGTATCATGTTGCACCAAGCGGTAGCATTCAATCAGACACTTACTGCACAGCATAATTTTGTGCACCTTAACTAAGAGCATGAATGTCTCGATATACCGACGACATCAAGAGGTTTTCAGAACTGTAGCAGGTTCTAAAAGCGGTTTATAGCTTCTTCATATCCGTCTCGCTGAACAACGGTGACCAAATCGTAATAGGGTCGTCCGTCGTTTTCGATACCCGCCACAATGAAAAATTGACAAATGCCTCGAATCAGAGATTTTGATTACCATGACGGCAAAAGTACTAAGGGCTACAATTTGAGGGCATGCAACTTGAATGTCTGGCCTCTTAATTAAGAAGGTCCGCTGACTAACTAGTTGATGCCATCGTAAGACTCAAGGCTGACGTCCACGCCGTCCAAGAACTTCGATTGACCGAAAAAGGACGAGCAGGTTCTTGTAACATGTACTACATCGGACATTCAAAGGAGTCAAATTTGATGTCGCATTCTTAGTGGGAGAGCGACTCCGTCACTGAATCCTAGCATGCATCCCAGTGGATGAATGTCTCGGCGAAACTCCGACCAAAAAATGGATAGATGGACGACACGCCTCCAGTATTCTAGCTATGCGAACGCTCCGAGAATCTAAAATCGACTCGGACCACTATTTAAAAGCAACAAAGAAAGCAAAAAAACACAAGGAAGTTTTGACGTCATCTATATATAGGACCTGTAGCGTATTATGTGAAACACTAAAACCCACCGTCAAGAAACTGATTGGACCATATCAGTGTTTCTTAAACTGGCAAAATCTACAATTAAACAGATATTCACTCATCTAATCTGGAAAAATCCTCGTAAGAAAAGGATCTATACACGTCACTTTTTTATCGATTTTAAAGCTACGTATGACAGGAAAAAAATGCTATATCTGAATTTGATATTCCCGCGATGCAGCTGGTACACTCTCCAAGCTACTCGATACCAAACGATGTTTCAGACAAGGTGACTCTTTATCGTGTGATTTCTTTCACTTAATACTGGAGAAAGTAATACGAGCTGATGATATTTACATCATCGGCCTCTACAATCGCGCCGTCAGTTCATCTTTTGTCAGACTGGTTAAGGAAGCGATGCATTGGATTAAGCAGTGAACGAGTAAAGACAAATTATCTTCTACCATCAAACAACAGACAGCGCCCTCGCGTCTTGGCTCTCAGATCACTGTTGACAGTCTTAACTTCGAAGTTGTAGATAATTTCGTCTATCTTGGAACAACTTAAACACGAATAACTAGGGTCAGCATTGTAATCCAGCACAGAATTACTCTTGGCTACTACTTTAGGCTGATTAGGCAATCGAAAATTAAAGTGGTGATGAGCTCTGCAAGTTATACAGCAACATTGACATATATGTATATATGTATATTTGGCGCTTTGTAACCGTAGAAGTGATTTTCGGCTGAGCCCCTCTTCCAATTCGTGGTTTTTGCATGATGTTTTTAACAACAAATGCAGGGACCTACAATTTATTCTAAGCCGCTTCCGAACGGCCGATGGATTTTTTGAGGAGCTTTTATTTTATGTCAGAAATACAACCCCTGCAGAGGGACGACCTCATGCCTGTATAAAGAGCGCAAACTGCGTTAAAGGGAAAGAAAAGGTTATTCTAAATATTGTCTATGAAGACAACTGATGGTTGCAAGCAACGTCACTTTGACTTTTCTCAAAGTACTGCAGCCTTACCACTTGAGGATATTACGGCGTCTCTGTATTTGGTAACAACCGCGGTCGTAATCAAAGTGAAGGTGTGCTGGCTGTCGGATGTCACTACCAGTATGCTTAGGTTGTTACCGATCGGAAAGGTCAGAGAGACATCAATTTATCTTTGAACAAAGGTTACCAATATCGTGGTAGGACAAGTGAGTTTACACATAAAACTTTTCGAAGAGCAGAATATGGAGAACCTTCACTTTCTTGGTCGTTTTTTTTTTCGTCATCATCCTTTCTAAGGTCATCAAATCTGCCGATATGGATACTAAGGTGTGGGGAAATATTGGGATTATCCTCCAAGGATATAAACATGAATAGAAGGTAATCAATTTTCTCCGAAGACACAAACATATTTTTGATGGCAGCCTTTAAGTTTTCTTAAATCCTTTCTGAAGTCTGAAATATCGACGAATTCAATTAGATTTTTGTTTTATGGGTCGCCAGTTAAAATTTATTTCCGGTTAGTAAAAAATTAAAACTGGACAAGTCACTCATCATTCTCGCCCTGGCATATGGTACAGAAGCTTGGACGATGTCGACATCCGATGAGTCGGCTTTAGAAGTTTTTGAAACAAAAGTTTTTCGGAAGATTTATGATCCTATGGACGTTCATGACGACGAATACCGCAGTCCGTGTAACGATGAGCTGTACGAGATATTCGATGACATTTACATAGTTCATCGAATCAAGAGACAGCGGCTGCGCTGGCTAGGTCATGTCGTTTGAATAAATGAAAGTACTCCAGCTTTGAAAGTATTCGAAGGGGTACCTTCTATTGGAAGCAAAGGAAGAGTAAAACCTCCACTCCTTTGGAAGGGTCAGGTGGTGAGCAACCTGGTTTCACTTGGTATTTCCAATTGGCGCCAAACGGCAAGGAAAAGGATTAATACAGATAAGTTGAACATATATTCCACATCTGAATTAATTTTCTGCATCTCTTGTTTAATTCAGTTTCCAATGGGCGCTGCAGGTAATAATATTTTTTTCCACACTGAATGGTATATTAATCCTGTCATGCACATCGTTGCTGCCTTCAACGCTTTGTACAAGATTTTTATGCAATGAAGAGCGTCCTGCCTTTTTGACACAATAAACTCAACACTTTCAATAGCCACTGTCAAAATGATTTTAATTTTCACTTAATACAACACATTCCGTATGCTAATCACATTAATCAGAACGGACTTTTGACTCAAAATTTTGACAATTCAATTAAAGTTTTCGCTGCAGTTTCAGAGACTTCGCTTCGAATTCGCTTAATATTTTTGGCAATCAACGTATATAAAAGCTTTTTTCAACTTTTTTTTAGAGAGTGTGCCATCACAACGCAACGCAACGTCAGCAACATTTACTAAGCCCGTGCCAATAGTGTGGCATACTTTTAGGCGCAAGCGTATGCAGTCACGTACAGTTGCAGGCGCATAAACGCACAAAGCATTGCTAAGCATGAAGAAATGTCGTTGCCACACTTTCATTCCCTAACTGCTGCAACAAAAATCATTAGCACGAAGTGCGTAGATTAATCAAAAAGTTTAGATGAGCAAATACTTCAATCTTATTAGAACCTCAGCACAGTACCGGGCGGTGTGAGGTTGTTCGGTAGCGGTGCAGCTGCTAGGTTTACTGTCAGGGTTTTGTGATGCTTGGCGCATACAGGGTGCACAGCTATCATCATCATTCTTTCAAACACGTTGGTAGGAATTAAAAAAGTTTTCCGTTTTTTACTGCTCTTGGCGTTGTTGGCTCATTTAATGAAATTCTGGGTGGTATTTTTTTATGCTCGGGGAAAACTTGTTTTGGAGGGTATATGAAATGTGTTGGCGTAGGAGACTTATGAAGTTGTATAGAATAAGCTCTGACTATGTGTGTTCAGGCAAATCGGGTATAGGCAGAAGGCAGCTCAAGTGGAAGGAGTTTTCTGATTCTAACATACGCCTGATTCATAACCGCTGAAACGATTTTTAGCCGAGCGCCTGCTCCAATGTGCGTTTAGCATTGTGATTTGTTTTCAATAAATGGAGAAACCAACAGTTTAATGACGTCTGATGGATTTTTATGAGGACCTTTTATTTAAAGTCAGAAATATGCCCGGAGAGGTTGACATTCCCTGGTGAGAGCGGCCCAAATAGAAAAAATTACTTTTTTAGGCTCAGATTGGAGATGACTTCTCTCCGCATGGTAGAACGTACTGATAGCCACTTGGCTACCGCGGTCAGCTCGTTATGGTCTGTTGCAATAAAAGCTTCCGCCGAAAGTCTCCAGATTTGAGAATCCAAGCCACAACGTTAATCAGTGCGGCTTCAGACTTGGCAAGTCTACAATTGTGCCAATTCCTAGAAAAAGCTCCTGCGAAAAGAACCCATTTATAGATTTTAAAGCTTTCTTCGACAGCACGAAATACAGATGCCTCTCTACCACTGTGGGCTGAACCGCTCCGAGCTGTTCGGTACCAGATGAAGTTTCAGATAAAGTGATTCTCTGACTTGTAATTTCTTCGACCTGATGCTGGAGAAAATGATAAGAGCTGCAGACCTAAAAAGGGAAGATACAATCAGGCAACTGTTGGCGAACGCCGATGATATTGATATTGATATGAACAACTATGTCCAGATGGTATAAGGAATTGCGGGGAATGAGTCTGGTAGGGAATAAGAGCAGGAGGAAATATCTGCTGTCATCAGTCTTGAAATATCTGTTTTTAGAGAGCTCGCGTTTTGGGTCCCACGCCACTGTTACGACAGTGACAGCAGCTACGCTGGCTAGGCTATGGATGGACGCAAACATTCCAGCTCTGAAATTACTCTATGCTGTATCCTCTGGTGGAAGCAGATGAAGATAAAGTTTTCTGGTGGAAAGATCAGGGGAAGAAGGATCTGACTTCACTTGGCATTCCGATGTGACTACTGACAACCAAAAGAAGAAGCAACTGGTGATATCATTATAAGCGCGTAAGCGGCGCCTGCACCGAAGAAGAAGAAGAATACACTGCTGGTTGTGTAAGTACGAACTGGATCAGCACGTCAAGTCGGAGTTCAAAGAAGTAGAATGTGTGGCTTAGTGAGTTGAATAAGACTCTCTGATCTCTCGCGAACTACTACGAGCCGAGTGGGAACTTACGGTTTTCGCACATCTTAGGGTGAATCCAGCGTTTCCCGGTTGAATGATATTGAATTTTTAACTGGTCATCAACGTACCTCGTATATTGTAGTTAGTCCAGTATAGTTGTCTGGCTGTCACATAAAATGCTGACTTTCCTACCGCCTTTTGGATTGCTGCTTACGATTTAAAACGCAAAATCGGTCGAATCACGGAATCTGGTTCCTAACAGAAAACTTCCCTACCCTTCCTTTCACCTAACTCCCCTCTATTTGTGGAAAAAGTTTACTGCTCCTCCCCTTTGAGACGCTTCACCCAACATGATCACCTGGAATAAGTGTACATGTTGAAAGACTAATTAGGAGTCAGATCAGAGATGCCGTGATCTGTAAGCTCAGGAATGAAATCACAGTCCTGTAGAATTTCCGCGCGCCCAAGCCTAGAGTCGGGCAGTCTTTTCTATACCTGTTATATCTATATCGTCGCAGCGGTGTCAACAGGTGCTATACTCAGTAGGTGGATTCGGAACGCCCCACTTTTACTGTTCAGGACCTTTGCTAAACCTATTATATCTCCTTAGAAAGTTAAGCTTCCCATAGCGGCCTTTTCTTCCTAATATACTATTATGGCTGTAGCAGCTCATTGTCCCTACGTTGTTATTTAACTTATATATACAATCTTTCAAAAAACTATTACGGTTAGATCCGTCGGTTTAGTGACTTTAACAGATCTATAGATCAGATCTTGCTGTTGCTGTGAAAGTCATCGATCAAGCTCACGCCTTAAAATTGAGTACGAGCCGTGTTTTCAATATTTCCGCGTCCAAACTTAGCTCTTCCTTACGTTTAGGTAGGGAGGGCCACTTCCACCCGCCGGTTAGACTACTTTTAGATTTTAACATTTTCTTTAATGTGTATTTTTTATGCGAAGAATGCGTAAGTTTTTTCTTCTTCTTCGTGTTGTGTGTGACAAAATAAATTAAAACTGTCATCAAGGCAAGTTTATGTTAAAATAAGAATGCTGAAGATTGCTGAAGAAAATGGAAAACTGCTTAAGTAGCGGCAGCGATGCGACAACGCTCTCGTTGCAACTAATAATGAAGCGCAGATGCGTGCAGCAGCGTTTCCGCTGACACTTGCTGCTAAGTAGCAGCTCCGCCTGAGCTTTCTAAGCTACTGCTGCAGCTGCTGCTGCTGCTGCGGCGTTAATAAAGAAAATGAATTAAAAACTTTTCGCCAACGTTGCAATAAATGGACTTAAAGTTTTCATTATAAAAGCATTTGCACTTCTATGCATTTCCTTGCGCGCCACCATCATCACTACATCCACATCCTTCCGTGCTTTTGTCACTTGCTGCAGTGTGCTGCTGTGGGCGGTCGTGTGAGTGGACAGTTGCACAGTTACCGTGCCTCCGTGCCGCATGCCAGCTCTCGTATTTATGAGATGCGTTTCTCGTGTAAAGATATTCTTTTTCGTGTAGCGCGAACTTGCGGCGGCGTTATCACAAGTTAACGGTATTAATTTGAACTTCATTTGTAATTCAACGCCAGCAGCGTTGTAGCCAGCAAATCTGTAACCAGCAAACTCCATATACGCACACCCTAACGCACTACTAACGGTCCAAGCGTTCGCATTACCTTCAAATGACCTACAACTCCTTTGCCAGAGTGGCGCGCGAGCGTGCGAGCGGGCGCGTTGCATGTATTCTCTTAGCCATAACAGCAATTAATTATCTCTACACGTTCACTGTTGCACCAATACATTTGTATTTGGGTGCGAGGAGCATGCGAAATGGAAAATGAGTCGTAAAAAATTAATGTCAGCTGGTCATAAATTTTCTCGCTTACAACGGTCTAGATTGTAATGTGATTTATCGTAATTGGATATGTTATATGAAGGAGTTTTACATACATATACATGCATATGCACGTTTCTATTAACATATCATTTCAAACAGTTATTCCAATAGGAGCTGGAAAAAATTACTTTTGATTTGATGCCCATCTTTTACAATAGAAAAAAAAATAAATATATTCATACTCGTATTTGCTATCAGTCGGAAGTTCATGGTTTCTCGAATACTGTAAAAACTGTCGCTTTTTTCTCAATGAGATCGGCCCTAGGCAGGAAGTGTCAGTACCTCCAGTTTTTTGGAAGCTAAGTCCGATCACTAGATAAAACTCCCAAGATTTGTTCGTTTTCTTAATCGTCAGGAATTTACTCAATGTTTATTTCGTCCTCAATAATTACAATTCTTTACTATGCACAATGGGTTATTCTACATTCTTTATAACACAATTATTTTCTTCTTCACACAGTTTTTCCGTTTCTAAACCACACAGCTCAGAGCAATGTTAACGCCTCTGCGCTTTCTACTCGTCTCTTCTGTGATAGCTGCTGCCGCTCTTTTGATACCTGAGGGTGACCCAATCATTTTGTTCATGCACTCAATAATACGCTGATTATTCGTTTGCCTGAGATAGCTGCTTCCGATGTGTTTATGCCTAACGATAGTCGAAACATTCCGTTCATGAGCTAACTCGTCTGCCTGCAGTAGTTGTTGCCGCTCTATCCGTCTGTCCTTTTTACGAGGAATTTACATACACTGTCGCTTCTCTTATCTGTCCCTTGTATTTGGGATTTTTGGCTGAGCTGCTCCTCCAATTTGTGGTTTTTCGTCTTGATGCTTTTACCAACAAATCGAGGAAACCACAGTTTATTCTAAGCCGCCTCCGAATGGACGATGGATTTTTATTTCATGTCAGAAATACACTCGGAGGGCTTGACATATCCAAGGCCCAGGGGCGATCGCAATTATAAAAATTACATTTCTATATTGTTCGAGCTTGGACTCGAACCCAGACCTTCCGAATCGGAGTCCGCAATGCTAACCACTCGGCTATTGTGGCCGCCATGTCGGGCCAAAAATAGCACTACAATTTTTTTCTATTCGCCGATTCAACACAGCAAGTAAAGTCAGGATCTTGTCCAACGCATCTTTCCAATGTAGAAATGGAATTCACCTTCCACTGCTTCCTTCTTCTTCTTCTTCTTTGGCGTAGGCACCGCTTACGCGATTATAGCCTCGTCAACAATAGCGCGCCACTCGTTTCTTCTTCTTGCTGTTTGGCGCCAGATAGAAATACCAAGTGACACCAGGTCGCTCTCCACCTGCTCTTTCTAACGGAGAGAAGATCTTCCTCTTCCTTTGCTTCCGCCAGCGGGTACTCCATCAAATACTTTCAAAGCTGGAGCGCTTTCGTTCATTCGGCGACATGATCTAGCCAGCTTAGCCGCTGTAGGTTTGTGGGTTTGTATCGATTCTTTTCTCTAAACAGTGGGGTCTCCCTTTTTTGAATTTGGCAGAGCACACTTGGGTTCTATTCGTCAGACATGCTTTCGTCCGATCATATTATGCAAAGAAGCTGATGCATGATCTTGTCAGTTCTTCGCCGCTATATTTGAAAAGCTATGTAAGCCATAGGCTTCCGCCGCTTTGTTATTTTTTAAGCGGGCAATCGCTATTCGAACTTCTTTATAGTGGGGTGATGGCTCGTCTGTACCATCGTTATCGTTTGTATCAGCTGTTTTTCTGATATTGTTGAAAACCAATTGTTTCCGAAGCAGCGGTACACATGGAATTTGCTATTTCGTTCCGTAGCTCCCTTATATCGAGTTTCTGATGGGTGCTCTTAGAGAGCAGGTGTGCAAGCCGAGTAGAAAACCTGCTGGTTGTCTGCTGTGATTGCAGCATTTCGACGTCAAACCTTCCTTGTGTTTGTTGACGGGCGTTCTTTGCCACAAAGAGGCGGGTGCGTATTTTTGCTGCTATAAGATAATGATCCGAGTCGATATTTGACCCTCGGAACGTACGCACGTCTAGAACACTGGATACATGTCTTCCGCTTATCACAATGTGATCGATTTGGTTGCGTGTTTTACGATCTGGCGACAGCCATGTTGCTTGATGAATTTTCGTATGCTGGAATCTGGTATTACAGACAACCATATTTCGGGCCCCGGCAAAGTCAATCAGCCTCATCCCGTTTAACATCGTTTCGGGGGCAGCGCTCATAAGCACGTTGTAGGCTCTCATAGAAAGCATCTTTGGTCACATCATCCTTCTCTTCTGTCAGGGCGTGGGCGCAAATCAACGATGTGTTGAAGAACTTCTCTTTGATGCGAATTGTGGCTAGACGTTCTTCCACCGACCCTCTCTCCCACCACAAACCCAACACCAAATTTGCGCTCCTTTAAATGGCCGCTGTAATAGATTTCACAAGGACCCACCTTCTTCCGTCCTTTTCCCGTCCATCGCATTTCTTGGACGGCGGTGATGTCAGCCTTTAGTCTTACGAGGACATCAACCAGCTGGGCAGCGGCACCTTCCCAATTAAGGGACCGGACATTCTATGTGCATCCCTCAAATCATGATCCTTCAAACGTTTGCGGGGGTCGTCATCAAAAGGGGGGTCTCTCATCCGAGGCAATTGCTGATTTTTCATTGGAGTATATGTGGTGGGTTCCAAACCCTACGAACAACCGCAGGGGATTTGCCTTCTCACTTTAGCTCGCCTCCAAAAGGATGTTTGTTGGCTACCCAGAGGTACTTGGTCTAAAACCGGAAGTCGTGAGCTGCTTGAACCATATGTAAAAGAATCGTTTCTGGCCACTCCCAGGTGAATGGCAGTCAGAAACTTTACTAACTTGCGTCAACTTCTACACATGACCCCATCCTCTTCCACTGCTTCCACTAACGAATAAAAACTACATCGAATAACTTCAAACCTGCAGTATTTTTTATAAAAGTCAGTTAGCGCAAATACTTTTGTTGTTGATATTACTTCAACGGATTTTAAATCCGCCTAGCAACAGACAAGGTAAGTCGATGCCATTGAGTTTATCTAACGAAAAGCCCAGAAGGTGAGCTGTTTGAATGCGCTTAGAACAAAGAGAGAGAGAGGGGTGTTAAAGGAGTGCGTTTTAGTTTGAATGCAAAAAAGATTTTTAGTTAGCCCTAACCTTCAAAAGACGGGAGTTATAATTTGACAGCTGTCGGGTATTAGTTTGTGAATTATACCATTTAAGTTGAAGCAAATTTTTGAAAAAATGGATAAAAGGAATTTTGGGAATTTGAAGGAAAGGAAAGTGCTGTTTCACCAAGACAATGCACCGTGTCAATGAAATCGATGGCAAAAATCCATGAATTTGGATTCAAATGGTTTCCGTATCTACCATATTCTCCAGATCTGGCCCACAGCGAGAATTTGCGGAATATATAATATTTTTATTTAATTTTAATTATTTTCCATTTTATAGCAATATAAACTGATAACTTTAATCTGCATGAAATAAACTGTGATCCACCGTCAGCGTGGAATCTAATTTTATGTATAACTCTGTGTTGCAGGGCTTCAAGTTTACACAATTGATATTGAAAGCAATCCGTTAATTTAAAACCGTTTTTAATTTTGTAAAGAGCATAAATGGAAAATAATCAATTAACCTGAATTTATCAAATAAATATGATTGTTGTCATGGCAACCGAGTTTAAGCGCACAGAAACAATAAAAAAAATCACTTTTTTATGGTTTTTAACCATTGAAATTGGAATTCCTTTAGCGCAAATGAACGGTAATATATATAGGATAGTAACGCTACAACTACAACTTCCTCGCATATGTATTGTATTGCATATGTGTGTGATGTAAGTAAAAGTAATTTACTGCCATATACTCGTATGTTCGAAGAATTATTATATATTGTATTAAATTGCATTTATGGCGCCCCCTTTTTGCTTTACGCTTCATTATTTGCTTCATTAAAAAATCTCACATATGCTTGCGCGGTCAGTGCAACGGAATATCAATGGTATGACGATGGCGACGGCGGTGAAGTCCATGAAATCAAATTTGATTTCATTTCCAATTCATTTTCCGCATTTTTGTTGTTGTTGTTGTTGTTGATGCTGTTATTATTAGTGTAGTTAATTTTTTTTTGGCCTTTTTACTTAATTTCACTTTGTTCAAGCTGCGTTGTGTTGGCGGCTGCATCTATTGGCATGTGTGTCTGTGTATGCGTCTGCGGGCAGTATTGTATTTCTGTTGATATTTGTTGTAAATTCTGCTCATTAAACAGCTTTGATTCAGATGAAACACAATTCATTTATATGTACGTGTATAAATATATTTATTTCGCTTTAACCCCCCCCTACATATACATATGCATGTATCCTTTACAAGTATGCCTACAATTGAGTCCTCGCCACACGCGTGTCAACCGTCAACTGTTTGTCTGTGAAATCCACAAAAATAAACCGCGCAATACCGCGAATTGTTGCAATGAACATGATGCAACGCCCACCTGCAAACATCCACACTCGCACACACATACACACACATTGGTATATCATAACAACGTATTATTGCGCCTGTGGCTATGCAAATGCAAATGTGTAGGTAAGAAATTAATTTTATTTTTGCAATCCGGCAAACGTGTTTACTTCGGCATTGCGAATTGTAATTGTGTGCCTGATTTGCGCATACTCAACTCAATACATAAACACATGCACACGCGCGGACACACTGGGACTTCTCTTTGTGTTAACGCAATTGAGCGCGGAGCGCTTTATATGTTATAAGTCCATGCCTGTGTACGTATGTGTGTGTATGTGACTGTTTTTGAGTATGCAATAGTTTTGCGGCTTTTATATGCGGTTGCATTGATAATCATCGACCGGAAATGTTGATGTTTCAATTTCAACTGTTCGCCTGATTGCTCGCCAACGCTGAACTATCTCAAACTACTGCTCTCGCCATTTTGGCGGTGGACGATATTCAACTTAAATGTTTCAATTGTATTTTGTTGAGTTTAAACAATCAGAAAATCAATCAGGTGTTTCGAAATCAGCGTTTAAGTTCATCTCAATTTTTGTTAAAAAAAAAGACGACTTAACAAGACCAAAAAAGTTTAAAATTAAAAATTTGTAATTTTGCCGTTGTCAAAATTTTTTGCTTGACATTTACATAGAAAGAGAGAAAAAATTATGTTCTCTACATCTCTGCACATTGGGTCCAGCGTTTTTCAAAATTTTCTATTCCTTCCAAGTAAAAAAGGCCTCAAAATAGGCTTTTGTTTCTGTGATGACCTCTTCATTGGACCTGAAACACTTACCGCTCAACCATTTTTTTAGACTTGGAAACAAGAAATATTGAAAGGAACCTAAATCTGGAGAATATATTGGATGGAGTAGCAGTTCGTAGTCCAATTTGTGAATTTATTCAATGATGACGACACACGTGTGCACCAGTGCATTGTCCTCATAGAACAGCACCTTTTTTCGCCACATTCGATCGCTTCTGCTTCAAATCTATATTAAATCTCTTCAAAAGCTCTGAATAATATTCACTTCTGATCGCTTTACCATTTTTAAGGTAATCGATGCTAATGACAGACCGTGAATCTCAAAACACTGTGACCCTGACCTTGTTGGCCGATAGACCTACCTTGGCCCTATTTTGCGCACGTTCACCCGGAAAAATCCAACGTCTTGATTGTTCTTTGGTCTTTGGTGTGGTGTAGTGAATCCATGTTTCATCTATGACAACGAAATAACTCATATGAGGTAGTTACACGGTCGTGCTTATGGTCGTCTGGTTCGGCACCGAAATAGTCGCCGGGGGCCATATCTGGAAAATACGGTGGATGCGGAAGAGTTTCGAAACCAAATTCAAGAACTGTGACCCAGTGCATTGTCTTGGTGAAGCAGCACTTTCTTTTTCTTCAAATGCGGCTTTTTTTCGACAATTTCGTCCTTAAAACTTAGCCAACTGTTGCGTCCACTCGGATTATTGTTAGTTGGACTTCGGAGTGAAATGATGGAGCCATGTTTCGTCAGTTGTCATGTATCGACGCAAAAACTCGGGTTTATTTTGCTTGCAGATCTCTAAACACTCCTTCGAATCATCAACTCGTCTCTGTTTTTGATCAAAAGTGAGCTCGCGCGGCACTCATTTTGCACTGAAATTTCTCATGTCCAAATATTCGTGAATGATACGATGTACACATTTGGTATCTTCAAACCACGAGTTAATAGTATCAGCGCTTAAGGAGAAAAGTGCCACACGCTTCCGAGCTCGCTCAAGTTCTCTTGCTTGTTCCAAAGAAGCGCCTTGTTAGACCGTTAGTTCCTTCGTAATTGATCGCGCCAGCAAAGTCCAATATCTGGTGGAAACTGGCGCTGAGCTATACACATTTCCCAAGTCTCTCGCTCCTGGAATACCACAAAGAGAAATTATACTCTTACTGCAGAAAATGTCTCCACGATAAGCAGATATGGCTGCGTAATACTGTTGCTTAACCTCGGCTTCAGAAAAGACTTTAAATGACGCTACGTAGTAGCGGATACAACCAAACCTATAGTTGGTGTTGACTTTTAGGTATATTTTGTCATTTTACCTGATTTGCGGAATGGCTGCCAAATCGATTCTGTAACCGAATTATGTCGTCATGTAAAATAACGTTACCTAATATTGCCTCAGAAATTAAGGTCACGCCTGTCGACTTTTTATGGTCGGATGTCATCGCAAACATCCCGAATCTGACAAAACCTGAGGGAATATGCCTTCCCGCAAAACACACGACAAAGCAATGCACAGCCACTACACCTGGCTCTCCGCTATCCAACAAAGATCCTGAAAAACTCAAAACCAAGGTGCATTTTCATTATGTGATGCAGCTGGGAATTATTCAACGTTCGAAGAATCTCTCCACACGAAATCCAAATAGTCGGACGAATTGAGGCTTAGTAATTATCGGCGGCTAAACGCATTTACGATATGGGATCGATATACCGTTCGTAAGCTGGTGGACTTGGCAGGCAGTCTAGCTGGCAAAAGAATCTTCTCGATAATCGATCTTTTACCGTATCGTAAACAACATCGAAAGGAATTTGTTTGGTGAGTCACTCCCAACGCCTCTGCGAGTTTAGTTTTCGTTTGGAATGGATCTTGATCCAGTAAAGCCTCCAAATCCTTAAGTATTTTCAACTATTTGCTTTCCAGATAATTTTCATGAAAAATTACTACTTTCATTTTTGCTTTGTTATTTCATGGTTGACAATGAATAATTGGAATTGAAGATGCTGCTCGTTGGTCTTAGATTGCGTAGAACTCGACAGCAACTTCAGGACTTAAAAAAAAAATACAAACCTAAAACCGGAATTTGGACAAAACATGGATTTTTGGCACACTCTTTAACAGTTATTAAATATATTACATAAATTTTAATTTTTTAAAACAGTGTTAGACAAAAGAAATCTTCATCAGATGCTTATCAACCAATCCATATCCAATATAGAGAGTTTAATACCTTTGCAAGACCAAGTGGCTGGGGCGAACGCAGAAAAAAGTCTAAGAAAATTTTCGCCGCTCGAACGTAAGGGTAGTATTTTCTTAGTGTTGGTTGAAATTTCTGGCTGAAGAAGGCCAGTGTTTGGCTACGATTGCGTTATCTGAAGCATCGGTATAAAATAGCCCACTAAAGCGATGTATCCGGATGTATCGGAGAGATGTCGAAAGTCGATTTTTCATCTGGGAACTGCTTCTAGAAAAATATCAAATGATGAGATTTTTGCACTGGATCGCCACTGAATATACTACGATAACAAAAATTAAAAAATATCCATCGTCGTCTTCTTCGACGCCAAAGAAAAACATTCACGGTTCGAAGGTCATGCTCTGCATGGGGTGGGATCAGACGGGTGTGCTGTACTACGAGCTGCTTAAACCGAACGAAACTATTGATGCGAGCCGTATCGGCTATAACGAATTCATTTGAGCTGTACAATGCGCCGAAAACGACAAGAAACGCTCGAAGGGCATCGCAAGGTGCAATATGACAACGCTCGGTGCCACGTTGCTGTAACGGTCAAAAACTATCTGGAAGCGTTGAAATGGGAGGGTATTACCCATCCGACAAATTCTCAAAACCTTACTTCTTCAGACTAGTGGATTTTTCGATGACTGCAAAACGATTAAGGTGGCCACCGGTTCGGGTCTTTTGAAGAAATCGAAAAATGGGTCAATGATTGGAGATTGGAGGTGAGAACAGAGGCCATTAATCCAGTGCATACATTTCCACCGCTATCCCCACACATTATTAATTACAACAATAAAGCACATTAAAAGCAAGGCCAATTAATAAATAATAATATGAACAAATGAGTACAAGAAAACAGCTCACACAGCTGTTTGAAGTTCTAATACATTATATTTTTGGTTATAAAAAAAAAATTTAATAAATAAATAATGACCCATGTGAGTATGTACAATATGTATTTACATTATATGAGTGTGCTAAGTGTCATAGGACATTTTCATATTTTGTTGTATATTTTTGCGATTTTTGCACGCAACACCAATAAATTTGACAAACTTGTGGCAATAAAATCCCAATGGCACCAACAAAAGTAGCACTAACCAGGCATTACAACACAATATTATCAAAACACATTTTTTTTTCATTCACGCTCCCCCACACATACATATCTACTTAGATAGTGGTATGTATGCGGGTGCGCTAACGCTTTTGCTAACGCACACATAACACTTAGTGCCTAACGAATGGGGTGAATAGTGCGCAGTAAAGGCTAACTCAGCGGAAAAGTCAAATAAAAAATATTTTCTATATGAAATGGCGAAAAAACAATAAAAATATACTTAGCAAGTATGTACATATATGTGTGTATATGCATGTATGATGGATACAAATTTGGCGAAGTATATTTGGAAATTTTTTTTTTTTTTTTTTGTTGGGCAAATATTGCTGTTGTGGGGGCAAAAAGGGCGTAAAAATAAGTAAACATAAAATATTAAAAGTGTTTAGGAAATTGTGTGATGATAACGGTAGCGTCTTTTATGCAATCGTTTTTTATTGCTTTGCTGTTGTTTTTATTTTTATCATATTTTTTTATTATTTTTTGAACATTTTTTTCCCAATCTTGGGGTGTTTCAGCTTTGTGTGGCAACGACAGTGTTGCAAAATGATAAAATTGAAAATAGTAAGCGTAAATAATTTATATGAGTGTGTGTGCGGGAAAGAGAGAGAGGGTGAGAGAAAAAAAAATTAGCGGTAAAAGGCGCGCTTATATGGATTAAGCATGACAAAGCTTGAGCGCCTAAAAGTTGACTTACACAAAAGCATGTATTTTTTTTGTAATTTCAGCGCAGCGCACCAAAGTAAAGTGTTATGTTAGGAATGTTGGCTTAAAAGGCTTTTCTTTGGATGTCTCTTGATTATTGTTTTACTATTATTTTTTATAATTTTTTTTCTAAAGTTTTTCTTCTAAATTTTTTCTTATTTTTTCTACACCACACAACAACTGTGGCTGCTTTGCTTGGTTTATGTGCGCAATTTTTTAATATTTGAACAACACTCATCCATGCTTATAAGTGCCACAGAGATAGGAGTATGCTACATATTTTGTTGTTGTAATATTTTTTTTAATTTTTTCTCTGCTGCCTTTTCACTCAACTAGAGAACATACAAAGTGGTTTGTTTACAAGCTAAAATGAGTGGGTCACACAAGTGTTGGCCGCAAACCACACACACACCCGCACACACACAAACACGCACACACACACAAGTAAGCACAGTGAGAAAGGTTGCGTCGTCAAGTAGTTAGTAGTAAGTGCTAAACGGGTCATAAGGGTGGCCGACGCAGAAAGGTATGCATAAAGTAGCGGGTGTAACATAAATTTGCTCATATTTTTATTGCTAAACAATAACTGCACATATATATGTACGAGTATATCTACAGCGAGCGTATGAAGTGTGTTAGTAGTGTAACTCGCACCAGCTGTCAGTCATTCGGACCGGACTTCAACTTGTTTTAGTACATTTTTTTCAATTTTCATAATTTTGAACTTTTTTCCGTCACGCCTGTTTGAAAACATGCAAAAAACACAAAACACCGTTTTGTTGAGTATTTTTTTATTAATATTATTTTTCACACATTCTGTGGACACATACAAGCACATGTATGTATGCACGTAGAACTCATATAAACGTTAGTCACTAAATTGTGGTATGGAAAAAATTTTGTATTGCTTGCCGTTTACTATGCAAAGGATGATCCAAGTAGAGGTACTTTTTTCAATAGCCTCTTTTTTTGACAGATCACGCGTGAATCGTGTCAAGCTATCATGTTATTTTTATCGAGTACTGTTTGGCATCCCATCATGGAAGGATTAACGCCTGAATAACGTTTACAAATCATTCAACTTTATTACGAAAATTCACGTTCTGTAGAGAATGTGTTTAGCGCGCTTCGCTCCACTTGTGGTCAGCTTAATCGGCCTATTTAGCACACTATACGCAACTCCATTACCTATCTTGGATAATATTTGACCGAGTAGACCACGTCCAGCACGCATTGAAGAAAATATAGGGGCCGTAGCCGAGCGAGTACACGAAGACCGTGGAGAGTCGATTCGGCGCCGTTCGCAGCAATTCAGACTGACGTATGGAAAGACTTGACGCATTTTAAGTCGAGATCATCATTTGAAAGCGTACAAAATACAGCTAGTGCAAGAACTGAAGCCGCTCGACCTTTCCAAGCGACATCGCTTCGCTATATGGGCTATATGAGCTTCCTGGACTGATTCAAGAGCTACCACTTCATCCAGAAAAAACAACGGTTTGGTATAGAGCCGCTCCGTCCATATTTCTTAAAAAATTATGCCATGATAGCCGACTTTTTAATGCTTGCAATTGAAGCTGGTGATCTCCGGGACATTTGGTTTCAACAAGACGGCGCCACTTCCCACACATCGCATCAATCAATAGATTTATTGAGAGAACACTTCGGTGAGCAGATAATTTCACGTTTTGGGCCGGTCGATTTACCACCAAGATCGTGTGATATCACGCCGTTAGACTTTTCCCTGTAGGAATATGTAAAGTCTAAAGTCTATGCGGAGAATCCCGCTTCGATTCAGGCCTTGGAGCAAAACATTAAGCGTGTCATTTGCCAGTTACCAGTCGAAATGCTCGAACGAGTCAACGAAAATTGGACGCAACGGATGGACCAGCTGAGACGTGGCCAACATTTGAAAGAGATAATCCTGAATATAAATAAATGCCAAATAATGTTCTTTCGAGTTATAATAAACATTTCCCATTAAATTTGAATTTTCTGTGATTTTTTTCTTTAAAGAAGTGGGGAACCTTGAAAGGGATCACCCTCTGGTTTTCATTTTTCCCCTTTCTTTGTCACTACCCTCTAGACAAAAACAACTGCCTGCAGGAAACCTTCATTTCAACTCACTGCTATTTGACTTTCTTTATATGTGTATGTATGTGTGCGCTCGCAAAAGGATGTGGCTTGAAATTTGTTATTTGCAACAACAACAACAGTAACAGAAACATGTAGGCATTATGCGTAAATAACGGCATGTAGTACAGCAGCAGCAGCAGCAGCAGCTAGAAAATGGTGTGAAACCATCAAGTTTGTGTGTGTGCGTGTGCGTTGTTGTTGTTGTTGTTGGTGTTGAGTAAAACAAAGCTGAGGAAACAATAAATCGAGCACGCTCGTTGGCTCTATAAAAGATTTAAAAAAAACCGGAAACTAGAATTAATAATAAGAAGAAAAATATACAGATACGCAGTGGAAGAAGAGATGCGGAGAGCGTAAGAAGAGCTTTTGAAAAAACATAAAAATTAACTTGTTTTCACACAAAAGCTAAATATTTTACACGCACTTATGAGCAAATACCAAATGCACGTATATAACGGTAAAAAACCAACAACATATAACTATATGTATGTATTGTCCTATACATGAGTCATGTATTTATCATGTGTGTTGGTTTGTGTCAGGTTTGGCAAGGACTTTTACGCTATCTTCAGCATTTGGAAAAGTTCTTTGAAAATTTTTATATTTATTTCTAAACTTAATACAGAAAAGTTGTGCTTATTTAATGTATATCGTAAAGAAAAACACTTCCTTCTAACAAACTCCGCACAGAAAGGTCGAACTCACTCCACAAGCATGGAGTGTAAGCTTACCACAATCTGTAAATAAAGGGTAAAAGACCTTTTGTGACCGCGTATAATTATGGACTTCCATGCTAAAGCCGCAGCGCTACTCTGTACTAGAAGCTCAAATAGAACGCCTTGACTCTACGGCACAGTTCTCCTATCAATATTATTTAATTAAATCTCATTTCCCAACTAGAGCCTAAAGTCCACAAGAGCCCTCCATTGTATTAGCATAAAAATCATATAACGTTTAGACTACGGAGGGAATTAATATGACAGGTAGAAAATTGAAACGTCAAATCTGCTACATGGTGACATATGTGCCTCCGAGCCAACAGCTCTAGGCACACATGAAACAAAACCCAAATGGCTCCCGAATTTTTTGCTCATGAGGAACGGCTAGAAAATACAACTCTATTCATGTTTGCCTAGTTCTAGGTCATTTAACGGTGGATCCAGCAAACGAGATGTTTCGACAGGCTCGGACGCGTGGGGAGAGGGGTGTTAGCTGATTTGGTTTTAGTTGTCATACAAAGATTTGATTAGCATTATGTGGGTACTCATTTCATGCAGGTAATATGTTGGGCATTTCGGAGTTAAGTCTGGATAAGTAAAAGATAAGTAATTACAGTATTCATCCCGTAATTATGCCAGTATTGCTCGGGTCTCGCGACTTCGCAGATTAAACACGTACCTGCTACGGGTGGTAGCTGGATTTCGAGTGCCTTATTCACGAGTGGAGATCATATAAAGGTGCGGACGTACTCCATATTAAAAGCTTTCAAAGTCTGTGGTTATGCCGTCACGTCCAGCGATTTAATTTGAATACTCCCTTCCAGAAGTGTCTAGGTGGGGTCGGCTTCCAATATATGTCTGCCAGGAAGATCAACGAGGCAACGTTCCTTTCTATTTAAGGATTTTCTTGCAGCAATGTACTTTGCCCGGTCAGTCGCCAATATCGAACAGTTATCGTTATATGAGATCAGGGAAATACCCTCTAGTGGTGAAGGAAGAATGTAAAAATTAAACAATATTGGGAAGAAAACATCAGCCCGGGGTACCCCTTACTTAGTTTGTCAGAGTTTTGAAGTTTGAATTCCAAAAATCTTCATGCCTGTGGGCCACCCAGGTAGTTTTTGATCCACGTCTTCAACTCATATGAGGTTTCCTTCATGACAGATAGCGATGTTGATGGACCATGTTAAAAACTTTTGAGGGTTCCAGTTCTACCAGGACTGTTCGGCCACAGTGTCGACTTTGGTTTAGGCCATAAACTATGATGGGTGGCTGGCTAAAGTAATTAGTAAAAGCATGGCCTCAATTGCCTTCAATACTGGAGAAAGGAAAAATACCTGCCGATATGATTCTCTTTGGTTGGAATGTTTTCCTGGTTTTAGCAGCGGCTAAACCGCTCTACTGTCAGAGTGGTTATAGAGAAAATGAGGACTTTAATCGGGTAATGTGCTCCCGCCGGACTCAGCTGTTTTACCATCAGGATTCATATTCGGTCGGGACCGATGGATTTTTCGGCTTCTGAACCACTTATCTACATAAATCAAGCGTCGCGCTTGTATTTGGGCAGTTTGGGCAGACAGTGAGTCATTTGTTTCATTTTGTCAATCGAAGGGGCAGTGTAAAACACAGGCTAAAATAGCTCGCACTCTTCTTAGGGTCCCACGAGACGTGGGCCATCATTCTTCACCAAATTTAATAATTGCATCTATTTATGTTGGCTTAAAGCTTTGTTATGCCAAAGGAGAGATTACTGGACATTAAGTGTTCCTCTCATTTGTTCTGCTGATGCTGATTAACCATTTGCTGAATTTCCAAATAGAATTCCCTCATTAGATATCCCCAACGCTGAAGGCAGGTGTCATTTAACTATTTTATCCTTCCCTATATATTCTAAGCCGAAATATGTAACTGTAAAACACTTAATTTCACCTTATATATACGAGGGCCGCGGTATTTATTTCGGGATTTGGCAACCCTAGTGCTGCAATCGGACAAAGGACAACTTTATTATAATTATATATTTTGATTTAAAACATACGCAGGGGCCAGTCTTTATCAATTGTACGTTGAATTCAATCGAGATCGTAGATCAATCCAAAAAAAATTTCGTGAGTGTCATCCCAAAACAGTTGTTGTTCTGGAAACTATTGATGCTGTGCGCAAGCTAATAATGTAAGATCGTCATTTGATCTAACGATTAGATTAGATTAGATTGCGACACCTATCTTCATTAGTAGGATTAGCATATATCTAATCGCTGGCAACAGCTCATGCTTTGCCTTGAAACACGTCCATGACATCGTCATTAACGCGTATGAGCCTGAAAGTAAACAGAAGTCGGTTGTATGAGTGTTTTAAGATGAGCCGAATCCAAAAAAAAGGTTGTTCGCGTACGGAGTGCTTCCAAGCAAAAGGTTGTTTTTTTTTTTTTTTTTTTTTTTTTTTTTGAAAAAATGGGCATGTCGAAACCGTACCAACAGACAACACTGCCATTTTTTTGCCAGTTGTCTTTCAGGAAAACAACCGCCAAAGACGTAATCAGGAAAACAGCCGCCAAGGACGGATCTCGATTCACCACGACAGTGCGAGTTATCAAACATCGACTGAAACAACTGCATTTTTGAGTGCTCAATTTTATCGATACGATTTCATTTACTCACGATGACATTTCCTTTTTATTAAAATGAAAAAAGGTTGGCACCACAGCTTAACAATAAAGATGAGCGACAAAAACAACTAAATTCGTGAAGGCAATTATTTAGCAATGGATTATAATGTTTAGAAATAATTATAAAAATATATTATCCACTTCCCAAATTACGCTACATGATCCTTCGCACTGTAGATGAGCTCCAAATAAATGAATCGTGTCCTGCCAGTGGGTATTAAGCATTTACTGAAAAAATCTTGAGCTTAGGATCACACTT
The DNA here is from genome assembly GCA_030068015.2 of Neoceratitis asiatica. Classification (NCBI taxonomy): domain Eukaryota; kingdom Metazoa; phylum Arthropoda; class Insecta; order Diptera; family Tephritidae; genus Neoceratitis; species Neoceratitis asiatica. Next base: position 63,929,808 of record CM061527.1, on the reverse strand, counting down.
CTATTGACAAAATACATATATTGAATTGTGTGATTCAACAATTAAAAAATAAATTCTCTTATCATTTGCACATTGATAGAATGGTATCCATCGTGGCTGACACAGGCTTCTTCATGATTTCTGAGGCTCAAGATTGACACTTGAGTGTAATCGATTGCCCCAATACTGCCTCCAACAAATGGTGAGTTTGATGAAGTGAAAATTACTTTTGCAGCTTTCCGTTCTATTCGAGTCTTAGGAGAACTAGATGTTGCGAAAAACATCGAAAGGTTGATTGTGTCTGTTACTCTATGTATACAGCGGCTTAGGGATGACTGGCTCATGGCTTTTCGTCACTGCTCTCCAACAGGACGTTGATAGCATCCAGTTGGGAGTTGGGAAAACATATGCCAAATACTCAAAAGATATTTTAGTTTATTTTTTTTTTGCTTTTTTTTTGATAATTTCCCGATTTGTATTTGATTTAAATTTTTATACTATTTATTTTAACCGAAAAGAAAATGAAATATTTTGTCAATGGCGCTAATAACTTGAAAATTTTGGTTGTTTAATTAACAACTTATCGTGTAGCTAACGACAACAGTTGACCAAGCGATGGCGAATATCGTTAAAATCAAGAGTGATTCTTTTCGAAGTTTCCCAATTTTATGAAGAAAAAAACACAGAAAATTCAAATCTAATGGGAAATGTTTATTATCATTAGGAAGAACATTCTTTGGCTTTTAATTTTTGAAATTTATCTCTTTCAAATTTTGGCCGCGGCTACGTTTCAGATGGCCCATCTGTTGAGTCCAATTTTCGATGACTCCTTCGAGCATTTCGAATGGTAACTGGCATATGACACGCGTGCTGTTTTGCTCCAAGCCCTGATTCGAAGCGGGATTGTGCACATAGACTTGAGACTTTACATATCCCCACAGTAAAAAATCTAACGATGTTATATAACACGATCTTGGTGGCCAATCGACCGGCCCAAAACGTGAAATCATCTGCTCAACGAAGTATTATCTCGATAAATCCATTGATTGATGCGATGTGTGTTAAGGTGCGTCGTCTTATTCAAATGTCGCGGAGATCACGAACTTCAACTTTAGGTATCAAATAGTCGGTTACCATGGCGCGATGATGATCGTCGTTGACGGTTACATTCTCACTGGCATCATTTTTGAAGAAATATGCACCGATAATTCCACCGGCCCACAAACCACACCAAACCGTTGTTTTTTTTTGGATGAAATGGCAGCTCTTGAATCTCTTCAGGTTGCTCTTCGTTCAAATCTGGCAATTTTGCTTATTTACATACCCATTAAGCCAGAAATGAGCCTAATCGCTGAACAAAATTTGGATCGAAAACGTCGGATCTTCTTGGAGGTTTTCGAGAGTCCATAGAGCGAAGCGATGTCGCTTGAGAAGGTCCAGTGGTTTCAGTTCTTGCACAAGCTATATTTGGTACACTTTCAGATTAAAATCACGACGTAAAATGCGCCAAGTCGTTCCATACGTCAGTCCGAGTTGCTGCGAACGGCACCAAATCGACTCTTCACTGCCGTCGTGTACACTCTCAGCTACGGCCGCTATATATTTCATTCACTTCGTAGGTGGTCTATTCAGTCTAATATTATCCAATAATGAATGTTGGGTTTCAAGATGGGTGATTGTGTTGCGAATAGTATATTAAGTAGGCTGATTATTTTGACCATAAGTTGAGCGAAGCGCTCGAAACTCATTCTTTACAGAACGTGAATTTTCGTAGTAAAGTTGAATGATTTGTAAGCGTTGTTCAGGCGTAAGTCTTTCCACGATGGAATGTCAAAAAATACTGAATAAAACTAACATGACAGCTTGACACGACTCACGCGTGATCTGTCAAAAAAAGGTTATTCAAAAAAGTACCTCCGCTTGGATCTCCCATTATTTTTAACGATCCGAAAATCGTTATAATAGTATACTGAATTCCATTACTGATTTGGCAGTGAATGACAGTTTTTATTCCCATATATAAAAAACTGAGAGATCAATATTTTTCGACAACTGAAGAGGCGGATGATGTGTTCAGAACTAATGTTTTAGAGATAACTCATTTAGAATGGTAAGAGTGCTTCGAAAATTGATTCAAACGCATGCAGAAGTGTACTGATCTTAATTTAGAATATTTTGAAAAACAATAAAGGGATTTTCCATGATTAATGTATGCTTTTGTTCTCCTAACCCGAAATATAAAATGCAATCTTGATTTTCTTTATCTATTTTTTTATTTTATCTCACTTCGTTTTATTTGAATTCCTTTTTATTTTATTTTATAGATGTTTTTTGGAAAGTAATTCAAATTTTAATTATAATATAATATAGCTAAATTTCTTTAGTTTCGAATATTTTAAATATTAATTTTATAAAATTTTGAGCCTTAATAATTTGAAGTGCTCTCAATTACCTAATTGTCTGCCTATGTGAACAGCGCTTTACGTTTCTGATTATTCTAAATATTGAACAATCTAAACTAAAATTTTAGTTCTAATTATGCCTTATGTTAATATCAATAAAGAATTATTAAAAAAATTTCATTTAGTTCCATTTCATTTATTTTAGACCACCAAGATTACCTGAGGCAATCTAAAAGATATATGACTTCCCCATGCGGCAAAGTCACGTTGCAATCACACATTTTAAAAGGCAAGAACTCTACTAATTGAAAACGATTTATTAATAATAGAAGCAGCGACATGTGACTGTTGTTTTGTTCTATGCAGAACATCATTGTTTTCTTTTAAAATAAATCGTGTGCAACGGTAATAAATATTTTCCCTCGCATAAACCTAATTAATTCAATAGAAATTTATGGGCTTCTGATTTGTTTACATGACTTTTTACTTTGTTTTGGTAGCACAATATGACTAAGCTGGAGAGAATTAAATTTCGTAGATGCAGTCAGTATATCGGAACGAAGAAGGTGGTGATAAGAACAAAAAAACAGAGACACTGAGCAAAGGGAGCTCCACAGAGCTTCTTCAGAATATCTAGTGCATTGATATTATTTTGAGGTTATATCCAAGTATATGCATATGCTTGTACAAATATGAAAGGAAAGTAGAGGAGAGGCTGATAAGAGTGTGCACACCATACTATCTTCGTGCACTCACGCTCTCGCTCTTTGCTGTGACTGTCCGTGTACTGTTACTGTAATATTGTAAATTGTAAAGTTGATCTCACGTTTAATCGCTTATCTCTCGCTACTCCTTTCTCCACGCGTTTATCAATAGCTTTTCATCTTCGATTCGATTATGCGAACTAATTTAAATACTCCAGCGATCGCAGCTGATCTTTCATTTCCTTTTGCTCTCTCCACCTCTGCTCTATCTCTGCGTCGCACATGCTTTGGACCGCATTGACTGTTGAATGCGTTCATTGTGCGTGGCCTCCCGCTGTTCGGTCTCATGACGGCTAACAATTTATTTCTTTTACAGGTACAAACAGCTTTCTGCAGCTCTCTCTCCACACCGCATGCCACCACTGGTTGATCCGCATTGAAAAGCTTCATAAATGAATGTGTGTAGTTGTTGGTTTGTTCCCGCCGCTGCTGGTGTGGTATACGCCATAATGTATTGTAAATTGGCTGGGTCTGGTTCTCGGTGATCATTCGACGTGAGCTGCGTGGGTTGATGCGGATTATACGTATAATAGGCTGGCATGTGTCTATGTGTGTGTGTCTTCATTTTTATTTGTACAGGCTCATATATGCATATGTGTTGTACTCGTATGTATGTAGATGATGGCAAGTGGTTGCAACAAAGATGTCAACAACAATAACAATAGCCGCCACATATGTATAGCAGGCCAGCCGATAAGTCAGCAGTAGACAAGCCAAAAATGACATCAACAACCTTAAACTACAACACAACAACAACACCAGACAATGAAATGAAAGGAAAGAAGGGCCATAAAAAATCAGCGCCTGGTAATAGATCGTCCGTATGTACCGCTATATGCGTAATGCATCACAACCTGCGCTGACAGGCGTTGTATTCGAGAAAGAAATACTTATGGTAAGACTTCGGTAGACTGCATCAACTGCGAGAACGGAGCAGAGTCGAAGTGGTTGGAAGAGGGTGTGGAGGAGAGCAGGCATGCTGCAAGGTACACGGCAATGACAGCTATGCCATGAGTTAGTGTATATGTATGTAAATGAATGAAAGAATGAGTTAAAGCAACAAAAATGGAATATTATGATGTAAGAATGAAGCAGAGAAATGTGTATGAGGGTTGCCACTGTAAAATAGTCCCCACACAGCTTCTTATTTGTTTGTAGTTAGGAACTGATATGAGCCCTGCTCCATCGCCTATGGTTAAGAAGTGGTTTAACGAGATCCATTGTAATAGCACCAGAACGTGTCGTCCAAAAAATTCGCAATGACAAAATCGTTGATAAAATATCTAACAAAATTTTGTATAATTGAAGAATAGAAGTGTGAGAAGCGGCTGAGACTTTAGTCATTTTAACTGATGGATCACATCACATTACCCATACTTCATCAACGGCAACCGTCCGACCGCATCAAATGAGTGAGAATTAAGTTGAGTGGAGACATTCAGTCACAATCCGAACGAGTTTTCGCGCCGTTTCGTTACCATAGACGAACCGTGAATCCACACACCACATGAGAACTCGAGGACCCATCAATAAAGTGGCTTCCTACTGGTGAACGTACTCCAAAGAAGTAAAAGATGGGTCTTTCGGTCAATAAAACTCATATTCACAAATTTGTACAGCTGGCAGCCTCTAGCAGAAAAAAAGTTGCCGTATGCCGTGGAAAAAATTCACCAAAAGAATAAGCAAAAGGTCAAATATTTTGGCTTTATCATTGATCTTCACCTCAGTTTGGAAGCAACAGCTGTAACCACTGGTTTGAGCAGAAATCGTCAGCAAATCGCTACAAGAAAGCAGACACTCCTTTATTACGTGTTCATGATTTAGTACTTAGCCGTGGTTCTTACTCCCGTGGCATTAATCCATTTATGCCTAAAATACAAAATAAATAATCCATTTATGCCTAAAATACCGAATGATAGATAAGATGAAGCGAGAGCTTGAATTGCAAGCGAAATCAACCACTAAATTCAAATCTAGAGGTAAATAGGAAGCAAGATGAGGTGGAAGAGTAGACAATTGAAAAGTAAATCCCTCTCTCGGCGAATAAGAAGCAAAATCTACAAGTCGCTCAGTATTTCTGTTCTGCTATATATAGCGGACGATCTGGACGATCTCGATAATATCCGACGAGTCGACACCAGAAGTTTTCGAGGGAAATGTTTTGCGCATGCTCATGATAAGAGCTATACGATGACATTGACATGGTTCAGGGAATAAAAAAGCAGAGGCTACGTTGTTTGGGCCACGCCGTACGATTGGATGAAAGCCCTCCACTTTGAAAGTATTCCACTCAAAACCCGTTGGTGAGTGCAGGGGAGGGATATGACATCCTTTTCGTTGGAAAGGTTAGGTAGAGGGCGATCTGGTTTCACTTGGTATATCCAATTGGCGATTAGGTAAAGAGCTATCCGGTTTCTTTTGGTATATCCAATTGGCGCCAGACAGCGAGACGAAAAAGGCATGGCCAACAATTTTTGATTAGGCATTAATCGAGCGGTGCATACACCAATGTAGTAGTGGTAGTAGTAGTAGTATTCTAGAATAATACCAGGAGAGCCTTTCAGCCGACATTTACCAAATGCCTCGAAGCGGAATTCATGATACAGGCAATACAGACAAGTACAACCTAGCGTAGTATGGCTCATTCAAAAAATTTGGATTTTTAGAGCTCTGCAGGTATGTAGCTGAAAAGCTCTGTCATCTAGAAGTATTGAAATTAAAGTATAATATTCTAAAAAAAAATATTTTTCTCTTTGACCACCAAATGCAGGGTTAGAAATACGATCAGGCGAATCGAGTTCAAGGGTCTTGAAAAACGAGCCGAATCGCCATAAAGTTATGTTATGGAATATATTCAACTAAAACTGATCGCTAAAGACCATGAAGATAAGCAATAATTTTCGGTTTACGTAAGATGTGAGACAAGATGACAAAGCGAATAGTGGAAGTATCGTTTATGAAAACCTGATTCAAAATTTTCAATCAATCGTGAAAAGTACGAAAAGTTATTTGTTTGGAGATTTTTGAGCAATTTATGTCGATCAGTTTGAGGATCGTTACATAGACACTACTTATATAGTAGCAGAGAAATTTCCGAAAACAGAAGAACGAATCGCAGATCGCAGAAATATAACCCTTTTAGTCATAGAGATACCATTTTTCGGGGAGTGGACCTGAAAGCCATCTAGTCTTAAAAACCTTTCTTAAAGCTCAGTTTGCTAATTTTTTTATTTTCGTTCTCTGACCTGTAAGCTGATGATAAATGTGGTTTAAGCGACGATTCAAACACGAAAGTCAACGCTGAGGAAGTTCTCACTCAACACTAAGCCGTCTAAATTTCAACGACTCCATTTTATGATCTGATAATAATTAACCATTAAATACTTCTCGTAAATACCAACAGATCTTACTTATTACGGTCAATAAGGAACAGATTTCACACTTCCAAAAAACTTATCTCCTGGCCACTCTGCCTAAGCCAAGAATAATGGTGTGGAAAGAGGCATGGCATCATGCGTGCGATCAACATAATTTCACACAGACCAAAGTCAAATGTAGTGGTTGGTAAACAACAAATGTACACGCCAAGCAGCTAATGGCTGGTGACACAAAACGACATAATGAAGAAAAATCTATGCTATTTGTGCAGCGTTTGTTGCGACGTTCGCATATCTGCTACTATTTAGCTGCCACAACAACAACAATGTAGAGCGATTCATAAATAATTTGCGGCGGCAGCAGCAGTGAACATGTTTGAATGGTAGCGGAATAGATATATACATGTTGATAAACATGTGTGAAATGTATATGTATGTACATGTAAAAGATAGTACCCTGCAGTCAAATAAACTAGTTCAAAATTGGTTCGATACTAGCATGGTAATTGAGCACAAATATTTTAAATACTCATTACATACCAATGATCATATTTCGTTCAGAAACATACTAGCTATATACTAGTTGAAAATGGACTAGTTCAGTTTGGACTAAAATTTTGATCAACCGCTTTTGAAAATGTTTACTTTATGTTATAATTTTAATTATTGTATTTAAGGCGGTAGGAAGGTGATTAGCTCTATAAGGGTCGTAACGTGTTCAGTGCCTCATATCTTCAAATACGAGGTTTCATTGTTATTAGACAATTAGTCTTTGAGCTATCAACGAAGAAACATAATCGGGAGTGAAAATGAAGAGAAGAATGGTATGCTGAGTATAATTACTACTGGAGATGTAGTTTTGGGTACGTCATTATGAACCTGAGTTGAAACTAGATTCCACTCAGTGGCATAAAAGTGGCATTTTGCCTCCTAAGAAGTTTACACAGTCACAGTAAGCTGGGAAACTCATGGCGACGGCCTTTTGGTGCTCAGAAACAATATTATTGAACGATTATAAAGATAAAGCTGTTTCTGTAACTGAAGAATAATACTCTTCAATATTAGGGCGACTAACAGAAGTCATTAAAGAGAAAAGACGGGGAAAATTGCCAAAAGGTGTGCTGCTTTTGCAAGAAAACGCGCTCGTCCAAAAGAGACGCTTTGCATTGGCTACACTGCGTAAGATGGGCTTCGATATTTTGAATCATCCACCCCACAGCTCAGACCTGGCTCCGATTGGTTTAATATTTACATAATAAATGTTGTCCATTTAGTGGTTGCGAAAGTGTAGGACTGTCTTTTGATATCTGTCAAACTTAACTGTTAAACCAAATATGTTTTTCTTTGGTTAAAAGTAAGGCATTTACGGAAATGGATCGATTAACAACCGCACAACGCGCTATAATTGTTGAAACCTATTACAACGATGGTGATTCAAAACTAGCTATTTTTCTCATCGTTTTGCTCGGTTCGCCTTAAATATCGCTGCTGTAAGTGAAAGTGTAGCCGAAGACCCGAATGTGTCTATTTCTCGACGTTATCAAGAGCTGGGACTTTCTTACGACACATTATGGCGGTATTTTGAACTTGGACTTACACCTACATCCATACAAGGATATAAAGTCCAGCTCCCACAAAAACTGAAGCCAGCTGACCATTCCCAACAACGTAGAGATTGACTTGACAACAAGCAGTGGACCGTGATTTTTCCAATAAAATTTTCTTCAGCGAAGAGGCACATATTTTACTCGGTGGATACATAAATAAGCCAAATTGTCGCATTGGGGGCTCCGAGAATACTCCAAAAAATTATTGTCTGGTGGGTTCTTTGGTCTGAGCGTTATGGTCGTTTGATAACCGATTTTTGTGGCTTGCAATTGAAGACTTGGAAAATATGTGGTTTCAACAAGATAGTGCCACATGCCACATAACACTAGCGAATATGACTCGTGAAATCCTCTGCCACCCTTTTCACCAGCTGGACGAAGGAGTACCGGCTGGATCTCAATATGAAGGTCGGTGACGTAAAAATTCCGACCACGAACAACCCAAAGTTACTGCGAGTCACATTTTATAGCCCGCACTCCTTCACTCCGCATACAACTGCAATTGCCACCAAAGTACAAAGCCGGAACAAAATCCTCAAATCGCTAGCCGGTAGCACCTGGGGGAAAGACAAAGAAACGCTGCTGGCAACGTACAAGGCAATTGGCCGGCCAGTCGTAAACTATGCTGCGCCGATTTGGACGCCGGGAACTAGCGAGACGCAGTTGAAGAAGCTCCAGACTTGCCAGAACATCGCCCTTCGGACCGTGACATGAAACCTCCTGATAGCGCCGGAGCATCACTTACGCAGTGAAACAGCTATGCCTCCAGTTAAGGAGCATAATGTTATGCTGTGTAAGCAATATCTGCTGGGATGCTACCGTCGGTATCATCCCAAAAGACACTTATTGAAAGCTGAACCACCACCTAGGCACATCAGGAAGGGAGTACTTGACTACCGGGACTCCGTACAGCAATACAGATAAGATACGCTGGACAGGACGGCGTACAAACAGGCCATAAACACCATTCACCTAGAGCCCGTTAACACCTTTGTGAACTCTCTTCCCGTGAATGGTGTTTTCGAAGTCCAATCATCCAAATCCGCATAACCCTGGCACAATTAATGTCTGGATACTGTAGCAGGCTTAACTCATACCTATCCAGACTCGACCATGACATACCCAACACATGTCCCGCATGCAAAGAATCAGCACGTTTCCTGGACCATCCGTTACATAATCTCGAAGACTAAAACTAAGCTTGCTTGACCCTAGACGGGGCTGGCGTATATCCGCTACAACAAAAACAACAACAGCGAATATGAATTTATTGTTTGATAAATTTTCTGGTAGCGTAACCTCTCATCTTGGCAATGTCAATTGGCCACCGAGATCGTGCCATTTGACACTGTTGGACTTTTTTTGTGGGGCTACGCGAAAGACTGTACCTATGAGGATAAACCTTTAACTCTTGAGCACTTGAAAAGCAACTTTCGTCAAGTTATGGCTGAGATACTGCTCAATATGTGTCAAAAAGTGGTTGAAAATTGATATTTTGGTATTTGACTAGTAGTGAAGTAATATTCTTTAGACTCATTTAAATTTTTGGTGCTAGACTCTTCCAACTTTTTTTGGTCTGTTATGAAATAATAAAAGCTATTTATGTGCTCCTGTATTCCTACATAGGCAAATACACATATTTTATTGTTTTTAATTTTTTTTACTTTCAAGTACAGTTTTATTTTCATTTTATGGAGTTATGTTGAAAAATATTTAAAGTGAAATAAGGAAAAAAGATTAATTAATATAGATTGCAGTTTGGTATATTTCGAACTAGTGACGAGATTTTTTCGGACGAGTTTCAAAAAATTTGTTGCCTCACTTTTCTCAATCATTTTTTGGTCTGCTATGAAAATGTGGCTCGTGTTTGAAATTAATAAAAATTATTTTTATGTTCATGTATGCTTAATTGTTGTTACACAGTATGTCAATCGACATTTTGTTGTTGTATATATTTATGTTTTTATTGGCTCGCCACTACATAAATATACAAATTTTATTTTTCGTTTTGTATTTATAAATTTTTAATGAATTTTAATCGCCAAATATATTTCTATTTTTTTTATTGATGTTGTCTATATACATATATGTATTTAGCGCACATTTTCTTACTCATTTTCCTCGCGACTATTTCTCACTTATTTATATGCATTTGTATTTATTTTGCTTTGCGTGCGGCTACAGGTTGTCACCGTGTTCGCCATGCCGCCAATGTGCGGCTTAAGTGCCCCATCAACAATGCGGCGTGCACGCATCACTCATCGTCCGCGCAGCTACACGTTGAGCAGCAAGTGAGTGTGACTTTGTACTTGCTGTAACAGTTGACAGCAGCGTCGAAAACGGCAACAACAACAACAAAAGCAAAAACTGCGTCTGCGTTGTTTGTAGATCTACCGCCTGCTGGTGAACTGCTTGACTGCCACTTGTATCCTGCTGCCAATTGTCAAACGCCTTACACATTTAGACTTGCGGAGCAACATGCATACATATATACATATATATATATATATACAAATAAATATGTGTGTGGTGCGGTTGGGCGATTGGCTGTCATGCGTGCCGCATTTACTTTACGAGTTGCCAACAAATCAATTTCCATGGATTTCATTTCATTTACTTTTTACTCATTTTATTGCTTCCTTAAGCCCTTGGCTTTGTGCCCTTTGATTAAATGAGCTTGCTTTACTTTATAAATGCAAATGCTATAATACAGTTAATGTGCATAAGTATGTGTGTATGTATGAGAACACTTTAAAAATATAAAACTTATTAATAAAGTTTTTACTTCAAATTTTTTGAGAAATGCAAGAACAGTGTGAGATTGAAGTTGATTTGACATTTAGTTTCGTTTTTCCATTCGCCAAATGCTAGTGATGTTAAAATTCATTGGACGCGGCTTATCTTCTTGCGATCTTTTCACTTTTTGCTGTATTGACATTCGGCCCACTGTGCTTGCCACCAGTTTGATACGGAACGCTTTAAGGGCAATATCGTCAGTTTTAGTTTAGTGTTTATTGTAAGATAATGGCGATAAAACTCTTCTGTCAATCTTAACAAAGATAATCTCGCTTCTCAGCTGTTTCCAGATCCATTAATCGAAGAGTTTCTATTATAGCATTAGTAAGAATTTTAGGAAAAGCTTCCCCTGTGTCGAGGAGAACTTCAAATGTACATTCCTCCACAGTAAGCTCCTTCTCGATGGCCCTAACAACATCGTAAAATGCTGTATTGATGGGTTTGCGCTTAGAATAAGTTCATTGCTTCATAGAGAGGTTGTTTTGGCGTATATAAATGGTGATCCAAGTGGATCAATAGCCTTTTTTTGACAGATCACGCGTGAGTCGTGTCAAGTTGTCATGTTCTTTTTGTTCAGCATTGTTTGGTATTTCATCATGGAAAGACTTACGCCTGAACAACGTCGAAAAATCATTCAACTGTATTAAGAAAATTCACGTTCCGTAAAGAATGTGTTTCGCGCGCTTCGCTCAGCTTATGGTCAACATAATCGGCCTACTGAGCGCACTATTCGCAACACCATCACCCCTCTTGAGATCTAGTATTCACTATTGGATAATATTCGACCGACTAGACCACGTCCAGCACGCGGTGAAGAAAATATAGCGGCCCGTTGCTGATGGTGTGCACGAAGACCGTGAAGAGTCGATTCGGCGTCGTTCGCAGCAACTCGGACAAACGTATGGAACGACTTGGCGCATTTTACGTCGATATCTTAAATTGAATACGTACAAAAGACAGATTTTGAAAGAATTGCGGCCGCTCGACCTTCCCAAGCGATATCGCTTCACTCTGTGGGCTCCTGAAAAGTCCCAAGAAGATCCGACGTTTTCGAGCCAAATTTTTTTCAGCGATGAGGCCCATTTCTGACGCAATGGGTATGTAAGCAAGCAAAATTGCCGCATTTGGGACGAAGAGCAACCTGAAAAGATTCAGGAGCTGCCATTTCATCTAGAAAAAGCAACGATTTGGTGTGGGTGGCCGGTGGAATCATCGGTTCATATTTCCTCAAAAATGATGCGGGTGAGAACGTAACCGCCAATGCCGACCGTTCTCGCGCCATTATAACCGACTATTTGATGCCTGAAATTGAAGCTCGAGATCTCCGCGACATTTGGTTTCAACGAGACAGCGCCACTTCCCACACATCGAGATAAAACTTCGGTGAGCAGATAATTTCACGTTTTTGGCCGGTCGATTGGCCACCGATTCAGCTCAGGCTTTGGAGCAAATCTTCACGCGTGTCATTCGGCAGTGACAAGTTGAAATGCTCGAACGAGTCACCCAAAACTGGACTCAAGTGATGCACAATCTGAGACGTAGCCGCGATCAACATATGAAAGGGATAATCTTCAAAAATAAATGCTAAAGAATGTTCTTTCTAACTATAATAAACATTTCAAAAAATGGACTGCAAAAAAACCGACCCCGAAGAAAGCAAAATAGGTTTGCTTGGTTTTTAAAGTGAGGGGGACTGTCCTTTGAGATAATAATGTAATTAGTACAATACGCTGTCTACAAAGTGCACTGAAAGCCGAAATTGTTTTAAAAAAATGGTCATATTAGCAGAAAAAAAATATTGTTTCACCAAGAATGTGCAGCGTCTTACACTCGAGCGGTTGTAATGATAAAATTTCACGGATAACGATTACTATCAGCCCCACTTACGTAATCTAGTCTCAAGCGACTTCGTTTTGTGCCCTCATCGGAGGGTAGAGATTTTCGTCAAATTAAAACAAAAATCTGGACAATTATTTCGCCGAGAAAACGCTTAGTAAAGCGTGTTTTTTATAGAGGTATAGAGCTTTAAGTTGGCATTACTTTTCAAGATGGCGACCGATTTAACAGCTGTCAAGTGATTTATTCTCAGTTTGGTTTGGCAATTCATCATGAATAGACTCACGCCTGAACAACGCTTGCAAATAGTGCAATTTTATTTGGAAAATAATGGTTCTGTGCGAAAAATGTATCGCCGATTTTCATAAGCGAATTTTGTTTAGCGATGAAGCGCACTTCTGGTTGAATGGCTACGTCAACAAACAAAATTGCCGCATTTGGAGTGAAGGTAATCCTCAAGTGTATGTTGAAACACCGTTACATCCAGAAAAACTGACTATTTGGTGCGCTTTATGGGCTGGTGGAATCATTGGTCCGTACTTTTTCAAAAACGATGGTGGCCAGAACGTTACAGTCAATGGTGATTGGTATAGAGCCATGATTATTAACTTTTTCATTCCTGAATTGAATAACCATGATGTCCAGGAGATGTGGTTTCAACAAGACGGCGCAACATGTCACACAGCTCGTGCCACAATAGATTTATTGAAAGACACGTTTGGTGACCGCCTAATTTCACGTTTTGGACCTGTGAATTGGCCTCCAAGATCTTGTGATTTAACATCGCTAGACTACTTTCTGTGGGGCTATGTAAAATCATTGGTCTATACGGATAAGCCACAAACGCTTGACCTTTTGGAAGACAACATTCGCCGTGTTATTGCCGATATACGGCCACAAATGTTGGAAAAAGTCATCGAAAATTGGACGTCCAGATTGGACTACATGCGAAAATTGGACGTCCAGATTGGACTACATCCGCACCAGCCATGGCGGTCATATGCCAGAAATCATATTTAAAATGTAATGCCACAAGATTATCTTTCGGATAAATAAAATTCATGTCAATCGAATAATCCATTGTTGTTTTATTGCAACTTAAAGTTCTATACCTCTATAAAAAACACCCTTTACTACTTGGACGTGTTTCAGAGCTGGGAATATCGCTGGGAGAAGTGTGTTGAGTTACCAGGAGACTATGTTGAAAAATAAAAAGTATTTCAATAAGTTTTTGATATTTTTGTTAGGACGGAAAGTTTTCAGATTGCTTTGTAGTAGACTTTAATTTTTTTTAAAATAAATTTCATAAAATTATAGCTATAATACATTAGTCAAACATATTGAAAGATAAAGACTTTAAAATACATTCGTGTTATTTTTGGCAAGATTTATTTTAAAAAGAAAATTTTTTAATTAAAAAAAAAAACATTTTTTCTGCTTCCCTTTTTTCCAAGTGCGTAATCAAAGTTTAAAATTAGGCCTTCGATGCTTAAAAGTTTTTTTACTCTACTCAATAAAGCGATAAAAATTTCATAGTTTTGAAATGCTCAAAAAAATTGTAGAAAAATTCTCACGGTGTTTGCGAAATGTAAATATTTCGCAGCCACTTTGTCATGTGTCATGGGAGAATGCACGCGTTGGATGCCACCTTCAAACCCACAGACATACTCGTACATATGTTGATATCTAGTACCTAGCTACCTACTCTCACTAGAAGACGCGGTCGCGCACTGATGATAACCCGTTTGTTGTTGTTGTTGTTGTTGTTAGTTGCCAAGAAAAGAGCTAATATTTTCTGTGTCTATTTTTTTCTTTGCTGTGCTGACGCAGTTAGAAGCTCGCTCCTAAATTGGTGCTGCTGCGAACTGGTGACAAATCGAACGAGTGGCAGCAACGGGAGAAGGCAGGCGCAGTAAAAGCAACAGCCAAAGACATGGCAATCACAAAACAATAACAAAATCAATGACAGCATGCATTAGTAGTAAAATAATAACAAGAAAGCAACAACAACTGAGGAGAGTAGTGTGTTTCGTGCCAGCAATGGCTTGCAACCTAAACTCGACGCGGCTTAACACAATTCAGTGTGCGCATGCACGTGGGCGTTATGGAGCTCGTACCCATACATAAGTACCCGCTGTGTATTTTTCGTAAGCTCTTGGCGGACGTAAAGAACCTGAATGCGCACATGAGACGGTTTGAGGTGCGCGTCGATCATTACTTTATCACTTTATTGCCTGAGACGGTTAGCGCGCCTGCGCTCGTCTGTCTGTGTGTGTCAGTTGAACGTTTTAACGCCTTGGAAGAACAGCTAAAACTTCAACTTTATTTTTCGTACTACGAGTCCCACTACTACATACATACATATCACTACCAAGACGCGTAGTACTAGCGCTACTCTTGTTGTTTATTACCTTGCCACATGCAATGGCTGTTGTTGTTGTTGTCTTCGTTGTTGTTTAGGTTGTTCGATTTGTTAGTAGCCCTACCACTTCTTCTTCTGTTATTGCTACTTCTACCTCTTCAGCTGTTTTCTATTAGGCTCTGCAGCCACTTCCTCAGCTTGTTTGTTTAGCTCTCCGCCAGCTTTATGCTGTGCGCTGATCTCCGGCTGATCTTTTATTGATCTTCTATGCTCACTGCAGCTGCTTACTGCTTAGAAACGTGCAAGGCCTCCACCTGGGTGTCAGTCAAACTTTGTGCGTCGTATGCGTCAGTTCACTTGGGCTTCGTGTAACGCGTGAAATACAAAAGTGAGTTCGCGTTCGATTTTGAAAAAAACCTTATCAAAATTTCATATGTGTGTGTATGTGTGTGAATTCTTTATGCTGCGCCGCGTATGTTGGACCACATTAATGAACGCATAAATCTTTTTAATTAACACCAACTAAGTGCCTCAACGCACGGCAATTGTCTTGGAATTTTAATTATTGGCGCTTTAAGTTTTGTCGTTGTTGCGGTTGCACAAACATACCGCAGACAACAACAACAGCAAGTCAAGCCAAACAATCGTGGTCCGTGTGGTCCGCCCAAACCATTCTGAATTTATTTTTATAAAATAATTTTTGTGGTAAATAATTTTTCAAATCGCCGGTTGTGTTGCGTCAACGAGTTGGTCGCAGTAGGCGCGGGGCGGCGGCGCCGCAGATGATTAGTCGAAATGACAAACCGCATATATGTATATTTAGCCAGCAGGTTGATCTTCTGCTGCTCGCGCTACCACGACATGGCGGGATCACCATTAATCTTCTTAATACCCTTGCCTCATGCTGCGGCTGCTGGCTGCGCGGGGATCGCGTCCTGGCTTTTGGTTTTATTTATTTATTTTATTTTTATTTATTTTATTGTTTTAATTTTTATTTTCTGTTTTTTTTTTTTTTGTCCAATACCGGCTGTTGTCACTGCCTCTTGACATGCTTGTCACTTGTTAGCTTTGGCTGTCGGCCGGTGGTTGTTTTGTTCTCTTTAATTTCTATTGTTGTAAATGTTTTCTCGGTTGTCGTGTCGGCTTTGTTGTCGTTTGTCTTTCGATTTTTCTTATTTATTTTTTGTTTTTGTTTTCCCGGATTTTAATTTTTATTTTCTTGCTGATCGCTCCTATCCCCGAGGTGTCTTAATGTCCAAAAATATATTTTTTTAATTTTAAATTTAATTTTTGTTTTATTACAATGCTTTCCGGTGTTCGAAAGAAACATTTTCGAAAGAAATTTACTTTTGGCTGATTTAAATGGCATGCGCTGATATTTTTGGCTTTGTGTTCTAGTGTAGTGAGGTTGCTGAGATCGGGACTCGGCGACTTTTCATTGGCAGTTCATTATATGTGTGCCCGCGGTTAAGTAGCAATAAGAAAAGGGTTAAAAATAATATATTTCGAAAATGTTTGGTGTGTAATTGAAATGTGTAAAATATATATATATATGTATATATTGATGAAGAGCAGTGAATGAGTGATCCAGATAATTACAGGTGTTGAGAAGATCAAAATTGAAATAAATACTTTAAAAAGGTTGAGAAATATAAACGAAAAAAGTGAAAACTCATAAGAATAATAGAAATAAATCACGGCTAAAAGGTATATGGATAATACGTCATACAACAAGGGTAAGGAAAAACTCGATTATTCCTTTTAAAAAAATAAAAAATTAAATAAAATAAAATTTAGTGAGATAAAACAAAAAAATAAATTTAAATAAAATAAAATAATATAATAAAAAATAAAAATCTTAATAAATATATTAATCTAAATTAAATTAATTAATATTAAAATTAAATTAATCTAAATTAAAATTAAATCAAAAAAAAAAAAAATTTAAAATAAAAACAAGCAAAAGGCTGCCTTCGGCCACCTCGCCGTCTTTATACCTTTCATGAACATATAAAATTCATTGCAAAATGTAAAATTCGATTTCGATGAATTCGAGTGAAAACATAAACTTAAATTTACGCCTGTAGAATACCAAATTCCACGCTCCTAGATGATTGTTTTGTGAATTTTTCACCCGAAACCTCACATCTGAACAAATCGGTTGTATGGGGGCTGTATGATATAATCGTCCGATTTCGATGATTTTTATAACTAATTTGCAATTCATTGGCCGGCCGTGATAGCCGAGTGTTTAGAATTGCGTACTACCATTCGGAAGGCCTGGTCGCGTCCAGGTTCGAGCAACATTCAAAAGGAGGCGGCTTAAAATAAATTGTAAGTCCCTCCATTTGTTGGTAAAAGTACCAAAACAAAAAACCATAAATTAGAGGAGGAGATCGTTCGAAAATCGCGCCAGCGGTTACAAAGCGACATATATATATATGTATATATACGAGGTGTGTTCAAAGGAAAAGGTTAATATTGAATTTTTTTCAAAAGTACTTATTTAATCAATAATATCTATGTTGTCCCATTCAAAGTAATCCCCTCGGATATAATAAAATTGTGCCAACACTTTTTCCAATCCTCGAAGCAATTTTGAAATACGCTTTTCGGTGTGGCTATGAGCTCTTTCTTCAATTCTGACTTCATCTCATCAATTGTGACAAAACGCTCTCCTTTCATTGGTTTCTTTAGTTTTGGGAATAGGAAAAAGTCGCAGGGAGTCAAATATGGTAAATACGGTAGTTGCGGCATGATTACGGTTTAGTTTTTGGCCAAAAAAATTACGAATAAGCACTGATGTGTGAGTTGGTGCATTTTAGTGCTGCATAATCCACGATTTGTTCTTCCGCAATTCTGATCGTTTGAGCCGTATTTTTTCACGCAAACGTTGCATAACTTCCTCGTAGTATTCCTTATTAAGTTTACGAGCTTTTGGCAGGAACTCATGATGCACCACACCATTCTAATCAAAGAAAACAGTGAGCAAACTCTTCGCATTTGATCGAATTTGGCGTGCCTTTTCCGGTCTTGGCTAATCTGGAAGCTTCCTTTGGGGTGATTGGGTCTTGGTTGAGGCGTCATAACCATACACCCACGTTTCGTTGCCAATTATGACCCGTATGAGCAAACCCGGATCGTTGTTGACGCGGCATTGCTTTTGCTCAAAATTTAGCAATTTCGGAACAAATTTCACTGTCACACGTTTCATGCCCAAAATATTTGAGAAAATTGAACGGCATGGGCCGATTAATGTGCAAACATCTTCTGCAACTTCCCTAATAGTGATTTGATTTCAAGAACAATGTTTTTCAGTGTTTCGATGCTTTCTTCGCTGGCGTGGTCGCACCTCCAGAAGGCTCATCGTCATCAACATCTTCTCGGCCTTCTGTAAAGCGCTTGTAACACTTATAAACACTTTTTTGCGTCAAAGTGGACTCACCGAATGGCAAAATTTAATATTTATGTATTGCAAAATTTAATACATACCCTTTGATCCAAGTCAAAAATTGAAGAGCACACAAAAACGTGTTTAACCTATTTTGTTGTCAAAAACAAACTACTGATCGAAATTGGCTCCTAATGAAAGCGAATGATAAACATATGTGTCCGATTGTAGCAAATTTACACAGACTTCGAAAAATCCAAATTCACCCTTTCCTTGAACATACATCGATCGTATATATGCCATATTGGTCCAATCTGGCCGGTTCCAACAAATGCTCCTTTGAATGTATGCATGCATCTGCCTGCCAAATTTGGTTGAAATTTCTAAAAAACAGGGGAGCTAGTTTGCGTTTAAACAGGCAGACGGACAGACAGATATGGCTAAATCAACTCAGCTCGTGATTATAATCAGATCTCTTCTTCTTCTGGTACTTACATACAAGTACTTTTGACCTAAGTTAATTTATCATTTCATGTACATGAAAGGAATAAGAATATATGAAGCAAATAAAATAAAATAATAAAAAATATGAGCAAAATAAAATAAAACTAAAAGAAAATATACAATAAAATTAAATAATAAATATAAAATAAAATATAATAAAAATGAAATAAGAAAAAGTTGAGAAAAATATACTATAATAAAATAAAAGTTAAATTAATAAAAAATATATATAAAATATAAATAATATAATTTTATTCAAAATAAGAGTAAAAGAGAAAAAGTAAAATAAAATATTATAAAATGAAATAAAATAGACAATAGGAACAAATGCAATAAAAATAAAGTAAAAAGTAAAAAAATAAATAAATTAAAAATTAAATAAAGCAAAAATTTAAGAAAAAAAGAATAAAAAAATAAAATAAAGTAAAACTAAAAAAATACAATAAATTAATAATGAATAAATAAATTAATATAAAATAATCTATGATCAATTAAAAAAAAAATTTAATAAGATAGTAACATAAATCCAAATTAAAAAAAGATTAAATGGAATGGGATTGAATGGAATTTAAATGGAATTAAAAACTAAGTTTATGTAGTGTCGATATTGCGTCTTGTCTGGATGTTTCAAAACTTTCTACTTTGACAAATGTATTATATGACAGCATGCATCCCAAACTTGGTATGCCAATTTCAATTTTTTTTTTTTTTTTTTTTTTGGTGACGAACCCAATCTCTTTCTTAACCCACATATTGACGCGCTTGACGGATAGATATGAAATTCAACAGATCGGTGATTGAAAACCAGGTACATTCGAGACTATCTTGAACCCGAAACCCGATCACGGGAGGTCGCGTTTACACTTATCTCTTGAATTGAGCAGCTACAGATTTGTTCAAAAGCTGCTATAAAGTAAATTGTGATTAAAAAGCGTTGAGAATAATGAGATTATTTATCAAGTAGTTTGAAGCTCTCAGCATATATTTCTTGATACTTAGCGAGAAGAAGAAGAATGAAAGCCGCCACCATAATATAGATCAATTAACGTGTTGCCTTACCCTTTCAATCATTTTTTCTTTTTTTCCATGAAAATGATATAGTTACCACTCACCAGTTTGATTTTCGAAAGCACCTTGATCACCGGAACAACTCGGAACCGCCTAACTAATAAGATATTATATTTCATAACTTAATTTGAGATTTGATTGTTTCTTTGTAACCCCTGAAGCGATTATTGACCGAACTCCTTCTCCAATTTGTGGTTTTGCGTCTTGAAATTTTTACCAACAAATGAAGGGACCTACAGTTTATTCTGAGCCGCCTTCGAACTGACGATGGATTTTTATGAGGGGTTTTTTATTTCATGTCAGAAATACACTCGGAGGGCTTGAGATTCCCTGCCGAGGGGCGATCGCTATTAGAAAAATTAATTTTCTACGATTTTGGATGTTGGTCGAACCTAAACTCGAACCCACGCCTTGCGAATGGAAGTGCGCTTTGCTAACCACTCGGCTATGGCAGCCGATGTTGATATTGTATAAAAAAAGAATCAAAGTTGGTGCAATAAATATTACACTCGTTACAGAAACATAGATCTTTTATCAACTCTCATTGGGTTTTTGAGTGACTACCGATCAAAATGAGGTACATATTTGACCATATTCCGGAACAGAATCCGAGCTATAGTCTAAAGAAACAGTAATCAATATTTCACCTCTAAACATCTATTTTGCCATAAACTGATTGGTTTAGAGTTTTTTTCAATAATTTAATTTCTTCACGGCGAAAGCTTTTGCGGCTTATGAAGAACGTCGTGCAGTTTTTTAGTTCTTTTTTTTAAATTCGAGTGAAACTCTTTAAATACTTTTGCTTTAAAATACAAATTTAAGCTCCCAGCTAGACTTTGTGGCATTTTTGGTATAATTACTAGCGATATTTCACTTGGAAAGCTGATGTATACTTTCGAAAGAAGAGAAACGTGCTTTTAGAGGATGGACAACTCTTCTGATCTCTTTTTACCACATGCTTTTTCTTCTAGATTATAAATTTCTCCGAACGACAAATTATTAATGAGTTCAAAAACAATTTAACAGCAAATTTTGAATTTTTCCTTTCTTTCAAAATTACGAAAATTTTGAAAAATCTGAAAATTTCATTTTAATATACCTCTGCTCAGCCCACCAAAAATGCTGTTATTTGAAATAGAAGAAAAAAGTGAAATTTATACATTTCCTAATGTCATACCTCATTCAGCCCACGTATGAACTACATAAATAACCACATGCAAGCACATATTACAAAAATATATACTCGTATGTTTGTATGTATTTTGTATGTATACATAATGTTGACTTAATAAATATGTCAATTTTTCTATATACACCAAACAGTGATATTTATACGGGCAATAGAGCATAAATCGTAAATAAATATTTCAAAATCTTTGCATGCGTTGACAAATTTATTGCACTTTTCGTAATAATTTGAGTAATATTGCAGGCAGCGTGTAACTGCAGCGTTTATGACCAGTGCCCGCTGCGAAAATGCATGTGAAATTAATTAAAAAAAAAAAATAAAAAAATAAAAAAATTAAAAATTAAAAAAAATGAATAAGCAAAAATAGCTGATTGAGAGGTTATTGAGTGGATATTATATTGATAGACAAACATGTGTACAAACATATTTGCTTACGTATTAATTACATTTTTCAATTTTTTTCCCTTTTTTGGTATTATATTTTAATTTTTGATAAAAGTCGTTTTTCTGCCACATTTGGCACCTCATATTTTTGGCTTATACTAGGTATGTACGTTTGTATGTATGCGGCGACACTTTATTGACTTAATCAACAACGTAAAGCCACATACGGGTGATCCATTTTGAGGTTCCATACTTTTTTCAAAGAAAAAACACAGAAACTTCAAATTTAATGGGGAATGTTTTTTTATCATTAGAAAGAACATTCTTTGGCATTTATTTTTTGAAGATTGTCTCCTTCAAATGCTGGCCGGTGCTGAGTCCAATTTTCGATGACTCGTTCGAATATTAAAACTGGTAACTATCGAATGAATCGCGGGATGTTTTGCTCCAAGGTCTGAATCGAAGCGGGTTTGTCCGCATAGACTTAAGACTTTACATATCCCTCAGAAAAAAGTCTAACGGTGCGATATCATACGTTCTTGGTGGCCAATCGACCGGCCAAAAAGGTGAAATTATCTGCTCACCGAAGTGTTCTCTCAATAAATCCATTGATTGATGCGATGTGTGGGAAGTGGCGCCGTTTTGTTGAAACCAAATGTCGCGGAGATCACAAGCTTCAATTTCAGGCATCACAACAAACTCGGTTGTCTTGGCGCGATAACGGTTGCCATTGACGGTTACGTTCTCATCGGCATCACACCAAAACTCCAAAACCGTTGTTTTTTCTGCATGAAATGGCAGCTCTTGAATCTCTTCAGGTTGCTCTTCGTCCCAAGTGCGACAATTTTGCTTTTTAACATACCCATTGAGCCAGAAATGGGGCTCATCGTCGTACAAAATTTTGCTTGAAAACGTCGGATCTTCTTGGAACTTTTCAAGAGCCCATAGAACGAAGCGATGTCGCTTGGGAAGGTCGAGCGACCTCAGGTCTTGCACAAGCTGTATTTTGTACGCTTTCAGTTTAAGATCTCGACACAAAATGCGCCAAATCGTCTCATACGTCAGTCCGAGTTGCTGTGACGGCGACGAATCGACTCTCCAAGGCCTTCGTGTACACTCTCAGCTACGGCCGCTATGTTTTCTTCACTTTGTGCTGGACGTGATGTATTCGGTTGAATATTATCCAATAATGAATGCTGAAATTCTTTACAGAACGTGAATTTTCGTAATAAATAAAGTTGAATGATTTGTAAACAGTGTTCATGAGAAAGTCTTTCCATGATGAAATGCCAAACAATACTGAAGAAAAATAACATGACAGCTTGGCACGACGCACGCGTGATCTGTCAAAAAAGGGCTATTAAAAAAGTACCTTTACTTGGATCACCCTTTATGTACATAATTATATGCAAGAGCACAACACACAATGGCTTTGATACTGTTTGATAATGACAAAATTTGATTTGACTTGAAGTTGATTTCAAATGATTTCCAATATTAATTTTTTCTTGATTTATACACATACCATTTTGGGTATTTTCTAATTTTCAAAAAAAAAAAAAAAAAACAGTTAAAAATCGTTAAATATTAAAATGAACTGTTAACTGCCCTGCCTTTGCCGCAAACAAAACCACTTTTATTGCTATGCAAAAGCAAAAATTCAATACTTTTTGTTCAGAAAAAATAATGAAAAATACCAAAGCAGTCAACCAAACTGAAGGTGGGCGTTTAACTAATGAAGTCCATAAAGGTTTACTCTCGCGCTTCATTCGCCTTTCTATGACGACGGGGTTTTAATGTCTTTGGCATTTTTATACAATTTTTATGAGAGCAATTTGTTTGTGTCTTGATTTATTGTTATTTGTGTTGTTGGAACTTTTACTATCAATCGAAAATTAGTTGCCTTTTTAATCAAAAAATTAATACACCTGTCTCCAAGGGAAATCAAACAAATAGACTTTTAATTGGGTTTGACAAATTTGGTATGTTTCGAGCGAAAAATATCTACAAATATTATTAAAACATTTTTTAATTTATTACAGATTTGAAATGCCCTTTTTACTGAGCAAAAAATTCGTCTTTCAGGAAAAGAGTTGCTGCATTAATGAAAACAACAAAAATCATTAGAAACTTTGATGTGAATAAAATTTAAACAAAATGTGCCGTATTCGATTCAAAAATTAATTGAGTTTATTATTTTACCGTAAAACTTTATGAGGAACTCAAAAAATAGAAAGAAAAAAATAAAGAATTAAGGGCCGTCATTGGTCATTCCGAAGTCATTGTATCTTTCACGACCATATAAAGTTTATTGCTAATTGCGAAATTCGATTTCGATGACTTTCGGTATCTATATTAACTTGAATTCAACGTTGTACGATACAAAATTTCTCGCTCCCACGTGCCTTTTTGATGTAAAACTTCATATCTGAAGAAATCGGTTATATGAGGGCTAAATGATATAGCCTTGCGATTTTTTATGATTTTCAGTCCCAAAATTTATTTGATACTCCTATGTAGATACTTTTTTGAAGGATTTATGGCTCAAAATTTAAAATCTAAAAAATAAGTCGTATATATAATATAGTGGTCCGATCTGGCCGGTTCCAATAAATGAGCCTTTGAATGTATACGTGCATCTGCCTGCCAAGTTTGGTTGAAATATTTAAAAACTGAGGAGCTAGTTTGCGTTCAAACAGAGAGATGGATAGACGGACAGACGGAAAGACAGACAGACGGACAAATGGACAGATTTATATGGCTAAATAACTTCTGCTCGTGATTCTGATGAGATTGCTATGAATTTTGGTGGGTTTATCTTTCTCCTTGTCGTACTTACATACATAGTTCGAACCAATGCTTTTTTCTCTCTTTTTCTAAAATAACAGAAATAGTAGTTTCCAGGAAACCCTACTCTAATATATATCATCCTTTCTTTCTGCTTGTTTATTTCACCTTTCGATTAGATCGAGGATATATATCCTTTTCAGTCTTCTTACTGTTAAACTGTTATCTAATGGGTGATCCACGTAGAGGAATTTTTTTCAATAGCTTATGGTCAACATAATCGGCCTACTGAGCATACTATTCGCAACACCATCACCCATCTTGAGACCCAGCATTCATTATTGGATAATATTCGACCGAATAGACCACGTTCAGCACGCAGTGAAGAAAATATAGAGGCTGTAGCTGAGAGTGTACACGAAGGCCTTGGAGAGTCGATTCGGCGCCATTCGCAGCAACTTGGACTGACATATGAAACGATTTGGCGCATTTTACGTCGAGATCTTTAATTGAAAGCGTACAAGATACAGCTTGTGCAAGAACTGAAACCGCTCGACCTTCCCAAGCGACACCACCACTTCGCTCTATGGTCTTTTGAAAAGTTCCTAGATGATCCAACGTTTTCGAGCCAAATTTGTTCACCGTTGAGGCCCATTTCTAGCTCAATGGGTATGTAAACAAGCAAACTTGCCGTATTTGGGACGAGAAGGAACTTGAAGAGATTCAAGAGCTGCCATTTCATTCAGAAAAAACAACGGTTTGGTGTGGCTTGTGGGCCGGTGGAATCATCGGTCCATATTTCTTCCAAAATTATGCCGGTGAAAAAGTAATCGTCAATAGCAACCGTTATCGCGTCATGATAATTGACTATTTGATACTTGAAATTGAAGCTCGTGATCTCCGCGACATTCGGTTTCAACAAGACGGCGCCACTTCCTACACATCGCATCCATCAATGGCAAGCGTGTCATTCGCCAGTCACCAGTAGAAATGCTCGAACGAGTCATCGAAAATTGTTCTCAACGAATTGACCATCTGAGACGTAGCCGAGGCCAACATTTGAAAGAGATAATCTGCAAATAATAAATGCCATATAATGTGCTTTCGAATGATAATAAACATTCCACATTAAATTTGAATTTTGTGTTTTTTTTTTTAAATTAGGAAACATTGAAATGGATCACCCTTTACTAGGCTTAAAGCTAGGTAATTTTCATGACTATCGAGTATATCGATAAGAATTTTCTGCATTTATTTATATCAGATTTTATATATGGAACGTTTAAATCTTTATGTATATTTGCATTAGTCACGCAAAAAGGAGCATTCACAATTTGTCATAAGGTTTTGGATTGGCAGCGCTGAAGTAGCTCAATATTTGAGTTTCTAGGTAATTAATTATTTTAATTTGGTTTGGTAATAAAATTATTTCATAAAACTCCATCGGCCTATTGGCATATCATAAAAATTGATGTTCATGTCACGAATAGTGCTTTTGGTTTGAGTTCTATCGATCCAGTGAAAGCGTAGTAATTTTATGGATCTTTTATACGAAGGTAATGATAAAAATAGCCAACGGAGGATCAGCCCTGTGAGTTTTTGACAGGCAAAGTGGAGCGCAGAAATGGAACGGTGACATAATCTATCCACCCGGCTTGTTTAAACGATCTTAGAAAAGTATTTGACATGCCATTCATCAACGGCTAAAAGGTTCGAATGAGAATGTGAGAGAAAGAAATAATTGAACAGTAACCAAAGAGACGTATCGTGATCGCGCATAGCATTTTGACTTCAGTGGTACGCCGCATTTTGATACTGTTAAAGTGCAATTAACATAAAGCCATTAATCAAGACTTTTGGAAGAAACTTTTGATGACCCACTGTCTGGTGGTATTAATGGGCAAAATTGCCGCGTTTGGGTAACACAAAAACTATTCGAAATCCATGAAACGTCATTACATGACCAAAAAGTGATTACATGCCGGTCAATGCGTGAAAAACTATTCAGTTACTGCAACGAAAGTTCCTTGGACGTTTGAAGTTGAAAGTAAAGGAAAATCTACGCCTGAAACTCTCGTACTCTCGGACGTACTCAAAGCAAAAATTCAGGCCGAAATCATAGATTAAATGCCAGAGATGAAAAGAACTTCAAATAAATGGCAAAGGACTCAGGCTAAATAAAAATCCCTCAACTTTTTTTAAATCAATAAATTTTTACCAAATGACGAAAATTATGGTATTAAAAGTTTTCAAGTTGAGATGGTCTAGACGTGCCTCAATTGTCATTATTATTCTTGCATCCCCATTGTATCCGGTATTCGTCTCATCAGCCACACATAATCTGAGTTCATCGATTGACGGCGTTTCCAACACTTCATCATACAGTTTTACTCTTAATGAAGATTAAATATTGTAGAAATTATTCTTTGCTGAAAACATACTTTATTTTCGAATTTCAGATAATTTGAAGTTATTCTCAGCAATCCACATTTTCTTGCATCTCAATCGCTCTATTTGCTCATCACTTTGTGTCATCTCTTTGTGACATTCTTAACGAAAAATTCAATTTAGTTCAGTCCATTTTATTTGTCGCATTGCAACCACCCCTCCCTCCCCTTAGTTCGTGTAACCCTCTGCTCTTCGAACATTCTGAAATGAAATATTTGTTATGTTCCACTTTCGCGAGGTAATCGATTTTGTGGCCGAAAAATTATGCACCGTTAACTGGTCAAGCACGCAATCAACGATTTAATTTTTATTTCCACAGCAAATTTCGTTACATTTCGTTGTTGTTGTTTTATGCCCCGCAAATTTGTGTTTTTATCTTTGGTTTAACTTTATTTATGTGAAAGATATTAATTTTCCTCGCATAAGTTTTTTTTTCTTTGCTTTTCATTTTTTTTAATTTCAATGAGAAACGTACATACATATGTATTTCGATTGGTCGTTTGAATTGTTTGTGTGCAATGCGTAGGCGCCAAAATTGTTGCCGCAACAAATGTACAAGCGTATGTACATACAAATGTATATTTACATTCATATCTCTATGCACAACAACAGCGAGTAATCGCATTTCAACGTCAATAAACAATGTTGCTGCTTGCCAGCAGGCCGTCTAACAAGTTTGATGTGCTCTCACAGTGCCCGCAGAACAGTGGGATAGTTTAGGTGGGGCTTGGGATAATTTTTCATTCGTTATGTGAATGAGGGAATCAATATCATTCCCATAGAGACCAATTGCTGATTAATTATTATATTTTTGAATTCTCGATATATTTGCGGCTTTAGAAAACAATATCAGAAGACCAGCTGTATATTGGATGAAGTTGAAATGAAATCGTTATTCAATCTACTAAAAGTTCCAGTTCAAGACATAATTTTCATCATAATATTTTAAATTGGTTTGAGTGTTATTCTGTTCAAAAACAAGGAGCCGAAATTTTTGGTTGAGCCGACCTTAGCGTCATGCTGGGAAATCTAGACTTATCTAAAATAAATCACTGAAATTATCACTAAAAGGCTGCATAACGTGATTGGAGATCTAAATAACCACTAAGAGGGTCAAAGGATAAGCCTGTCCAAATTATTTGCTTAATGCAAAAAAAAAAAAAAAATCTATAAGTACTCAGCTAAAAACGTACACAAATTATATTCTTAAAGGTGTCGTATCTTCTCTTCAAATTACTTCCTATAAGCTTAAAATAATACAGTTTTCCTAATAAAAAAATCATTTAAAACCTGAAAATTTCGGTCTTAATTATTTTGTTGATTTTTCTATAGACTTTATTTTGGCTTTCAAGAATTTTAAATGGTTATTAATTTTTGTCCCAAGTATGTAAATAGCAGAAGGTAAAAATAGAAAATATATACAGATATAATCAGATTGATAAGCTACGTTAATTTAGTCTTATCCGTCGGTCTGCCTGTCCATCCGTCTCTTTGAACGCAAACCAATTTCTTCGTTTTTGAGGTATTTGAACGAAACTTAGCGTGCCGGTGTATTTTTGCTATATATTACTCAGATTGTTTACCTATATCATATACATAAGCAATCGTTATGTTCAGATATTTGGCTCCATGGCATAAATACCTCAATAAAGCATCTAAAAACATGAAAAATAGTATTATACTTACATATAACGAATCAAATATTGGCACTGAATATCATCGAAATCGGAATACTATATCATACAACAACCATACAGCCGATTTGTTCAGATAAAAAAATGAAATTTTGGTTTTTTGCAGTTGTGAATTCAAGTTTATATTGAATAATTGAAATTGAATTTTGCATTTTGCATTCAATTTTATATGTTCATAATAGGTATAAACACTTCGACATGACCTAAGTGAGCACTTATTTCGTCTTATAATACTACATTGTTTTTTAAATCAACATACTAAATATGCATTGACTGATGTTTCGAAAATTAAGTGTTTTTGGGTCTTCCTTCGCAGCAACAAAGAGATTCAATTGAAAAATTCTTTCTGATTTTGTCTTGCTTAAACATAACTCTAAATTTAATAAAATTATGGGCGGCCGAGTAGCTTACTGGTTAGCAGTGACGATTACCATTCGGAAATTCATGTATTCGAATTGCGGTCACCAATTGAGGGTAATTGTCAGCCTCTCCTAATGTATTTATGGTAACGAGATAAGAAATTCCTTATAAAAATTCATCAGCTGTATGGTTGTGGCTAAGAATGAACAATAGATGCCCTCCATTTATTGGAAAACATTAAGACGCAAAACTAAAAATTTGAAAGAGAGCTCGCACGAATATCTTTTCAGCTCCTGTGACTATTTAAATTATTTTAAAACAGAGATGAAATATATTCGCTGCTAAAAGGCCTTTTCGAAGACATAAATATAATCACTTCTAGTCATTTTTGATGATATATCAACTTGTCACAAATTAAACCTGTTTCCGGTCCTCTTTCCATGAACAATTTTTTTTCTCTTACATCTTTTTTAATTTTTAAGTATTCGATGTTTGGTCGACTTTTGGAAAAATAAAGAATTTCAAGTAAATTGAACCAGAAATATAAAATTCTCGAATAGGTCGGTATCTAGTCCGCTTCGGGGGCAAACTTTTTTACTCGTTAATCGAAGAATCGATTGAATTAGACACACGGAATTTCCATTTAGAATAGATCAGCCATAAGAATTATATACATAACGATTTATTGTAGATTTTGGTTTCAAAACTAAAAAAAAAATTATTATTATTTCTAGTAAAAAATAAGCTCCTTTTACCACTTGAACCCCACTGTCAAGAAACCACCGTAGCAAGTATCAACTCACATGTATTAATATTGTTGCTTGTTGGCGCGCGCATCAAACAAGTTCGATACACTCGAAGCGTGTGAGACAAACAACATGCAACAATCACAACCTAATGCAATATTGGCCCAAGCAAATGTAGTGACGCGAACAGCGCTTGAATTTTCCTATCGACCAAAAACACGATCAACGACAGACAGCAACACTGCTGTCTCCACTCTGAGACGATGACGATGACTATAGCTGCCGCATTTGCTGTCGCTAACGGCAACAACGACTGGCAACGGTTGAGTTGTTACTGCTACAGCAGCTGTATCTCCAGCTATTTGACTTGCGGAAAAACTCGTCTACCCACACGCGTGCGCATATGCGCCCAACTGACAACACAAAGCAGCGCGATACACTTTGCTCACACGCCACGCTGTGTGCGTGTAACATACAACCACACGAATTTGGTACTTGTCATGAATATGCGAGACGCGCTGTGCCGCTTGTTTGGCGCGGCTACCTGGCGCGCTCGTCAATCGCCATAAAAAGTCGCCGTGAGCACTTTTGTCAACTAGTGGCAGCAGATAGCATATAGCAACCCGGCGCGGCAGGAGCGACAGCAGCAGCAGCAGCAGCTAGCGAGCGCAACATTTGTTGTTGACGTTTGACAGCGACAACAGTTGCACACTCGCACCCAATACACTGATCGCGTTGATCGCGCTAATCATTCCTACGCCACACGACTTACGCGTTGGATCACGCGGTGAATTAGAGCAGATAGCGCCATATACTGGCGGTAAAGAAAATTTAGTGGCCGTAAACTTCTTGTGTTGTGATCGTTTCGCGGGTTTGCTGGTAGACGCGATCGAGGTGCGAGTGTTGGAAATTGTAAGTGGGCGGCGGAAAACGCTTGTATGCTTACCTTGTGGATTTGATGTTTGACTTACATTTGGAATTAGTGCTTGGTAAAGTGATTGTTTCATCAATCTAAAAAATATTTGTGCAAATAACTGAATTTATTTGCAATAGATTAAACAAAAATACGAATAAAACCCCTTTAATAGCCCTAAAACAGAAGATATTATAAAATATTGAGCTGAAAATAAAATAAATTTTGTACTGATTAAACTCAATTTAATTATTAGTTTGAATTAAATTAAATTAAATTAAATAAAAAGCAAAAAAAAAATTAATTGATTCCATTAAAGCAAATTATATAAAATTTAACTGAAATGAATTAACTAAAATGAAATAAAAATACAGCCAAATAAATAAAATAAAATATAGAATAAATAAATAAATAAAATAAATTAAAATAAAATAATATAAAAAAATATAAAAAAATAAAAATATAAAAAAATTAAAAAATTAATAAATAAAATAAAATTAAATTAAATAAAATAAGATAAAAAATAAATAAAAATAATAATAATAGAAATAAAATAAAATAAATTAAACAAAGTAAAATTTAAATAAAATAATATAAATTAAAATATGATAAAATAGCCGAGTGGTTACCACTGCGTACTGTCATTCGGAAGGCCTGGGTTCGAGCCCAGTTTCTAACAACATCATTTTTCTAATTGCGGTCGCGCCTCGGCAGGGAATGTCAAGCCCTCCGAGTGTATTTCTGACATGAAATAAAAGCTCCTCATAGAAATCCATCAGCTAAAATAAAATAAAATAAAATAAAATAAAATAAATAAAATAAACTAAATAAAATTGAAATAAAATAATGCAAAGTACAAAAAATAAATCAAATAAAATTAATTTAAAAAAAAAAATAAAATAAAAAAATAAAGTAAAATAAAATAAAATAAAATAATATTAAAAAAAAATATATAAAACAATAAAAAAAATATAAAAAAATATATAAAAGAAAAATTAAAATAAAATAAATAAATAAAATAAAATATATAAAAATAATAAAAAATTTGAAAAAGTAAAATAAAGTAAAATAGTATAAAAAAATAAAATATATATAAAAAATATAAAAAAAAATAAAAAAAATTAAATTAAATAAAATAAAAATTAAAAAAAAAAAAAAAAAAAAAATAAGGTAAAGTAAAATAAAATAAAAAAATATTAAAAAAAAAATAAATAAAAAATTATAAAAAAAATATTAAAAAAAATATAAATAAAATAAAACAAAAATATAAAAAAACTAAAATAAAAAATAATATAAAATAAAATAAAATATATAAAAAAATATATAAAAAAACTAAAATAAAAAATAAAATAATGAAAATAAAATATATAAAAAAATAAAATTAAATTAAAATAAAATTAAAAAAATAAAATAAAGTAAAATAGTATAAAAAAAAATAAAAAACTATATCAAAAAAAAAATAAATAAATAAATAAATATAAATAAAATAAATAAAGTAAAAATTAAAAATAAAAAAATAAAATATATATAAAAAAATAAAGTAAAATAAAATAAAGTAAAATAATTAAAAAAAAATTAAACAAAAAAAAAACTATTAAAAAAACTAAAATAAAAAATAAATTAAAATAAAATAAAATATATAAAAAAATAAAATAAAAAAAGTAAAATAAAGTACAATAGTATAAAAAAATAAAAAAATCTATAAAAAAAATTAAAAAAATTAAATAAAATAAAATAAAATAAAAATAAAATAAAATAAAATCAATTAAAATAAAATAAAATAGGATCAAATTAAATGAAATAATATAAATAGGCTAAGAAGTAAGATTAAATAAAGATATAAAAATTTATTAAAATTAAATTAAATACATTTTATTAAAGTAAAAAAGGAAATAAATAAAAAAACATATATCTTTCAACCTATATGCCCCGTATTTCTACCCAGAACAATGCTACCTAAAAGCATTTTCCTTTACCATCGATCTATGTGTATTTTAGACAACCTCTGCTTGTGTTAATTAAAATTCTTCAAAATTGAGTGCAGTATCGCATTAAAATGTCATGTCGATCATTCATTATTATTGACTGTGAAAGTATGCATAAATAAATGAAAATCACTTCATCTATGTGACTTATTTAAGTGATACCCAAATGAACTCAATATGCACATATACCACGAGTATATGTATGTATGTATGCAATTGTGAGTAGCTTGATTGTAGGTGTTTGCCTGCCACCTTCGCATATTCTATTTTATGACATTAATACGGCTTAAAATATTCTGCTACGGTACGGTAAATGTGAGAAAATGAAATTGTCAACGACGAACTGGTCTAAGTACAGTATGCCAATGGAGTGGCGATGGCGAGTGAGTGCAGTGTCGCAGGAAGTGATGTCATGAGTTTAGAATGGGATTATACATCATGGCTGTGAATGTTGAGGTACCCTTTAAGTTGGTTCAAATGGTTCATAAGTTAATTGAACAATATATATAATTATGAATATATGTCGCTGTGGAAAGGTGAGTGGCAGTACGTGCTACAGGTCAGAGGATAATAAAAATATTTCTTGCTTGCACTATATGCGAAGCGAGGTCAGAAAATGTGTTTCGAAAGGGTCTTTGCTATCCATTTTCCCCGTAAAGTCTTTCCTAAGGGAATTTTTGTTTAAATTGAGCGCTGGAATTGTGCAATGCAAGGTATGCAGTGACTCTTAAGACAACAGGTGGGGTTGTTTGATCTGTAATAATTGAGGAAAGAATGTAAATGGTGGCTATATATAATATGTATTCTGCTCAACATTTGACTTCCGAAAAGGATGTTAGTTCCTTGTTTTGAGTTTATTTATATATTAATATATATGTTATGTATGTACATGCTTTTATAACTGATGAAGCGACTTTGGGCCGTTTCTCCTTCTTCATTTTGTAGTATGAAACAAATGGGTAGACCCACATTTTAATCGAGGCCGTCTACTACGGTGGTGTATAAAAAAGTTGCAACTTATTCATAAGCTCTTTGTTGCCTTGATATAAAATTTTACTAGCTACCGTATAGTAATAGATTCGCTTGGAGCTGCAAAGTTGATGTGAGCATGTCACTTCTAAACAATTGAAAGAAAGCAGGCCCGTCTTCAGCAGATACGCTACCACGTACCACGCTACTATTCCGATCGAAGTTCTACCGAACAAGATTGAATCACGTACAGTGAGAGACACTCCGCCGTCAATAAACTGAGCCGACTACATCATTTCGGCCCAGTGATCGATACCAAATGAGGTTTCAGACGGAGCGTGTGACTTCTTCAACTTAATTCTGGAGAAAATAATATAAGCTGCCGAGCTGAATAGGCGAGGTAAAATTATTTATAAGAGTGCCCAATATCTGGCGCATGCTCATGACGTCGATATCATTGTCCTCAATAACCGCGCTGTTAGTTCTGATTTCCCCTTTCTCTCTCAGAACCCTCACGGAAAGAATTTCTTCCCCTTTCACTTTTTTCGTAAGGCGATACTTCTTGGAGAACTTTCAAATCGGAATGATATAACGATATAGCCGTGACTATAAATTGATTTGCCCATAGTTTCTTCGCAGCTCTTTTCTCCAGAAACTGCTCATATCGACTCATCGCTCACGCCACTGTACTGTACAATAGGGTAGTTCAACCAGAAAAAATCGCTTCTGACTTCCTTATCCAGCAGAATTAATGTCTAAATTTCTTAGGTTAAGAGGTTAGGTCACTCTAGAATTTTCGGAAAATGGATTTCTTTCTTTCTTTCAAATGATACATTATGGACTCAAAAATGTTATCCCGTAAGAATATGACAGATAAAAAATTCAAATGCCCCATTTTCGTTCTCTAGTTGAAGGCCGTCCGGTCGGCAGGGAGCCTATTCCAAACATTGAACGCGTTTATCTCAAAACTGCGTTTTCAAGTTGGCCGGAACTTTAACTCAAACAATTTACAACCTATTCACCTGAAATTTTTACAAAATCTTCAGAAATACATTATATATAGAAGTACGCAGGATCGTTTTTTATCTTGCATAGTTTTTTTTTTTACTAACAAATTTTGAACAATTTTTTAGGCCAAATTGTTACTGAGACATCCTAGTGAGAACGCTGTATAGCCGCCAATTTTGAAATTAAATTTTCTTAAAACATAGTTATAGTCAGTTAATTATATCTGTAAACAATGCCTTTTGTCGAAAATCAGATTTATATACCGAAAAAAAATCTCAAAAAAGGCTCATTTTGTGGCCCTCTAGAGCGGCCGAAGCCCTTAAGGAGGCTAGCTGAATGCGATTCTAAAAGATTGTACCTCTTCGGTATATGAAAGTAAAGCAAAGGGTCGCAGATATCCTAGTTCGGCCTGAATTGTGAGTGTTGTACAGGACCAAATTACGTAATTGTTAAGCAAGCAGCTCCAATCTCGGCTTTAATGGCATTCTATGTTAACTTGAGAACAAGTCAAGGCCAGATACACAATGCTTACCTAATATACCATTTTTTTCTATTTTAAATTTCTCCATAATTTGAGCTCAACTTGATTTCATATAACCCTGTAAGTCAATTGACAAACCAGTCAACCGTATAAAGTAATTTTTATAATTTGTTGTTTGCTGAAGAATAAAACTGTCAATAAGAATAAATCCAAGTACATTTACGGTCAAAAGCCAATCAAGTAAATCTCTTACGGACAGGCAATATCTGTGGTTAAAAAGGTGTTTTCTGTCGCTAAGCCGCTTGGCTTAGGAGGTGATACAAGCCAAAACGGACTTAAATGGTATGTAAGCTAATTTTATATGTAAAAAAGATTGGCTCAGTAACTTTAACGAAGCCAAAGCTTCATTGTGATTGAGCCACTGGCAACGTAAAGCTACCAGTTTTCACTTTCTTATTATTTATAGCGGTTTTTGTGATATATTCCAGTCAGGAAATGACAGATTAAATGAATTCTTTACAACCCACACATAAAATGACATGTGAAAAAAGCCAAAAGAAACAGACTCATAACTAAATTGAGAAAATTCCAAGCTTATTTTCTTTTTCTTTCTCTCTCCCTCCCTCCAGTCGCTCTCTTCCTATATATATAAATCTCTCTCTTCTTATCTCTCTCTCTCTACCTTACAACTTTTACAATTTTATCATAGCTACATAGTAAACTATCTTAGGCTCATTTGAATTGCACGGAAGCAAGGTATCGGGTAATCAATGCAACCGATCAATGACAGTTGAAGTGTCATTTTTTATCTCCGTTACTTTGTCAACAGTGACGAAAATAACCTCGTACAAATATACCAACACATAATATTTGTGCTATAAAAAATTGGTTTATATAAAATAAAAATTTAAAAAAATATTCTCGACTCTCTTATAATCAACGCATTTCCCAGTTCGTCTTTTCATCACACAACGCGATCTTCATCATATCTTATGCGTATAATCATTGCGTTTGTCGGTTTAGTATTCTATTCAGCGCAGCTTCAATAGCCGCAGCGACGTCGCAGCTGTCAGTTGTCCCGCTGTGAGCTACTGAACTCACTTTGTGGCGGTATGATAAGCCGCTTAGTGCGATTTTCTACTCTTCAGTCGGTTGAGGCTGAATAACAGTTGCTTACCATTGGTGTAAATTTATTGCATTCCATGTCAACTGATTTATTTTTGTGAGAGTGGTAAGTAGGCTTTTCAAAATTTTGGGTATCTGCAAATTACAAAAAAAAAAAAAAAAAAAAAAATTCTCGTACTTTTATTTTTATGTAACAATCACGCTCTCTTGAGAGTTCCAAGTCGCTCGAAAATTTTCTTCTGAGCAACTTGATCTAACAATACACATCTAGTGCTCCACATTAGCAAAACTGTTACTGAATTATTTACTTTCAAGACTATGAATCTCAGATGTTATCTGTAACCCCTTCCCAGCTGGAATTATGTGTTTAAGACCTGAGAAATCAGCAAAAGTCACTCATCGTAACTCAGCTGTTCAAAATTGTAGTACTTCCCAGATTTTACTGCAAATATTACTGGAAAAATACATTTTAGGCGAGTTTCCAATGTCTTG
Source organism: Neoceratitis asiatica (assembly GCA_030068015.2). Taxonomy (NCBI): domain Eukaryota; kingdom Metazoa; phylum Arthropoda; class Insecta; order Diptera; family Tephritidae; genus Neoceratitis; species Neoceratitis asiatica. Next base: position 63,893,141 of record CM061527.1, on the reverse strand, counting down.
TACCTAAACAACTAAGAACGGCAAAACTGACTAATAAAAAATTATGTCCTCATAAAAAAAGAACAAGCTTCTTATGAGAATGATGGTTTAAAATCTCGATTCGTTCACCTCGGTCATCTTTTTCATAAATTTTTACTGTACTTTGTGAAAGTTCTCTAGGGTTAACGCTTTCATGGGACCTTTTCCTAAGGCAAAATTTTGCTGTAATTGTCTCCATCAAGAGACACACAATCATATTTCAGTACCACTTTTGTAGAACGATCTATCTTTTACCTCAAAGTAGGCCTTGCTCTCAGCGATAATCTATCTATTTGAGCAGAATCTTTTATTGGTAAACAGTTTTTAAGGTCTAAGTCCAGCCAGTATTTGCTGGAAGCCAAAATAACCAGACTATAATCCCTCCAGCCGATTGTTGTGCTTTATGGCGCTTCGAACAAGGTTTTCATTCAGATGATGATCGTTTTGATTTCGGAGTGATATGATCGATCCATAATTCATTCATTGTCACACATCGACGGCTTAAATGTTGTTTAGACTCATCAACATGTTCCTCTTTTTGATCAGCAGAGTACGAACGCTGCAAAAAATTGAACAGAGTTTTCTCATAGTCAAATGATATTGAGTCAGTGTGTTCTTTTGACATCTCTATGTTTTGAGCTAACTCACTTAACTTCACTTTTCGATTATCCAAACCGATTTTGTGAATTATTTTTAAAGTTTCTGGTGTCACCGCCTCATTCGTCAGCAAATTAACAATTCATTGTTGTTGCAGTAACACTTTTTCCATCCAGTTAGGCCTGGGACTTTTCAGTCTAATTCCAATTCGGGTCGTTTCCGAGATTTGTTATTTCTTCAGAATGAAACCCTATAGTTAAGTTCGGTTAGTTTTTGTGTTAGTTAGCTTTTGTGTTCCAATCGTCAGTCAAGCTGTTCTTCTTTAAATTCGTTGCTAGAACATGAACACCATCATTATCGACTCTTAGTTACATTTGAGAATACTGGAAAAATTCACCTTCCTTAAAAATTGTATTATTTGAGAGATCATTCTGATTCCTCCAGCAATATTCCTGGGGCCTGAAGTTTTCAGTGCGAGTTTATAGCCGAGTTAGCGATAAGGCGCCATTAGTTTCTTCTCTTAGCCGTTCAATGCCAATTGGAGGCACCAAATGCAGTCAGGTCCTTCTCCAACTAATATTTCTAACTCATTATTGATTAAAATTTAATTAGAAAGCACATGGTTCGTTGAGCTTCATAAATCTAATTCTATGAATTTTTTTAATATTTATAAGTATAGTAACCGAGAAGGTCCAAAATATGAGGATTATGCAGAAAAAACAATTCCTCTCGCCCTCTCTGCTCTCATAATCAAATTAAGAAACTTGCTCACCTTTGCCATAATCTCACAAGTCACCACCGATTTCTTGGCTTTTTCATAAAAACATTTTATATTCACTTTTTCATTTTTCTTTTCTCTGCTTGTCATCATCATTTACAAAGTAGATATGTGAGTAATATACGTATGTGTTTATCTGTTTGTTGGCCAGTCGTGCACCACTCAATTATGGCCAAAGCAACATTTATTGACTGAATTTGGTTA